>OX381718.1:17545393-18745393 GCA_947462335.1 Harmothoe impar | reverse complement strand
AGGGGTGACGTTTGTGAACGTTCCCTTAGTCTTCTATTCTTTATTTATTGTGTGGCCCCTAAAGAGGGGCCAACCAACTCTGATCGAGTTGGTTATATGCTGCGCAACATTGGCGTAATTAATTACGCCTCATGTTAAGCAGCATGGATCACTCTGACAGACTGGCCTCAAAAGCCCCGTTGGACGGGGGCCCTTGTGGCACAACGAGTCAAAACGAGTTGATCCGTTTTTCAGATTACCGACTCGGTGAGAGGTTCTGACTATGTATATCTTTTATAACGCCTTAGATATGGTGTGGTATTTTTCATCTCGCTATAGTTTAGTTGGTATTTAAAGAAACTGTCTCATTTCTATCAGAAATACACAATATTGAATTGTTTTTTATATTTTAATATATTAGAAGCGCGCTTTGTTGCCTATATAGCTCATTATGCGTTAAAATGTTCGTGAGCATCGTAGGAATGTACAAAATTCCTATTGTGGCGCCATCTGACGAAAGAGCGGGGAACTATACTAGCGCGTTCGTTATTCGCATCTTTGACAGCGACTAAGAGACGCTCAAACTGTCTCTTATTTAGTTTGAACTTATCACAAAATTGTCTTTGATAGGTCGTAGATTGACTTCTGACTTTTTTTTCTTTTTTTAGTTAGAATAAAAAAAAACAGTGACGCCGACACAGACCTGCACATTAACGCGCTCCACCGTCTTCAGAGGGTTAAGTCTATAGTACAGTAGATTCTACTGTGTACTTACACTAACAGTGCTACATATACATACCCGAGTTCTAAGTGGGGTTTTTTTTAGAAAAAAAAAAGTGATCTACTCACCCAAACCGCTATTAGTAGGTAACCTGTATGAACCATACCGCAAACATCTGCCTAGTGACTGATAGTGTACCGGTGGTGAAGTGCTGTTGCAAGAACAATTGAGGCTCTTTATATAGCTGAGAGAGTGAATGTCCTTATCTTGTTTTCACCTTGAGCCCAACCCTCTTCCAGAGAGGTAATCAAAAATCGCATGTACATGTATATGGGCTTATAGCTGGTGAATAGATAAGGCGGGACAACTGTGTATACAAAGACTACAGGGGGCGTTTTAACGACAGGTGTGACGCGCCAGCCCGTGGACGGAGCTTTTGTTTTCACCTAGAGAGGGGATCAAGAGTGTATACAAAGCCTACAGGGGGTGATTAACGCGGCCGGATGACTGCATGTTTTTGTTCTAAGCCTGTTTTGTTTTCAGCTAGATCCCCCACCCTCTTCTAGATCCTTTCCACCCTTAAATCAATCTGATAATTGTCATAAAGGGAGTAATGCGCATTACATGTATATAGGATTATAGCTGGGTAAGAGATTAAGACGTTCAAACTGTGTATACAAAAAAAAGCCTACAGGGGGTGTTTAAGGCCGGGTGTCATGCGCCAGTGAAGAGATAAAGCGGGTCAACTGTGTATACAAAGACTACAGGGGCCGTTCGTGCTACACATGCTGCATACGAAGTCGCTAATGTTGCTAACAACGCTGCTGTTACTCTCGCCACTGCTGCTCGTGCTGCTAATGTTCTTGCTACTGTTACCGCATTTGCTGCCGATGCTGCTGCTGCTGATGCTGCAGCGACTGCTAACGGTGACGCTGTTGCGGCTGCTGCTAGGGCTAGTGCTTTTAATGCTTGTACAGCTGCTAAAAACATAGCCTGTTTCGCTGATGCTAGTCGCAATGTCGCTGTTGCTGCTATTGCTGATGCGCATGATGCTGGGTTACGGGCTGTTGCTTTTGCTGATGTTGCTGTTGATGCTAATAGAGTTGCTCAGAGCACTGCTACTGCTGCTGAAGATGCTGCTGCTGCTGCTGCTGCTGCTGCTGAAGATGCTGCTGCTGCTGCTCTAGACACCTATGACGCTGCTGCTGCTGCTGCTGCTGCTCTAGACACCTATGACGCTGCTGCTGCTGCTGCTGCTGAAGATGCTGCTGCTGCTGCTGCTCTAGACACCTATGACTAAACTTAGTAGGTGTTATTTACAAACAAAGAGAGCCACGTGGTGTTGTTGTGGCTTATTATGCAAATGAAGAGGCCGCGTGACCACGGGCTGTTGCTTTTGCTGTTGATGCTGCTGCTGCTGCTGCTGCTGCTGAAGATGCTGCTCCTGCTGCTACTGCTGCTGAAGATGTTGCTCCTGCTGCTACTGCTGCTGCTGCTACTGCTGCTGAAGATGTTGCTCCTGCTGCTACTGCTGCTGCTGCTGCTGCTGCTGCTGAAGATGCTTCTGCTGCTGAAGATGCTGCTGCTGCTGCTCTAGACACCTATGACTAAACCTAGTAGGTGTTATTTACAAACAAAGAGAGCCACATGCTGTTGTTGTGTCTTATTATGCAAATTATGAAGAGGCCGCGTGACCACGGGCTGCTGCTGCTGCTGCTGCTGCTGCTGCTGAAGATGCTGCTCCTGCTGCTACTGCTGCCACTGCTGCTGAAGATGCTGCTGCTGCTGCTGCTGCTGCTGCTGAAGATGCTGCTGCTACCTATGACTAAACTTAGTAGGTGTTATTTACAAACAAGAGAGCCACGTGGTGTTGTTTACAAACAAAGAGAGCCACGTGGTGTTGTTTACAAACAAAGAGAGCCACGTGATGTTGTTGTGGCTTATTATGCAAATGAAGAGGCCACGTGATCAAATGGAAGCTTATTATGCAAATGAGGGAGTCACGTGACCAAATGGAAGCCTCTGATTGGCTGGTAATCAAGGGGGCGTGGTCTATTATGCAAATTAGGGGGGTCACGTGATCAAGGGGGCGTGGCCTATTATGCAAATGAGGGGGTCACGTGACCAAATGGCAGCCTCTGATTGGCTGGTGATCAAGGGGGCGTGGTCTATTATGCAAATGAGGGGGGTCACGTGATCAAGGGGGCGTGGCCTATTATGCAAATGAGGGGGTCACGTGACCAAATGGCGGCCTCTGATTGGCTTGTGATCAAGGGGGCGTGGCATATTACGTAATTATGCAAATGAGGGGGTCACGTGACCAAATGGCGGCCTCTGATTGGCTGCATCTCGATTGAGTAATAAACAGTACTTAAGCATGGTCCCGTTCAGATACATTATATACTACTAATATCAATGAGATGAAGAAAATTTAAAGGTGACTTAAAAATAAGTAAGGGAAATCTTCATTGACTCTCAAGGGAATATCTTTTACGTCCAGTTGTGAAGCAAATCCTAGCCTAAGAACACAATATCATTTAATAGGAGGGGATAACTGCAGGCATTGTACAAGATATTAAAATTTGACATGCTAATATCATCAGCAATATTATGTGAATCTATATAATATTTCTAATCTGTATTCATAGATGGATCACATTCCAAAGCTACTACCGATTACATCCATCTGTATATGGCTCAAACCTCTGACTTATGTTGTTTTAGCTATTTCTGGCCCTTTTCAGGCTTATAGCCCTACAGAATAACCAGTTTTGCACCATTTTTTTTTTAAATTTGGTATATGTGAGAAAACATCCTAACAATTGGGGATTTTTTTTTTTTGTGTATTGGCCCAATATTTTCCGTTTTCTGGCCCTTCAAAGGCCCAAAAACCCCTTAAAACGTAAAAAATCCTTGAAATAACATGTTTTACATGTCTCCCATGTCTACTGGGACAGTAACAGCCTATCCCTAATATCATTTCTTATTAGCCCTATGGTATAGTCAATTGATTCACGTGGATTTCACTAGATATGTACTGTATTTTTTTCACCAGAGCCTTTTAAGTGTGTATTGTCAGCACAATTTTCAACGGTCCTTTCGCCTTGATAGCCCTATATAGTAAAAAAAGAAGATACACAGTGTATCCATTGTACCCCAGATGGTAAGGTAACTATTTTGTCTTATGCTGGAGAAAAATAGATTTGTGCAAAATCCAATAATCTAGCCTCCAGGAGGGGTATACACATTTTCCGTCTCGGAATCACCTGGTGATTCCGAGACGGAAATTCCTGAAATGTGTTACATATTAGAAGGGATAGCATGCATATGTGGACTATATGATTGCCTTTGTTACGGTTTAACCTGATAGAAGACATGTTAACCTTATGCCATACAGGTATTAGAGTGCTACTATGATGATATTATTTTTGTATCTGGTCGCATAATATCAGGAAAGTTAGAAAAATAAAGGAAATCTATTTTATAAGACATGGTGCATATAGGCAATTAATGGTGCCAAATCATGGTAAATATACCCAGGACTCAGCCTTCCCATGTTATGTACATGTAGAGATAGTTTGGGGAGGTTGGGTGGAGTTTGGTTGTGATGGGATATATTTATTTATGTAAGGTACAGCAGAATCCAGTTGGAACTAGTTGAATTCTAATTAACATAAAATTTTCTAGATTGATTTTCTCGTATAATGGCTATACATGCATTAATACTAGTTAATTGTCTTGCATATATGTGTGCCCAATCTCAGAGAGATATCAACAATAATATGTTTAAGATAGCCAACATATAATCATTCACAAGATGATAGATGGTAGAATTTGTAGGCTTTTTCATGTGGTGGGGTTCTCATAGACTGTGGTGACAGCTGCTAAAGAAATAAAAATCTTTGCAGAACCTGCTGCCAAAGCATCATTTAATGGTGAGAGCTGCAACCTACGGTGGGATTTATGTGGCCATTAAAATGAGAAAAAGGGCCTGTTCAGTAAAAGTAATACTTGCCCTTAGCCATGAGTCTTGGGGGTGCTGTGATTCAACTGGCATGGCCCCCTGGTCCCTTGTTTGCTGTGTGTTATATTTGAAAAACCTAAATTGTCCTTGAAACCGACATTTGAGCATGACACAATGCATTTGGCGCAACTTTTGGCCTTTCCGAATTATGAAGTGTCAGCCAAGTTAAACACAATAATCACTCTGATTAGTTGGTAAGCCTTTTTGCTTAATGCTGAGCCAATTCTGAAAGAGGAGAGAATCTTTGTAGTGTTAAATGGGCACCTGTCAAGGATTTCATTCCCCTTTTATGTGAAGAGTTTTAATGGCATTTGCAACAAAACAGGGCAATCAGTTACCTGACAATTCCCTCCATGATGTAAGATGCATGTCAAACCCTGAAATTGTAGCACTTTTACCTCCACTTTAACACATCTCAGTAATCTCAATCTACATTAGGGATGAACAAAAGTATTACAACTTTCACTTGATGCTGATTTACAGAATACAACTAAAGCCTGCCAGCATCGGCCGCCGCATACAGCTTCAGCTTGGGGGGGGGGAATTGAAAGAAAGCTGTCAATACTCACGGAGGCTCCAAGGACCATCAATGCCCACCTCAAACCCCCCTCCCCCCAGCTCCTCAGAGAAAGCTGTTACTGCCCAGGCCGGTGCCGAGTTGTGGTCTAAATTGTAGCAGAGTCCTTAGTTGCAGGGAAATAAAGTGAGGTCTTATACCAAAGTTTGGGTGCGGCTTATACAAAAGTTTTCTCAAGGGTGGTTCAGGAGGCTTATGTGGCTTATAGGATCGGGCCAAAGTCGGGGTGCGGCTTATACATGAGTTAGGCTCATATGCGAGGTTTTAGGGTATGTTCAATATTAACAAGTCCATTCCTCTTCAATCTCCATTTATATCTATAAGAAAATTGCAAGAAGCGCAATTATCTGGCACTAAACAATTTTCTTATTGCAGGCCATTTGTGTTCAAACAAGAAGGGAAAAATATAATCCACAATAAACTTGCTTTAACATCAGTGCAACTTCAATCCTCCTCAAGATATTATTTCCTTAAGTGTAGAAAAAAATGTTATATTGCAATTACCCTCAAATGCAATGCATGGGGTCTTTGCTACCCTATACAATAGGAGGCACAGGTATACTATTGATATCAACATTTTTGCATGATTTTTATGCATTGATGTCATTATCATTACCATCTAATGTATTGCGCAGAATCCATCTTCAGTAGTAGCAACCCAGTATAACAGCAATCTATTGGAAACATCCCTTGTAAGGTAAGGGGCATATACATAGGTAAAGCAGGTATCACATCTGAGGGCTGTCTATGTCCAATCGTTTTAATCTGGATTGTCTAAGATTATCTACTGGAAAGCAGGGTGGTCCTTTTTATATTGCCTATGCCTTTGATCAATTATAATACACTGTGATTAAAGGGAATGGCCATTTAATTTGCAAATAGTCACTACAAGAAAACAGGCATGTTTACAGGAAGGTTCCCTTGTCAGGAGACTACAGGCACAATTGGAAAAAGGTTGCCTTTGATACTGATATTAAAATGTAACCTATGTAAGCTTCTTGAGCCAGAAGAGGCATAGTTGTCTATAAAGAGTTCTTAATTCGGGGTACAAGCTGACACTTTGTACCACAGTTGACCTATTTTGATTAATGAATTATACATATTATGTGACACAATCTGTGAAAGGGGCCCTTAGTACAGGGTGCACTAATGTCCATGTCACATATGACTTCGCGGGTATTATATTCTTGTAGAATTCAACCAAAACCTTTCATAAGTGTGCAGCATCATTACAAAATATGGTTTGTCTTCGGTAGTTAATGTCTGTGGTGTGTCCATTTTACCATTCTTTGTTTCAAAGAAATATAACTGTTTGCTTGCATCTGTGAGTTTTCGCAGCACCATAATGAGATATTCACAATAAATAGATGATCTGCCAGAAGCCCTAATGTGAAGTATTTTCAATAGTCTGTAGTGACGGGTTCCCTGGGTGATACAACATTCTGCTAGGAAGGGGGTGCCGAATAAGGAGCTTCCTTGGCTCTGAGAACAGTTATTACATTGTTTCTATCATTTTTGTAAACCCTGATTCGCTAGTTCTTTCAGCTACTACTTTTATGCTCCAGCTGTCTGGTGTGATATTTCAAAATGCAGTATTATAATAGATGTGTTAAATGACTTGAATTCATTTCATTATATGCCATGTACTCATCAATGAGCTTTCAGAAATTGTGATCCTTACCATATATCGCATGACTTATCATGGTAACACTGCTCAATCATGAACATAATTATTCTGTAAAGAATATGGAGTTCACAGCTGTTTTATTGTCCTTGATGATAATTCCCACCAGAATTATACCTTTTCTGTACTGTCCCTTTTGTATGGCCTAATGACAAACTATATGCCTCCCGACCATGGCACAGTACTCTAAGGTATTTTGATACAATGAGGGTAGCTGAATCAGCATATATTATGTGGCTTAACTTAAAGTAATACTAATGGCTGATCATAACAGATGCAAATGTTAGTGCTTGAAGAACTGAAGACAAATAGAGGGTAGTATTGGTGAGTGAGTTTTAAACGGTGTTGCTGAAAGCAGAAGTTGTATTGTCCATAGCATTATCCTTACAGTTTCCATAGTGATCATGGATAAATCAGAATGTCTTAGATCATCCTTGCTGATTTGTGTATACCTATTGTACCATACTGTTATTTGTCACTGTTAAGCTACAATCACAAAGTATACATCTTGTACGTGAAAGCTGGCAATGGTCCTACTGATAGCTACTCTCATTTCAAATGAAAGAAGCTCATATAAATCCGATCGGAAGATGACCCTTGGGTAAAATGAGCCAGCACCTGTCATTGCCAATCTTAAAGCAACATAAACTCTGTACTACAGCCTTAAGGTCATACATACCTTTATATCTTTACCAACGACTACGTACACCTGTAAATATACCTGCCAGTAGCTAACCTTTGGTTACAGTATGGAGGCATAACTGTGATATTAAATCATGTGTCGTTATTGTGAAATGCTTTAGTAACTGTTGCCCAAACAATCTAAACACATTGATCTTTAATGTCAATATTATATCCAGTTTTACCACTAGCCAGCATGATTTATATATACTCATCGATAATAAATGGTGACATTCAATGAGATATTTCCTGACGCTAAGAAATTGTAATCATTGCTTCTATAAACATGAAGAGAACCATGAAAATGTTAATACAATGCATTGAGGTATGTATATACATAAACAAGGCAATTAGCTGTTTTTTTCCCTGGATCAACAAAAAAAAGAAATGGTATGAGTCATCAATGTCCATGGCAGCCACGAGTACTGTTTTTCTATGGGCCAACCATAAGCCATCATTCGGACATGGCCATGCACCCTTTCTGTTTAAACAATCCTCATAATTCTAATCTGTAACCTGCACCAGAATACCTCCTTGTACTGGTTAATTTGCAAATAAAATTCAAAATAAGCAATGAATTATTCATCATTCTGGAGGTGGATCTGTTACATAAAGGGAGTCAATTTTATGATACAAATAAAGGCCTGGAATAAATTTATGCAAGGAAATATCAAATTTTAGTCAGAACGTGACTAGCACATTGATCACAATGACTGATAGCTGTCAATATTGTCAGATTTATTGGATATCCACTTAAGTATCACCAGGTGACAGCTAACCAGGATTCCCTTCATATCATGGAAGACAGAGCCTTATTGCTATTTAGCATACACTTACAGACATGTTGTCACAGCGTTGTGTTATACTGAGATGCATGAGTCAATGGATTTGTGACCTAAATTATAACTGATTTGTGATCTTTCTTGCAAATTAGTGGATTAAACTACTTTTGTGGGATTATAAAAAGACATCCTTTCTAAAGTCCTGTGAATGTATTAAGTTGGTATTGTGTTGCATTTAAGAGAAATATAAAGTTAAACTTGTGTGTCTCCCCCCCCCCTAATCCTCTCCTTTATGCAGTGTACCATGGGAGTGACCACTGTCAGAGGTCGGGGTCAGTGGGGCTTTCACACTCAGCAGCAGTGCCAGGTGGGCTGGGGGGGGGGGGGCATCGCGCTATAACGCTACGTTATATGTGAAGACTGTGTGTGCCCTAACAAAGCCGTGGACCATACCTGATCACTTCTCATTTAGTGTTGAACTACAGAAAAGTCAATGATAGCACAATGAGCAATCAAAAAGTGTGTTATGTGATCATGATGGATATTACATCAATCAGTTTGTATACTTTGGATCAGGCTCTTACATTTGAAACAGGGAGACAAAGTCTTTACTTTTTAGCTTAGGTTCTTGAACGGTCATCGGATGGTGTAGGCTGACATTAGATAACCTAAATTGTTACTGTATATTTCTTGTTATAAAATCATCTAGGCTCTACTGGAGAACATTTCAGGTTCATTAACTTACTCAAGTTCATCATTCTACTGAATCATAACTTGAGGCCATTTTATAATGGATGGTTGTGGCCATTCTATAATGGTTAGTTTGCCACATGTTTAAGTCTTACAAACATTGATCAGATTATCGCCCTATGCTATGAAAGTGATGTTTATTGGATCAGTTATGCACACTAGTAATGACCATTAAGAAACATTAACATAATTAATTTGTAAACAAGGATGAGAAAATAATGCTAAAACAATAAATCGGAGATACTTTAAAGGTCTCCATCCATAATGTGCAGCTATCTTTTGATCACTCATCATAATGAACCTATGGAAGGTAAAATCTATTCAGAGCTGATTTAGTTGAGCTCTATTTGCAGAAGTCTGTCTATAACTGCATATGATGCTCGATGAAAGTGTGCTTTAGATCAATGGTGCCTTTTTAATGGTCATATTCTAACCATAAGAAAGCAACTGGAGGTGCATTTGAGACCCACTGCAGATCAGTTGCAAAGTCAATGTTGAATGTTTTTGCAAGAGTGCTTAAGAAGAATATGTGACAAAATGTGGGAAAACGTGACATTAGGGGAAAACACCTTAATTTAAGTTAATGTCTTCAACTACAATTTGATACTTCAAGCATCAAAATATTGGAAATAGTTGCTGAGAAATGACATATCAAACATGGGATGGTAGGGACATGTAGGAATTCAGAATAGACTGCAGTGCAATTACATATCAATCTATTTTCAAATAATCCATATAAATCATAATTATTAGAAATAAACCAATAAATGCATATTATTGTCCATAGATGTAGATCTGGTAGGAATATTGGCATTCTGTTTTCAGTTCTGAAATTCCCATGGATGGGGGAATTGGATAGAGATAATTTCTATTCCAAAAGAATGAAATTGATGGTTGCCATGGCAACCAAATGTCAACAAATGGGCTAAAAATGGCTAAAAACTTTCTTTTTACATTCCAAATAAGACCAATTTAGAATGAAAATAGAATTTTGATGATAGCTTCAAAAGATTCCTCGGGAAAAGTTAGTCCAAGGTCATTTTCTCTTAAGTATTCACATTTTTAGCTATATCTCCTGAACTAAACCAAAACTAAGTATTTCCCCTGAAGGCTGGTTTTCTTAGGACGGGTCACATATGTTATTTTCTCTAAATAACTCAGTTTTGTTTTTTTGTTAAGCATAGGGTAGATTCACCATGAGTCGGTGGGCTGAATATGGTCGTGATCAAATGTGGTAACTCGGATATACCATCCAAATATATGTTTTATCATAACAATCATCTCAAATCACTAAAGATACAATGCTTCGGGCCGTCCCTATTTACCATTTAAAGTACAATAGTCATAGATCTTGAATTCTGCTCATCATCTAACAAATATGATTATGAAGAACCAAACAAAGAAACCGTTCCTCTTTGCATAATTGATTGATGGTGAAATATGATATCTCTTTTTATTCTCCTGACAAGCAGTATCAGTTTTAGGGTGAAACTTCATTTAGTCATACAAATAAAGGACCGTTATTTCTGTGTAAAAATATCAAGTTTTAATCTGAATGTGATCTGCATATTGATTAGGATGAATGATTCTGGTCAATATTGTCAGTTATCATCCATGAATATCCATGATAACCTATTTCTACCCTAGGGGTGAACAGGATGGGTAATCTCGAATTATCCTGATAACCGGCCCAACAAATTTGTGATGGACCATGAGCAGTGATAAAAGACATTGGACCAATCCCTCAACTATTTTAGCAGCTGTTAAGGTAAAATGAGCACTTCATTCGTTGCATGGACAGACACATCCCATGCTTCCTACTCCTAAGCGTGAATTTAATTTTAAGAAACCAGACCACTTAGGATGTTAGGATTCATTTCACGGAAAAGTGCACATCAGATACACACAACTGCTGGATAATGGTAAACTCATCAGATGTCAGTGAGACCAAGAAGGGACTGGGAGGAGGGAAATAGGAACGAATGCCCATGAAGGGGAGTGTCACTTCCTTTGGAAGCAATTACAATGGAATGAAACAAGGATTACCGATATTAAAGAATCCATCATTTATTACATAATATTCAAAATATGGAATCTATAGAGAAGACCTAGACTACTAATCCAATGAGAAGATGGAATGATAAAACATATAGGGGTTAATGCTTGGTACCCCTTGCAAGATGACAATGTCCCTAAACGTTTACCCCACCAGCCGGACAAGAATTGAGAATACTATTACATATTAACATATGGAAGACTAGGATTGACCTGACTCTATTGCACTTTGGGAATAAACTATAGGATAGAGTGCAGGACACAGGCAGCGTATATCATTTAGTGTTCCCTTATTGGCCCTGTTCAGTCCTCTATCTTTATAGGCTACTCTTGTGAGCAGAAATGAAGCCCTCTCTCTAAGGCCCTACTGGTTACCATGGCAACATCCTTTGAAACTGGTAGCTTTATGCTACTAACCTGGCTGACCTTTCCAACATTGATTCAGTGTTTCGATAAATCCGCTCAAAATAGCAAGCTTGAACAATAGTTGATTGCCTATGTATTACTCACATTGAAAGCATCATCAGAAGGTTAATGAAGGCTACTCATGTTAGCTTCAGTTGAATCATTATATGATGTATTGGAAACTAACACTTTTTGATAATTATGTGCATCAATGTCCTTGTTGTTTTAGGTTGGCTCACCACTATTCAGATCTATGTATTTGTAACAAGTTTTCATCATCTGGACATTTATAAATTCCCCCCGGCAGCTTATTTTAGTCATGGTTACAGATAGGATAGCTCGTCCTCCTAAATATGAAGTTATCTCATTAAGTATGGAAATGTTCTGACCCTTTGGGCAACGAGCTATCTCTTGTCCATGTCAATCCAGAAGCATTATAAATTCTGCCATACCCACAGGCTGAAAGGTATAACACAGGGATAGTTAAGGGTGTCTTTAAATGTGAATATATCATAATTTAGCACCATAAGGTATAGATTTATTTGCTTCTATTACATCATGATATATCAAAGTCATATAATCCACAGTGATTAAGAGAAATTGTGGGTAGATGGTGTATACCATTAAGGCGCACAAGACCTTCTGCACTACAAGCCTGCTGTTAGAGCAATAACATTTACAGGTAGTATGGGATCATATTTCTTCATTGTCCAACGCTTATATTATGCAAAACACTTTTGTATTTGATGGGCACACTGGAGGGAAAAATAGATGATAACAGATATTTGATTTCACTGTTATTTATCACATAGTCTGATGTGCAATATAGTAAGCAGTAAAATCCCTCTTCAGGTGTAGTTTTTATGAACATAAAATAAAAGCAGTTCCCTCTCCAGCCTAAAGGTAATGACTATTGAAATGCAACCAGTCGGAGAGATAAGGTAGATATTTAAACTAATCTGCACAAGATTCATCATAAACTGGCAATGAAAATCAAATTAATCGAGCCTGACTTGACGGTCTACATGCCACATGCATACAGGGCAATCTGAAATGTCTCTGCTACAAACTACCCAGCCATCCGTATCCCAATACAAATACAGGTTAAGTAGTAGCTCAGTGCCACACCATTCCTACCGATATTGGTGATACAAATCTAGGAGCTGTAGTAAGTATAGTATCTATAACACCAGTAGGCTGTAAGATACATGATTTTAACCAATGTTCTCTGACAATACCATTTTTATGGTCACTTTACATAATGTAAGTCTTTCTACACATATTTTGTGCTTGCTGGCATTACAAGATTAGCGTCTTTCTAGTGGGTTATCTGAATTATTATCAACAAAATGAATGAGAGTTACTTATAATGATAAAAAGTCTGGGTGAAATTTCTAACCCGCTGCCCTCATGAAAAAAGATTTATTTAACCAACAAAAACATCTCATGCAAACATCCTAGTATCAAAACCGTACTGAAATTCTGCCATTTATTCATTGTTATACATAGAGATAGAAATGAAGACAGCTGGCTGATAGAATAGAGTGGTCATAATGTCATAGTAAAAGCCTCATCTCTTTGCACCTGGAGCACTGTCCTTACTAATGCAGGACATCAGGGCTGGACCCTGGCCTGGTTGGCCTCTGGGTAAGTGCCCTTTTGGATTCTGGTTTGGATGGGGAAGTTTTTTTACTCCTGGCTTTGGTCAAACATCAATATAGATTTCATTTTTCTTTCCATCTCTCTGTTTTCATCTGCTGAGTCTGCAAATACAGCTCAACATTTGTGGTCTTAAGGGAGTATTCCACTGACGGAATCGGCTTTGATTTCATCAGCTGGACGAGATTCGTCCATAAGTTTAAAATTATAGACTTTAATTGTATGACAAGATTTTGGCCAACCAACGTTGGTGGAATACACACTTTATATATAGATGACACGATTCACCCGGTTGGCGTAGTTGGTCCTGCTAGGGACCCAGGAATCCGCTAGGTGCGCCCCTGTGCACAGAGTACAAAGCAGGAGGGTATTTTGGTGCAGCCATCTATATAAGAAATAGGTGAAACCCTATGAAGTTGTGAATGCTACCGGTTGCTACTGGGTATGTGATATTGTCCAATATGTTGTTATATGGTGTTGAAGCAAACAGAGGAAGCTCTCACCTGTTCCTAGGCCAAAACATTAAAATGATTATGATTGGTTCATTAAGGCAATTTGTTTACTCTATACTTATAGTAGGGAATCGAATATGGATTCTCCAAGTTCTAGAAGCATTTCTGAGTAAAGTTTTGCAAGTGTTTTTTTCTTGACCTATTTTTTCTGTAGATTCTGAAAAAATAACTTGCGGAGCTGAGAATTGAGTTTTAGGGGGGGGGCAGGGGCCCCCAAAATGCTTTTTTTTTGAAAAAAACATTATTTTCCCCCTAGAATTAAAATGTCTTCTCATGTATCATGAAGTAATAATTAACATGAAAAGGATGGTTATCATTCATCAGTAAATAGTGTTGTTGTGGTTGCCATGGTTACCTGCTTACCAACAAAACAAAAGGTACACATCAATCAATTTGGTTACTACTTATTTTTATACATCTATCGTATAGACATAACAGGCAATATTTAAATTCTCTATACTTGTTTGTGAAACCAGCTGCACTTGTACTGACCATAATGACCTCCTCCTAGTAAATGACACCTCTGATACATTGCCATATCTCAATAATAAGTAGGTTTTCCCATTGGTACTCTGCCAGAATCTCTGTGTTTTTACTGCTTACTCCTTAAATTTCATCGTTTGAAAATGGGTCATAATCCATCATATTTCACACTTTTTATTTCATTGTCCTCACTTGTGAATACTGGAATCCTGCCTTCCTATACCCACATTACACCCAGTCCTACACTGGCAGACGACTAGAGAGAGGCAAGCCTCTGGAAGTGCTTCCTTTGTCATAAGCAGAAGTAACAGGTTGTTGTCTTCCATCTTCCATCCCATGCATGTAGGATCTGTAATGTTGGGTTTGGGGATGTGTGCCAAGTTCCATATCAGACTCTGGTAGTGCACACACATGAGATGTAAGTTCAGTGCATCTGATGTTGGAGGTAGAGCTTCTGTTTTCTGCCAGATGTGTCTAATGGGAGTGTGGTCCTTACCTCCTCGGGATCATGGAATGTTCCACCCATTACAACCATTTTGTGCGTCACTGTTTTCATTACATGCTCCATAAGGAAAGTAGAGAGTTCCCTCTTGTTTCTTTGGATGTACAATGAAATTCCCCCAATCATCAGGGAGAGGAAGAGTTTACTTTTGCACCATCCTCCGAATTGGCCTTTTGTTGTTCTTCTGTTGTTTCCTTGTTTCAGCCTTGACGCTTTTGTCTCTGTATTGATCACCTACCAAATCAATTCTCTGATAGTTTTCTCTAATTCTTAGGATGGTGTTGACAAATACGTTTGCTAAGTCCCCGAAAACCTTTGCTCATTCCGGTTTGCCCAATGCATGTATTGTGGACGAAACATAATTATAATGATGGTTAAATCATTTGTTGTGTGAATTGAAGTTGGGCAGGGAATGTCTTTAGTAAGGCTACGTATGAGAAGTGATTATCACCACTCCTTAACCTTCCATTTGCTTCTGCAAGAGACAGGATCTGCCATTAGCTCAAGCTCCGAGACCTTGTCCAAATTCACAGCTCTTCCAGCAGCAAATGAAGTTGTATTACATTTCTGTCAGCTTTCAACACAACAGTTTCCCCTTTGGCTTCCATTTTCTTTTCAACTTTGAAGAGGTTTGTGAATGTCATTGGATTGTTCTGCTTGATTTGGCTGTGGAATTTTTCCAATTTCTGTGTGAATACCTCCATGCTCTTTAACTTTGTTCCTACCAACTCACCCATAACCAAATCAATCAAGGTCCATTTCAAGGAATTTAATCTACAGGCCATGACAGATATTCAACTTGTGATTGATCTATACAATCACACCTACAAGTGATATTTAAAACTAGCAAGTTCTTACAGTTCCTGATCCTTGCAGTGCAGAAGAGTCCTAATCATTGTGGTATATATGTACAGTCACCTCCCTCTATGAAGACCACAAAAAGAGTTGCCAGAAGGAGGGGCTACTGGCTAGTGAGACCCTTGATGGGAGCATAGTGCATTATGCCATTTTGGGATGATTATGCATGGATGTGAACCTGCTGTGTTTATCATTGGGGCTGCATTCATGCCTGATGAACCAATACTGTACGGTGAATTATTAGTCACCAGTGCTTCATTCATGCATCATGACAACAATTTAATGTCTAGCTTGAAGCATCATGTGATCCTTCAATGGTTAAAGGAAAACTGAGATATATAGATGGTTACATCAATTTATCTAACACAAAACGAAGCCTTCTTAGGTGATGATTGTAACCATGGTTACCATGGTTACCATAATGGTAATTCATGACGATGCCTCTCTATCAGACCTTTCATTTAAGGAATTCCCTGACTAAATATGATAATAAACAGCCCTTTATGACAATGAAATGTGGATATTTGTCAGAGATCTGTGTTTTGGGGGGGTTTTGACCCCCATATATAAATTTCTCAGTTTCGCAAGTACTTTTTTTGTAATCTACACGAAAAATTGGTCCTTGAAAAATGGCTTGCGAAACTTTACTCAGAAATGCCTCTAGAAAGTTTTAGGACGACATTTCTCTGATTCAATTCCCTACTATTACACCCACTGGGGTGACTTGTAGTGTATTGGGTGATCATGTTAAGAGGGTCTGTCAATCATGGCCCAGCCTGGCCAGTCCTCCAAACCCCTTACATAACTACTTCCCACTCACCAGCCTGACACAAATAGGCACCACCACCTTTCAGATTGACTCCAAATCTAGATAGCATTTATATAGAAGATATACTGGGGGGAACTTGGTAGGTTTTGTTGACACATATCTGATGATTGCCTGGGTTTTATGATGGATAGAAAGAAAATTCCAAAACATTAGCATTATATTTCTTATGTTCTACATAATAGAAGAAAAGAAATTGTCTTTTTAATAATTCTAAATTTTTTCTGGAGTCCCTAGTCCTGCTCTGACAACCCATCACATCCGGCAAGGTAAATCAATTCCCACAGGTCTGTTGCGATGAAGTCTGCTGCACTTCACTGATTGGGTCTATAGAGAAAACACTAGTAGTTCCTCCCACTGAATGTAGACTGATATAGCAGTTTTGATAATCACCCTATTCAGTATTCAGTATTTAGTTAGTTTTTATATGTAACTAAGGGATACATGGGTAATGGACGCTGCCCTCATTGCAGATTTACTTTTTGCCACATAATATCAAAGCTTAATCAATTTTGTGCACATAATTCTTTGTTAAATTACAATCAAATATTTTCCAACTTCTGAGGAAATATAGTGGGGGGAGGAGGGGGGTGAACCATCTAAAATTTAAAAACAAATGTCGGATGGTTGCTATGATGGACATTACCTTTTGGGTAAGTTGCCAATAATGCCTTGCCAATTCTGCTGAAAATCCACGCGTGACCTTGATGGCTTGTAACTGTCAGCAAATATTCATTAAAACTGACCAGCAATGTAAAAGAGAAGCTATGAAATAACTAGTGACTCCCCATTTATTAATTCGGTTTTATGTGGCGAGATCATGATGGATATAGAATTGATCACTAGCTAATCACTCAGTATTCTATCAATGAGGTAAAACTTGTTTATGAAACATAAAAATACCCCAGTTACAGGTTAATACTGTACTTGATCTATTGGTGTAGGACAACATTGATGTGGGCAATGTAGAGTTCTTGAGATAACAGTTTAAGTTTAATGGAAAGATTATATCCATTTGTCATATTATCATTAATTTTAATCATGAATGGTTTGGTGAGGATTTTTCCTTGCCAATTTATTTCGCATGGTTGCACCTCTTAACTTAACCAAATTGGCATGGGAAGTAGAAAGAAAAGTATTTTCTTACAAGAGCCAATAAAATGTTCAGATCTCGATCACATGACCTGTTGAAACCCAGGAGGGGAAACAATCGAACTTGCCTTTTTCATACATGTTTGTAGTGTAAGGAGGAATCAACGGCCCGTCCACTGGCTGTTATGAATTGTTTTGTGTTTGTTAGGTTGGGGAGAAAGACAGGAGTTGTATCAATATTTACAAGCAAATTTGAATGATTGAAAAAACAATATGCTTTGACCAGAAAAAAGGCAGTCATCAGTCAGTGGGGACCTATTGAGCGCTTATTAAGCCCTGCACATTATCTGCAGGGCTTAATAAGCGCATATCAATGTCTTCTTTTGTGACCTGTGCACACTGGGCAGTGGTTGCAAATGTCTCTCTTTTAACACATCACAGCTGATTCTCTTGAAAGTATTATATTTTAATCAGTGACCGTTTTTGCCATGGTCGTTCCAAATGAAAAGCTTTCGACGTCTTGTGCACCCCAGGGGGAATGTTTCATTTAGATCAAAATTACCTGTATAATTAGATTAATCATGGGCTAAGATTTAGAAAGGCGACCGGATATTCATTTTATGCCATGTGCACATCAATTGCAAAAACCTGTACGGGTTTTCCATGACGCCAGGGTTGGGAGATAAAGAGGAAGAAATTGTATTTGAAATGGAAGATGCCCTCTGCATAGATCTATATTGCTATCATATTCTTTTGGAATAGCAAAAGGGAGAAGATGAATCTAGGAATTTATAGTATATCAGAAACAACACAGCTGTTATATCTACCACAATTTTACATTGATTACACAAACATGTTAAATATGTTTGAGATGAAGAAAATTTAAAGCTGACCTAAGAACCAGTAAATACAATCTTTTTTGACTCTCAAGGGAAATATCGTTTACATTCCGCTGTGAAGAAATCCTAGCCTAGGAACAAAATCATCAGACGCAAGTTAATTGTTCCACCATCTGCAATAAAGACAGAAAGGTTTGTGTTCTATGGGAGAGAAGGCAAGATCTTTTCTGGTTCATACATTTCTAAGATTGCAGATACAGCCAAAGAGAAGCCAAATAATTCGGCATTGCCTCCAAAAATAAAGATTATAAAATGATGTAATTGTACCATGTTTGTCCTGTTGAGGCAACTCTAAAAGATATAACATTAGTTAGTAAGGACATAGTGGGAGGGTCTGGCGGTTGTATGTGGCAACTTCTTTAAACTAGACACAAAAATAGATTACACATACGTAAGAATCGCAGTGTAGATTGTATTAGCTCATGATACGTTGGATCATGATACGTAAGGTGTGTACTATTCATTACCAATAGGTAGCTCTCTAGGAGGTGAAGTCTAATTAGATGTCAAGGAGCTATTGGGTTAAAAGATTTGACCCTTGATAATCTTATGTTAACATAAGCATAAGCATTTTATCATATGACCCCCCCTCTATGTTGCTGACACCTGCATAGCTATTTTTATAACCCATATTTAAACATACTCTCAAACAAACAGCTCCCATTGTTGTAAGCTTACCGGTGACAACATATCATATTGTCACGTTTTTTATTGGGAAAGTAACTTCCAAACATATTTTACACTAATCTTCTAAACATAATTCCCAAAATTTTAATACATTTTAGTATCATTCGGGTTAAGGTGGCTGACCACCACACTCTTAAGGACTCTCAGCACCCAAATTGCACTAAAACAGTTTGAGTGGTATACTTCCAAGGAAATGTGTTAAACATGTACATATTATACATCAATTGAACCATCTATAATAGCTTTATCAAATTCCTTCGATTATTTCTCATTTTAGTAGCCATGGAATGTGGATGGAACAAAAACGTTCCATTTTCAGCCTCTTTTTTTTCCAACAGGATTATGGGATGGAAATTGGACAGAATTCTTGAATTTCTCAATTGAAAACTAAAATTCATGTCTATACCTGGGGTCCTTTTTTTTCTTTTCCTGATATTCCAATTATTAAGGCCTACACAGCTCTTCAAAAATGCATAGTTAGCTAAAAAGTGGGTGATAATAGGGGTAAATAGCCATTTTTACCATTTCTTAGTAACTATGCAACTTTGAAGAGCTCTGTAGGCTTTAATAATTGGAATATGAAGAAAAGAAAAAAAGGACCCCAGGCATTGACATCAATATCAGTTTAAAAAAGTTAAACCTAAGAATTATGTCCATTTTCCATCTCATAATGATGTTGAAATGAAAAGAAGATAAAAAGGAACGTTTTTGTTCCATTCACGTTCCACAGTGACAAAAATTCCAAATGATGGAAGGAATTTGATAAAAGTATTATAGATGGTTCAAATGATGTGTAATATGTAGAGGTGTAACACATGTACTTGGAATTAAACCCTCATAACCATTTTAGTGCAATATGGGTGCTGAGAGTCCTTAAAGCTGTCCGAAACCACCTCATATTGGCAAATGACCCTAACTTGGTTAACTAAGTAGTATTTGACACCTGTGCAATGTGGGATTCTAGAGGGATTGAACCAATGATGAGGTGAAAGGTTCTGTAACAGTATACCCTGATGGACACCTTCCATGCAATCCTGCATGCTCTTATCTCTTGTCTGACCCACCGTGCCAAATCTAACAGACCCAGTGGTCTCACTGATGTTACTAGCTCAGGGCTATGTTTAGTTATATATTTGTAAAGGTCTAAATTTGAGATAACTTTAACAGCATCTTAAATGTCATCAGTAACTAAAATCCACAAAAGGACATGAGAGATTCCTCCTAAAACCAATTTTTATAAAATGTTCGCTTCAATGAGCATACATGACACGATATAATGATAATATATCATATATCATATAGGTAAATGTCCAATTTTTAAAGCTATTTGTTTCTAACTATGCGAGTCATAAGCAACTATGAGGGTTATATAGTGGAGTGTATTGCCACTTAAAGTTATACATCACAATTCATATATCGAATTATTCAAAAATCGCTTTAAAAGATCCCTTTAAAAGATGTTATAAACTCAAAAAAAATTCCAGAAGCAATTCTCAGACGGAATTTATTTGAAAGATCCGGAAATGTAATAATCAATTCTCTCCAGGATGCCTCACTTTAGCTGCCTGGTCACATCTGGTATTTTGTAGTGTGACTTATATCGTAGATGCTAAAATATTTAAGGCGCACGGAGTGCTCAGGCCAAATTTAAAAAAAGGTGTGTTTCAGGTTTCCCGACCCTAGCTAGCAAAACAGGGCCGACCCTGAAAATTTTTATGCAATTTTGAAAAAGTATTTATATTTTGGGTCATTTTGGGGCTGTTAAAGGGTTGATCTGATAGTTCAAAAGTCGAGGCGGTCGTCGTCGAGTCAACATTGAAATTTCTGAGTCAATTTAAGAGTACTTTTTTGGCCAAAGTAAAATATTTTAAAGAATCTAAAAATATATAAAAAAATCGACCTACCTACCCTAGATTTTCAGACCATGTAACCTGAAACACACCTTTTATTCTTTTTGGCCTTACTTATAAAAGCCCCGTCCGTATACTTACCAGAGCACTGTCTCTGTTTGTGAAGGACATCAGGGGCCCTGGCCCTCTTGTCTCAAAGGTAGGTGGTCCGGAGATAAGTCAGTTATTTGGGCTGAGCCCTTGTGCTTCATTCGGACACGGGGGTAGACAGTAAAGTTTAACATGGAGGTTTAGAGAGGTGTTCTTCCCATTCTACATCTTCCTTTCTTTTCTCTGCTCCATCTACTATATTGTCTATTGTGGTAAGGAATTGCACTGTGTCTTTTATAGTTGTCTTTCCACTGAAATTCCTTTCCTTTCCACTTACATGATAATATCATCCTTCTAAACACCTCATTTTCTTCTTCTTTGTCATCACCTATTTCATGATTAGCATCGCCATTGTGACAAGATTGTGAAGATAGATCTTGAACACTATTGCACTTTTCTAGAAGCTCCCACCACTCTCCAACTCTCACTGTCGTTGGCCTTAGCGAGGATACGATTACTCCATTTGGTACATTCTGTCTTCCAGATACTCTGACCACCAATCAGATGACATTGTACTCTAATAATAGGGGAGCCAGTCTGGAATGTTGGAGAGGACCTGGTACGGCTTGCAATATATGGTATGAATGGTGAACTAAGGTATTTTGAGGGTGCTGATTGCATTTCTGCTATGTGTAGAATGATATCTAGGTCGGAACAAGGTCAAAAACAAGGTCAAAGGTCACGGTTTTATGGACCTCTAAAGGGTACATACACTTTGAGACAAATGCAAAGATACTGAACCTGAGTGTTATTCATCTTACATAGCCATTTTTATATATATGGTCCATTACCTGACTGACTATGGTGGATATTGATAGGGTGCAAGGTCATGTTTTGCAAGGTCAAACATGAATAATACTTATAATTCTCAATTTGCTTCCTTTCTCTATGCACAGATAAAAAATACATACCCATACAGTCAAGATTTTCTGTCAAAGTGAATGCCCACATATTGGCTATTGAGAGCTAATGACATAAAAGGGTTAAACCATGGTATTTCCATGATAATCCAACCTATATCTGCGTTTGATGTTAAAAAGGTAAATCATCAGAATGGTTTAATCAAGTTTGAGCCTGTCAATAATCTGTGCTAATACTTGCTATTGCATTTAGGAACCAACTATGACCTGGTATTTAGTTTTGTAGTGTCATGTGGCCTTGCGAAAGGTCAAGGTCACATGTGGTAAAAGGGAAATGCTACAAAAGCAGTAAAGTCAAAATTTCCACAATATAACAGAGGCAATTAGGAAAAGGAGTATGATGCATCAATATAATTAGGTGAATAACCTCTATTGTAACATGCAAAAATGACATTTGAATAGTTTCAATGACATTCTGGTTGAGAGAAATGGTCTAAATTGAGATCAAATGTATGGTAGCATTTCCTGTAGTGGGCAGTTCTCAATGGCCAATGTGTAGGCATCCACTTAGACAGAAAACCTACCCATATAGATATGTATCTATTATCTGTGCATAGAGAAAGGAAGCAAATTGAGAATTGTAAGTATTTTCCCTGTTTGACCTTGTAAAACATGACCTTGCATCCTATCAATATCCACCATAGTCAGTCAGGTAATGGACCATTTATATAAGAATGGCTATGTAAGATGAATAACACTCAGATTCAGTATCTTTGCATTTGTCTCAAAGTGTATGTACCCTTTAGAGGTCCATAAAACCGTGACCTTTGACCTTGTTTTTGACCTTGTTCCGACCTAGATATCATTCTACACACACCAGATTCGGAATCAGCATACTCAAATTACCCTAATTCAACCGTCATATCATCTATTGCAGGCTGTACCAGATCAAAGTTAAATATTGACATTTAGGACGCTTGGCTCCCCTATTATAAGGTCTTTTTAACAGCCACCACGACTGTCAGAGTAATTTGATTCCCCAAACACAAACACCTAACTCATTGAAGTCTGATGTGCTACTGTGATTAGGTGGCCAGAACAGAATGTCCTAGTCAAAAATGGTGGGCTGATATCCTGAAGCATGAACCTGATTTACAAATCTGTGGTCAACGTTACGCTGGACTTGTGAGACTGCTGTTAAATCTCATCGCATCTATCAGAGTAATCTTTTTTACTTCACTTGGCATCTTATTTAAAATCATCCTGTGTATCTACGATTAAATTGCCAATAAAAATCACCCAATAACAACAGGAGCTCAATTTGAAGGTTCAACAGTGGATCAAGATAAACGAATTTTAGTAGGTACTTGAGTAATTTGGCCTGAAGGAGACTTCTAATGCTGCTGTTCAATAATTTTGGAATAGTTTAAAGTCAATCCCTCAATTTCTTTTAACATGTAACAGCCAATCCTTAGGAGATTCATGGCTGCCTGATTAAGTTTTATCCATGGGAACTTTTCTCCCAAAAACAGTGACTGCCACATCGTGTCTGCTCCATCAAAAAGGTTCCTTTAAATCAACATTACCTGTGCATTAGTTTATCACGGTTTCTGTTTCAAAAAGTGGCCATAAATCAATTTATACCCATCGCACAAAAAGTTCCTAGAGCTAGCTTTATTTACTAACGGAAGATCTTGACTCTGTTGGGTTTCCTGTGCTCACATGGGATCTGCTTTAGTAGAATGAGCTCTGTCAAGAGGGAATACTAGAAGGTGAGTGCCAACTTCCTACTCCTAACATGCTTCAATATAGATTAATGATGCCAGTCAGACTATGCCAAATGCCATCACCTTTTAATGTGTTTGATACACCTGTTACAAAATCAGTATTCATCATGGATATTGCTTAAACTGTAGCATGCATTGTTATACATTTGGTGACAGGACTTAGTTAAGATGCAGTTAAGAAATCAATTCATTCGATTTTACTAGATTTCATATGATTTCTCACTAGTAATAATATTGCTGAGAACGTTAATTTTAGTATTGTAGATTTGAGATATTTAACAATTTCGAGATGAAACAAGTGGAAAGCTGGCTTGTTAGAGCAACCAATCACAATAAGGTCTAAGCTAGTGAATATAGACCTGATGCAGGAATTAAAGTGTTTTAATTGGTGCAGGCCGAGCAGAATCTGAGACAATTACTACTGCCATTTGTTAGAGCTCTGTCTCTTTCCCACAATACATTGATTGAAATCCATTAACAAATGTTCGCTCTTAAGCTCAGAGCCTCGATTTACAATTAGACCTTAAATTAATCTACTCCCAATTGTTCCAACAGACTAGCAACAGATTGTGGCACTCTGTAAACAGCTATATACCTATGTCAACTGATATGAGTTACAATCAGCATTGTATGAGTCAGTGCTCTTTCAAAAGTCCAATGCCATCATACAGAGCCATCTTCTGAAGTCTGATATCACCCAGCCCTAAATTAGTGGTGAAATAAACATTACTATAGAAGTAACGGTAAGAAGTAGCACTATATGCCTAGTGTATTCTGGTCCCAGTAATAATTATTTGAGGCACAGCCATATGAATCTCCCTTTAACATACTCCACCTATTAGTGGGTTCGACCTAATGTCACAACAACGCACCTACTTCTCACGTGGGCCTCTCATTCTATCCATATTGAGTGTATATACCGTCCCTATGTTTTCCTTAGTGCCCTTTAAGAGTGCACCCTCAGGTCCATACAGTCTCCAGCAAAGAGAGTAAGGATAGCCCCCTGCTTTCACATCCTAGAGTATCCATTACCTAAGGCAATCAGGTTTGTGTCACTGTAGACTGCCTCCTCTCACACCTGCTTAACCATGGTGGTGGGCGTCGTACAAATCAGGTGGGGACGCTTGATGACAGATGCAGCAAATGGACTAAGAGCTATGGCTAGAATTTTGTGTTTCTATTTCAAGCAGCCCTAGATGTAGGCCTTTATTGCTAGAAAGGGCTGGACTTTTTGATCCAAATGCCTAAGCCATGAAGGAGTTAACATACTCCCAAACTACTACTGTGACCTAGTACTGGGTCCCGAAGGCCATTTTCTCTTAAATACTTCTTTTTCTTGTATTATCTCCTCATATATTATGTAAAGAGCAATTGATTGGCTCAACATTTTGCCATGTTTTGTATAAGATGCCACATTATGTCACATTATATTTATATATAAAATGTAATTTTCACCTTTATTAACTGCTAAGATCATTTGATCAGAGAGTTGTGAGGTAAAACTCACAGCAAGAAGCCACAGCCATTTAAAAAGAACAGAAAAGGGTTCTCCACATCTTTTTTACTTGACTATCTAAATAATCTTTTCTAATAAGAACATCAATAACAGTTGTAAGGCAACTGTTTATACACCCAGTCGATTGCATCTGTTACATATTACTATAATTGCAATGACATTATATTCATTACCTTTTTGCTCTGCTTCAGCGTACTTGAAGTGACAGATTCAAACAAAATATTTAATTCCCATCACAATCTGACATTAGACACTTTTTCCTGTTTAAAAAAGGTTTTCATCTGATGTTGGATTTTTGCTTATTCCTGTTAAAGGTGAGAAAATGTATAGCTACATCTTAAAGGTATGGCCCAGGGTCGATGCATACGGCACCTAGTGTTAAAAAAATAAAAGACACAAAAGAAACTACATAAACGATGATAAAAGCATATCTTCCTTTTGCATAATGGCCTAAGACACCTTAAAGAGGCCTCACTATGGCATTCTAGACAATTTCTTACTGTTTTTTCGCTGCCTCAAAAAGCTTTGCCCTAAGCTATCATAGGTATCTTGGCTGACTAGAAAATATTTGAATAAATCCCAAAGTGTCTTTATTCATCAATAAATAAAGTTCCATTGCACCGATGGCTTAGATCTTGATTAAAACAATATTGGCCTATTTTTTCTCTGTGTTGCAAAATGTACAGAAAATTGTAATTCATGTGGGTTTTTTTCCCCAAAATCAAGGCTCTTGGATTTCACCCTGACTGCTAATTTCTATGGATTGATCATGCTGCATAATTTATGTACTGAACATATGTAGTCACGAAGATAGATGAGGGTCTTATACTATTCATCTTAGTCTGTGATCCGTGCTATGGCAACATCCTTTCAACTCGGGAAGTTTATGTAACAGCTGGTTGTCTTCTCTGAAAGGGGCACGTAGCTGACCTTTCCCCCATTGATCCTCTTGTGGCAGTAAGACCTCACACAACACAGGGCTTGAACAAAGGTTGTAATGTCACCAAGAGGTTGGGTTTTGTAACGTGCATCTATTCATAAATGATATTCTAATACAACATACATTGGTAATGTAAAAGATAAAAGGATGTAGTGTGTGTATCTGGTGTATAACATTTTTATAGTCTATGCTTTCAGATGTCCTATGCCTCCATTATAGACAAGTTAAGAAACAAGATATGTTATTCACAGCAGTTAGGGATTCAATATGAGTGAAATTCCTGGCCTCAGATCATTTTTCAGTCCTTTGTCGTACAATTCCAGGATTACCAAACTTTCCTACCGGCTCAGATTCCTCTGGGAGTTCTATGTATATCTAGCTAACACTAGAATATGGATAAATATGATCATTGGTCATGTTCAATCCTGATACCTTAGCTTTCCCTGTGTAAAGAATGAATTGGACGATGCCAATTTTACAACTTCTGAGAGATTCTGGTCACACGGTTATAGTGTAAAAGACACTAATATACAAGTGGACAAGACTGTGTGAGAGAAGATAAGCTGAAGATTTTGACACTCCAAATTGAGAACTTCTGAGGGTTTCCTGTGCTCACAAAGGATCTGCATAATAGATGGGTAAGAGATAAACTTTAACTAAAAGGAATACTAGCGGGGGAGTGCAGCCCTATATGTTCATTTTCCTGCTTACTACTCCTATAACTTCCGTCGATATATATTAATGAGACAAATGTTCACTTTGAAGCTGAAAGCCTCGGTTTACAATAAGGCCTTTAATTAATCTCCCCCCCCCCCCCCCCCACTGTTCCAATATACACTAGCAAAAGATTTACATTATTTGAACTCCAGAAATAGTAGTGCACTACAAACAGCTGTGTACTTTTGTCAACTGATATTAGATACAATCAGCATTGCATGACTAAGTGCTCTTTCACAGATCCCAATGCCACCATACAAAGCCAGCATATGAAGTCTGATATCACCCAATGCTAATGGAGAGATTAACACAATTATAGCAGTAGCAGTGCGAAATAACACTATATGCCTAGTGTATTCTAGTCCCAGTTATACTTGAGGCACAGCCATATGAATCTCCCTTTAACATTCTTCACCTATTAGTGGGTTCGGCCTAATGTCAAAACCACCCACTTACTCCTCATTTCGGCCTTTTCATCTATCCATATGGATCAAGTGTATATAGTCCCAATGTTTCCATTAGTGCCCTTTAAGACCAAACCCTCAGGTTCCATCCAGCCTCTAGCAATGAGAGTACCTGTAATCCTGTCCTTTCAGATCCTAGAGTATCCATTACCTGAGGTAATCAGGTTTGTGTCACGGCAGACTCCATCCTCTCACACCTCCTTACCCATGGTGGTGGGCGTCTTACAAATCAGGTGGGGATTTCCGGAGATCACTTTGGGAGTTTTGCTACCTTCTACCAACAGCAGGAGGCTAATTATGATTACATAACAACTGCCATAGCGTTTTTACAAATCCTAATATATGTGAGTATAGGTTAACAATTGAAAAACACTCTTCTTTGACACAAGGTCAGAGACGGCACCCAGTCAGAGACGGCACCCGGTCAGAGACGGCACCCGGTCAGAGACAAAAACATTGGCCCAAGGTCGTGAGACACAGCCTTATACACCCATAGAATGCATCTTGTAATATAACCACATATAGCCATTGTTATTCATATCATTATTCGCGATGTAATTATATTTAACCTGTAGTTTGTTAGAGTGGGAGTGGCATTGGCTTGGACAGAATAACAGAACCTGGTTATTACATTTATTCTCAGTGTTGTTATGTCACAATCTGCTACACATTACTATAATTGTATGGCTAATACTACCCAATTTGTTGTTTTATGTCCAAATCATGTATAATGTGCACATAGAATTATCTTTATGACGCAGATAAACTGATCAATGTTGATACCCCTGAAGTCTCATTTCTGTTGATTGGAGTTTGTGTTGCAGCTGCAGGAATGAGACAAACATTCAGAGAAATGTGGCACCCTCATGGGAAGACAGAGTTCAGTCATTCTTGAGACATTTTTGTTAATCTTGCCGATTTTCACTTAGGAAATATTGGCTGAAGTTACCCAAGCCTTGTATGTCTGACTTGGGCAAAACAAGCGGCAGGTGCTTTGAGATGGATACTGTTAACACACAGCATCATAACTATGTTTTTGTATAAGTTTTTTTTATTGTATGAATACAATTATAAGGGTAGAACGTAGGGACAAGGCGGCTGGTTGTCTGACATGCTTATTACATTTTTTGTGTTGGTTTTACTATATATGTTTGAATTGAAGTTTGTTTGAAGAACTATTGAAGGTTTCAAAATAGTTCAGTATAACTGTACCCCATAAGATGACAGTGCATAAATGGTAGAGGGCAAAGCTTAGTGGAAAGATAGTTATACTTATAACATCATTTGATTTCAGCCCTGCAGAAGTATCCTGCATTCTGATGCTGTGATACAGATAAATGGAGTATTCCACCGGCAGGATCTACCATGATTCGATTGGTCAAATATGTTTAACATAATAACCATTCAAAGGATGACAGAATCATGACCGACTGACATCAGTGGAATACCCCCTTAATGGCGTTATTGTTTTAACCCATTGGCAGTACTTAGCAGTTATTGCAAGCTGATCCAGTCGACTAGCCTTTTCTTAATTGTATTTAGCTGTGTTCCTGAGTAACTATATTTCACATATCTCAGTATAAACCATGTTGTCATATCCCTAGCCATTTCTAAATGAATCAACTCCTTTCAGATCAGGTAGAACAAAGGCCGAACACAGTTCCTTGCCACATCTTCTTAGCTAGAGTAACAATGGGCTGAAGGACTAAATTGAGACTTGATAATTGAGGGCCAAATTGAATCTGATACAATGATTAATGGGGATGGTTGGAACTGTGGCTCTTTACCACAACACTCTAAGTACAATCCATGCACTGATTAACAAATGTCAATTGCATCTGAAGGCTTTGATTTGCAATTAGTCTTGTGATCCTGCTGTGCATTGTATCCATAGCTTTTCGTGTTAGATTCATTTGCACGTTTATTTGGGTTGAGAATAGTGCAGACTCAGCATTTTATACTCAGGTATACCCCTGGTGGTCCTGCACAGTTGCTCTTAGCCTGACATGGTAGAATGCATGCAAACTCTCCCCCTCCCTATTCCTCTCCCTTCCTCCCCCTCTCTATCCTTTGTCATTGAGATGTTTATGTAACAGATGGTTGTCGTCTTTGGAAGAGTCACGTAGATGACCTTTCCCACATTGATCCTTAGTGGCCCAGTAATGCCTCAAACAACACAAGGCTTGAACAGAGGTAGAAATGTCAACAAGAGATCTTCATGCTCCCTCGGACCAGTGGAAGATATAATATGTTTTTTTCAGGAGGAGCAGAATTGTGTCCTAAAATGCACCATTTCATGTCCAGTACATCAAAGTTTTCTTGGGGGGCATGCCCCTAAACCCCCCTAATATGGCTGCTGCGTTTCACTCACAGGAAACAGCCAGTCACTACAGGTAAGCCAGGTCCCCCGCCCCCCCCCCCCCCCCCACACACACCCTCTAGACAATCCGGGATCCCCCACTGATACAACTTCCAGGATTACCAAATGTTCCTGCAGGCTGAGATTCTAGAACTCTCTAGATCTAGCTAGCACTGTTACTGTGGTCTATTTAATCATTTGGGCATGTTCCTTCCTGCTAGCTTAGCTTACCCTGTGAAAGGAAGGGTTTTGACGATGCCAATTCTACAAGTTCTGAGAGTTACTGGTCACAGTGTAATGGTGTCGCTATGTGGACATGTGTGAAGGAAAATAATGTGAAAGTCAATAGTAGTGGGGTAGCTGATACCACCACAAACCTCTCCCTGGGTTGCTTACTATTCCTGACATCCTTAGGTATGACCAATGCCTTCCCTACTACACACCAAGCCATACTGCCTTTTAAAAAAACGTTGAAAGCTATAGTCAGTGTATTCAATTATGAGTAGTATCATTAAGTCCATTAATCTTACCATGAATTTAGCTGTCAAATTCTGAATTAGTTTTTCTAATACAGCTTCTCCTAAATGCCAGCAAACACTTGCTCCTCAAAGCTAAATATGACCACTGTTATTGGCCTCTGAAAATCATACAGCACATTATGCAAAGTCATGTGTTTCTGTATGCATAAATGCCTCTTAGCTGTGCTTATATGAATACTGACATTCATGAACAATCCTGATGAAGAGATCATTTTCCTGTATGTCGCATATCAAGCCTGACTGACATTTATCTCCTTTTTGTATAGACAATGATTAACAAATCACAAAGATGCTGCAATTTCCCACCACCACGTGTAAATAAAGACAATAACTTCAATGGTGGGTCAACAGAAATTGATTTTGGGAAGTACCTGGGTAATCAGTGAGCCTGTAATGAGTCCCCAGCAGCAAGTAACGGCTCTGTCTCACCAGATCGGGCCAATGTGAACGTCTTTGACTGGGTGCCATCTTTTGCTGGGTGCTATATGTGACCGAGTGCCATCTTTGACCGGGTGCCATCTTTGACAAGGTGCCATCTTTGACTGGCCACCATAAAAAAAAAATTAAATGAATTTCTTCTTTGATATGTACGGGATAAAATAAAGAAAATGGCCGTGGCAATCTTCACTGCCCTAAAGAAACCGTTTTCTGTCAGGAGGTCAAAGATGGCACGCAGTAAAATATGGCACCCGGTCAAAGACATTCACATTGGCCAGATCTGGTGAGACGCAGACTGATACTCATTATTGGATAAAGATGGAGACAAAACCTGCCTATGCAGTTCCAACACCACACATATAGGCCTGTAACACATACAGTCTCTATGTTTCCATTAGCAAACTAGCCCTTCTGGTCCCATGAAGCCTCTGGCAATAGAAGTAACTGTAACCTCCTCTTTTTACATCCCAGAGGCTCAAATATGCATATTATTCTTGAAGGACATAAATTATATCCGCATTGTATTAAAATCAAAGTCCAGCATTGAACTAGTGAGATCTTGAAGATGAAGTTAGCCTATTTATAAACCCAAGCCAATATCCTTCTCAATGCCCCATACACACTCTGACTCACTAACTAAACTGATATAACAACCTAGGGTAGATTTACCATGAGTCAAACACATACCCTGACATGGACAGAATACCAATTAAACTTTCATTCCCAAATGAAGAGTTGAAAATGATTCAATAATATAATCACAAAGTCTGTGTCAGGTGGTTGGTATTGGTGAATGCAAGTACATCTTTTTCTACGAGTTGAAGCCTGTGTGTATCACGTAGATATGTAAACGTACCATGCTGACATATGTCGCAGACCATTAGAAACGGGAATATTGCATTAAGTAGACAGGACATGATTTCTCATACCAACCAGATGTTACACACCATGTTTGGCGAAGCAGACTCTGTTGTTAATAAGCATGTTTTATTTGGTACATTCTAGGTGGGATTGTTTTTTCTGGAAGAATCAACAAGCTGATATGAGTAAAGTGACGAACTTCAGGCCTATCAGTGTGTTGCCAGTCCCAGGTAAAATACTTGAGAGACTGATGCACAATAACTTATCGTCACATTTGAAGGCTCATAATATCCTGTCCCCACAGCAAGGTGGTTACCAGCAGGGAAAATCCACAGTTGATACAATAAGTGCTTTTGTTGACGACATCTTAAAAAATAGAAATATTGGTAATATTACAATGGCGGCCTTCATAGATATAAAGAAAGCTTTTGATTCCTTAAATTTCCAAATTTTATTACAAAAATTGGAGTTTTACGGAATCAAGGGGAAAAATTTGGACTTAGTAAAAAATTAGTATATAAATGACTGTATTTTACCTACTGATAGTCACAAGACAATGTTGTATGCCGATGACTCGGTCTTATATGTATCAGGTAATGATTTCAAGGTCATTGAACGTGAGCTTAACAAAGCCCTAACCTTGTTTGCCAAATGGTCTAGTAAAAATTAAATAACTGTTAATGAGTCAAAAACTAAGGTCATGGTGTTTGCTGCTGCCCCTACTCTCAAGCGTCTTCCAAAACCTACTGTTAAATTGAAAGACACGGTATTAAAACAAGTCATATCCTATAAGTATCTAGGTATAATAGTGGATCAAGAACTTAATTTCTCCCTTCACTTAAAAGATATTATTAAAGACATAAAGTTTAAATCATTAATGTTGTACTACCCAAGTAAAATGATGTCAAAAAAGGTCTTATTAAGAGTCTACAGCTCATATGTTCTTCCACTAATTGACTATGCTGATGTGTTGTATGGTGCAGCAAATACAGACCTTCTGGCCGTATTACAAAGGAAACAGAATAAATATTTAAAAACATGTATGGGTTTGAATATATTGACCCCTTCTGCTGATGTTCATCGTCTAGCTAAACTACCGGTATGGTGCGAATGAAGAATTTTTCATACTAAATTGTTAGCTTTTAAACGTGTACAGTTAGGTGACCCCTATGTGATAGCTGTAAACAGGCCTACCCGAGCTAATGTGGCTCCATTGTTAAGATATCATACAATCCAATCTGCAGCCTATGAAAAGTGCCCTGAGGTCATTTGCGCTAGAGAATGGAATAAGCAGACTGCTGATATCAGGTCTCTCCAAACCCTTAATGAGCAAAAGAAATCATGATCAATTCGATACCTAAAGTATAAAAAGTTATATGGGATATATTAAAGGGGGGTAGATATAGTCATTAATTAGGATTAAATGGGGCAGACTCAAGATATAAACCTAGTCTCTATACGTCCATGTTGTTCATCTATAATACAGTCTCGGAAAATATAAACAAAGCTCGTGTGTACATGGTAGGGGCATAATATTATCTGTTGATAACGCCCTTCCCATAACTTTATTTCTCAAAATGTTATCAATTTCTGTCAAACTTTACAATTATTACCGGTATTGGTGTATTATGATACATTTTATTATAATTATGCACATATGCACCAAGAATCCAGTTTTTTGTACGTCATTATTGTCAGCTTACCAACAGGATCTTATGTGAGAAATAAAGTTCAAATTTGTTCTAAAAAAACAAGCCACATCGGTTCCGGGTGTTTCCAGACTAGTTCTGAACAGGAGTGCAAAACATTAGGGCACTATATCACAGCATGATTACCATTTAGGAATTGCAGCCTTAGATGCTTTGCACTCTAAGAATTTGTGAAGTTTTCAATGTTCAAATGGGATCTGTGTAATATATCTAAAGGGGGGGGGGGGGGTGTTGAATACACGCTGTTCATTTCAAATTAGGCCTCTGATTCATATTCTGAAATGGCTTTCAAGACTTGTCAGCTACCTCTGGGCGAGCTAATGGTTGATCTGAATGAGAAGTTTAAACAAAGAGTCGATGAAGATAATACTTTAATTGAATCAAACAGCAATCCATGAACTCCTAATATGGGCATCCACACCTTTCCGTATAGAGAAGGGTAATCCTTGTTTCTATTAGTGACCTTTTAGACTCATCCCCCAGGTCCATTCCAACTGGCAGCTTTGAGGGTAACTGTAGCCCCCTCTTTTCACATCATGGAGTATCAATTATATGAGATAATTGAGTTTATGTTACTTGACACTGTTAACCCCCTTCACACCTGCTTAAGCATGGTGCTATGTGGGGTACAAATCAGGTAGGGACACTTGATGATGAATGCCGCACAATAGTTTTTTTTATTTCATGTGGCCTATTAGGATAGGTTAACTCAATTTGTTTTAGAATTAGATAACCCTCCCCATCCTCTGCCATGAAGAAACAAAAATGTCCCGAGAAATGCTGCTAAATTCTAAGCTTTATGAACTGGATAGATAATATAGGGTTTCTAAGAAAAAAGTGCCTGTATATGTGACAGATCAGATACTCCAAACTCAAAGTCTGCTTGGCCCATTATTGTATACAGCTGCATACAATACTCATCTATCCTACTCCTGCACTTCTCAAATAGATCTCAACACAGACAGGGCCTTACTCTCCATTAGTGACCTTTCAAACTGAAGCCTCAGCTCTGATCCAGCCTCCAGCAATAAGAGTTACTGTAGCCCCCTCCTTTCTCATCACAGAGTCTCAATTATATGAGGTAATCAGGTTTGTGTCATTGGAGACTGTCAACCCCGAACCTACTTGACTATGCATGGTGTGGGAAGCCTGATGTGGGGTGTGGTACTAACCAAATGTCTATGCATGACCCTTTATAATGGCCACAAGTAGGCATCCAAGCTGGAATTTGCTTACGAGTTGTGTTTTTTTGTTTTATCATACCTAGCGGGACAATGTTTTATGTAGCATATGGTGCAGGTATAGCTGATGACAGATGCTGTTTATATGTTCTGGTCAGAACATTTGTTTCTATTCGAAGTATGTTTGTTTGTTTAAATCATCCTTCATGTCCCTCTAGGTTCAGCCCTTAGTGACAAGAGGACATACCAGTAATCACAATCTTTCAAAGGCCAATCCCCTCACGGCATGTAATGGCTATTATAATTCTCAAGCGAATCCCGCTGCTAAAAGAGGATAAAATGTACATTTTGGAATTGTATTCCTGTTACATATGTCATATAATGTCACAACTATTATATGAACATAAATCATAAGGATAGTAGGTAGATGGCATATGTCCAGGTTAGAGGATGCAGTCAGCGCTACTGACTGCTGGAATAGACTGACCATAACGACATTGTAAAAGCCCCATCTGCTTGCTCCAGGAGTACTATGTCTGTAAATGGGTGCCATCAGGGACCTTGCTCTGTTGTCCCTCAGGTGAGTGGCCTGAGGTAAGTGGGTAATTCAGCCTGACGTCTCCTTGGTTCAGGTGTCAGCGCCTGTACTTCATCTGGCCTTGGGGGTAAACAGCTAAGGTCACACATGATGTTTTAGGTCTTAGGGGTGCCTAGATTATAAGATCTCTTCTTTTCCCTGCTTGACCAATTGTCCATTGAGATGATAATATTGCATTGTATTGTGTCTTACATATATCTCATTTCCTTCCACTCATCATTGTTTATTTCATGATTTGCACTATCATTGACACAATATAGAAAACAAACATTTCTACTGATTGTAAAGACACATTTCTCAGACATGATTTCTCACTCTCTAACTAAAGCGGTCTGTGGCATTAAGGAGTGCACCATTTACCAGATTAGTGTTGTCTGTACTCTGACCAACCAATTTATTTCAAATTGATTATATCTATCCTGGAGATGATGCATGGAGTGGCAGTAGCATATCCAGCTCTTATCCAATGCGAGAGAGATACTTAAAACGTCAATTCCCCATGAATCATAAATGCTACACAATTTACAATGATTTCTTATCAGGATTGGCATGTAAAAGCACATCGTCTGGAAGGTAAAAATGCATTCATGGCTATCTGGTTAAGCCTTGTTTGCAAGAACTTTTCCAAATAATATAACTAACATGCTCTGTATGCTTCATCAAAAGGCTTCCTTTAAATCAATATAACCTTGAATTAGTTAATCATAGTCTCAGTTTTTTGAAAGGCAGCAAATAATCCAGTTTACACCCATTGCACAACTGTTGCAAATAACTTTTAACTATTGGTGATGCCAGCTTTCATCAGATAGCCATGAAATTGGATTTTATATCATTTGAAAAGGAATCTTTAAGGTTACTTCAATTAATCATTCTCAAAAAATTGGGTTTCTGCAGTTCTGATAGGCCACAGAAAAGGTTTGAAAGATTGAGTTGACTTTGACAACCTTTGAGATTAATTACAGGGGATATGGGTAATCAACATTGAATCAACAAATAATGACAAGTTTTCAGTGTTGATTCAATGTTATGTGCCCACTGGGGTGTAATAGGTGTACAGGCAGGAAATAGATTAAACACTGTCCAGAGATAACACTAGTGCGGTGGCACAAATGTAGCTCTGACTGATCATTTTCCAGCTTGGTTACTACTCCTGACATTTTTCAATAATATTTAGATTAACTTAGTCAGCCAGGCTAGAAATCAATTGTTTTTACCACCATGCAATTGCTCTGTAAGTGTCAGCCTTGCTCCCCAGACATTTAATTAATCTTCCCCGATGCATAGTTCTAATATAGAGTACTAAAATTGGACATTAAATGGACTCTAATATCACTTCATAAGAGCTATTGTCAGCTGTGATTAGGTACAATGATTATGTATGAGTAAATGCTCTTTCAAAATGTACAATGCCAACATAAACAATGCCATCAACTGAAGCCTGCTTCTAATAATTATTAGATTTGATTAGTTTATCAGTATAAGTACTCTTTCATAGAGCTCAAAGTCCCATGTAATGCCATCTTCTGAACTCTGATAATACCCAATGTCCATTTAATAGCTAAATAAACATAATTCAATAAGTAACAGTACAGACTAACAATGTACGCCTAGTGCCTTCTATTTGGATTTTTTCTTGATGCATACACGTATACATCACCATGAGTTCAGTTAGAGCTGTCCAATAATGGATTAGGCATCAAGTAACAGCAACCCATCTACTCCTCATATATAGGCCTCCACATCTTTTTATATAGAGGTAGTCTTTATATGTCCATTGATAATCTTTAACATTTAAGACCAAACCTCACGTCCCATCAAGCCTCCGGCAATAGAAGTAACTGTAACCCCCCTCCTTTTACATCACAGAGTATCCATTACCTAAGGTAATCAGATTTGTGTTGCTGTACATTGCCTCCTCTCACACTTGCTTAACCATGGTGGTGGATGCAGTACAAACCGGATGGGGTCAGTTGATGATGAAGGCTGCACATGGACTGAGGGTTGTGGCTAGAATGTATACATGTTAGGCAGCCCTATATCAGCAGGCCCATTGCTAGGTAGGCTGGAGTTCATGGATTCAAATGAGCTGCCTCATCCTACTCCATAAAGGACTTCACATAATAATTGAGGGCCCGATTAAATCTGATACAATGACCAATGGCGATTGTTGGAACTGTGTCTCTTCACCACAATACTTTAAGTACAATTCATTTCCTGATTAATCAGCTAGGTATGCTGCCGTGCATAACATCTGTATTCATCTACAGGCAATGTATCCATGGCTTTTGTGTTTTTTATGATAGATAGATAGATAAATCCTGATTCATTAGCTTTTCCCGTGAGAGGAATGATTTCGACGATGCCAATTCTACAACTTCCAAGAGTTTCTAATCACATGGTCTCAGTGTAATGGCACCAAGATCTATACTGCCTTCCATGAAAAGGTGTGGTCAGTGGTTACTCAATGACAAAATGGTCTGAGCTACTGAATGTAGACCTGATCATTTTATCATAATTGTGAAGGCTGGGCAGAGCATAATTAAGGACAGAACTCAATCCCTTCATCACCGTAACTTTATTGACATCAACTAATGAATTGAAGGCATTTATTTGAATGCTGACATGAACAGTCCTGATGAAGAGATCCTTTTCCTGTTTGTTACACATTAAACCTGACTGACCTCTTTTTTATAGACAATGGCGTACAAATCAGAGATGTTGCAATGCCCCCACCACGTGCAAATATAGACTGTATGTTGAACGGTCGGTCAACAGAAACTGCTGTTCAGAAGTACTTGTGTAGGGTGTTCATATTACTTCATATAAGCAATGGTAAATAATTTCAGTAAGTTAATTGAAAGATCAACAATGAAAATTAATATATCAAAGAATCAATCCGGAAAGGATGTTTAACCTGTGCTTTCACTTGCCAAAGTCCTCTCCATGAACAGCAACAAACTTGATGAATGACAGTGCCTTGATGAATAGGCAGGAACTTATAACTCGATCTGTACCAGATATAACACACTATCAGGGGCAAATCAGACCCTATGATTGATGAAACTTATGTCTTTTATTTGGTACACCCTAGGCTGCCATGTTTAGTTCTCTTTCATTATAGACCTCTCTGTTAGACAGAGTCCCCTCTGTCTACTGTGTGGCTCTTACCTTGGCAACATCCTTACAAATTGGGAGATGTGTGTGCATTGTCTTTTCTGAAAGGATCAACAGGCTGACCTTTATCACATCGATTCTGGGTGTTTTCCGGTGATAAAGTTTCACAGGCTAGGTCTAAACAAGGGTGCGAAACATTGGGTAACTATTTCACAGCATAATTACCATTCAGAAATTGCAGCCTATGATGCTTTTGACTCTTAAAACTTGTTGAGTTATTTTTGTGTTCAAATGGGATCTGTGTAATAGGTCGTGGGGGGGGGGGAGGGGTGAATACTCACTGTTAAGATAAAATAATAGTTCAGGAGTGCAGACGTGAATGTTTATTTTCCCAACTTTCTCATTACTCCTGACATACTTCAACTTATACATATGGCAACAGGGTCTAGGCCACTGCATGTAGAATGGATGGTGGAATAATACTCTTTTACTCTTTGAAAGCCAGACAAAATCTGAGGCAATTATTACTGAAATTTGTTAGAACTCTTTGCCACAATACCTGATTGAAATCCATTAACAAATTGTTCACTTTGTAACTCAAAGCCCTCGTTTCTAATTGGGCCTGTGACTCATATTCTCAAATGGCCAACAATACCAGTAGGCTACCTCTTGGCGAGATAATGGGTTTTTTTGAAAGAGAAGTTTCAACAAAGAGTAGCTGAAGCTCATACTTCAATTGAATTAAAGAGCCACCCATGAACTCCTTAGATGGGCATCCGCATACTCCATATAGAGGTGTACAGTTCTTGTTTCCATTATGTGTCCTTTAAGACTGAACCCTCAGGTCCCATTCAGCCTACAGCAATGAGAGTAACTGTCAACCCCTTCCTTTCACATCCCAGAGTATCAATTATACAAGATAATTTGGTTTGTGTCACTGGACACTCTCAACCCTATTCACACCTGCTTAAGCATGGTGCTATGTGGGGTACAAATCAGGTGGGGACACTTGATGATGGATGGCGCACATGCCAAGGGCTTTGGCTACAATAAAGTGTTTCTATTCCGTGTGGTCTATTAGGATAGGCCATCTCAATTTGTTTTGGCAGGCTTATGAATTGGGGCACTGGTGTTTTGGAAGCAAACAACCCTCGCTCTCCTATGCCATGAGGGAACAAAATTGTCCCAAGTAATGCTGCCAAATCTCAAGCTTTGTGACCTGGATAGATACTAGTTGTTTCTTTACAATTCTAAGAGAAAAACACCTTTTATATGAGACAGACCAGATACTCCAAACTCTGGCTAGACAATTATTGGATAGAGCTGCATACACTACTCATCTATCCTACTCCTACACTTCTCATATAAATCTAAACACCTTACCAGACAGGGCTTTACTCTCCATTAGTGACCGTTCAAACTGAACCGTCAGGTCCCATTCAGCCTCCAGCATAAGAGTTACTGTAGCCCCCACCTTTCTCATCACAGAGTCTCAATTATATATGTATGTGTTCTTTCAAACACCATTCCACTCATTGCAAGCAATAGGCTTTCGGAGTTCTCATGCATTTCATGGTGCCACCAGAGAATAATGTGTAGGTTTTGGAATCGTATTCCTGTTACATATGTCATTAAATCTATGTCATAACAATCATATGAACATAAAGAATAAGGATAGTGGATAGATGGCATATTGTAAGGATAGAGGATGCACTCAGCGCTACTGACTGGTGGAATAGACTGACCATAACGACATTGTAAAAGCCCCATCTGTTTGCTCCAGGAGTACTGTACCAGTAAATGGGTGCCATCACAGACCTTGCTGTGTTGTCCCCCAGGTGAGTGGCCTGAGGTAAGTGGGTAATTCAGGCTGACGTCCTCTTGGTTCGGGTGTCAGCGCCTGTACTTCATCTGGCTTTGGGGGTAAACAGCTAAGGTCGCACATGATATTGTAGAGGTTGTAGGGGTGTCTAGATCATCTCTTCTTTTCCCTGTTATATCTATTGTACATTGACATGGCTTTATACTGTACATTTCATCTCTTCGATCCTTCCACTGTTAATGTGTTTTTCTTAGCCTCTTCTCTTGTTATCATCTCACAAACTACCACTGATCTCTTAGTGCTCCCCCTCACTCCAACAACAACTGGGTTTTCCATTAAAGATGACACAGATAAGGTCAGACATGCACTGTAAAATGTTGGTTGTCATTTCTGTAGGTGTACAGTAGATTCCATCGTAGGTGTACGGTTGATTGTCGGTAAACAGTAAAATTTGCTGCAGATCTACAATAGATTCTACTGTGTACTTACACTGACTATTTACATTGTGACACTTTAGGTCTTAGGGGTGTCTAGATCATCAGTTCTCTTCTTTTCCCTGCTAGATCAATTGTCCATTGAGATGATGTATTGCATTGTTTTGTGTCTTATATGTCTTATCCCCTTCCACTCATCAGTGTTAATTTCATGATTTGCATTATTATTGACACAATGTAAAAAAAAAAAAGTTCTGCTGGTTGTAAAGAAACATCTCTCAGACATCCTCCAAAGCGCCCCATCTCTACAGCTGTATGTGGTGTTGAGAGCACAAGATTAAGCAGATTAATGTAGTCTGCACTCTGACCAACAAAGTCAATTCAATTCAAATTTATTTTATCTATCCTGGAGAATGGTGCATGGACTGAGGGTATGTGTTGTGGTATAGCCAGCTCTTATCCCACATGATACTGTGGTAAAGTAGCTTGATTGGCCAACCTAAACACCTAGGTTGAAGAAATCTCATGCACTCCTCTTATAAGGTGTGCAGAATAGACTGCAGAGAGAGAGAGAGAAAAAGAGAGAGAGAAAGAGAGAGAGAGAGAGAGAGAGAGAGAGAGAGAGAGAGAGAGAGAAAGAGAGAGATATTTAATATTCCAATTCCCTATAAATCATAAAGGCAACAAAACTTATTGAAATTTCTTTTTGACATGTGAAAGCAGATCGTCTGGAAGGTAAAACTGCATCCATGGCTATCTGATTAGGCCTCGTTTGCGAAAACTTTTCCAAATAAAGCAACTAATATGCTCTGTGGGCTTCATCAAAAGCTGTCCTTTAAATCAATATTACCTCAAATTAGTTAATCATGGTGTCAGTTTTTGAAAGGCAGCAAGTAATCCAGTTTACACCCATTGCACAACTGTTGTAAAGAACTGTTAACTATTGCTGATGCCAGCTTTCATCAAATAGCTGTGGAATTGGATAAGGATGTAAGAAAATGTTTCTATCATTTGAAAAGGAATAGGTAACGTTCCTTCAGTTAATCTTTCTGGTTGTGTGTCACCAGATCAATATGAGTTGAAAGTCTATGACCGGTCGCAATCTATGGCTATTTGGATTTATACTTGATGTACAGGTGTACAGACGCATGCATCTCAATAAAGCAGCCATTAGTGGATTAGGCCTCAAGTAACAGCCCCCATTTTACTCCTCATATAGGCCTCCACATCTTTCCATATAGCAGTAGTCTCTATGTGTCCATTGATAATCATTAACAGTTTAAGACTAAACCCTCAGGTCCCATTCTGCCTCTAGCGATGAAAGTAATTGTAAACCCCTCCTTTTACATCCCAGAGTATCCATTACCTGAAGTAATCAAGTTTGTGTCACTGTAGACTGCCTCCTCTCACACCTGCTTAACCATGGTGGTGGGCATCGTACAAATCAGGTGAGGATGGTTGATGACGGATGCAGCACATGGACCAAGGGCTGTGGCTAGAATGTTGCAATATTTCTAACTCAAGCAGCTATATTGGAATACTCTCCCTCCTATGCAACGGAGGACTAAAACTGGCCCTTTCTTGCCATACGTGGTATCAGATGCCATAGCCCAGCACATTAGGATTGCTACAGTAACAGTAGCCAGGTCCATCTACTACTTAGCAGGTTCTATCAGAACTCAGCTTCCACAAGATACATCTTTCCCATCTAGACTAATGATCATAAAAAATGTGTAAGGTAAAGTTTGGGAGTGCTGGTAGCATTAGGTTGCAGTTTAGATGATGATTAATACTTTTTCGATGATAAGTTTGGGAGAGTGTTGATCTCATTAAACCTTCACTAAAATAGTATAAATACAACTTATGGAGATACACTGGAATTACTATTCTTACACTGCGATTGTCATTAGATGATGATGTTCGGTGGGTTCTGCTATCATTAGTATGCCACTAAAGTAACATTGAAATTTACAATTCAAAAAATGTATTTGAAAATAACAGGGCACTTTCTGTGTGGTAATATTGGGTGTAGATCTAGACGATAAAGGTCTCATAGCCGTCTTGCTATTAAAGCAGCCCTTGCAGGGACTACTCCCACATACAGAGCTAAGACCCTTTAGCACTGTAAGTAATCTGAACGTCTCCTTAGTATGTTGGTGGTCACCTAGTGCTTACTGGGCTTCTGATGTTAAAGCCACATGACCTTTCTAACTCAGGACTCGTTGACGTCAACAGAATTGTAAACCATGCTACCACAAAGGTGGGGCTTTAATGTTAGACTACAGGGGATGCACAAAGTGAACAGATAAGGGAGTGGTCATTTTTTAACAACAGGGGCGGTCGCTTAATTTTCGTGCAAGTGCTTGAAAATGTTTTTGTCCCCCCGTGGGAGGGGTTGAAATTTGATTCAGTCCTCCCCTCTTGAAGTTGAGTGCGACCGACCAGCCTCTTTCTCTAAAAAAGGGGTGCAATTTTTGTTGCCCCCCCCCCTAAAAAAGGGTCCAAATTTTGGGGGTCCTCCCCCCTATTCAAGGGGTCCAAATCTTTTTTGGTCTCCCCCCCTCCCGTTGTTAAAGAATTAACACTCCCTAACGCCCTTAAAGGGGGACAGGGGACTACACTTTTAAAGGTCAATCCTGGTTCTGAAGTATCTATAACCCTTTTAAGAAGCATGGGTAAACCCTTATTCACTGGTCCCACAGGGAATGGGATAAAAGGATATATCCTCCAGGGAAGGCTAGAGTTGGACAACCCAGGCCATGGATAATGCAGCGTGGCGGCCCTATGTTGTTCTTTATAAGCCAATAAGGTACCCTGAATAATACACACTAGCCACTCAGTATTTACCCTTGACTCTCTTTTATCTTACTCTCCATTAATTTTGCCCCTATTTCATTTATTTTACTTCCAATTTGTCCCTATCTTAGTTATCTTACTTCCAATTCGTCTCTATTTTAGTTATCTTACTTCCAATTTGTCCCTATCTTAGTTATCTTACTTCCTATTTGTCCCTATTTTAGTTATCTTACTTCCCATTTGTTCCTATTTTGTATTATCTAACTTCCCAATGCATTTCATTTATCTTATTTTCTATTCGTCCTCATTCTTACTCCTCTCTTACTTTTGATTTTACTCTCGTTCCATTTTTCACCATGGCGTTCTTGCAATTCATATCTGCAAGCCACATGCTACTAATACATGTATCATTCTGATTGAAAAGCTGCTCCCTTTCTTGCTCTATAAGCTGATATCCATTCTTTTTTAGTGGATCCCCATGTTTGAATAGGGAAATGAATCCGTGCTGATAAAAAGAACTGGGAGATTAAAAAATATTGTAATAACAACTCCCGTAGTCTGCGGAGGACTTTTGGCCATCACTTTGTACATGTTCCGACAGAGCTGTTTAATGGCTCAGAAATATGATGTGAGAACTGACTATTGCAATCTTAGCCCTGACTTTGCATGTTAGATGCATGTTTGGAAGAAATTGCCTTCAATATACAGCTGCCTTTAAAGGTGTCCAATCTCATCTCAGGGTATTAGAATCCTGTGCCGTTGAAACCAATAACTGATGGGGCGTTTCTGCACTTTTGAACACTTTGATCAACTTATATGGCTCAATATTTAGCATGCAACAAAATCACCTCTTCTTACAGGCAATATTACGGTCCAAGTGAAGAATCATCTAACAATATGCCTTTCTTTATCATGTCATTGTGGGGAGATTTATATTAGACCGGGACAAGATGCATTCAAGTATTTACTTATGAAACGTGAAACGTAGCACTATGTCATAGAATTTATAGAACTATTATCGTCTTTGCTATGAATTAAACAAATGCCGAATGGAAGGTGACACCTTGTTCTGCAAAAATCTATTTCTAATCAGTGTGCCGATCAATTGATATTGTGTATTTTTATCTAATGTCTGCTCTCTCATTTCTCTTTCCAGGAACAGGACTGTGTGGCTGACCATGTGATGAGGATCCTGCATAACATGCTGGCCAACTACACCCTGGGTGACATCCACAACTACTTCCACGAGCGAAACCTGACTCCCTGCTCCGAGGCTAATTCCACCATGACCGGCGATAACCCCATCTTGGCCTTTGATGACTTTCGCCAGGACATGCAACTGGCTGAGAATGGACTTAACTTCTTCTCTTACATGATACCGTTTGTGATTCTGATTGGCATCGTGGGAAATTGCCTCTCCCTGCGTGTCTTTACCTCGAAGAAAATGCGGAAGATGTCAGCGAGTTATTACCTAGCAGCGCTGGCTTTGTCGGACATGATGGTTCTGATGACCTATGTGCTTATCGACTGGTTGCATCGGGGTTTGCCACATTGGCCGGGAGGTCATACTCTCTCACTAGTCAACGTTCAAGGTTTCTGTCAGACCTTTCTATTCCTGGGGTATACCTTCCGCCTTGTGTCAGTGTGGCTTATTGTAGTGTTTACCATAGAGAGATACATTGGAGTATGTCGCCCGCTGCACCGCAGGGAAATGTGCACCAAGACGTTTGCAAAGCGTGCTATAGGTTCCTTGTTACTCCTCTCCGCTGTCATTGCCTCATACAAACCAGTCTTCTGTGAGGTCAAGATGGCACCCAATGGCCTCAAAGTGTGCACATTCAAGCCTGAATTTGAGAAGGCCAATTTTGTCCTGGATACGATATACGGCCTAGCAATCACCGCGATTCCCTTCATCATTATCACAGTCCTTAACATGCTGATCATTAAGAAGCTTCTTCAGACCAGGAGACGGCACAGGAAGGCTAAGTTTCTTGCCGATGAGAGTGTAGTTAAGTTGGAATTCACTTTTGTGCTTTTAGTCATCTCAACATGCTTCATTGCACTCAACCTGCCTTACTTCATCGTATGGTGCCAGCGGCTGCAGTACCGCCTGTTTAGGGAGTTCCACCTCCATGATTCTGAGGCCGAGCGCATTCGGGGATTACTCTTTATAATGCGAAGTATTTTCTGTATAAATTACTGCACTAACTTCTTCCTATATGCCCTCACTGGACGGCACTTTCGCATGCAGCTCCGTGCTGTTGTGCGTTGTGATGATGGCATGGATGAAAGACGTCGCTCAATAATGCAACGCACGACACAGATCTCCATGACGACAGCCTCGCCAAGAACGTCATTGTGCATGACGTCACAGGTCATAAATAGGGACAAGGGGATAGAGTGACGTCAACAGATTCATATAAAACTTGAACGATTGGATGAGAAATGATGAAACTGTCGGGGGAAATCCAATGAGGCCTAATTTATAGCATTAATGAATAATAGCTTTTGACTGAGAAGTGGGCAGGTAGGATACGTTTCCACAGACTCCAACATCTAAAGCTACACCTTTTTCTTTATTATGTGGGTTATGGACGCCTTGACAATCTTTGGAAATATCTAAATCTTTTAATACTGGTCCGATTTACACGTTGTAAAAAGTGACAAATAGCAATTTAACTGGAATTTCACAATTTTACTTTTATTGTCGGGGGTCTCATAGTAGTGCTGCGGGCCCGTAACCCAATGAGTAAATAATTGTGACCTAACCAGGAGACGCCATCAGAAACCGCTGACGTTGTGTAATATCCAGCTCACAGCAGCAGTGGTGTTTCGCCGTTTTCATATTCAGCAAGACGCATCCCTAATAAGAGACCCAGGTGGCTTATCGAAAATGACCCATTTCCTCAGGATGCCAACTAATTGAATTATAAAACGGCTAGTCCCATTTGGTAGGGAGTCCTGAACAAGAAGATGGAAGGGGACTTTGCCCCTGCTTTAAAAGTTTGGGTACCTGGTGTGGGTGATAATCAGAGCATGTCTATTTTAAACGTGCTAACAAGAAACTTGTTGTTGTTACAAGGATTGTGCAAGGCTAGCATTTAACTTAACATTATTCTGAGAAAAATAGTATGTTAAGACCTACCTTCTAGGCAGGACTAAAGGGAATGGGTATCGTATATGTATGACTTCTAATACGCCTGCCTGCTTAGTGAAAGACTGGCTACCAAATTATTTAAATGGAGAGCCATAATTATCTTCTAGTGTTTCAAGAAGAGAAGAACACTTTGCAATAGGGATTTCTGTATACTGCATAACTCTATCCTATTCCATCACTTAACGGCAGATGGAATGAGTGGTCTTCGGCCAAGACGATCTGTGTTGCATTGGCAAAACTGAAATAATGTGACTGCTTATCATATACAACAACATCAGCCGTGATTATACTGAAAAGTAGAACATGTTTCAATTGATCAAAGAGCCTCTACATTGGATTTTCTGTGTTGATATAGTCTGTCAAAGTAGAATCATCTCTCAATTTTGCTATAAAATACATTATAGCATAAGCTTGCTACTATCAAGACATGTTATCTTATGTTATAAAGAAAGCATGCTTCTGAGTATTACAACATTCCTGGTAAGGTTGAGCCATTGTGTGTGAATATTATTTACATACTTGGTGAGACTGTCAGCTGTCGCTAAGCTATATCGCAGTTGTAAATTTGTGAACGGTCCATATTGATGCGATGTGAGATCAATGTGATGTACATGCATTCTGGGTCCTATCTTTCATTGAAGTTGTTGGACAGGTTATGCATTGAGTATCTTATACTGTTTATATAGTATACCTACTAGTATTGTCATTTGCTGTTGTATCAATTTTGAGAGGAAAAACAAGTTTGTTTACATTAAAAAAAGGTATCTGTAACAATGTTAACTATACCAGCATTGTGTCGATTCTCATATTTGAAAAGCATAAATGTAATTGTTGAACATTATTTATTTCAAAATACACGAAGAATATCATTCTGTCTCACATAATGTGAATATAATGAACAATAAATAACATCCTTCAGCATATTGGAGAAAACACATTTACTTTAACATAATGTATACTTTATCCAATGATAGATTATGTTATAGGAAATAGAGGAAATAGCCTTGGTTGCATGTCTAAGCCAGATTGTATTGTCCCAATGAGGAGTGTCATGTTGCCTTCCTTTGAAACAATTGTGTGCATTAAATGACAAAAAAAAATTATATCGTATCGGACTGCTTGTTAAAAGTGACGGTGGCTTTTTATTTGTGACTTCACTGATTGGTGAAACTAAATCTGCCAAAGGTTGTGTCTGTATTTTCAGTTATTGGCTATTACTATGTTCTTTAGTCAGATGCAAGCTTCTTGCGATGCAAACACAGTCATTTATTTTCATAATAATTCATGATCTTTCCATAAACGTTTTATCTGTAACATATGGCAAACCATATGCCAATTCAATCAAAATAAGATTTAATTTCCCTCCCTAAAAAAAAAGTGATAACAATTTACAGTATTAATTGAGCTAGGAGTTTAATCAGTTCGATGAAAAACTGTTAACTAAAGTAGATCGACACCAACATTTGAGACCATAGGCTATAAGAGCCCGCAGTCTCAGAAACTTATTAGTCCTCGATTTTCAACATTAGAAAAAAATATATGCACAGAGAAGTTAGGCCAAAAAAAAGAAGGTTTGATTCAGGTCACCCGACCGACACTATCAAAACCCTACATTCTTTTATGCAATTTTGACAAAATATCCGTATTTTTACCATTTTTTGGTCAATTTTAGAGTCTTCGGACTGGCCTGCTAGTACTTTCATGTTTAAAAGAAAGTTTAAAAAAAAAAAATACGACCTACCGACCCTACATTTTCTGTCCATGTTACCTGAAACAAACCTTTTTTTGGGCCATGCCCTCATAGGCTCTCAGTGCACTATGCAAAAATCAATTCATCTCAAATTTGCAGATTACATCAAAGAGGCACTCTGATATCTTCCAACCCAAGAATCGGAGATGAATGAGTCTTGTGGAATCAATGTGTGATATATGCGATCGTCAACAGTATTCTGGTCAATATCAACAATAGTATTGCCATCATAATATTATATTAAGTTTAACTGATAACAGTACCTTGTATCTCCCCTAATCTACCTTCCAGCTTATCAATAACAGGTATAGTTACATCTTATCTCTCTGCGACAGGATTTGATCCAAGTCACTGATTAGATCAGAATATGTAAAAATGTACTGCAAAAAGGGACATTGGTGTATCATGCACTAATCTGTATGTAACCAGTGCTCTGGACTAGGTGTGAGTCCCTGTCTTTTTTCTACAAAACAGAGATATTCACAAAAAGTAGGAGCATCTTACAATCAGAAAACATCACCAATGTTAACTCTGACTCATATATCGCTTCTACTTGATAACAACACACAGGGTGAAACAAAATATAAAATATGCAAAATTTTCCTTTACTATCATATATTATCATTTTTTCAATCCGGACATATACTCATCTAAACACTCGTCGATGTCAACCACTGAATCAATCACCACAGGAATCAAACACACGAAACCAAGGAAACGCTCTTCATTTGCCAACAACCGATTTTGCCACTCGGGATGTCGCAAAGTGGAAAGTGCAAAGTCATTCTCCAACATCTTGAAAGTGGACTGTGTGATTTCCCTGATGCTTTTTTTGTGCTGTTGTTGCTTCTCGCTCTCGAGCGAGACGTGGATCTGAGTGATTGGGTAGTAGACGTTACTCGTAATACTCATGAGTACTTTCCTAGTGCTTTCGATAATGTTCCTGTACCTTTTAAATGGACTCATGTTGACACCCTTCGCTCTGAGTTTCTCGCAGCATTGGTCGTACTGGGTGAGCGTGGCGATGGTCTGTTTGCTCTGTGGAAGCTCCCCTTTAAGGATCCTCAACATCTCACTTAGGGCACCTTCAAACTTGGCCTGCTCGTCTCTCAGTTGATAGATCTGGTCAGGGATCTTCTTCATTTGACTCCTGACCTTCTCCACCATGGCCAAAGCGTTAGCTGCAAAAGGAAAAATTATATTTAACCCATTAAAGATGAGTATCACTTTTTCTTTGGTTAAAATTCCTCACCCTGAACCAGCCAAATGCATGGCCCTCTACTACCGTGGGGATCATACATTGAGCCCAACACGAGAGAGGAGTGCTATTCCGCAACAAAGAATTGTGAAAGGCAAAGTTATGTATAAGCCTTTAAAGATGGCATATAATGATAGATGTTAACTGCATTGTGTCACCTGTGTAACCCGCCAATATACTGTAGTCAAGCATCATGTCGACTTCACAGGATTTGATTCACTCACAAAGCGTTAGTATGATGCATGAATGCATTGATGGGAGTAACTAGTGCGTCAATGACAACAATTTTGCTTCAAAGGAGAGATAGACCTCCGTTAAAAAGAGTTGATCAAGCAATTGATGAGGAACAGGAGATTAATACAGAATTCAATGGTAGAATACTAGCAGCATCATTGTTATATTCTAAATACATATGTGGGTGCCGTCCAAGGGGGACCGGCAGATGAGGACAGGTGTAGTCGACCCTGTTGCTATAAAAAAAAATTGCGGAAAGCCACTCAACTCCATAAGAGAGGGCTTGATGCATGGCTTCCCGGGTACCCGGTACCACTGAGGGGAGGTCAGACATTAGGCTTGGGAGAGTGAGAAATTTTTACCAAAAAAATAATACCCAATATTTTGAATAAATACACAGATGAGCAACAACCTACAAGATGCTGATGCTGGTGCTGCTGACATCCATATTCTGAATATGGACTAAAAAATTCATAAAAGTCTGACGTGTCATGTATAGACCATAGACCCTGCGGTGACTTTAAGTGAAGTATGATTTTGTAAATCGCCTGAGGGAGACTGTTGATAGCCTTTGTGAAAATATTGTCCCAACAGCAGGAAAGGAAATTGACTATTAGACTAAAATAATGAAGTCCACGATGGATAGAATACTCTGACAATTTAAACATCAGGGTAGATTCTCCATGAGTCGGTTATACTTATACCTCCAGTGGGACAACTTTTAACTTTTAACTTAAGAGGGTTATGTGTTGTACATTCTGTGCCCTAGGTGTTTGTATAATAAGTTTGAAGTGTTCTTCTTACCAAAAACGCAAAGGGCCTGCATTTAAATCGATTTTATCTGTGCTGATCGTGCATTTTCACTATGTGGCTGGTTAAATAGAGTTTAAAACATATTTCGAGTGCAGATGTGTTAATTGCTCTAGTAACATTGAAATCCTTGATAAATTATTTTATGCCTACTATATACTAGTATGAAAGATCAGCCACTATTAGATGCACAACTTAGAGAAATCTAAAATGTCTGACTCAATGTAAAATGGAGGCATCAAGCTTTTATGACGAATATTTCATTCAATATACCACTAATTGAACTAGATATTGGATGACTATAATGTCCCAATACTCCCTCTCACAATAATGTACTATGATGATAATTCTGTGTGAATCATGAAAATGTCTGTAGCCCATAGGAAAAGGATCATGTTTGCACTGCCAGTTAGTGTCCGAAAGTGATGAAACTACCCTATTCCTGATCCTAAGTCGATCTGCATCTAGCATTTCCCATAGTACAGAACTAAAAATAATCCAGAATTAATCAAAACTTTACAAAAGCTAAAAGCCGTATATTATCCTCGAAATTGATCTTTGCCAGTCTGAAATGAGTAGATTGATACGAAACCTCCCACTTCAACCACTTTTTACATCATTGTTTGTAGATGTATACAATTTTGCGATTCCTCGCCTTTGAAAGGTCAGATATTTTGCCTGCCTCATTGAAGTTCCAATCTGCACACATTAAAAAAATGCTCTTTATCTGTTTATTTGTACAAGAAACCTTTGCTGGAAACCTTAGACCAGACGCAGAAACAGGCTTTCTCTGATTACAATAGGTGTTTCAAGGCAATAATCCGTTTCCATGGTTACAGTTGAAGTTTTGCTTTTAGCGTCATTTTATTATCAGACGTCCTGTTGAAGAACACTTGTTGTGCAGCTGTTCGTGAAATTAGATATTTGATTTAAACAGTATTAAACGTCTTCAGACCACTCCCTTAATTTTGAATCTGACATTGGCAAAGATTGGTTTATGTAAAAATTATGCTTCTTCTCCTCCTAGAAGAGCAGCTCTCAATTTGTGCATGGTAATGGAAAAGCTTTCTTATTACAGAGCTATTTCATACAGGCATTTTCTGATTTCTATATTGATAGATTGTGGCGGAAGGAGAAGGGTTTTATAGTGTTCCGAATTTAGTACTGTTTCGAAACATTTGGAATCATGCTAAAGATTAATTCACTCATTTCAGGAATAGATCGTTTTCGTTGGGCTGTTCTGTTGTTTTTGAATATTTGTTAAGAAGTCAAACAAAGAAGAACAAACATTATTGCAAAGTAATATAATTTTACAATACTTGTAAAACATAAGTATAGATAAATGCGGGGGAGCGAAAGGGCATGCAGTGAATGGACAAAGCAGGAGGGCAAGCGATCAACACATGGGGGAAATGGAAAGGAGGAAGAAGGGAAGCAAGCATACAATTCTAGTGCAAAAACTCCACTCCTGCTGTTCTACTGCTAATGAGGCGGCCTTAATCTCTGGGCCAGACACAGACTCCAGGCCATTAGTCACCTCGAATCCAAATTGGACTGGGTTCAGGCCATATTGGTGGTCGTTGGTGCCCTGGTAAATGACTTTGTCTGTCCATTGCCAGTTTGCCTGGCTCTGGAGACCCCCGCAATCACTGCCCCCATTGTTACCCTACCCCCTGTTCCTACAGATGTTGTTCAACCTGTACGGTCAGTCCAAGGACATTCTGCCATCAGACATTGGAATTTGTCGCTTGCTAGTGGAGAGGAAAGTGAAATGCACCACCTCCCCGAAGGATATCTATTAATTAAATCCATAGCACCCCCGCTTGGTATGTGAAATTTGTCATCAATAAAATATGAATATGGATATATAAGTGAACAGAACAACTAAACAAAGGGACACAGAGAGGGAATACAGATGAGAAAAGGTTCCAGAAGTTGAACATGAGAAAAGTTGTTTTTAATAATGACAGGATACTCACGTCTGTCACGTAGAAGGCGTTTGGAGTGACACTGAGCAATAAGTTCCTCCAGACATGCCTCCCTCTCGTCATCCCAGATGCGCACACGCAGATCGAGTTTCGTGACGCCCACGTTGTGACGTATTTCCGGTGTGACTATCGTCTGCTGCAGCAGCCGACACACGTCATCCCGCGCATGTGCCGCCCAGAGAGATTCCAGGGCTTCTGGACTCTCCAGACTGACGGAGAGGATGATGCCTGTGTAATGAACATGGATATGAGTTATGTTTGAGTAGTCGTAAAGTTGTATCTAGTTTGATATTACGATCTGGTCTTTTGTTGACTTGGTGCTGATTTAACTAGTCGAAACTTTCTGACGCCAAAGTACTCTTACCTTTTAAGCTGCTACTCACTTTACTCCCTATTTATGTGTAGTATTTTTCTGTACTGAGAATTGTTAAGTTACTCCTGTAGTATATTTTTGCACAAATCAGCTTTGTTTGAAAGGCATGGAACCTATAGACAATGAAGATATGGCTGATTGCATTTATACATCAAAGCCACACTCTCACCACTAACGGGTTACTCATTAGTTAAGGAGGACAGTTCCAGCAAATGCCGTGTAGTTGCAAGTTACTGGGTCTCTCTCCCCAGAGTAAGCTATCTGTGTTGTCTCAGTAGGGGTATACAATACATGGGTGCTTCTTGCTAGGCGATAACTGGCCTAATGTATATAGAATGTATCTAGAATTCATGATATGCCTACCTCAGCATTGAGTGAACAAGATGCTAGAAATAAGTTAGTTCTCTACATCTACAGTTAGAGGTACTGTTGCTATGCAAAAATAACAAAGTATGTCTGTTGCTAAGCAATATATGGGCCTGATATAATTGCCTTAGAACATTGCAAGATTATCCATATGTACCATCCAACTGTAATGCAACTGTATTTGGCTCTGTTACTATAGATAAGTAGCAAAATATGACTGTTGCTAGGGCAACAATTAGAAATACAGAAAATTGAATCTCACCACAAGATTCCCTATAGTTGATTTTGGGGGGGTAGGTATTGTTAGAAAAGTGATAGCTCTATTTTCTAAAGAGACAGAGCCCCCCTAAGCTCTTAATACACTAATTAACTTAATTGGCCTAAAAATAGCTCAAATAGTGAAAATCAAAAATGGAGCGGTATCCTATCTTCTTAAGCACCTTTTAAGGTATAGAAATCAGTTGAGAAACTACCATAACCACAAAATTCCCACGGAAATACAGTTGCTCCCCCACTACAATGGGCTTGGACTGCCTGGCCTCCTTTTTCTACTTTTCTGTGCTTGTTACGCCCCCACACTCTTTATCCCCCAATGGTGGTCCCCAGCCAAAGCTTATTTTCTAGCTGATACAGGTATTACACTTTTTAAGGGGGTACTGGCCACGATCACATTTCCTCTTATTAGATTCAAAATGACTTTTTCTTTTGAATCCAGTCGAGAAGATCCCCTGATGCCTGTGACTTCTTCAGTCGAGATGTAAAAATAATCTTAAGAATAGTTTCCCACTGAACCAGAAAAAGAAGGTACTTTATGATGCCATCCAAAGACTGTCAAATACATCTTGTTGTATTTGTCATTAAGTGGCCCATAATGCATTAACCAGCAACGGTGAGTTGTCAAATTCAATATTTAAAAACCAGCATCAGAGTTTATCACGATCGTGGTCCTTGACAGCTGAAGCAGTTTAGTGCACAACATACTCACAAATAAGTTTGAAACATAATTATTTCTAAATTCTGAAAAAGATCACTTTTACCGGATTTTTTACTGAAATATATACTGCATGTTAAACAGTTAAGTTATATTATGTACTAGATGCCGGACTAGGTCCAAACAGTTTCAACAGTCTTATAAAACAGCCCTACCTGAGCTTACACCTATATCTTTATGATTATTATTATTGTATCAATGTCAATCATCAACTCGGACCTCTACCTTTAAAATGCACTGCATGAACGATCCGATTCAAGCAACTTTGAGTAAAATTAAAGTTGATGAATGGCCTTGTTGGCTTTGAGCCCACTGTTCTTTTTGTCTCACATTAACATTGCTTAAAGCTGCTGAAAACTCGTGAAAGAATGCCATTTATCACCTTTAAGTTTTACCTACGGTAGCTGAAATCGGATCGTTCATGCAGTGGTGCCAACGATGCCCCTTTAAGAGGACAGGACTCACCTCTGTGGACCTGCTCAAAGATGGTACCTTGCAGCAGGTCATTCTCCACGAACACCCCCTTAATGGCCTCCAGGGGGAAGGTGCGCAGCTCTTCCAACAGCCGGTCAGTGATGTTAGTCAGCAGCACGTGGTGCGAGTGGAACTCTTTAGGGTTGATGGGCACGGCGTCGTAAACGTCGATTACCATTCCTATCTCCCCTGTAAAAGAGTTCCAGAACTGCCTGAGGACACCAATCATAAGCAGGAAATGCTGCAGGATAGTGGGTTACCTGAACTGTTTTATGCTATCCGCAGGGCTTAACAGAAAGGAATTTTAGTGATGTCCTCTAGGGTGACATTTGATACTTTTATCCTAATAAATGCACCTATAGTTATTTAGATGCATCTACAGCTTGTACACTATCTGAAAAATACAATACGTATGTGCCAATCGAAAGCTAAAAGTGCTTTTATCCAATTTCCAAATTTTCTTGTGGGTGCTCATACATGTTTTACCAGTACTGTAAGTGATAACTAAAATGATAGCAACCTGAATTCGGAGAATTCTAATGGGTTTCCTAGCCATGGGAGACAAATGAAAAAAAAAGAGCCTGGAACCCTGATTTTGGGGTATTTTTTTTTTACTTTGGAGGGCCATAAATCCTAAAATGTTGGTCCAACACAAAAAAACAGATTTCTGAAAGCCTAGAGTGTTCCGTCTCACCTAAAACCAACAAGACCTAGTATGGTGCAGAACTTTTTATTCTATAGCTCATGGAAGGTGACACGACTTGGTATATAAATGTGGAGTCTGACTCATTCAGATATAAGGTACTTTTCCATGTAAGTATGTATACATCACTGTTAGATATAATAAAAGACAAATTCAGTTGCTTTGCAAGTTGCAACAACTCCAATTAACGACTCATCATTGGAATTAATTGGATATTTCAACATTGTAGAGGTTGCTTTCCTGAAAGAAAATAATCAATCATGAATGTTTGATTAGCATAATTGTCCCTGATTATTGATAAAATCTGAAGTATCTGCATGCAAGGATAATAGAAAGTCAATTCTAAATGAATAGGTGACATAACGGTGCCGAGCAGTTGGCATGTCCAAGTGACAATTCCCATCCTAGACTGAACAACATCCCTACTATGTGTATGCTTTTGCTTTCAGAATTGAAATAGGTTTCATTGAACTAAGTAGAATGGCGATATCAGAAAAGCGCAGTAGTCTTGTGACAGTTTTTAGCAGTATGATTTACATACAGACAAGGTCTGCATCTACAGCTTAAAAAGCAGACATGCGAACCGATTGCAACAATTCAAGGTCACTGATAACCTGGATGAGATGAATGTATGCCATTGGACAAGCTGTCATTTTCACAATTTGAAATCTTAATCTCTACATAGCTGTGAAATCCGATGTAATGCTGAAAGATACAGGGTAGTAAGCTGGGTCGGAAGAGGGGCTCTTAAATTCATTACATTGTATAATTGTCTGATCATCATTCTGATGGTGGGAGTTTAAGCTTGAATTGGCTCTCTTAAGACCTGCTTCTACACAACAGCACAGTTTCTGGCTGCATTACTCCTCAATATGAAATTCTTTAACCTCTCTTACTTCACACTGTGAAATAACTGCAATCTACAAGGGTTTATTTCATGTCACAGACCCCTATCCTTACCAGTTACCCGTGAACAATAGAAAACATATGTCGAACCTTGATGTTCTCTATTCCTATCTGATATCATCAACCAGAGGTAGCCAGACCTTCCAAAGTAATATAGAATAATCGTATACCAGGATTCTAGTCAGGTGGAAGTAAGGTAGGTCTTCTCTACTGGTTGCCTCCTGTTGTGACTTCCTAATGAAAACTGATGAACCAAATGTATTTACTTTCCAGTAAGAATCCCTCTTACCTATGTTATACTGTAAACCAAAGGTTACTATTATTTACAGTTAGGCCAATTATTAGGTCTTCCAGGCAACAAGCTTCGCCAAATTAGGGAAGGTAGGTCGGATTTTAATTTTAGTTCAATTCAATTTTGTGTGTTGAAAGTAGCAGAAATGAGTCACGAAGTACCACACTGACTCACAGGTTACCTGTATGACTCACCTTTGTTTCCAGTTGAAAGGAATATTACGATTTTGAACATCGGTATTCTTGGTAAAAGGCTATTATTTAGGCCATTTTTTCTTGACCAACAATTCGCAAGAACCAAGGAAAATATGACCTCCTTTTTTTTATGCAAAAGAATTTTACCACATATCTTAATATCATCAACATTTGATCAGACATTAACTGGCGACTTTTAGGAACATAATGCGTGGGCTGAGCTACTCCAGATGTCGGCTGAAAGGGAAACCCTGTCTATGTCTGAGCTAGCCTCAACCCTTCCCCTTGTCTAGTGTAGGCTGCACTCAAAGGGTAAAGGTCTTGAGACAACTCTGCCTTTTCCTAATACTGAAAAAAACTCTCTCCTATAGATATCAGTCATTCGAACCATCAATATTGATAACTTTCTTAAGTGGGGATTATCATTACAAATATCTTTTGGCGTTATTCTGCCTCTTATATTACTAATAATCATAAGTCAATTTAGTATCTAGTTATTATAGGGTTCATTCTAGGTTACAACAACCTAACTTAGATTAACAGAGAAGAACCAACGAATGGATCTTATCTAGGTACAAAGATTGTCAAATATTCAGTAGATAGAGGAGATCTTTGACAAAGAGAACAAATAAAGCCAGACAATTTAAGCTGGCACGTTTCTTGTTCACTATTCAAAATTCCACCTACTATATGGCTTAGTGTGTGCACTGTAAAGCAAAGTAATTGTATCTAGACAGAACCAGATTCAATTGTAGCAGACACTTTTATCATATTACCCTGAGAAGGGTGGTAAGTGGCTGTAGCTGTAGGGGTGTTTCTAAAGGGAAATCTAGTCAATAATTATGTCTATCCAGGTTCGAGCAAGCTAACTTCTAAAGCAAGGCTCTAGTGGTTTCTGATATTCCCTTCTATGATCTACTCTCTTAGATCAATCTAGTTAGTAAATCGGCCAGCACTTCCATATAAGTTTCCCGGATCATATTCGATAGGTATTGGAACAAACTCAATTCAAGGGAATACGATACTATTACCATTTCAAGTAAAGAGAGTATGGCTGATGTAACTAGTTTGGAGGAAACCATTACAAGTGTAATTGCTATCTATAGGGTAAATTCACCTTGAAACAGACACTTGAAATTCTGCTTATGCAAGGATTTCAATTCACATTTGTAAATAATGGTAAACTTTAAGTGTCTTTTTTACCCAATAAATCACCAATACAAGTCTTTAGACTCAAATGATTATAAATATCAGTGCATATCTCAGGGTATGCGCCAACTCATGGTGAAATTACCCTATAACAGTATTTGTTGCTATGACAAAACTGCTATAGCAGCTGAGAGTATGCAAAAGAGGATAGCACTCTAATTGTCATTAAGAAACACCCTCCTGGTGTCTACAACAGCTGCAAGCACACAGCTGAATTAGGCAATGGAATAGACTGGTAGAATTCAAGAACTAGAAACATCTGGATCAAAACACAGTTGCCTAATGGACTAGCATAAAGCTATTTGATTCTTGATAGGGAAACCAAGAAGCATATAATTATAATCCTCAGGGAAAGGGTAAAGGTTTAAGATAACATGTCATTAAAATCATGTCCAATATCATTATATGAGGTCGGATATAGTTCTAACAATTACAATCAGACCTTTTTACCAGTTTCTAAAGATGTATCTTATCGAAGCTATGTCACCAGTGTTCATGATGGAAAAGATCCATGGACAGTTGCTTCATGTACACCAGTTTGTCTTCTTTTGAGTGTTTAATCATGTTAGATCTAATACAATTACATAGGCAATAATACGAACGCCCAGTCATGATGCCTAGGTGCGCAAAGGGGAAGAAAGGAAACTTTTTTATTTATTCCCTGACCACATTGAGTTCATGCTGTGTGGTGGGGAATGCCTTACAAATGCTTGTGGTGGCAGTCTTCTTATGTTTCCCATCAGGCGGTGGCTCAGAGGCAAGTCCTATAAAAAGCTGTATTCCATTTAGATGCCCCTCATGGCAGATTGGATCTTTAGTAACAATCAGCTGAACCTAAAGGGTGTTGCTGAGGCGTCCCTTTTTAGAAGAGAACCATTGTATTGTTTTGAAGAAGGCAAAGGAAACCATCATGGGAATATTTAATGCTCGGTTTGATATTTAAAAGGCTGGCACATGAATCAATATTGGAGGCCTTATTCCATGAAATGGATTTAATAGTATTTTAACCAATGATGTGTTCTCTATGAGATGAAACAGGTGCCATAGCCCTGTTTAATTGTGTGAAATCATTTGCTCAATAGCTGTGCTTGAGAAAAGGCAGCACTTACATTCTTGCTTGAAGAACTGCCCCCCCTCCCCTTTTAAAGAAAGTAGCTACCATATTGAAGCAGCAGGAACGTGCACTCCATCCTAAAGTGTTAGAAAGTATCCTCTATATGGAGATACATTGTAAACAGTATGACATGTCAATTAAGATGTTACTGACAACTCAGACCCTTTATATAACTGTATACAAAAAAAGAATACTGGTAAAATAGACAGTATGAATTCCAACATTTTATATCCATACCTCTAGTTCCCATAGTAGCGTATCATTGGAAGGTAATAAATTACATCTCAGGATACCATCATGTGAGAGATGGCTCAGAATAGAGTGGCAACAATATTAAGGGGATAGTGTGCAGTCCAATTCACTTTTTACACTAACACACATGTTTTAATTGCACCTAGCTACATTACTTGTCTGGTAGCACAAAACGTAACCAAATCAATAGGCACAATGTGTTAATTTGCATGTGATCACAATTGAAGAGAAATGTTCGAGCGCTGCACAAACTTTTTCCAATATTGGTTCTCACCTTCTTCTAACAGAACCTTTCACTGAGCAAACGAAAGTGATTCATCAAAATCAAACCCTAAAATTTAAAATTTGACTTGCTGCCAAGATGATTCACTTGATAGTTTGAGCGGCGATTCAGTTAGATGGCTTTGGTGGGAAATGAGAATAGCAAATAAGTTGAGTCACTTTCTTGAGAAAACGCTGAGACCCTATTGTGAAATTCTGCGATTATTGGGGCCACATATTATTTGTGAAATACCCAATTTGTTTGATATTGTCTATCCAATTTGTTTGATATTGCCGGGCCAATTAATGTTGACTTTAGTAGAAAATGCACGTGATCCCCAACATTGATGGCTATGGTGTTGGTTATAACCATCTAACAGAGAGGAATCAGTTAGTAATGAATCTGGCATCCTCGGATGCAATGCAAACAGAGAGTCAATTAACATTGAAAGTGGGGATATCCCCCCAATGAAGTTTAATGTCCAAGAGATGAATCAAATTCCAGACTATAAACAACAGTATAATTTAATTCAAAATGTTGTTTCTGGAAATATCATCCGTTGGGGATAGTCACAGTCCTTTGAAAACTATAAGCAGTGGCACTTACGGTTCAGATTTCCTTCTTGATTCCCACGTGTATCATTACCACAGTTCAAGTCAGCTGACAATTTGCATGTATGAAAAGATGGTACAAGGCTGAGAGGAGACCCTCTGCTATGTTTTACCTTTGTCTAAATTTCTGAGCATCTGGTGAGACATCTTTTACATTTAACATTATTTAAGCTTGATTTGGCTCCCTATACTAAGCCAGTTCCAGACCATAACTTAGCTTCCTGCTGGGTGGCTTCCCTATATGACAGTCTTTAACTTTTTACCCTGTCACTTCTCACACTTCAATGAGTGTGCTACAGATTTAATGAGATACAATCCTAGATCCCCTAGTTCCAGGGTGGAAATGAATTAAATATGACAGCAATCTGTTTCTTCCTGATCCCAATTCTAACAGTATCTGTCTCTCAAAGCAGCCATGTCTTTCAATGCAATATAAAACTGAGGCAATCAGGTCAGACAAAAAGGAAGTAGAGCTTCAATACTCCTTAGCCTTCCTTCCTCTCAAACTTTTAGACAAAGATAATAGTATTAAAGTTTCCATAGAAATCCCTCTTGAATGTGTATATTCAGTAAAACTGGTAATTTCATCACAGGTGAATAAAGCAAGATACTTCATCTCCAAAGATTTTATTTGAGGGAGCATGGACAATATCAATAGGAATAGGTAAATAACAATCATGAACTAAGTGAAAGTCAGAGGGCGGAATTAGCTGAATTAACAGTAATACTGAGAATGTGCAGACGAGGAAAGGGTGGTTACTGTGTCATTTCTCCATTAGTACTGAATCAGGTGAGTCCTTCCTGCCCTGACATGGGGTAATTAGGTCACTGACCTCAAACATTTTTGCTAGGGCCTTTGTGATTGGCAAGTGTCAAGGTGCACGTCTCATCCTAGCATTTTTTGATTCAAATTTAAAATAAATAAATAAAATAATTATTTAAAAAAAGAAAAATCTCAGTTGTGGTTTCAATGTCTTGAGTTCTTTGGAAATATGGTTTTCGCAATCGATATTTAACTAGTGGGACTATTGAAAATGTTCATTCAATAGGAGGTGCCCCAATATCTTTAGAATCATCCTGCATTGACTTTTTAATTATGGAATGAATATGCTCGTCCTGACAATACATTGACTGAGGTGGTCCATACTGCTCCTATTGGCGATGATGATAAGGGAAATGTTGGTGATGATGATGATGATGATGATGATGATGATGATGATGATGATGATGATGATGATGATGATGACGATAGAGACGATGATAGTAAGGAAGAAGGAGATGACAATGATGACGATGGTAGTGATAGCAGCACCACTTGCCCTGAGGTTGACCCTCCTGTCTCCTCCTTAGAAGAACTTGAAAAAAAGTTCATGCGCAAGCTGCTCATGCTCAACAACACCATTGCTCAAAATGCCACGCAGATCGCATCAAATAACAAACAAATCAAGAAACTGACGGATACAGTGACCTCCCAAAGGCAAAGAATTGCAGAACTTGAGAAACAAGTAGGAAGCCTTGAGATAAAAGTGGCTATACAGGGATCCATAATTGATGACCTGACCACCCAAAGGGAAAAACTTGACAGCTCCACCAGGAAGAACAATATGATTTTCAGGGGCCTTTCCGAACAAGAACACCCAAATCCTCACCAAGTGATAGACAATCTACTGAGTGACTTAGGAACAGGATTATCCTCTGCTGACTGCCATGGCATCTTTAGACTAGGCAAGTACGAGGCGAACAAAACTAGACCCATCATGGTACAGTTTAAGGAGGGGAGGTCAAAAGGAGCAGTATACTCCAATGTCAAGAAACTGAGGACCATGCCAAATTGGAAAGTCTCTATTGGTGATGACCTTACCAAATCTGAACAGGACAGGGTACGTGACTTAAGAATTGTGGCGCAACACGCAAAGAGCCTGGGAAAAAGGGTTGAACTTAAGGGCCGTTCAGTCATAATAGAGGGAACTGTGTATGTCTGGGACAATTTGGAATTACTCCCAGAGGAACTTACACTTGCATCAGCTAAGACCCTCACCTATGACAATGGAATTGTGTTTCAATCGAAGCACAGCTTCTTATCCAATATGTACCCCAGCCACATCAAGTGGGGTATATATCACTATGCCTCGGTGGAGCAGGGCTATGTCCACCAGTCAGCCCTTGAGTGTGGTGCCCCTGGATTAGCTGCACAGGCCCTACGAGAACCAGACCCTTACGAGGTTAAGAAGATCCTCCGGAAACTGCCCAGGAACAAGGAATGGTTCGAAACTGGCCGTTTCAAACTGATCAAGAAACTCCAGCTCCTAAAGTTTAGGCAGAACCCCACCCTCCTCACCCAACTAATGGCTACAAAAAACCTGCCATTATACGAAGGAACTAGAGATCTAGTCTGGGCGACAGGATTCATCATTCAAGATGGACAAAAAAATTGCACACCAAAGGGACAAAATAGGTGTGGGAAATCATTGGAGGAGATTCGGGCCCTTTTCAGAAGGTGTGAAGCAAGGCTGGCTGCAGAAAAGAAAAACTAGAATAATCCATTGGACTGAGGCAAGTCTATGCGGTAACCCCCCCCCCCCCCTAGCTGCTCCGCGTGTCTAGTGACACACTGTATATTACACAATCCCAGATTGGATAGGCAGTGCAGGGCGCGCCTGATCAAACTAACACCACTATGTACTTACTCCACTGCTAGAAATACATTAACCCTCCGCCCCTACTCAAACACACACCGTACTACACACTAGTACACGCCCCACACCGAATAGAGATATTAACCACCCCCCCCCCCCCTCCACTGCTAGAAATATATTAACCCTCCGCCCCTACTCATACACACACATTACTATACACTAGTACACAACCCGCACCGAATAAGAGATATTAACCACCCCCCCCCCCCTGCTCCACTGCTAGAAATATATTAACCCTCCGCCCCTACTCATACACATACTTTACTATACACTAGTACACAACCCACACCGAACAGTGATATTAACCACCCCCCTCCCCCCACCCTCAACTCTACGCTGCCGTATACACACCAGCATATCACTCCCACCGAATTGAGACTCCAACCACCCCTTCCCCCCCACACTTCCACACAAGTTAACTATGGGACTGAACGGGCAGTGCAGGGCGCGCCTGGTCAATACCAACACCACCATGAACCAACACTACGCTAGAGCCACAGCTATCCCCCGCTCCTTCTCACATGCACACCGGAATATACCCTAGTACCCCCCCCCCCAGGGCTTACCTACTCATACCTACACACACTACAGACCTAACAGCATATAGTAAGGCACACCATACCGACACCACCACTTGCAACCCATCGCACAAACACACGTACACGTCTACACAATTATATTACACGTACTGACGTTATCTCTTTGCATTTCAATACTTAAAATGTTCAGAGTGTTACTGGCCGCGGATAGTAGGGGTAGAGGCTTGCTGGAGGCTATCAATCTAGCACTGGAGGAGAAAGGGACTGACTATATGGACTTGAGCGAACTCACCATCCCTGGAGCCACAATAGAGTCACTGACTGTTGAGCTAAGGCAACATCTCCAGCATAATAATTATCATTTATTGATCGTAATGATAGGGGCCAATAACCTCACGACACTTCATAGGCTCGACCCACACTGGAAGGTGACACCTAAATGGCCGGAGGTTGGCTGCCTTGTAGAGCACCTAACGTCTTTATACACCCAGTTGAAAAAAACCGTACAAGACGCAGGACAAAGGATGGCCTATGCACCCCTTTTGGGTATGAAGATGCAGATGTATAACCATGAGACAATAGAGCAATATCCATTACAACAAAAGGTCATGAACGAGGGAGTCCTTCTTGTCAATCAGGTCCTCATGGATATGAACAGGGAAACGTTATACTATGGCCCTCAACTGGCAACCTCCATTCACTGTGGGAACAAGGGTAAATATACCCATAGATATAAGAAGTTTTCACCAGACGGATTACATCCGACCACTGACACCATCACTGAATGGGCCTTGATATACGTTAAATGCCTTGAAAGGAACTATGGCATACTGCATAATGCTGGAGTCATATAGACCAGGTAGCACGGATACAGGCCACACGGGAGAAAAGCTTCCTGAGTGCTAAATTGAAATGGCGCCTGGCGCACCCGGCACTACTGGTGGAGAGGCCTACCCGCTGATGCCCAAGTCCCGATGATGATGATGATGATGATGACGATGATGACGATGGTGATGGTGATGCGGATGATGATGATGATGACGCGGATGACGATGATGACCAGTGATGATTTGGCACGATACCTGGATTACGTTACATCACCCTTCGTCTCTGTCAGCTCTAGAGGATAGGTAGTATGCACCGCCCTCCAACTATAGAATACTTTAGTATAAAATTATACCCTACACACCAGGTATATGTCTTGGTTCTACTAGGTTGTGCCACCAACAACTTCTCCCTTTATATTGAATTTCAATTTTATTCTTATTCGGAATTTTACCTACCCCGGGTGAAGAGACTGGCAGTGCAGGGCGCGCCATCAAACTAGCCCAAAACCGAATTCTCTATGCCCATACCCCACCCCCAACCCCTCCCCCCCCCCCAGCTGGTACCAACATACAGTGCAGGGCGCGTTAGTCAGTATCAGCCAGTTCTGAACCTAAGTTATTATAATTAATTAATTAATTTATTAATAATATCCCAATAGCATGAAACCTAGTAGACCGTTTTGCTCATCTGTGATCCATGTCTATGTACTAATCAGTCCAAGTTTATAAATTAATAAGAATAGCAATTTGTGTCTGTTAAGCTATAACCATGTTTATTTGTGATATGTGGGTTTAATACCATCATTAATAGACCTTTGCACTTAGCTAGAATAATCTGGACTGTATACATACAATTAAGTACAAACCTTACACCTGTACATCTGCGTGCCTATAATCCACATTGCTGGTACCTGTCTCTCCCTACATGGACCTTATAGGATTATTTTGATATTGAATATGCTAGCTACAACGGACTGTGTGATGAACACTTATACGATTTAAAGGTATCTGATATACCTCTCATCGTACAAACTTTTATTTGTTTAATTACATGTTCTAACACACTAACAGACCAGCAATCCTCAAAGAACTGCTTCAATACTGGTCTTCGCTGTGTAATCCTGATGGGTCGCTATTATAGTAACCTGGAGGGTGATACACGTTATCTACTAACCCTATTCTACACTAACTCTTAACATGCCACTACCATTTAAAGCTTGTCACTGGTATCATATACGCAGAGCCCCTAGGCTCATTTTATTCTACTCAAATGATATACTTAATTGAAACAGCTGCTTGGGTAGCATTTTATTGCACATGCCCTTGCATATGCGCTACACTATACATTATGGAATCAATCTCTTATTTATATGAAGGTCTCTGGTCAAACATGCCCTTGAAACAGGGGAAGATGCTCTCTCCTAGGAAGTTTAGACACACCTTTAATGTCCCATGACCTTAATTTTGACAGGCAGAGAGGTTTACATCTAGTTAACTATAATATACGTACATTGCCAGGTAAAATTGATGATGCTAGAATAATGTTTGAAAATTCTCAGGCTGATTGCACCGGCCTTACTGAGAGCTGGTTAACTAATATGCATAAAGACGATACATTTGTACTAGAAGGGTATAACTTCTGCAGGCTGGACAGAGACCTTACCCTGCCAGGAGCAAAAACATGTGGGGGAGGTGTAGTTACATATATAGCAAACGATGTATCCTATGTTGAGCAAAGAGATAAAAATATATGTAATATTGATATGGAAGTACAATATATAATCCTGAATAAGGGCAATGGCAAGACTATTCACCTGTTCAATATTTACAGGCCTCCTGATGGCAATATTGACATCTTTTTTACTAAACTAACACTATTATTAACAACCCTAACTAGGACCCCAGGCAAGGAGATTTTTATGCTAGGCGATTTTAACATTAATGTCAAGAAAAAATATGGAGATCATGATAGATTAAAAAACTTTATGACTACATTTGCACTAAACCAACTAATCAACCAATTTACTCACAAAAATCCACAGGGAGAAAATACTTTAATTGACCTAATACTAACCAACTCCACTCAAGTTTCTACATATGGTGTTTCACACATCACTGTTACTGACCACTATCCCATATTTGTAACAAGGAATTTCACCCCTGAGGTTAAAACACCAATTTCATTCATAGGACGCTCCTATAAGAACTATATTCCTGATAATTATACGACTGGGCTTAAAAATATTAACTGGAATACATTTTGGGATGCACCTGACCCCAATATTGCATGGAATATTTTATTGGACAAGATCCATTTTCTACTTGACTTCACCTGCCCCATCAAAACTTTTAAATGCACACAGAAAAAGAAGGAATGGGTTACTAACGACTTTCTAACACTCTTTAGGGATAGAGATGATGCTATGAAAAAATATAGACGTACCCAAAATGATGATGACCATAATATTGCAATTTTCCTGAGGAATTTGGCCAATGAAGAAAAAAGACTTGCCCGCAATAGATTTAACAAACAACAATTTGTAAAATTTCATAATAAACCTAAAGAATACTGGAAATCCATCAATAATTTAATGAACCCAAAGAATAGATCCCCAGTTTACTCCCTGCAAGACAAAAATAATAACACCCATATTAGATCTGAAGAAACTGCTAATTTCATAAATAAATATTTTGCAACTATAGGAGACCGCTTGGCACAAAATTTAACTTTACCTTATCATAGCAACATCCCCCCTCTTCCACCTCAATTTAGCTTCCAGGAATGTGAAGTGGAACTAGCAATTAAACTAGTAAAGAAAATTAATGTAAATAAATCATCTGGTATTCCAAACATTTCCTCACAAATTTTTAAAGACACATTTATTACTCTACCATATCATCTCCTACACCTAATAAACTTAGTCATAAGAACTTCAGTTTTCCCTCATGCTTGGAAAGAAGCAATTGTGACCCCTCTACCCAAGACTCATTCTCACCAACGTGATGCAACTCTTTTTTTGGGGTTTTTCCCAAATATTTTCCACCCAATCCTTATGTCACCTACATTTTTGGCCCTATATGTTAGCATTTGTTTAGTTCTACCAGGAAAAAAAAAGTTTACCCCTTATCTGAGCACTTTTCCAGGAAATTTTGGCCAAAAGGAGCCTAAACTTTCACGTTTTTTAAAGCTTTTTTAATCAAAAATATTATAAAAAAACTGCTTTACCTAAACTGTACCTTTTTTCTTCTCTATGAGTTATATATTGATCTTGGTCATCGTTTTTGGTGAAAATCCAATACATTTTCTGACTACAGCAAGTACCCCAGAGCTTTTACTGAAATAAATCAATTTTCACAATCTGACCGCCTATAAATAGTATACAAAAAACAACAACATATGCACTCCCCACAAACAATCATTGTATAATACTGTAATCTTCCTTGGTGCATACACTATCAGATGTTATACATCACCAAGTACTAAGGGTAGCCTACTCACATCTGCCTCCTATCTCCCCACTGCATCATGTTGTAAACTCCACATGCTGTTTTTCACCTGTCTGACCGCTTTACACATATCTATTAGTACCATTGAGGGTAATGTTAGATAACTATATCCATTTTGTCCAAAAAAAGGCCCTTATGGGTACATAACACACAGCAAATATGAACATTGTCAGATGTTTGTAAACAGAGGGACATCTCACAAGTTCTGCTTCCAGTCCAAATTTTCACCTATCTGACCGCTTTTTCACCTATCTGACCGCTTTTTCACCTATCTGACCGCTTTTTCACCTGTTTGACCTCCTTTACCACAATACACATTATAAACCCTCTTGCATGAATAAAGGAGTATATGTGGTAAGACAGCCAAAAATAAAGAAAATGAGTAGAAAATAGATAATTTATGACTCTTAATGACCTATTTTGAGACTTGCATACTTTTTTCACCATCTGACCAGGTTAATCACAATCTGACCACCTTATGATTATTTTTCAGCATGAAAAGATAGGTTCAGAAAGTAATGGATTACGGCAATAATTATTTTTTTGTTTAAAAGTACATTGATATTCGCTAACATTTACATATATAAAACCTTCTGCATATTCCATGACTTCACTACAGCCACATCTATGTTTTCACAATCTGACCGCTTTATTTTCACAATCTGACCGCTTTAATACATTGAGGGAAGTGTACAATACTAGCAAAGAATGAAAAAAAGGCATAATGTTGGATACAGATTGAAAGAAAAGGCAATTGCGTAGTTGAATAAAGCAAAAAGTCAGAATACATGTATCACAGGTTGGGCAGGAGAAATGTGCAAAATTGGTTGATATTTCTAAACTCGGGAATGTGAAAAAATGTTTTAAAAAAACATTTTTTAAGGTGCATGGTAGGGTAGAAAGTCATGCATTACGGGTAAACTGCTGTTTTTATTTGAAAGTGCATTGATATTCCCTATAATTTACAGTGATAGACATTTGCTGCATATTCCCTACCTAGAAATACACCCATATATAATATTTCACAGTCTGACCGGTCAGATTGTGAAATGATTTTGACCGGTTATGTTGAATAAAATACCCAATTTGTCCCAAAAGGCTCATACGGGTACATAAGGTGCAACAAATATGAACACTGTCCAATGTTTTTATACAGAGGGACGTCTCACGACTTCTGCTCTTCAAATTTTCGCCAAGCTGACCGTTTTTATATCTCTTTTTCACCTATTTGACCACTTTTACCACACTACACATTATGAGCCCCAATGTATGAGTAAATGGGTATTGGTGGTAAGGCAGACACTATGGTAACCAAATATAAAGAACATTTGTAGAAAATATATGATTTATGACTCTTCATGACCTATTTTGAGATTTGCATACTTTTTTCACCATCTGACCGGGTTGATCACAATCTGACCACCTTAAGCAATTTTTCTGGCAGATGAGAATACTGAAAAAGAATGAATGCAAATGCCTTTATGTTGGGTACAGATGGAAAGAAGAGGGATTTAAGTGGTTGAATCAAGCAAAAAGTGACTATACATGTATCACAGTTTAGGCAGCAGAAATGTTCAAAGTTGATGAATATTTCTGAGTTCTGAGAAGTGAAAAAAGGGGAAAATGCCATTTTCTGAAGTGCATGGTAGGTTAGAAAGTGATGGAGTATGGCAATAATTATTTTTTCGTTTAAAAGTACATTGATATTCGCTAACATTTACATAGATAGAAACATGCTACATATTCCATGACTTCACTACAGCCACATCTATGTTTTCACAATCTGACCGCTTTATTTTCACAATCTGACTGCTTTAATCCATTAAGGGAAGTGTACAATACTAGCAAAGAATGAAAAAAAAAGGCATAATGTTGGATACAGACTGAAAGAAGAGGTAATTGTGTAGTTGAATAAAGCAAAAAGTCAGAATACATGTATCACAGGTTAGGCAGGAGAAATGTGCAAAGTTGGTTGATATTTCTAAGCTCGGGAATGTGAAAAAATGTGACAAACTTTTTTTTTGAGGTGCATGGTAGGGTAGAAAATCACATATTATGGGTAAACTGCTATTTTTATTTGAAAGTCCACTGATATTCCCTATAATTTACAGTGATAGAAATTTGCTACATCTTCCCTACCTAGAAATACACCCATATATAGAATTTCACAGTCTGACCGGTCAGATTGTGAAATGATTTTGACTGATCATATTTCAATGGTTGCCATGGCAACCGCAGAGATATTTAACTAAAACCACTGACACAGTAGTGTGCCCCCACACCTGTAGTATACTAATATGAAAGGAATTGATCATATACCAGAATTACTCTGGGCCCCCTGACCACCCCAGTTGCATCACATTCATGAGACCTAGTCCCAAGGGAGGGGACAGGTCTGATGTTAATAATTTAAGACCGATCTCCATACTCCCTTTGCCAGCAAAGATAATGGAAAAGGTTCTCCACAAGCAACTACTAACTTACCTAATTAATAACAACATTCTATATGAAAACCAAGATGGCTTCAGGCCACATAGGTCAACATTTCACAGCATAGAAAAACTAACCAACAATATATTTGAATCACTTAACACACAACAATGCACTACAGCTATATTTCTCGATTTTTCCAAAGCCTTTGATACCTTAAACCACTCCATTTTAAAATTAAAACTATCTGATTTAGGCCTTACTAACACCGCTACCTTACTAATTGAAAATTACCTAACAGACAGAAGACAACGCACCAAAGCAAATGGCATCCTTTCAGACTACCATAATATTACCTGCGGTGTCCCTCAGGGCTCCGTATTAGGCCCATTGCTATTTTTAACCTATATTAATGACATGCACTCATCCTTAACTAACCTCAAATGTCAGCATTATGCTGACGACACAGTGATTTATCTAGCACACACACCTGAGACTAATATAACTAATTTAATTAACAATGATCTTGCTCATATTGCCAATTGGTGTAATGCCAATAAGCTATCCTTAAACAGTAAAAAGACCAAATTTATGGTTTTTGCAAATAAAGCACTAAGGAGACGCCTAATTAAACCTTTACTAAGAATTGGACAGGATAATATTGCCTATGCCCCCTCATATAGGTATTTGGGAATTACTCTCGACCCCATGTTAAATTTTAATCATCACATACCCACTCTAGTACATAGTGTTCGGCACAAAGTATTCATGTTTAACTATGTTAAATATGACTTACCACAAAATGCAGCTGTGAAGGTAGCAAAAACCATGGTTGTACCTATTATTGATTATTGCGATGTATTTTATGATGTTGCCTCTAAGACTAGCCTTGAAAATGTACAGAAATTAGTTAATAGATGCCTCAGAATTGCCTACAGGAGAACAGGAATTTTAAACACAGCAGCCCTACACAGGAAAGCCAAATTGAATAAACTCAAGGATAGAAGGCATATGCACATATTGGATTTAGCCTTTTCAAAATCACTAATCCCTGAAGAATTACATATTATCAATGTGGCTACTAGAAGAAGGGATCAGAGGTTACTTATCCAGATAAGAGCAAAAAATCCTGCATACGTTAGATCTCTGAGGTATAGATTGGCTGGGGCTTGGAATGCCCTAACTGTGGAAGAAAGATCTGTGAGAGAGAGCACTAAATTTACCTCCTGGAACAGGAAAACTCATAGGGAATTGATTGACACTTATGTTTAGATTATTATTATAATCTGGACACTTGTGTTTGCTTGTTTTCACCAGAGACTTTTAATTGACCTTATGACTACAGTTAAATGACTGACCATCATTTAGCTTGGACATTAACATCTGTCCTAATTAATGGAAATAACATCATCCATGTGGTAGTAACATCACCACCTCCACAATATTGCATATACTAATATCTGCTACTATTATACTAAGTCATGGCTCTAAGCCTATGCCTCCTTATATTTCTTTATATTTTTTATACACAGATTGTCATACGTTACTCAGTCTGATTTTGTTCAATCGACTGGATCTAGAAGAATACAGGTCTTTGACCTATCTTTATTCAGTATAAATAAAGGAAATTCAATCAATCAAACTCTATGTGCGACATACAGCCTGCCCACGCAGTGCTACGCCTGGGTACTTATGTGTGCGACCTATGTAGCTCCCTAGTATGGGTACTGAGGAGTTTCAGCTGTTCACAGCTTCATCAGGTGTAACACAGAGTTGAATAAATAGATCTAAATGCCATATTTAGAAATAATTTATTTTTATAATTTGATAATATATATCAAATACTCACTTAATTACCTAGTGAGGCTTAGTAATTGGGTTGTGACTTTTAGCTGTCAGGGGGGGACCAGTCATTGGGTGGGCCTCTTTCTAAGGTTGATCTCTTTTAGGAGGACTTGACTTCTGATTCAGTAGAATTAGGTAGCTTTGATTTTTTGATTCAGGGGATCAATCTTTCATTGATATTCCCCCTTACCATTTAATTAAACTACAGAGTAAGTGCTTCTGGTAATAGTACTGTAATATTATTACCTAACCTGGACTCATGCGTTTTGAGTTTGGTGTTGGGGAAAAAAAACACCAAGCTTGACACGAGTCCAGGTTACAGTAATAATTATTATTTCGGTACTTGCACTTGCTCTGTAGTTTAAATTAATGGTAAGGAAGAGTATCAATGAATTTACAGTAATAGTCACACCAGACGGAAAAATCTAATACGATGTGCTAAATCTTTAAGCAGAGATTCGAAGTCATGAAAAAGGAGATGAGCTGTTCCATGACAGATGTTGGCTGAGAAGGAAAACCTGTCTATCTCTGAGTTCGCTGTAACCCTTCCCCTTCTGCATAGTGCAGACCGCAATCGAAGGGTAAAGGTCATCTACTTGCTTGCCCATTATGACAAAACCTTTTCCCTATCACTACCAAATTTTGGGACTATCTAGTCTGACTGCATATTAATATGCATTAAAGAGCACACGGGAAGGATTTTTGACCCGCAGTGGATTCTGCGAACCTCCCCCCTCTCCCATGTAGAAAAAAAAAGATCTCCCCCTAAGATCATTGATGGAGGTTAAATTTTCTGTCTGTCTGCTTGGCTACTGGTAGTGTGTTCTTATCTCTTCTCAGTGTTAAATTCAACACAGGCTACATACTAGGAAAGAAAAAGTAATGCATAGATGTTAATGTGTTCCTAAATTGAATTAAGTGGACAGGGTGAATCCCATTTGGAACGAGCGGTGCATAAGCCAGGCACTGTTAGCTAGACCTTTTGCTTTATTTAAAACCTAGCTGGCCTGTGGCATTCTGTACACAGTTTATTCAAGGAAAGGCTTACATCACAGCTAAATGCAATTGCTGTAGTCACTTCAGTGATATGCCCAAGGGGACTGGGAAGCCGTCATCGTATTCTTGCAGGACAGCTAGGTAAGTTGTTGGAGTAAACTTTAAAATCCAGACTAACAATGTTAAATGGCCCAAATGCCATTAGTCATGCAACCATAAAGGATATTATCGTCATAATTATCAACCTGGACATGCAAGGGCTGTTGAATATGTTCAATATAGAGGAGTCTTATATTCACTCAGAGTGTGCATAATTAGATCCAGACTATCCCTTATGTAGACAGTGATATAGTGTCATCATAAAAGCTTGAAGTGGTTATTTCATGGTTAATAGGGCAGTCCCATTGACATAACCAAAAGAAGGCCATATTTCAGACCTTTGTGAAAACCCCTCGCCTGGATTTCCCGGTCTGTCATATCACCAGCATGGTTTAACCACTATAAAGTAGCTTTTTTAGATCATTTAATAGAAATACTGTTAATAATGACAAAAGAACATTCGCAGAATTCCCCACTGATATATATGTTTTAAATACAACAAGTGTGTGCCAATCAAAAGCTAGGAATGGGAGGAGGTATCTGTTCAGATACAATACTTTTCCTTGTAAGTATACATCACTGTTAGACATAATGAAAGACAAATACAGTTGCTCGGAAATTGCAACAACTCCAATTAAAGACTCATCATTTAAATCAATTGGATATTCTAACATCATAGTCTAAGTACTTTCCTGAGAGAAAGCAATCAATCATGAATGCTTGGTTAGCATAATTGTCCTCGATCATTGATAACATCCAAGTATCTGCATGCAAGGAAAATAGAAGTCAATTCTAAATGAAAATGTGAGATTACTGTGCCAAACAGTTGCCATGCATAAGTGATAAGTCCCATTCAAGACTGAAATATATGTCTACTCTGTGTATGCTGTTGCTTTCAGAATTGAAATAGGTTTTATTAAACTCAGTATAATGGTGATATTAGAAAAGCGCAGTAGTCTTTTGACAGGTTTTAGCAGTATGATTTGCATACAGACAAGGTCTGCATTTCCAGCTTAAATAGCATACATATAAACCGATTGCCAAAGGTCACTGATAACCTGGATGAGATGAATGTATAACATTGGACAAGCTGTCATTTTCATAATTAATTAATTAATCTTAATCCCTACATAGCTGTGGAATCTGGTGTAATGCTGAAAGATACAGGGTTGTAAGCAGGGTGGCAAGAGGAGCTCATTCATTCATTACATTGTATATTTGTCCAATCCTCATTCTGATGATATGACTTGAAGCTTTAATTGGCTCTCTAAAGACCCCCTTCCACACCACAACTCAGTTTCTGGCTGCATGACTTATCAATATGAATGTCTTTAACCTCTCCGCTATCACATCTCACTGTGATATAATTACAATCTATGACGGTTCATTTCATGTCACAAACCACTACCATTACCAGTTACCTGTGAACAATAGAAAACATATGGCCGAACCTTGATTCTCTCTATTCCTATCTGATATCATCAACCAAAGTTAGTTAGACCTTCCAACGTAATATAGAATAATCGTATATCAGGATTCCAGTCAGGTGGAAGTGAGGTAGATCTTCTCTACTGGTTGCCTCCTATTGTGACTTCCTAATGAAAACTGATGAAGCAAATGTATTCACCTTCCAGAGAGAATCCCTTTAAACTATGTTGTAAACCAAAGATTACTATGATTTACAGTTAGGTCAGATATAAGGTCTGTTTCAGGCAACATGCTTCGCAAAATTAGCATAGGTCTGATTTTAATCCTAGTTCAATTAAAATTAATTGTGTGTGTTGAAAGTATCAGTAACGAGACCCAAAATTCCACATTGATTTTTTGGCTATCAGTATGACCCACTGATGATTCCAGATAATAGGAAAATCGCAATATTCTTGGTGATTCTTGTTAAAAAAAAGAAGCTGTTATCTGAAGACGATTATTCATTATTTTTCCTTGACCAAAGATTCGCTAGAACCCAGGTAAATATGATCTCCTTTCTCAATTCTTTCTTTTTTGCCAGATACGCTAAGATGAAAAACCTTTGATCAGACATTCACAGCTGACTTTCAGGAACATGATGTATGTGCTGAGCTACTCAAGATGTTGGCTGTAAGGGAAACCATATCTATGTCTGGGTTAGGCTCAATCCTTCCCCTTGTCTAGTGTAGGCTGCAATCCAAGGGTAAAGGTCTCGAGACAACTCTCCGAATTCCTAATATTGAAAAAAAAATCTCTCCTATAGATATCAGTCATTTGAACACTTGAGATGTATTACACTCTCAGGTGTTGATTATAATTAATGTATTTGGGCGTTATTATGCCCCTCATGTTATTAGTAATTGTAATTCAATTTAGTATCTAGTTATTATAGGGTTCAAACTAGGTTACAACAACTTAACTTAGGTTAACAGAGAAGAACTAATGCATAAATATTATCTAGGTACAAAGATTATCAAATATTCAGTGAACAGAGGAGACATATAACAAAGAGAACAAATAAAGCCAGACAATGTTAGCTAGCACGTTTCTTGTTCTCTATTCAAAATTCCACCTGATATATGGCTTAGTATGTGCACTGTAAAGCAAAGTAATTGTATCTAGACAGAACCAGATTCAATTGTAGCAGACACTTTTATCATATTACCCCTTGAGAGGGGTGGCAAGTGGCCAAAGCTGTGGGGGTGTTTCTAAAGGGAAATCTAGCTAATAATTATGTCTCTCGAGGTCTAAGTAAGCATAACTTCTAAGGCAAAGCGCTAGTGGTTCTGATATTCCATTTTAGATCTGCTTATATCTGCTCTTGGATTAGATCCTGGCTAGTAAATGGGCTATCACTTCTGTATAAGGTTCCGTGCATCATATTCGATAGGTATCGGCACAAACTCAATTCAAGCCAAGGTAATAAGATCTACACCAAATTATTACCATTTAATTAAAGATTGTATGCGTGATGAAAGTAGGTTTGGAGAAAACCACAAATGCGCACTAGCTATCTATAGGGTAGATTCACTTTGAATTGGACACATATATACCTAAATACAAACATTTGAATTTGTGCTTATTCAAAATCTCTATAATATTATTTGTGAATAATGTTAAAGTTTAAGTGTCCTTTTCTTCCAATAATTCACCAATACAAGTCTTATCATACTCAAATTATTGAAAGTACTAGTGTCCATCTCAGGGTATGTGTCTGACTCATGGTGAATCTACCCTGTATCAACACTTGTTGCTAAGACAAATCTGATATAGCCACTGAGGAAATTCAAGAGCAGATAGCACTCTCCAATCGTCATTAAGAAACCCCCTCCTGGTGTCTACAACAGCTGCAGGCACACAGCTGGCCTAGAAAGTGGAGTAGAATGGTAGAATTCAAGAACTGAAAACATTTGGATCCCAATACAGTTGCCTAATAGACCAACACAATGCTATTTGATTCTTGATAGGGAAAGGCTTATGGTTTAGGATTATAGGTATCATTCAAATCATCATATGTCCAATAGATATGGGATTGATTATAAAACAATTACAATCTGACATTTTTTCCCAGTTGAATTTTTTTAAATCTTATCCAAGCTATGTCACCAGTGTTCACGATGGAAAAGATCCATGGACAGTTGCTTCATGTACATTGATAATGAGATCCAGTTTTTCTTATTTTGAGTGTCTAATCAGGTTAGATCTACTACATCACATAGGCAATAATACCAACACGCAGTCACGATACTTAGGTGTGCTAAGAGGAAGAAAGGAAAATAGAAATATTTTTATTTATACCCTAACCACATTGAGTTCATGTTGTGTTGTAGGAGATGCCTTATGACTGCTTGTGGTGGCAGTCTTCTTATGTTTCCCATCAGGCAGTGGCTCAGAGGCAAGTCCTATAAAAAGCTGTATTCCATTTAGATGTCCCTCATGGCAGATTGGATCTTTAGTAACAATCAGCTGAACCTAAAGCATGTTGCTAAGGCGTCCCTTTTTGGAAGAGAACCATTGTATTGTTTTGAAGAAGGCAAAGGAAACCATCATGGGAATATTTAATGCTCAGTTTGAGAAAATGTAACCAAATCAATAGGCACAACGTGTTACCATGCATGTGATCATGATTGAAGGGAAATATTTGAGTACTGCATAAAGTTTTTCCAATATTAGTTCCCAACTTCTTCCAACAGAACCTTTCTAAGCCAACGAGCAGACAAAAGTGATTCATCGACATCAAGCTTTAAAATTTAAAATTTGACTTACTGCAAATAAGTGGAGTCACTCAAAAATACTCATCTAAGGTTTCTTGAGAAAAACGCTGAGACCCTGTTGTGAAATTCATCAATTATTTGGGCCACATATTATTTGTGAAATACCCAATTTGTTTGATATTGCCAGGCCAATTAATGTTGACTTTGGTACAAAATACATGTGATCCCCAACATTGATGGCTGTGGTGTTGGTTATAATCGTCTAACAGAGAGAAATCAGTTAGTAATGAATCTGGCATCCTCGGATGCAATGCAAACAGAGAGTCAATTAACATTGAAAGTGGGGGATATCCTCCCAATAAAGTTTAATGTCCGAGAGATGAATCAAATTCCAGACTATAAACAGCAGTATTATTTTATTCAAAATGTTGTTTCCAGAAATATCATTGGTTTCATTGAAACCTAAATTGGGGATAGTCAGTCCTTTGAAAACTATAAGCAGTGGCACTTCAGTTCAGATTTCTCACTTGATTCCCACGTGTATCATTACCACAGTTCAAGTCAGCTGACAATTTGCATGTATGAAAGGTACAAGGCTGGAGACCCTCTGCTATGTTTTACCTTTGTCTAACTTTCTGAGCAGCTGGTGAGATATCTTTTGTATTCAACATTATTTAACCCTCTAGGGCCGAGCATCTACTATAGTCGACACCATGGGGGACCGACCATTGACTATAGTCGTTACCATGGGGGGCCGAGCATCAACTATAGTCATCTTAACTCTATGGGATGCAGCAAAGACTCGGCCCAGGGAAGGTTTCTGTATGAATATCCCGGCCCCATCACCAGAAAAACTTTTTTTGGTAGGCCCTAAAGCGTTAAGCTTGATTTGGCTCCCTATACTAAACCAGTTCCAGACCATAGCTCAGCTTTCTGCTGGGTGGCTTCCCTATATGATTCCCCCTGTCACTTCTCACACTGCTATGAGAAGGCTACAAATTTAATGAGATAAAATCCTTGTCTAGATCCCCTAGTTCCAGGGGGGTTGCATGCATTAAATATGACAGCAACCTGTTTCTTCCTGTTCGCAATTCTAACTGTATCCGTCTGTCAAAGCAGCAATGTCTTTCAAGGCAATATAAAACTGAGGCAATCGGGTCGGATGAAAAGGAAATAGAGCTTTAATACTCCTTAACCTTCCTTCCTCTCAAACTTTTAGACAAAGATAAAAGTATTAACCTTTGTATAGAAATCCCTCTTCAATGTGTATATTCAGTAAAACTGGTAATTTCATCGCAGGTGAATAAAGCAAGGTACTTCATCTCCAAAATACATTTTATTTCAGGTAGCATGGACCAAATCAAAAGGAGTAGGTAAATAACAATCATGAATTAAGCCAAAGTCAGAAAGCAGAATTAGCTGAATCAAAAGTTATAGTCCCGCAAGACAGGAAAAAATTCAATACGATGTGCTAAATCCTTGATCAGAGACTTGGAGTCTAACATGATACATGAGATGAGCTGCTCCCAGGCTCCATGGCAAATCTGGGCTGAGAGGGAAAACCTGTCTATCTCCGAGTTTGCGGTAACCCTTCCCCTTCTCCAAAGTGCAGACCGCAATCTGAGGGTAAAGGTCTGTAGACATCTTCTGTGTTGCCCATTTTGATAAAACCTTTTGTCCATCACTACCAAATTTTGGGACTATCTAGTCTGACTGCACGTTACTAGACAGTAAAGAGTGCACGGGAAGTTTTTTTGGCCCACAGGAGGAGCGGGGTGGGGGATTTCGCCATCCTCCCCCTTCTCCCATGTTGGAAAAATAAGATCTCCCCCTAGGATTGTGGTTGGAGGTTAATTGTTATGTCCGTCTGCTTGGCTATTATAGTGTGTTCTTATCTCTTCTCAGTGTTAAATTCAACACAGCCTACATACTAGCAGAGAAGAAGTAATGCATAGATTTTGATGTGTTCCTAAATCAAATTAAACTAGCAGTGGACAGTGTGAATCACATTTGGAACAAGTGGTGCATAAGCCAGACACTGTTAGCTAGACTCTTCTCTTTTAAAACAACCCAGCTGGCCTGTGGCATTCTGTACACATTCTATTCAAGGAAAGGCTTACACCAGAGCCAAATGCAATTGCTGCAGTCACCTCAGTGATATGCTCAAGGCGACTAGGAAGCCATCATCTTATTCCTGCAGGACAGCTAGGTAAGTTGTTGGAGTAAACTTGTAAAATCCAGACTAAATGTTAACAGGCTTAAATGCCGTTCATCATGCAGCAATAAAAGAAATTATTATTAGTATCATTATCATATAAATCAACCTGAACCTGCAAGGGCTGTTGGAAATGTTCAGTATAGAGAGTTTTATAATAAAAGGTTGACTTGATTATTTCATGGTGAATATGGCACTCTCATTGACTTAACCAAGGAAGGCCGTATTTCACACACCTGTCAAATAACCCTTGCCCATATTTTACAGTCCGTCAAATCATCAAAACTGTTGGTTTAACCACTACAAAGAAGCTTTTTCAGATCAATTTTAAAAGTAATAATGACAGCCATGCAATTAACACAAAGGAATACTTGTAGAGTTCCCCACTGGGGGTTATTTCACTCAGCTTCGCCTCGCGAAATAACACTCAGTGAGGAACTCTACTCGTGCTCCTTTGTTTATTTATCTAGGATATAGGGACAATGTGCTTGTGCATAATACGTCACTTTTCTGGGGGGGGGGGGTTGAGATTAAAATTGAAATGTCACTTGAAATAACCGATCAGTTTTCATATGAATAGAAGGTGCACTATCAGGATGTGTATTCATCCTTCAGGCTGTTATCCTCTGAAGTATAAAGATGATGCACTATTGGCTGAACAGGTGTAGCACTTCAGACTCTGTCAGACCACGATGTATTCATGGTGTATTGTTGTTGGGTAGACGCTCATTGCAGACATGCTGATACAGGCAGTTAGAGCAGGTGCTATAAAAATGTGTGTTCAATCTGGACAGGGCAGGCTGATCTGTTCATGCCCCTGACTCAATGGGATTGCAGTGTAAGTACTGAGGATGGCATTCCCTTTTCAGAGCAGAATTATTTTACTATTTTGAATGAGGCGAAGGAAACCATCTGGTTATATTATATATCAATTAATTATTTGTATAAGGATGACTCATTGACCATGTGAAACATTCCGTAATTGCTGAGCTCGAGAACACTATCAACTGAAAAATTATTTTTCTAGAGAAAGAGACTATGGCTATCACATTTAAGACAACCTCAGATCACCTGGAGCTGTTATACTCTACCCTTTGGATGAGAACACTATAATAAGCAAACAATGTTACCTCAAGAGAAAGATCATTACAAATTAGGAAGAAGGCAGACCCTTTACTTAACCTGACTTTGTATCTTTATAGAATCAAAGGCTTTTGTAATGCGCTTAGAACCAGTGACAAAGGTGACTTTCCAGATTCGTCCACTGTATATCCTCTCCAGTCCTGAGAGGCAAGGATATCATTGCATTGTGTGTCTGGCATGTGTCACAAGCTACCCGTATGGCTTGTATCAAATGACTATGATATATATAAAGAGCAAACAATATGGCTGGAATTTCTTTTTGATGTCATTTGTAAAGGTGAAGGCCGTATGCAGGCTGGATACCTTCGTGGGAAAGGTGCTATGCCAAAACTGCCAATGAAATCGAACATGGGCCGCACGCTAAAAGAAAAACACTGAAGATTAACTGACTGCTAGGCAACCTAATTGCACCGGTGTGTGGAAATCCACATAGAATTCTACTAGCATGGTCTCTTCTCCTTCATTAAAACACAATTTGTTACATATCTAGGCAGATGCTGCGGCTCAACCGCCAACTACAAAAACAACACCTTTGAAAAACATTGAAGGAGCATAACAAGTGCTGCTTATAATAAAAGCACCTCTAGACCTGGGTCAATGTCTATATGCAAACAGATACTGACTGATACAAACAGTCAGTATCCTGTCTGGCATCCCTTCATTATAACTCTATGTAATCTGAACTGATAATGTACAAGTATTTGATTATAGACAATGGTAAGAGACCTGGCATACCAAGCTGTATGTGAAACGCTTTTCAAGAGTGAGTGTGCTTTCTCTATACTTACACATGCAGCGCTCCTACAGGGCCAGTCCCCTTCTATGAGAATCAACCTGGTAGGCCCTACTACTTTCAGGATCCTACCCATGGTGCACAGGGCGAATATATTAACCACTTCATTGATCAAGTGGCTGTGCGCTAACTTAGTCATTTATTACTCACAAAGAACGGAAATTGCAAAATGTGCAAACATTTGCGTTTTGCATCAGTTTTGATATTGACATTGTGCTTAATCAAATATCTGGAGTTCGTACGTTTTAGCCTGGTTGCTTTATGTTATAGGCTGACTACAGAGAGAATACTAATAAATTAGCGAATGGAAGGAGTTTGGATGCAAAACGACATAAATCCTTTATATTGTTCTATTATAATGGCCATGTTCTTCATGTTGCGAGGTAGATCACAGTCTAACAGGTGTAGTATGTACACCAATGGCATCACAGAGTATCTTTAAAACTAAATGATACCCACAATGGGTCTTTCCAAGGCATTCATGGACGTGATTTGTCCATTAAATCCTCTTAGGTTTAACTCCTTTAAGATAACCTGAGACAAGTTTGAAAACCATTATTTTAAGCTGGAAGAAGTTCATCACATTTGATCCATTAAAAGTACTTCCATTGTTCCCACATTAGAAATGTGATCATCGGGCAAAAGTTTCACCTTCTGCCCCCAATTCATTTAAATGATAAAATTTTCAACTTGTATTTCACCCCCCTCTTGGCACGAACTGACACTTGCCCTTGTTGTCAAATGCTGTCAAGCATCACGGTTTCCCTTGGGGCAGGAATATCCTGTGACAGGTACTACATTTAGATCAACTTTTATTGGTTTCTCAAGCCTTTCAGGGCAAAGTGCTTTATTTCATGGTGAACAAACAGCCTCGTTGAGTTAAGTAAGAAATGCTGTGTTCCCCCGCCCACACACACACCGTTAAATAACCCTCCCAGTACCTCAGGGCTCATGAGGTCATCAAATAACATGACTAAGCAGAACAATTTGTATTCTTTTTGACCTAAGAATGATCTTTTCATTGATTTACACTGTAAATAGTTGTTGTTCGTGAACAGCAAAAGTTGCTGTAAATGTACAGTACTTTAGCTGTAAATGATGATACAGCAAATTCTACTGTACATGTACAATTCTGTTACTATAGATGCAGGTTACGGTAGTGACTTGTAGATCTACAGTACTTTTCCCTGTAATATGTACACAAGAGGTCGTGGGATCGATCCTAGGTCTAGCCACCTCTCATCAGGGATCTTTAGCAACAAGGCCGTAGCTCATTTAATACAGACATGGCAGAGGTAGCTTATATCCCAATATGACCATTTGTAACACTGGCTCTGTGGTGCAATGGATCGGGGCCCGTCTCCAACACCACAGGTGGTGAGTTCAATCCTTGGTGGAGCCACTTCTCTTGTTTCACCTACATACACCTAAAATTCGTTTTCGCCTCACATGGATGGTTAAAAATATCACCAGCACTGGGAGGCGAACCCCAGCCCTTTACAAATTATTATTATACAATTGAGAAGTACAGTAGAAATATATCCCAATATGAATGTTTGTAACACTGGCTGTGTGGCGCAACAGATCAGCGCCTGTCTCCAAGACCACAGGTGGTGAGTTCAATCCTTGGTGGAGCCACTTCTCTTGTTTTACCTACATCCACCTAAAATTTGTTTTTCCCTCACATGGATGGTTAAAAATATCACCAGCACTGGGAGGTGAACCCAGGGCCTTCAGACTATGAGTTACAATCAATTTTGCTGTACAGTAACAGAAGATTCTGCTGTCCCTATACAGTACATAGTGCTGTAAATATACAAAAGCTCACTTGCTGTAGGTCTACAGCATAATCTACTGGAACCATAGTTGCCCCCAGTATTTGGTGTACAGGAACACTACTTACTTCTAACAGTGTAGTTCATAACTCCATGAAGTAAAGAAGGAGTAGGCCTACACACAATTATCGTAGACACTGTGATACAATTTTATAAAAGCTACTGTTTGTTTGCCATGGAAGCCATGGTAATGCTCTCAAAACAGACATTTGAGTTGTGAACCTTGGATCAGCAATAATCTAAGCCTTCTGTGGAGGTTCTTTATGCAAGTTCAGCAAAGTAACATCTCTTAACTTTATTTCTGTATTGAAACCTAGTGCCTGGGAATCCTTATTTAGAATGTCCTTCTCAGGATGATTTGTCAGTAAATATGAAATCATTATGAGCTCTGCCCTGAAAAGACCTTCGGGGAGGTAACAAAAATACTCCTGAATTCTGCAGATGCATGGTGATTTTCCTAATGCAATGGGCTATGATGGAGAAACCGCCAGCTAGGTATGCTGGGGTAGGAGTAGCGTATTATGTATAGTTCATCCAGGGTAGGCTTAGTGAGGGCAGCACTATAAAGTCCATAAACATAAACAGCTTTGGGATTTAATGGGAGTTTTATACTTAAAGAGACCTATGCCTCTTGGTGTATATACATGACTTGTACCTGTATTTAAATGACAACCCTGGATGGTTATTTTTGCTGATGTAGGTAAAGGTATAGTATGTGTACTGTACTCGGAGACTAGCTATATACGTGCATAGGTTAGTTACACATAGGACAATTATTATTCTTACACTTATGCCTCAATGCCTCAATGCAGAATTGGTGAATAACTCACCAGAGCTGTATTGATGCAATATTATAGCCCTTCGTTGGCCCGTTTCATGCGCAGCATCGATGAGATACTCATCACACTGCATTCATGCATATAATGCCAAAAACGATGCATGATGCATTGGAGTTCAATTTTACATTAAACCGTTAAATTGAGATGTGAGACGTGGTGACCAAAGCAGCAGGTCTAGCTTCTATCATAAAGCCCCTCACGGTATAGTGCATCCTATAGTTATCACAACGCTTCCCTGACTAGTCAAGTGGCTACCAGGGGAAGTGGCAGCTATGACCATGTCTAGGGTGCCTATAGTTATAGTTTAACACCCGTTATTAACCCAAAAGATGCACCCTATCACCAAACCAGTACATGACACAGTGGTTTATGCTTTGTAATCTGAAAACAAGGCACTGCCTCAATTGTGTTTATGTTCATTCTTTGTCACCACCCGTTACACACCAAGAGTTTGATCTATAGCTGCTTCCAAAGTTTGGCTTGAAACTTCCTGCAAATCTTTTCGTACATAATATAAAATTATACGAGCATACACGTTATCTGATTTCCTTATGCATTCTAATGAAGATAGATTTTTTTTGTTTTAATTGCAAATATTGGAGATTTCTATTTCTGATGACCATGTTTTATACTAAGCTACAGATTATTGCCTGTGGTGCTCCAATGTTTGGGTTCAGTTATAAATAAGGAAGTATTATATGGGACTAAGTGCACAATGCTATGCAGACGCTATAGACTTATTTGGAAGCTATCCAGCCAGTATTGGATTATCACAGCACCAAAACAGTGTGATATCAGCTACCTTTTTAATCCTCTTACCCCTCAATAACACATTAATCCTTTTATTTTTCACAACTACAGTTAATCTGAATTAATGAAATTGATTAGAGTTAAGCCTAAAGGCGGAGATTAGTGCTGCCACACTACTAAAGTGGATATAAAAGTATACTCTAAATCTCACCTACTAAAACTGAGCTCTCCAAGTTTATTCATTTGACTTTCTTCTTGAGTCAATTGTTCGGTGACAAAATGTCCATATTGGATAGGCAGTGGAGATTTTAGGTTCAAAGAAAGTGTTTGTTTAATTGAATGAGTCAACGGGCAGTATACAAATGTGTGATACTGTGAGCCGAAGTTGTGTTACTCTCACCACCTGAAGTTCACCTAACAGTTATAAATGGGCATAAATTGCCTGAGCACATTATATGCATTAGATTTAATTTTGCAACACCCTACTTCTATTTGCCTTTGTATAATCCCATTCACTTTCTGGACCCAACTGATCAAAGAGAAATAGCCTCTCAAGCACACACAACCAACCCCTCAGTCCCATACCCCCTGCCCCCACCAGAAATCTGACATAACACCCCTGCCTTAAGTATCCACTGATATTGAATTAAAATGGCTAAGGCCCATTGTGAGGTTCTAGATCTTTTCATTCACAAATCGCATTGGGCATTAAGATCTACCTGTGTAAAGAGGTAATGCAAACTTAGCTTGCTGCCCATGCTTTACACCTGGGGGTTTGACACTTTAATTGAAGAATGGTTGACACACCTCAGGAGAGTTTGCATTTTTGTTCAGCATTCTCCCCATACTAATGGGATATACAAATACTGGTGGGCCAACATGCAAAGTGCAAGAAGTGTGCAATGTGTCAACTAGAATATCTCTGAATTAATTGATTTGTTTCCCTTACTTTAACTAGTCTTGTTGAAACAGGCTCCCTTTCATGGAAATATATCATTGCATTCTGCTTTTGTACTCTTTTGTTACCTTTTACTGGCACCTTTCTATAGACGATGACTATCCATGTGATTAACCACATGCTGGTATTTAATAGCCAGTATTATACTACGTTTATCCAGATTAGGCGCTCAAAATGTGAATAAGCAAGTGTGCATTAGCAGTGGACAACCGCACTGCTATGACGTCACGTCTCATTATTCCGAATTCAATTTTTTATGTCTAGGTACGGTGAAAAAAAGACTAGGTCTCTATAACTTCCCAGCAACATGCATAAATTGTAGGAGGTGTGAGCCTGTATAAAATTGACATTACTATTAATCAACATCAGTAAAGGTCGATGCTAGTGCTTTCAGTCAATCCAATCTAGAAACTTATAATTGTTAGGCATTGCCATTACTTAGCAGTGTGATTGGTGAATTGTCTTTACCCTGCCAATTAAACCGTTTTGAAGGAGCATAATGTTAATACTGGCATGTATATTCAAGGAAAACCAATAATCTAATCAGACTATAGAACAGAACTATGAATATCATATAATTGTGAATATAATATGATATATTATATTCATAATTCTTTTCTATTAGTCTTTACAATAGTTTTGTATACATGTACGTTCTCCTTCAGTACTGCCTTCTGTATAGTTCCCACAGTGCCCAGCCATAGCCAAAGGGCGCGACTTAAGTGTATACATTACTTAACGCCCTCGTCACTATAAGCCCTATTGTGGTTAATCAAAATCGTCAATACTTGCTCTTTTATCGCCCATGTTTTAGAGTCTGAATCCAGAGCCAGGATAAACCGAGAAAACATACATGCTACCCCAAACACCTAGGCTTAATGTTGGGTGTGCTTTTGTAAACAGCTGGGATAGTTGTAATAAGAAAGGCTTTGGAGTGGTGTATGCAATGTGCCATACATCTATAGATTATTTCTCATATGCCAGAGTATCATGCCAGTGAGAACCTGTTTAACACTTTCTGATATATTATGATAGACTTTGGTCCAGCCACCTCTTACTTGGTTAATATTGGTGAAGGTTAGATAATACCTTTTTGACAGCAAGTGAGGAAATTGTGGTAATCCAACATCTAACACTTGAAGCATACTTGGTGAATATTGAGAGAAGAATAAACAAAACTTATATTGCTACATGTATGTTTACAAGTGCCTCTGCAGATTGTGGAAGTATACTGAAGTCATATTCCATAAGGGGAAAAACACACATACAAATGGAATGTGCAGCTTATGATTTTTCTATACAGAACGCAAATTACTGGAATATGTATCCCCCTCCCTTATCCTTTTCAATTTCAACCGATAAAAATGGAATATGTGTGTGTGTACACATTGCTTTCACATTAGACAGTGTATTTACAGATGAACATTATACATATTATTCTGTATACTATTGTATTGAAGCACAGACTTCTGGAGTTCCTCTCATCCCTTTTGGAGAGCCACGGTGTCACCAGTCTTCCAGTCTTTATTAAATTTTGTTTTAACCCTAAAATACATGGAAGAGGTAAACAATAGTTACAATAAACAATATAGATATAAACATTTCTCAGTATAATGATTTACCACTAACCTGGTGGCCGGGGGTAGCGGGGCCGTGTGGGGTCCTCTACGGGGTCGTAGTATACCCCGTCATCCGGGCTGGATTTACCCGCGGGTGTCGGTGTGGATCGTGTAGACTCCATACTTAGTTGTGCTGACCTGAGAACCCTGCTACCCTTCAAAGCACACTGGGGCCAAACTCTGGAGAAAGGCATTGGTGCCTGCTGGTAAGGTAAGTAGTTGGGGTGAGTGGGGTGGGAGGGGGTATGTGGGGGAGGGGGGTACTAGAGGAGGGAGGGAGGCACCCTGCTGCTACAGAGTACTATGCTTTAATCCCTCAGTGCTCCTGTGCCTGGCTATTGTAAGGAGGTGGCTATAGGTAGCAAGTTTGCCTTATTAACTTGCTAATCGAGGGTGGTGACACCTTTTCTGTACACAGCCAAAGGCGCAAGCACTGTTATTAATGCATTCCATTCATTATTCCCGTCATTATTTTGACTTCTGACCCAATTCTAATCAGGCATGATACCCTGTGGGTTTTTCCCTTTGGTCCCTTTATCAGGCTATAACATAGTGATTTCTATTCCAGTCGTATAAATATATAAACATTAAAAAGTGAAAGTGACGTTTAGCTGGCTATTGCTACACAGGTTATCATACGGTAGAAGAGAACAATGCATCGTTTGCCCATACATAGGAAATGAAGTAACGTTATAGACACTGATAACGATAAGTCTGACTTGAGCATTTAATGCGTGGTGTGCATCACAGTGCATAAATATAGGATTCCCCCATAGTTCCCGCAAACCAAGGCATTATGCATTTACCCTATTCTAGCACAAAGAGAGGGTTGTCATTTCTAACAGCAGATGGTGGTGAGATTTGAAGTAGACACAGGAATCTGTCTCCCCTCCCTTGACAGGACACTCAATACTATATCTAATATAACACGTGCTCCTCCCCTGAAAAGGGGAGCATGCTTGCCCCAGTTCCTAAAAAGGGGGTCCCCCTACACCCCTGGCCCCTGTTGAGCAATCCTTAAGACACTTAAAAGCTTGTAATTATAGAGTGTTCAGTGGGTTTGGGGTAGATTGCTGGAAGAGTGAAGAGAGGGGGGGTATGAACCCACTCCAGGGCACTCAGTCCACCCACTCTACTTACCAGGGATTTGGTCACTGAGCCCTGGATCTGTAGCTCAAGTTTGACCCGTTATCACGTTGGATCGTAGAGCCTGGATTATAGTGGCGGAGACTATCAGGGATTAGTGATTAAGGTTGGAGAGGTGAATAACAGGTGTTTTATCTAATCTTGATTTCTTTTGAGGGTAAATAGAGCGATCCATGAAAAGCACTTGGTTTGGAGCATTCCTGGGTGCATTTGCTTAATTACAACACCCCCACCCCTTTCTTTCCCTTACTGATATTCCACATGTACTATGAATTTACTGATCGCCTTAATGGTTGTATCTCAAAAGATGTTGCTCATAAGTTGGTTTGATCTTGTGTGAAATTTGTTCTTATGACCCAAACATAACGATTTGGGACGGGTTCAGGCGACTTTGAGCGAAATTATAAACGAAACGCTTTTATGACTCATTGGAATCTCCATTTCAGTTTGATTGTACTCAAGCTCATGCCATGATTGTGGATCCTGTATCCTACCCAAAGTTTGACACTTTTTAATTCCGCTCGACTTTTCATATTCAACAGCACAGTACTGGGAATCCTTTTACATCCCCAAATAACTATAGACGGCTGATAGATGTCATGCGCTCATTTAGTGAACAGAACAGTGCGTAGTCTTCCTCTGCCCAAACATACTCATAGTTACAGATAGCTGTTTACAGCTCCATGATATCCCCATTTTCCCGAGCTACTTTTAGTAAATGCACCCAACCCCTGTTGTTAAGAAGTGACTTTTATTTAAGTTGTCGCCTATTTACATATATGAGATTGACCTTTATGAAATGTTACATTTGAGAAAGCATTGTGACTACTGTGATAATGTCACGAGTGTTCTTTAAATAGAATATGGACAAAACTTTCATGAACCTTTAGGAAGCGGGAGAAATCGTGCTAACCAGGATTTCCAATCAACGCATGTATTATGTCATGTAATGGGCAAACCCAAGCTGGCATGCTCAGTTGAAATGAATTTGTCAGCGAATATGTGAGAGCGGCATTAATGGCATGTAAAACTCATAAATAGTCTTGAGGCTGTGAGCTAGGACCTCGCAGCGAACAACGTAGGTGGGTTTTTGGTGATTCTGGCTCGTGAGATCCCACTAAACAAAATCCCATACTGTGCCAGGGAAATTCCGTAAAAGATATTTTTTCAAAATGGTGCCCAGGAAAATGATGACATCTTTCGCTAAGAGATCCAGGTAGATAGGGCAGTTCTGCAACTGGAATAAAAGCACTGTGACACTTCACTCATTATAGAATATGACATTGTATATTTCTCAAAACATGTGTTTCATGTTTATAATATCGTGCTTAACAAATAGTCCTGGGAGGCATTTCGGTTGTATCAAAAGGCCATTTGGATGTGCACCATGTGTGTTCCCACTGGCATGGTAATTATAACTCTGATGATTTTTTTTCTCGATTCTTTCCAATCCGCACATTGTCACGCTATGTGTAACACCGCACCCAACACACTGCGGGTGAGAAACAAAACACATCTCATCTCGCCAATATTAATGCTCCCTGGTCAGGTGCCCTTATTAACCCTTTAAGTGCGGTATAGTGCATTAAAGAATGATGCCATGGTCGTCATGGTGCTTGAATGCAGCCCTGGCGAGTAACTCGCCAGCGCTGCATTCAAGCATCATGCCAACCCAACAGGGTTCAGACACACCTGGAGGGTCGGCATGATGCACCAATGCAGCCCCAGTGAATAACTCGCATCATGGCGACAGATGTCATCTTTTAGCAACATGCCGTCCTTAAAGGGCTAATACCCTGGGGAGAGAGGGATGTGCACGTATTGGCCATGTTTCTTGGGTGTAGCATTACACCAAGCTCGTGATGGGTCGCTGCTACTGATCATGCATGATAAAGGTCATTCAGCAAAGAATTATGGTGTGAAGAAAACAACATGTTGTGTGCAATTAAGCCTTTCAGGTCAGCTCATGGCAATGCCTCATGATATGGGGGCCAATGTGATTGTTTTTGACCGGGTGCCATCTTTGACTGGGTGCCATCTTTGACTGGCTTGATAGAAAAGGGTTTATTTAGGGTAGATGAAGATAAAAATGGTCTGAAAAAAAGGTTACTGGATGTATGACACTTTTAATCAGGAGTTAGAAGCACATCTGCCCTGAATAAACCATTTTCTATCAAGCTGGTCAAAGAAGGCACCAGGTCAAAGATGTCATCCGGTCAAAGATGGCATCCGTTCAAAGACGATCACATTGGCCCAATCTCATGAGACTTAACCTTATAGTGCCGTACTGGTCTATGTCCATTGTCGTCTTGATGCTCCAATGCAGCACAAATAATGTAAGTCACTCCCTGGCCCTGAATGCATGAATCATGCCGATCCCTCAACAGGAAAATTGCTGAGGTAAATATGTACCTGAACATAATTGGCTTGGCAAACAAACATATCGTTGCAGATTAAAAAGTTACATTATACGTTGCATGTGGTTTAAGTTACATATACAGCGGAAAAGCCGAGCATTGTGTATATAATACAGGTATCAATAAAGATACATGATTTTTCACTGAATTATCATTTCTCTCATTAGACCTACGTCTAATTGATATGAGGTAAACATTGTCTTAGGTATAGCAAACATAATGATTTAAAGGTGCAATGTTTGAGCAGTAACTAATCAAGAGTTAATTAACTCTTCGGCGAAAAGTATAAGGGTAATCCTATTATACTACCATACAACATGGGCTAATGGATCAGGAGGGTTTTTCTCTTTTTTTAACGAAATGCCAACCCAAAGAATAGACCAAACGAATATTCAAACGAAGTTCTTGACCAAGAAACAAAATTGTGTTTCTAATTGAATATTCGTTGAATATGTGTTTCCCGATTTTCCACGGAAAAGAATAATCAGAGAGGATAATTAAAATCTTTCAGGAATTTCGCTTGTAAGTGCATTTTAAGAGAAGTCGTTTTGGTGAGGTCCCATACAGTTTGTATGGGGGAACTTCCTCGTTAAAAAATTGCTTCACACAAAATACCTCATTATTCTGTTCTAGGTAGTTCGTCTGTGTGTGTCATCGAGGGGGGGGGGCAGGGAGAAAAGGTGCGGATGCTGAGATAAGCAGATGAAACTTAGTTATAACAAACTCTGTTATAACAAACACTTGCCTATAACAAACAAATTGATTTGGCACCAGTTCTATACAAATATACCTTGGCTACTACGAAATTTGGTTATGACAAACTAATCATGCTGAATTTAAAGGGGCAATATCACCACTCACACTTAACCATAAAGTAGACTAGAACAGGACTAGAAATGACAATGGGAGATGCTCGGTGATGATGCCACTTTATGGTGTTTGTTTTATTGACGTACCTTGGGAGTACCTCATTTGCGTCATTGTTATCTTATCAGGTGAGCTCCCCCTCCTAATCCCCCTCAGCCTCCCCCTCAACCCCCCCCCCCCGAATCATCTTCACCCTCACCCTCTCCACCCCTACTCCTCCCCCCTGCTGAATCCCTTGCCTGCCACGATTAGCATTCAAATACTTATCTACAACGATATCTCAACGAATTAAGGGGACATAGAAATTATTTTAATTCAACAAATATATGTGCTTGATCTTTTTTTCTTTTTCATATGCATTCTACTCTGCGTCAATTATGTTATTTGAGGGAATAAACCGTTTTTATCGCAACAGAGATTATGTATAGGTTTTTGAAGTCCTTAGTTGGACCTCCAAAGGTCCTACTAAGTAGGCCTTCTGAAATGCTATTTTATACACAAACGATTTCTCTGAACCTAGCGATAGTTCACTAAATAAAGGAACGTGTTGACTTGATAGCCTGCAGAAATGCAATATTTTACCCCCTCAAACGATTCTTATTGGAATTGCTTGAAAGAATTGATTTATCCCAGACGATTTCTCTTGTGCAGTATAGAAATGCATTTGGCTAAACACACTTCTTGCAGGTTATCGTTGAAAAAAGAGAAAAACCTTCCAGGATCCTTTGCTAGTACTGTTCCTCACTAATTTGGAGATATATCCTTACCTGGCACAGACAATATCTATGTTGTATAGTGCAGGTACGTGTCAGATATCAGAATAGCTCCGACTCAATTAGGAAATTGTCTAGTCGCTGTAAGAGCGGGGAATCTCACAGAGCAATATTTCTGATTAATCCATGTTCCTTTGCGCATATGCAAAATTCACTTCTTTTTAGTTTGACTTAAGAGTGTAGTTAGCCACAGACAGTAGAGTTGAATTATATGCATAACCTGTTCTAAATGACTTGTGTCTTAGTGTATGACATTTTCTGTATAAACCATGTTTAACTTCTTACTTTTAAGTACTTCTCATAATGACTATAACATTAACTACATAATGAATTCCAAGTGATATTTACAGCATACTGCATTGGTTTGACAACACCCAAAGCCTGTGATTGGTGGACTCTCCTTTTTAAGATGTTTATCAATAACTCTAGAATGAAATTGCATTATGATATTATCTTACATGTGTGGCGGAAACAGAAATATAATGCAATATCATTTAAATATAAATTTGAATACGGAATATGAGAAAATACCTCCGTAGCCACCTAGTATTTTCAGTAATCAATGGTCAGGGCATAACTTCAATGGTCGCTTTATCCTACCCTTCCTTTGTTCAGCTCAAAATAATCTTAAAGGCAGACCTTTTGAGTAAGGATTGGAGGCCTGTGTTTCATAATCCATCAGAATATTCAACACCAACCATGCAAAGGTGTACAGGTGTTGATGGGAGTGCTTATCTTTAGTAAATAACAATTGATGGCTCCAAGCCAATCAGACAATATCCTGGACAATGTTTAATGATCATGTATTCACATGGAGCCATCAGAGATCACATGGAGGCCCATTTAGAAGAGTTGAACATTGATGACCCATGGAGTCTGTACAATGAAGGTGGGGTTGAATGGGTAGAAGCTCACATCATCTGGGTACGGGTACGTCTTAAGTGTAGGTGGAGATGTGTGTTGGGGGGTGGAGATCTGAATGGAAACTAGATTGGTGAATGAGGAGCCAGCTCTGCTCATTTACAGACTATCATGATTACTCCTTTTTTCATAATACTGTCAAGAATAGTAGGAATGTGGGACGCGTTCATAGATATGAATTGAACCAAATCTTTAGTAAATGATAAGATTTCAAGATAATGTTCTATAGTCACTATTATAATTAGGTCGGATCTATTAGTCCCAGATGAGTTCCAGCTAGTCCTTTAGGTAGCAGGTGGTGGTAGCAGGAGTATGACCAGAATTCCCAATAAACAGGTCATGCTGACTGACAATGTGGCGAAAAGGTCAAAATGGTGTGTCATTCTGGACTGGATCTGAGGTAGCCACAGAATCATGCCATGAGGGATAACCATGACAAAAACACATACTGCAGTATGGACACTTTGTTAGAGAAGAGCCCTGAAATGATAGTGGACATGGTTCTCTATTTGCATATATGCTCATTGACTCAGGGTATTAACCCTGAGTAATATACACCTACTAATTTTGCGTTTTAAGACAATTTTGTGACATAGGAGAATCTTTATATTTTGGTTATCGTCCGACATAGACAAAAGTCGACAAAAACATGAGACAGGCAAGGTCGGGGGACAGCATCTAGCGCAAAATTTTTTCTAAAAATCTAAATTTTTCTTGACTAAATTGAACTGCGATCTTTACGAATTTATTTCTCTCTTTCGCTATTATGTAAATGTAGGAAAAAAAAGCTACCACCTCCATGGGCCTCCATAGGCTGCAAGGCATTAAGTTTTTGGGTGGAAGATAGAAATGGAATTTTTCACCATTCTGCTCCTATTTCTCTCTTCTACCCCAAAACCGGGCAAAAACTGGGCATATTATACCGCAAGCACCACATACATGGTGACAGAAATGTCGCTAGGGGTAAGGAGAAAGGCGCCAGGCGTAAGAGAAATGTCGCCAGGGGTGACACCAAAGTGCACTACAGGTGCACCAGAGGTCCACCACAGGTGCACCAGAGGTCCACTCAAGCGCACCAGAGGTGCACCAAAGTGCACCAGGGGTGCACCAAAGTGCACCAGAGGTCCACCAAAGTGCACAAGAGGTCCACCAAAGTTCACCAGAGTGCACCAGAGGTACAACAAAGTGCACCAGAGGTCCACCAAAGTGCACCAGAGGTCCTCCAAAGTGCACCAGAGGTCCACCAAAGTGCACCAGAGGTCCACCAAAGTGCACCAGAGGTCCACCAAAGTACACCAGAGGCCCACCAAAGTGCACATGGGTGTTGGAAGAGTTGCCGGGGGCGAGTGCAAAGTGCACCAAAGCACACCAGAGGTCCACCAAAGCGCACCAGAGACCCACCAAAGCGCACCAGAGGCCCACCAAAGTGCACCAGAGGTCCACCAAAGTGCACCAGAGGTCCACCAAAGTGCACCAGAGGTCCATCAAAGTGCACCAGGGGTGCACCAAAGTGCACCAGAGGTCCACCAAAGTGCACCAGAGGGTCACCAAAGTGCACCAGAGGGTCACCAAAGTGCACCAGGGGTCCACCAAAGTGGACCAGGGGTGCACCAGAGGTGCACCAAAGCGCACCAGAGCTCCACCAAAGCGCATCAGAGCTTCACCAAAGCGCACCAGAGCTCCAGCAAAGTGCACCAGAGCTCCACCAAAGTGCACCAGAGCACCACCAAAGCGCACCAGAGTTCCACCAAAGCGCACCAGAGGTCCACTTGAGCGCACCAGAGGTGCACCAAAGTGCACCAGAGGTCCACCAGAGTGCACCAGAGGTCCACAAGAGTGCACCAGAGGTCCACCAAAGTGCACCAGAGGTCCACCAAAGTGCACCAGAGGTCCACCAAAGTGCACCAGAGGTCCTCCAAAGTGCACAAGAGGTCCACCAAAGTGCACCAGAGGTCCACCAAAGTGCACCAGAGGTCCACCAAAGTGCACCAGAGGTCCACCAAAGTGCACAAGAGGTCCACCAAAGTGCACCAGAGGTCCACCAAAGTGCACCAGAGGTCCACCAAAGTGCACCAGAGGTCCACCAAAGTGCACCAGAGGTCCACCAAAGTGCAGCAGAGGTCAACCAAAGTGCACCAGAGGTCAACCAAAGTGCACCAGAGGTCCACCAAAGTGCACCAGAGGGTCACCAAAGTGCACCAGAGGGTCACCAAAGTGCACCAGGGGTCCACCAAAGTGGACCAGGGGTGCACCAGAGGTGCACCAAAGCGCACCAGAGCTCCACCAAAGCGCATCAGAGCTTCACCAAAGCGCACCAGAGCTCCAGCAAAGTGCACCAGAGCTCCACCAAAGTGCACCAGAGCACCACCAAAGCGCACCAGAGTTCCACCAAAGTGCACCAGAGGTCCACTCAAGCGCACCAGATGTGCACCAGAGGTCCACCAAAGTGCCCAAGAGGTCCACCAAAGTGCACCAGTGGTGCACCAGAGTGCACCAGAGGTCCACCAGAGTGCACCAGAGGTCCACCAGAGTGCACCAGAGGTCCACCAGAGTGCACCAGAGGTCCACCAAAGTGCACCAGAGGTCCACCAAAGTGCACCAGAGGTCCACCAAAGTGCACCAGAGGTCCACCAAAGTGCACCAGAGGTCCACCAAAGTGCACCATTGGTGCACCAGAGTGCACCAGAGGTCCAACAAAGTGCACCAGAGGTCCACCAAAGTGCATCAGAGGTCCTCCAAAGTGCACCAGAGGTCCACCAAAGTGCACCAGAGGTCCACCAAAGTGCACCAGAGGTCCACCAAAGTGCACCAGGGGTGCACCAAAGTGCACCAGAGGTCCACCAAAGCGCACCAGAGGTCCACCAAAGCGCACCAGAGGTCCACCAAAGCGCACCATTGGCCCACCAAAGCGCACCAGAGGTCCACCAAAGTACACCAGAGGCCCACCAAAGTGCACATGGGTGTTGGAAGAGTTGCCGGGAGCGAGTGCAAAGTGCACCAAAGCGCACCAGAGGTCCACCAAAGCGCACCAGAGGTCCACCAAAGCGCACCAGAGGTCCACCAAAGTGCACCAGAGGTCCACCAAAGTACACCAGAGGCCCACCAAAGTGCACATGGGTGTGGGGAAGTGCCGGGGGGAGTAAAATGTGCCCCGCGAGCTGTCCCGGCCCTGCGAGTGAGGACTGCCCCACGGAGCTTCCCTTCCCACAATACACTGCTTCACTCCTCCTCCAGTGGGCAGCGTTCCAGGGCAGAAGTAAAATAGAACTAACTAAAATGGGCAGAGATCGCAGAAAAGTGAAGAGCAAAGTAGAGAAAAAGGTACAGCCAGTGGGGGAACGATTCAGGACTCCGCTCCAGGTGGTAGACCCGCAAAGAATGTCCGAAAAACGAAAGGGAGAGGCTCAGAACACCCATAGCCCACCCGCGAAAGCGCCAATGGCGAATCAAAGTTGAATTTGGCTAATGCTACCCACTGAGAATTCGCCAAATTGGCTAATTGTGGCTGTAGAGGGGGTGTACAACCGTTATCTGCAGTAACCAACGTTATCTGCAGTACTACAGATAACGGTAGGTCATGCAAACGTTATCTGCATCAAAATAACGTGATCTGCAGCAACTTATGTCTTGTAAAAACCCGTTATCTGCATCAACGGAATCATTAGTGAATTTTCCCGAAAAGTAGTATCAGAAACTGTCTGAAGTGTTTTATATTTAGCTAAACAGGTGTGTTTAATGAGTAAATACCTAAACATGTTTAGAGATTTAGATCGAATGTGTTTAAAGTCTAAACTGCTATATTGAAACATGCTTCAGATAATATATGTTTAGGATTAAAACATGTTCAGATTATTTGGTGTTTATTTTTTAACATAATTTTTACAGTGTAGTCCTTGGGACTAGAGACATAGTCCCAAGGACTAGAGACGTAGTCCTGAGGACTAGGGACATAGTCAAAAGGGACTAGGGACATAGTCATAGGGACTAGGGACATAGTTCTGGCGACCAGAACTACCATTCAAATAGGTATAGCAGCTGCTACAGATAACGTTAATTGATGCAGATAACGGTTGGATGTGCCATACTCTAGGTACTGCAGATAACGTTAGTTACTGCAGATAAAGTGAGTATGGTTGATGCAGATAACGTTAATTTGATGCAGATAACGTTTGCATGACTGCTGTTATCTGCAGTACTGCAGTTAACGTTAGTTACTGCACATAACGGTTGCACAGGGGGTCTAGATCGGGGGTCCCCATGTCGCCTGTCGATTTAAAGAAATGCTCATGTCATTTGTCAGTATCTTTGTATTTCTCCTGTCATTTGTCACTAGGCTTCATGTCGCCTGTCGATTTTAAGAAAAGGCCATGTCCCTTGTCAATATCTTTTAATTTCTCCTGCCATTTGTCACTAGGCCCCATGTCGTCTGTCGATTTTAAGAAAAGGCCATGTCGCCCTGTCGATTTTAGGGGTCTACACCCATTGTAGAACAGGTTTGCCTTTTCACTACGGGCATGTAAGATGTCATTGGAAAGAGAGTTTTACGGAGAAGCCAGTCAGTTTTATCATATTTTGATACACTAAACTTCATTATAGATATTTCTAAAAGAAAGTAAAATCATCACTGTAAGACATTAGATTTAGACTGATTAGAAGTTCTCCGGGGCTATGGGCCAAGGTAACCTACTGCTAGAATGTCAGTGTCTAGAGTCTATGAACCCTCAGGTTTATTATAAATCCTAACAGAAGAAAGGGCATTCTGGTCTATTTTCCAAACCCACAATTCATGTCAGCGGGCGAAGTTTGGGAGGGTTGCAGGCAGGAGTGAGTAAAGAGGAGAACTAAGGGAGGGGCAGAATAAGTTTGGATAATAGCTTTTCAAAAGCACTGCATATTCCATGATAATTTTTGATCACGTGAAACTATAACCCCAACCCCACCACTTCTCAATGGAGAATGCTAGCAGTTCCACCCATGTTTCCAATATATAATTTATCTCAATTTCCCCCCCCCCTCCCCCGTATTCCACAAAACAGATGTCGTTGGAATCACTGTAGATCTATCATCAATGGTGCAAAAATAGTGATTAGAATTTATACCTAATCTAAATTTTGGCTAATCAATTTTGAATTTGGCGAATAAAAATGGATACAAATTCGCCAAACTGGCTAATAGAATACAAGTCCTAGCGCTAACCCAGTCGACCTTCTCTCCATGTACAATTGCTTTTCACAGAAGCACAAATTATTTATCTTCATACACTCTGTTACCTAACCCTGAGTCATCTGTGAGTACGCTCACACGCTCAGTCATGCTAATTGTTTAAACCCCCACCAACCCTATACATAGGGCTGAGTACCTTCTCCGGCTCCACTCAGACTGTTGCTGTAGGGGCACACATGTGGGTCTTTAAGTCTTAGCAAGCACATCTATATGGAAATTAGGATTATAAAATGTCGTGAATTGAAATGTCTAAATCAAGTGAATTTTAACCCTTCTCTAATTTACTAAAAGCTTGAAGGTTAACTGGCACACCATCAGAAATTATCACGTATTAATTATTGCAAAACTCCTGAGACATTGCGTGCTGTATTAGTTGGATTTGGATTACATCTCCCGGACAAAAGGACCTGGTTGAATGAAGGAATAGATCTTCTACTGGGGAAAGACATGTGGCTGATTCCCGGATTAATACAAAAAGAGCAAAAGATTGTAGTTCTAATTATTATCATCTAAATGTGCAGTAATTAACACTAGTTTGACTGGAGGTGACAGGATGATCCAGTTACCATGGTTACACTAATCACAAACTGACAAAAGGACATCTTCATCTCCTCATCAGGATGTTCCACTAAATTGGAGTGGTGGTGGTTAATTCAACTGTCATTCTAAATAAATAGTTTAGATTATAACTCACCAGTGTGACCAAGTTAGACACACCATCCCATACATGGTTGATACAGATCCTTGAGATTTTTTGTATCACTCCATGCTATTATGGCTAAGATATCTGCAAAGAATTCCTGAGGGTGTCAGTAATACCGCAAGGTACTCCACGAAAAAGGTAATCAAGATTTGAGACTTGGATCATTGTTTTTGGATTTATGTAGTGTTAAATCAGCACTATCAGTAGATATTATATGAATGCACAATCCCAAAACTAGATAGCTGCACCTTCTTGCCAACTTGTCTACCATGACTTTTTGTGGTCTGACTCTTCTATATTTGATTGAGCTTCTGCTAAGCTCCATATCTCCATTATGCGAAAAATGCCCGAAGAGAAATCCCCATGAGGATGGGCTTTCAGGCACATCTACATACATTGTATAGTGAGCGGAGAGCAGCATCATCACCTATTGAGGATCCTATTTTATATATACTGTATAGTGTACCAAGGTCCTGCATATATTGCCTCTGTGCTAGTAGATGTCACGTGTTGGCTCATGACTAAGTGCCTGGTCCATGAGGCACTAATTGGGCAGGGAGCAGCTCAATAGCTGCTCAGCATAATGCTTCACTGGCCAATTGGGCATGTGTGAGCAGCTCATTTTGTCAGCTGACCTGAGTCACACATTAAAGGTACTGATTGGCATGGGGCATGTAGTTGGAATATAACACACTTGGCAGATACAACATTGGTTCTGAGTGGTTCACATTGTGACCACATTGTAACAACATTGTGACCAAATTGTGACAAACAATATAGGTTAGATTTGGACTTGCATGCACTGAAACCTTTTGGTATAAAAAGTCACCACTAGTGGTTACTTAGGTTGTCAAAATCTTTAGGTCATCATACTGGCAATCCAAGGTATAGAATGGCAGTATATATTATGTATATGTTTATTATGTATGTATAGACAGGACATATCCATAATATACATGATTATGTGACATGCACTGGGAAGGAGGACCTAATTAGGGCACCCCTGACTAAGGTCTCTTTTTGCAGATCATGTCATATATTCACACAACAGAGGGTAGTATTACTATTCGTACTAGACCACGGTGGAACCATGAACTGTAATCAATATTGTTGATTTTAATATGCTTCCAAGGGTTATTGGAATGAGGAACCAAATTTGTGAGCTTCGGCAGCTGTTCCATATGTCAATTCGATTCCATTACAAGTTTTCAGCCTGTTTGCATGCTTCCCTCTTAGTTTAATTCACCTTGGGTATTCCTACTTTGAGTGTTTTTACCATCCAAGAGTGTCTAAAGGTCGACTGTTTGATCGTAAAATGCCAGTTACCATTAGGTCCTTCAGTAATGCAGATTTAATAGGCCCTACAGTTATGAAGATCTACTCTTTGGGCTTACAGTGATGAAGATTTAACACTGTTTTGTGCTGGATCCAAAACTCAAGAGGAGTTGAGCAACATTCTAGGAAAAATTAAGACTTTAAAACAGACAGTGTTATACTTGTATTGCCTTGCATAGTACATTGTAATCATTACATTGCTAGAATAGAAATTCATAAGCAGTTTCTAAATGTCCCATATATTTAAGTTTTGTCGATAAATAGGTGTGTTTTCTGCCAAACCTAGCCTAATTTAAATATAAAGACTGCATAAGGGGGGAGGGCTCATTTTCTCGTCCGGTGAATCAATCATACGGTACCAGACATAATATTAATTGTCATTTATCCCAATAGAAATACATTACAGTAAAATTAACCTGACATTGACACATTGAATTATGCAAAAGAAATATTGCCTATTGTGCATTGGACTCCTAACAATGTTGTCACAGGAACAGTAAATCATTTCCCTTGGAGTGCCTGGTCTGCATACAGCTGCAGAAGCTGTACAGCAGATAGTCTTTATTTTGCTACTCTCCCGTGTCCACCTTACTGTCCCACCAGAGCTACTTACCTCTTTATTAACCAGGTCAGCACCTTTGTCCTAGTACTGATACTTAACCCTTTCATGTCAGTTTTCTTGGGTTTTTCTGATGATACAACATTGACATCATAGGGAAAATAGAGAAACATTAGCAGCAATGCTAAGCGGTATGAAGCTTTCATTCAAGTAGTATAGTATGTATCGGAACGGGACTATGGTTAACTACTGTTTATTACTCAATCGACATGCAGCCAATCAGAGGCCTCCCTTTTGGCGGGAAATTCAAAAGCAGCCAATGAGAGGCCTCCCTTTTGGCGGGAAATTCAAATAGGTCACGTGACCGGAAGTGACCTACTTCCGGTCACGTGACCTTTGGGCGGGAAATTCAAATAGGTCACGTGACCGGAAGTGACCTACTTAAGAGGGTCACGTGACCACCATGTTGGCGGGAAATTCAAATAGGTCACGTGACTGGAAGTGACCTACTTAAGGGGGTCACGTGACTACTAGGTTGGCGCGAATTTCAAATAAGTCACTTGAGATTTTTATGGATAAATAAATTTTAAAAAGAAAAAGCAAGCTGAAAGCTTGCTAAAAAATATTTTAAAAATGTGGCTCTTTTTCTTTAGGGGGGGGAGGGGCACTCTGGGGGGCACTCTTTAAGATGCATGGGGGGGTAGGGGGGGAGGGGGGGAGGGGGGGAGGGGGGGAGGGGGGGAGGGGGGGAAGGGTTTTTAAGAGTAAGACTCGCTCTCTGCCCTCTCTTTTAGAGGGCAGAGAGGCGAGTCTACTGGTTCGTCTACTTACAATGAAGATTGAAATGTATCATGATGCGTTTAGGATGATGTGCATCATGATGTGACTATCTTACAACCCTATAAGAAATAAGCAAGGTCTCTCTCCTATACATAGGCGTACTTACACTGGCTATTTGTAAACTAATGAATACGACTTCCTCGTTAAAATTGTCATCTACAACTCTTTCAATCTTAAGGCTTTTGGTTTAGTTTATTCTTTTGTTCAATTTCGGTCCCACCTCAAAAGAGGAATAGGACCTCTGCAACAATTGTCGCTTGCTCATCAGAGCCGGGGTGTAGAAGGCCCCTGCCCTGTCGGGTATGTTCTAATGAGATAGATCTCACTCTGGTACGTTTTGGTTGGTTTGGAGCTCTCAGTCGACTGTCTTATGCACCCGAAAAAAACAGACTTTCGGTGTCTCATGATAAAACTGGCGCGTTATACTAAGTGCTGGATTACTTTCTCATTTTTTTATTGTTCTATCCGATGCTTATTTAATTTTTGCACTGATAAAAACGGCTAGCTTGTACAAACACGTGTTCTATTTAAGCGTTAAGTGTAGAAAATGAACAGAACAGTGCACTGAAAATAGAGCTACCGACTACATTTCGCCCAGTCACTCAGCGGAGAACAAAAGAACTACTGACGTAGTGTACCCGCTATTCCGACAGTTGGCGCCACCGTTCGAATCTTTATACTTTTCCCGCGTGCGACATGAAGCCCTGGGGTGGGTACTGGCTGTTTGGTTGTAGGTACCGAAACATAAAAAACTACAGCCAGCCCATGCCATGGTGAGACAGCTCTCTTATTCCCCCTTGAGTAGCGTCCGTAGGGCATATGACAAAACCTAGTCCCGTACACTGAGCAGCTTCAGGTCTGAAGTCTCATACAGACACCTTGACGCGCTTTCGTCGCCTTAGGCAACGTGGCTAGACGTCTTGACTAAAACTTAGTGAGGGTTTGAACCCGGAACGTCCATATTAGCCGCCTAATTTCTACTAGCCCCGAAAACGAGAGTATCACATCTATATAGGTCACCCATGTTAGCCTTGGTTTAAGTGCGTGCAGAACCGTGTATTGTGCATTTATGCAGCATACAGATATGGAGACACGCTGCTACAGTGTCAAATTGATCGACACTGTATGTAACTGGACATGAAGAAGGATATTTTTGCTTAGTTTTCTAAAAAGGGGGTAGTTCTCGGTACTCTTCCAGCAGCAGTGGTAGGGGAGTCGGACAGGTACTTAACCCTATTTATAGGGGCGCTAAGGGTTTGAGATGAACGTGTATTGTCATGAAAAGAGGGTTTTTGTACTTATTGTTATGTAACCCCTTTGCGGGGGTCTGGACGTGGACGTCACGGGGAGTGCTTTTTTTAATTTTTTTTGGACACCACTTATTTTTTTTGTTTAACCTCATCTATGTTGTTATAGCAACAAGACAAGGGGGATCCGCGAGAAATCGCGAAAAATATGTACAGCGCGAAATAAAGTATGTTTACAGTAGATGGGGGGGGGAGGGTCCCCATGTCGCATGTCGATTTTTAAGAAATGACCATGTCACATGACACTAAGTGAAAAAAGGCGTTGTCACTAGTGTCACTAAGGGGGAAAATGTAGGGGCACCGTAATTGATACAATCGGACTCTTGGGACCATAGACCCTAGGAATGTTTTTTTTAAATTTGACTACCCGCAAGGCCGGAATTTGAAGGAAGAGTTGGGGCGCCTACTTATACAGTAATTGAGAATTTTTTATTCATGTCACATGTCGATTTTTAAGAATGGTCGTGTCACATGTCACTTAAATGGTCTAATGACACAGATAGCACTAAACCTAAAGACCTACCCCCCGCCCCCTTAGTCTTTCTATACTGAATCCGGGACTTGCCGGCGAGGCCGACAAAGGGCTTACCTAATGAGCTCACAGCTGGACTAGATACCCAATGTTTTGGATTGGAGAAATCAGCAGAGCAATAAAAAAGCTGGGGGGGGCTGGTGTTATTTTCAAGGGTGGCCCCTGTGAGTTGTAAAATTGGTGCTAAATGTGGTAACCAGGAGGATGCTAAGTTTATTGATATTGCCCGTTAATGATACTTAAGGTGGGTGTTGTCTAAAGTTTTAATTGATATTACCAATGTGGCCAATAATGACTTCACAGTTGGGGCCCTCGTCCGCAGGTCCCAGATTCAGGGTATTCTTTGTTTATTGTGTGGCCCCTAAAGAGGGGCCGACTAACTCCTTAGAGTTAGTTAGATGCTGCCGCTGTGCTGTGCAACATCAGCGTAATTAATTACGCCTCATGTTGGGCAGCATGGATCCTCAAAGACCTCAAAGCTCAAACACGGCAGGGCCGTGTGTGGCATACGAGGACCAGTGGGTCAGGAGTGATCCGTTGCAGACAGAATACCGATCCGTGTGAGGTTCTGACTTTCTATAGCTTTTTATATCGCCTTAGATATGGTGTAGTATTTTTCATCTCGCTATAGATTACTTGATATTTAAAGAAACTGCCTCATTCTATCAGAAATACACAACGTTGACTTGTTTTTTTATATCTAATATATTAGAAGCACACTTTGTTGCTTTATATAGCTCATTATTGCGTTAAAATGTTCGCGAGTATCGTGGAAATGTACAAAAATCCTATTGTGGCGCCATCTGACGAAAGAGCGGAGAAGTATACTAGCGCGTTCGTTATTCACATCTTTGACAGGGACTTGGTTGGTTGTTGGGTTGCTTTACGCCCTAATTAACAGCTGAGGTCATTTCAAGGGGGGTGATGGTGATCGAATCTATGGATGACTGAAGGTGGAAAGCACGCCCCTACACTTTTACCGAGGCAATGGAGCTGCTCAAAGGGTGTAGCGAGCTAGACTGGAGGATGTAATAACTAGGCGGCAGAGGGGACAAAAAGACAATCTCGTAGTAGTAGGTCTACTTGGATCTTGAGTAGCCGCCCTTGTGGTTATAATTACCTAGACTAGTTGGCTCTGCCAGCCTGGTCAAGTGAAAATTGGTAAGGAGACTATGAACTAAGCTAAGCTCGGATTTTAAAATGACCTATAAAAGTATAATAAAACTATAGCACCCTCTTAGATTTGATGATTAGACACTGCCTACTAGGTATACACATTTGTACAAGGGTATCATTGTGTATAAAATGCTCTTTTGGTACATCATCCCGACTCTACACGAGCACCATTTGCAACGACAGATAGTGCTATAGTGAATTTCCCATCTCAAGGCGAGCCCCCGCGCTGGGTGGTGCTTATGCCTCGTAAGAGCTGCATCTCATAAGTATTAGTTACCATCACCTCACACCCGTTTAACAACGGATTCAGGGTCTAATTATGGAGACCCTGGAGTAGGATTAACATTATATCCCAATGTCTGTGGTGGTCATTTATGACATGCAGACTGCACCCTGGAGGTGATAGATCTGACCACAGGCCCGCAATATGGGGCTCCCCTCTGAGAGTATCAAGGTTTGCGTATAGTCTCCTGCAGTTTAATCTGTTATCTCCCCCTTTGTCGGCCTCGCCAAAATCCTGGGAGATTCACTTTAAACCTAAGACCTACCCTATTCTTTGTTTATTGTGTGGCCCCTAAAGAGGGACCGATCGGTGTTATTAATTACACCTCATGTTAGGCAGCATAGGATCAAGCCTCAAAAGCGTCAAGGCTCAACAGGAGCCCTGTGTGGCTTTTCAAGACGAGTGGTTGAGTGATCCGTTGCAGAATACCGATCCGTCAGAGGTTCTGACTCTATATAGCTTTTTATATCGCTTTAGATATGGTGTAGTATTTTCAATCTCGCTATAGTTTAGTTGATATTTCAAAGAATCTGCCTCATTCTATCAGAAATACACAACATTGACATGTTTTTTATATTCAATATATTAGAAGTGTGCTTTGTTGCTTATTATAGGTCATTATGCGTTTAAAATGTTCGCGAGTATCGTGGAAATGTACAAAAACCCTATTGTGGCGTCATCTGACGAAAAGAGCGGAGAACTATAACTATACTAGAGCATGTAATCGCCAGACTAGCAGGCGGCAGCAGAGTGGTCAAAAGACAATCTCGTAGTAGTAGGTCTACTTGGATGTTGAGTAGCCACCCTTGTGGTTGTAATTACCTAGACTAGTTGACCCTGCCGGCCTGGTCAAGTGAAATTAGTAAGGAGACCGCACATTAACGTGCTCCACAGTCTTTAGACAGTTAAGACTATAGTCAAGACCGGAGAATTTGGCGAGACGTCCCTCTGGGAGGTCATAATCCTCAATGTTAGGTGTTAGCTCATTGACATCAGATACCATCACCTCACACCATATAAACAACCCATTTAAAATGTTCATTTTAAGAGCAACTCACCCTATTCTGACAAAATCCTATTAGCAGGTAACCTCTGTATAAACCATACTGCAAACATCTGCTACTTCGAGCGTCTGCCTCGTGCCTGATAGTGTACAACAAGACGAAGTGGGCAGAGAGAAATAAAATTGAGGCTCTTTATATAGCCGAGAGAGCGGCTAATCTGGATGTTCTAAGCTTGTTTTCACCTATAGCTCCACCCTCTTCCAGAGAGGAATCAAATCACTTTTCACCTGGACCCTTCCACCCCTAATCCATCAGCATGAAAAGAGAGATAACAAGTGTAACGTGCGCTACATGTATATGGGATTATAGCTGGTGAAGAGATAAAGCCGGGTCAACTGTGTATACAAAGACTACAGGGGGTGATTAACGACAGGTGTGACGCGCCAGCCCGTGGACGGATTATCTTCTAAGCTGACGCTTATTCAACTAGCCAGCCGCCGTCCGCTCCACTCACTGCGGCAAGAGGAAGTGCTTTTGTTTTACACTTGAGTCGCTTACCACATGGACTCGTCTCTACCTCACAGACAGACACGGGCCCCCTGTAGCTTTTTTTTTGTATACACACTCTAATCTCATAACCCCTTTATCCGTTATACAGGTAACGGGTATCCTTTTTTTTTTAAAAATAGCTGCCAGTCAGCCTGCGGCAGCTGAAAACGCCGGTAAGTAGCTTAGCTCTAGAAGCAAGAAGGCGTATATAAGGAGGCTGACACGTGTATAGGCGCCTTATAAGTCGGCAGGGGGTAAATACTAGTGAAAAAGGAAGGCAGGTGTGCAAGTAGCTTTTCTAACAGACACGTGTGTGCACTAAGCTGCTTAAGTCTAAACCCGCCCGCAGTAGTCCGGCGGCATGTGAAAACTTACTTAACAGATCTCTTAAATTGAGTAGAGCCTCTGTACTGAGAGAGTCTTTTCAGCCGTTTAAGAGGCTTATCTAGGACAGGGTACATAAGGAGTGAAACGCCGCTCTCACCCATCACACTTTCTCGACCCGCCCTTCATCATCGTAGCATCGACCACTCTACGATCGCTCAGCATGTCATGAGGGTTATTTCTACTTTTACAGCTTCTTTTCTCATCGAAGTGTCGAAGCTACAGAGCATCGAAACTCTCCAAATGAGTCCAAGAAAGAAAAAGCAACTCCCACTTGAAGCAGGAAGAGAAACAAAGCCCTATGATGCATGTGAGGTAAAGAAACATTGGAAGGACGTCACCAAGGAGCAATGGATAGAAGCATGCTTCAACTTCATCGGAACGGAAGTAGTTTCATTTGGACAGAGGGAGAAGATTTTGTTGGAGCTATTTTTCTTAGCTCCGCATGCTTGGCCTGACTGTGGTGAAATTCCTTCAGGTCTTTGTTCAGTCTTCACCATACAAGTTATCAGGTCCTTTAAGGAGCTTCGATATATGCAAAGCACTCAGGAGGAGGAGATTGTTCAGAAAATGACGGAATTCGAAACAGGAGAAGACACAATATGGTGCGAGGAGACGACATATACGGACGATGATCTGGAGTACATCACTTGTAGCCCGTTGGACCATTATGTTAAAGACTTTGAGGACATGCTACACAGCACTGCGATGAACTCGAAAGAGAGATCCCTTATTGCACAGAAAGAGGCCAAAGCTGTGTTGGAAAAGCTCAAGTTTGGTCAAGGATTCACTCTTCAAAGCAGCTGTGTGAGTGTGATAAAAGGTCTTGTGTTGAAACATCCAGACATGAAGTTTTCGCGTGCTGTCGACACACTTCCTTTGCCTGAACTGATGATGAACATGATCGACCCCATCGTACCAACACGTTTCGACTCTGCCAATTGTCCCATGTATAAAATGGTTTCAAGTTTTGCCCGTGGCCGATGGCTAAACGATCCACTGAAGTCAGAAAACCTCCTTGATTTAATGAACTGACTAAATGTATTTTCTCATACTAGTATTAGTAGCATTAGCATTAGCATTAGTAATAGCGGCTACTCAGTCTCGTGCAGCACAAGCAGCAGCATCTGGCAGCGGCATCCGTGACATCGTCAGCAGCAGCAGCCGCTGCACAAGCAGCACAAGCAGCATCCGTGACATCGTCAGCAGCTGCAGCAGCTGCACGAGCAGCACAAGCAGCCAGCAGCTGCTGCAGCAGCTGCACGAGCAGCACTAGCAGTAGCATCTGTCAGCGGCATCCGTGACATCATCAGCAGCAGCAGCAGCAGCAGCAGCAGCAGCATCTGTCAACAGCATCCGTGACATCGTCAGCAACTGCAGCATCTCATAAGTATTAGTTACCATCACCTCACACCCGTTTAACAACGGATTCAGGGTCTAATTATGGAGACCCTGGAGTAGGATTAACATTATATCCCAATGTCTGTGGTGGTCATTTATGACATGCAGACTGCACCCTGGAGGTGATAGATCTGACCACAGGCCCGCAATATGGGGCTCCCCTCTGAGAGTATCAAGGTTTGCGTATAGTCTCCTGCAGTTTAATCTGTTATCTCCCCCTTTGTCGGCCTCGCCAAAATCCTGGGAGATTCACTTTAAACCTAAGACCTACCCTATTCTTTGTTTATTGTGTGGCCCCTAAAGAGGGACCGATCGGTGTTATTAATTACACCTCATGTTAGGCAGCATAGGATCAAGCCTCAAAAGCGTCAAGGCTCAACAGGAGCCCTGTGTGGCTTTTCAAGACGAGTGGTTGAGTGATCCGTTGCAGAATACCGATCCGTCAGAGGTTCTGACTCTATATAGCTTTTTATATCGCTTTAGATATGGTGTAGTATTTTCAATCTCGCTATAGTTTAGTTGATATTTCAAAGAATCTGCCTCATTCTATCAGAAATACACAACATTGACATGTTTTTTATATTCAATATATTAGAAGTGTGCTTTGTTGCTTATTATAGGTCATTATGCGTTTAAAATGTTCGCGAGTATCGTGGAAATGTACAAAAACCCTATTGTGGCGTCATCTGACGAAAAGAGCGGAGAACTATAACTATACTAGAGCATGTAATCGCCAGACTAGCAGGCGGCAGCAGAGTGGTCAAAAGACAATCTCGTAGTAGTAGGTCTACTTGGATGTTGAGTAGCCACCCTTGTGGTTGTAATTACCTAGACTAGTTGACCCTGCCGGCCTGGTCAAGTGAAATTAGTAAGGAGACCGCACATTAACGTGCTCCACAGTCTTTAGACAGTTAAGACTATAGTCAAGACCGGAGAATTTGGCGAGACGTCCCTCTGGGAGGTCATAATCCTCAATGTTAGGTGTTAGCTCATTGACATCAGATACCATCACCTCACACCATATAAACAACCCATTTAAAATGTTCATTTTAAGAGCAACTCACCCTATTCTGACAAAATCCTATTAGCAGGTAACCTCTGTATAAACCATACTGCAAACATCTGCTACTTCGAGCGTCTGCCTCGTGCCTGATAGTGTACAACAAGACGAAGTGGGCAGAGAGAAATAAAATTGAGGCTCTTTATATAGCCGAGAGAGCGGCTAATCTGGATGTTCTAAGCTTGTTTTCACCTATAGCTCCACCCTCTTCCAGAGAGGAATCAAATCACTTTTCACCTGGACCCTTCCACCCCTAATCCATCAGCATGAAAAGAGAGATAACAAGTGTAACGTGCGCTACATGTATATGGGATTATAGCTGGTGAAGAGATAAAGCCGGGTCAACTGTGTATACAAAGACTACAGGGGGTGATTAACGACAGGTGTGACGCGCCAGCCCGTGGACGGATTATCTTCTAAGCTGACGCTTATTCAACTAGCCAGCCGCCGTCCGCTCCACTCACTGCGGCAAGAGGAAGTGCTTTTGTTTTACACTTGAGTCGCTTACCACATGGACTCGTCTCTACCTCACAGACAGACACGGGCCCCCTGTAGCTTTTTTTTTGTATACACACTCTAATCTCATAACCCCTTTATCCGTTATACAGGTAACGGGTATCCTTTTTTTTTTAAAAATAGCTGCCAGTCAGCCTGCGGCAGCTGAAAACGCCGGTAAGTAGCTTAGCTCTAGAAGCAAGAAGGCGTATATAAGGAGGCTGACACGTGTATAGGCGCCTTATAAGTCGGCAGGGGGTAAATACTAGTGAAAAAGGAAGGCAGGTGTGCAAGTAGCTTTTCTAACAGACACGTGTGTGCACTAAGCTGCTTAAGTCTAAACCCGCCCGCAGTAGTCCGGCGGCATGTGAAAACTTACTTAACAGATCTCTTAAATTGAGTAGAGCCTCTGTACTGAGAGAGTCTTTTCAGCCGTTTAAGAGGCTTATCTAGGACAGGGTACATAAGGAGTGAAACGCCGCTCTCACCCATCACACTTTCTCGACCCGCCCTTCATCATCGTAGCATCGACCACTCTACGATCGCTCAGCATGTCATGAGGGTTATTTCTACTTTTACAGCTTCTTTTCTCATCGAAGTGTCGAAGCTACAGAGCATCGAAACTCTCCAAATGAGTCCAAGAAAGAAAAAGCAACTCCCACTTGAAGCAGGAAGAGAAACAAAGCCCTATGATGCATGTGAGGTAAAGAAACATTGGAAGGACGTCACCAAGGAGCAATGGATAGAAGCATGCTTCAACTTCATCGGAACGGAAGTAGTTTCATTTGGACAGAGGGAGAAGATTTTGTTGGAGCTATTTTTCTTAGCTCCGCATGCTTGGCCTGACTGTGGTGAAATTCCTTCAGGTCTTTGTTCAGTCTTCACCATACAAGTTATCAGGTCCTTTAAGGAGCTTCGATATATGCAAAGCACTCAGGAGGAGGAGATTGTTCAGAAAATGACGGAATTCGAAACAGGAGAAGACACAATATGGTGCGAGGAGACGACATATACGGACGATGATCTGGAGTACATCACTTGTAGCCCGTTGGACCATTATGTTAAAGACTTTGAGGACATGCTACACAGCACTGCGATGAACTCGAAAGAGAGATCCCTTATTGCACAGAAAGAGGCCAAAGCTGTGTTGGAAAAGCTCAAGTTTGGTCAAGGATTCACTCTTCAAAGCAGCTGTGTGAGTGTGATAAAAGGTCTTGTGTTGAAACATCCAGACATGAAGTTTTCGCGTGCTGTCGACACACTTCCTTTGCCTGAACTGATGATGAACATGATCGACCCCATCGTACCAACACGTTTCGACTCTGCCAATTGTCCCATGTATAAAATGGTTTCAAGTTTTGCCCGTGGCCGATGGCTAAACGATCCACTGAAGTCAGAAAACCTCCTTGATTTAATGAACTGACTAAATGTATTTTCTCATACTAGTATTAGTAGCATTAGCATTAGCATTAGTAATAGCGGCTACTCAGTCTCGTGCAGCACAAGCAGCAGCATCTGGCAGCGGCATCCGTGACATCGTCAGCAGCAGCAGCGGCTGCACAAGCAGCACAAGCAGCATCCGTGACATCGTCAGCAGCTGCAGCAGCTGCACGAGCAGCACAAGCAGCCAGCAGCTGCTGCAGCAGCTGCACGAGCAGCACTAGCAGTAGCATCTGTCAGCGGCATCCGTGACATCATCAGCAGCAGCAGCAGCAGCAGCAGCAGCAGCATCTGTCAACAGCATCCGTGACATCGTCAGCAACTGCAGCAGCTGCTGCTGCTGCTGCAGCTGCAGCAGCTGCACAAGCAGCACAAGCAGCAGCACCGACAGCAGCAGCAGCAGCAGCGGCGGTGTGGACCGCTAAATTCGAGATGAAGCCTAGTGACAATTAACATGAAGCTTGAAAAACATAGTGACAGGTGACATGAGCAATTCTTAAAATCGACATGAGATATGAGCATAATTAAGCGACATCGACATGCGCCATGGCTATTTTTTTTTAAGACAAACGCCATAGCCTCCTCATCCAGACCTCCACTAGTAGGGCTCTATAAGCGCAAGCTTTGCCTTAAGAGAGCTGTAGCTGTGAACCCTCTCCTCCCCTCGTGCACACAGGCGAATATCAGAGTCAGCCAATGGCGCCAATACTACTCTCATACAAGGGTCAGGCGCTGCTGGACTATAATAGATGGGTCAAGGACCGTTCTACTGAGGGTCAGGCAGGCTAGGTCGGACATTCAATGACAGGCTGGCCTTTGGCAAACTTGCTTGAAAGTCTGGCCAGCATTGACAGACTGTGGCATAAGGATCCAGCATGGTCAGACTTACAAGCAAGTTTGCCAAAGTCCAGCCTGTTATTGAATGTCCGGCCTAGCCTTACCCTCAGTAGAATGGTCCTTGACCCATCTATTATAGTCCAGCAGTGCCTGACCCTTGTCTAAGAGTGGTTTAGGCGCCATTGGGTGACTCTGATATTTGCCTCTGTGTAAGATGAGAAAAGGAGGGCTGTCGCTGACCAAATGGCTGTAAAACAGGGGGCTGTTGAAGGCCTATATTTCAAGCCCAGAAAACTGTAATTAGCTTTCCAAGTTGTTTATTTAACAATATCTTGGCCTAGCAAGAAGCTGTCAGATGACATCTAAGAAAAATGTAAACTGTTAATTGATCAAGAGAGCTCGCCTCTCTGCCCTCTAAAAGAGAGGGCAGAGAGCGACTCTTACTCTTAAAAACCCTTCCCCCCCTCCCCCCCTCCCCCCCTCCCCCCCTCCCCCCCATGCATCTTAAAGAGTGCCCCCCAGAGTGCCCCTCCCCCCCCCTAAAGAAAAAGAGCCACATTTTTAAAATATTTTTTAGCAAGCTTTCAGCTTGCTTTTTCTTTTTAAAATTTATTTATCCATAAAAATCTCAAGTGACTTATTTGAAATTCGCGCCAACCTAGTAGTCACGTGACCCCCTTAAGTAGGTCACTTCCAGTCACGTGACCTATTTGAATTTCCCGCCAACATGGTGGTCACGTGACCCTCTTAAGTAGGTCACTTCCGGTCACGTGACCTATTTGAATTTCCCGCCCAAAGGTCACGTGACCCGAAGTAGGTCACTTCCGGTCACGTGACCTATTTGAATTTCCCGCCAAAAGGGAGGCCTCTCATTGGCTGCTTTTGAATTTCCCGCCAAAAGGGAGGCCTCTGATTGGCTGCATGTCGATTGAGTAATAAACAGTAGTTAACCGATAACCGTTCCGATACATACTATACTACTCATTCATAATGTTTAACATACATCCCAGCTTCTGGACATGTGCTAGTCTATGCAGTGTCTCTTCTTCTCAGAGAACAGAGTTGATCTTCTGCTCACCACCCACCTTGTCCACATAAAGTGGGGAGTAAGGTTCCACACTGATGTGAATCACTGCATCCTTTTGTGGTGTATGGGCTGGCTGCTATAGATGGTGCATATCCCTACTATATATTGTCAGACGTGTCATTGGCAAACAAGGTGACAAAAAAATGCTGGTAGGCAGACAGGTTCTTATTCATTTAACGAATATTGGATACGCTACACAGTAATCTGTGAGAAAGAAGACGAGAGTAATGTTGAGAGTATAAGCACTAGGCTAGTGCAGTGTGCACTGCGCTGAGCCAGGGTAATTTAGGTAATGTTGGTAACCCAATCAAACTGGATAAAATGTGCTCAGAGAAAACTTGCCAAGTTAACAAGTCAGAATTGAATTGCAATGCCATGTCTCTACTAAGGAAGCTCATTTGAAAAATGTTGTTTTAACTATGGCAAAGGTCATACAGATGGGACACTATAATTATATTATAAAAAGTTACATGCATCACAGTTATTGGTATTTGCATTTTAACTTTATCACTCCTAAATTGAAGAGGGGCTGGTTTAGTGAAACTGTCATTCTAAATTGATATATTATGGGCACCCTTGGTAAGAATGCTGCTTTAACAATCCCATGTCACTTTTATTGGACTTCATAAGCCTTTGAAAGGCTCAGTGTCAACATTATGCCTACATTTTTCAGGCAACAGTCCCTTGAGGTTTACTTTCAGGAGCATCTACCAGTGTTGTGGTTCATCTTTTATATCAAAGTAGAGAGGTCCTGTTTATATTGCCTTGGTGGCTATAGATGTCACATGCAGGCCCATGACCAAGTACCTGGTCTATGCGGCACTATTCTGGCTGGGAGCAGCTCAGAGGATGGGAGGCACACTGAATACTTTCCCAGCTGGCCTGAGTCACACAATAGATACTGCTTGGTCTGTGACAAGCATAACCTGCTTGGCCCACATAAAATATTGGCATTGTGTAGGCAACATTAGGAGCACATTGTAGGTTAGATATTGGACTTTGTAATACAGATGTCGATTTTGATGATGGTTTAATGACGGTTAATAACACACACCGGTGTGTGTTGTGTGTATACATAAGACCACCTTTTAGACGCCCCCTTACCTGCCCCCTTGGCGACAAAGTGGGTTGGTGGTTACCTGGGGGGCACCATATGAGGCTTTCTAGTGATGAAGGTTTATTAGACCCTTCAATGATGAGGATTTACTAAAGATTACAGGGTTGAAGATTTAACCCTGGTGGAAAAAGGTAGATGCACCTATTCCTTCTAAATTTGTGGATCATACACCTCAAAACAGCGATAGAGCCATGACAGCTACAGTGGCCCGAGAGGACAAAAGTGTGATTCTGAAAAGAAAAAAATTGAAAAGAGAGGCACGTTTCTTGGGGAAAAAATGAAAAAGGGTCCTGTCAACTGTCAATTTACATCGGCAGTTGACAGCACCCTTTTTTCAAGCAAAAAAAAAATTGATTCAAATCTCTTTTTTTTCAAACTAAATCTTTTAATTTTTCAAAATGATTTTCTTTTTCAAATCTCTTTCTTTTTCTTTAAAATCACCTCTATAATCTATATCAGGGGTCTCTGTAAAAGGTGTTAATGCTTCTGGGACAACAGAGCGGATTTCTGCTCATCACCCAACTGGTGCATATAAATGCATAAGATTCCGACGTGATTTGATATACTGCTTCCTCTTTGCAGTGTATTTGGTTGTCTTCTCTGAATGATAGACATTCCTGCCATTGGGATGTCAGCTCTGTCAATGGCGAAAGTAGAGAAAAAATTTATTGGTCTTTTCTGACACTACCCAGATTATATTGTACTCTTATATAAGAGTATATACTGAAACTAACATGTCTCTTTGATCACCTAAGATCCATTGATTAGATTGAGAATGTATTTCCTCTTTGAATACAAACTGATTATCCTAAGCAAGTTTGTTTACAAAACCAGCCCTTCATGTATTGTTTAAAGTGGTGTTTTTATTGTACTGAAATAAACAATGATTACAGGAGATAAGATCAGAATTGCATACTTCTTTAACAGGTTAAATCTATGTATTCATGATTATGTACACTTTAAAGTAAGACAGACAATAAAGTTTAACTGCAGTAATACCATAGCTTGTGAGGGGTGCATGAGGTTAGTTCTAATTCATTTGTCTGGGGCTTTGAGAGAAAATAAATATATTTTTTGCAATTAGTCAGTCTTCAAACAAAAATAATGGTTTTACAAATATCAGTGTTTTCACTCTTACAATGCACTGTCCATTAGATGTTTGAAATCTATATTAGAATAAGGCATTGTATCTAAAAGCCACTAAATCCATTTAACTTGAGAGTTCACAATGTCCACTTAATCCATGTCCCTTTGTGCATACGATATTCGCTGTTCCCTAGTTTGACACCAGAGTTGAAACGTTTTGTCAGATTTTAAATTGAATTATATCCTTAGCACTGCCATAGCGGGCCAATGCGCATAGTAAAAAGGGCCTCCTGAAAGCCATTGCATTCAGTTGCTTGATTGTTGAACTTTCATTTCAAGATCTACAACTCTAGCATGAAATTGCCAATATGATATGATTTTACTCTGATTGAATGGATTCCCTGAATTTGTCTACAGCAATCTCTTTTCAGAAGCCAAGTGCTATAAAAGATGTGGAGGATTATGATATCAACTATCCAATATCATTTAAACCCCTACCTAACCTATTTAAAGGCTTGAGTAGCTTTCCCCTCCCCACTCATACTGTTGCTGTAGGGGTACCAACTTGTCTGCCTTTAACAGCAAGAAGTAATTCGAAATATAAACATGAGTATGATAAAATACCTCTGTAGCAACCATTGACGTCAGTAGCCACCTTGTATTGTTAGTAATTGACGTTCGGGGAGTCTGCCACCATGGCCTAACTTCAACCCAGTTCAAAATTATATCTCAAAAGCAAACCTTTTTGGGTAAGGATTGAACCCCTGGGTATTTGTAATCCATCAGAATATTCCGCAACAACCATCCACCTCAGGTGAATATTATGCAACATGTGTTGATTGTAGTAATTATTTTTATAATTGACAACTCATTGAAAGAGTCTATGGCTCCAAGGCCATTAGACAATATCCTGGACAATATCTGGTGCGCATGTATTCACATGGAGCCATCAGAGATCACATGGCCCATTCAGAAGAGTTGCACATTGATGACCCATAGAATTCATACAATGGAGTTGGGCTTGAATGTGCAGAAGCTCACATCTTTGGGTATCAGTACATCTTAAATGTTTGATGTAGATGCGTTGGTGTAACAGGTGTTGGAAGGAATTCCATTAATGTTTTATATGCTTTTTTATAGAATATGAACAACACTAAATCTTTGGTCACTGATTGGGTTTCAAACCTTTTCTAGTCACCACCATGATTATTTTGATCAGATAGATCTATAATCCCAGATCGGTCTCAGGTAGTCTTGGTAGCAGGCAGTATTACCAGGATTCCCAATCAGCACGTCCATTGGCATGCTATAAAGTGGGCAAACCCAATCTACAGGCATGTAGCTGATATTGGTGGGAAAATTCAAAATAGTGTGTTGCAGCCTTTTCTGATCATGAAATGATAAACCCGAAAAGAATAAATTGCTATTATCCATATATGGTAGAATCATAGTCTTAAGCAAAGTAATCGAAGTAGAGTCATCCAAACAACTTCTGAAATGGCTCAGCATCCATATTTTATGATTGATTCTCGATATAGTTTTATTAAATTCTTTTTTAAAAGATAAATCTTCCTCCATAAGAATACCTAAGTATTTGTAATTGGCAACTGACTCTAACTCTTGTCCCTTTACCAACACCCCATCAAGTTTAACCCCTAACCTGTATGTATACAACATGGTTTTTGTCTTAGTAGGATTAATTGTCAACTGATTTTTATCACAATAATTTACTAATATATCTAAATCATGCTGAATGTCCACCCTAATTTGCTCTACATTTAATCCTTCAACAAATAATACAGTGTCATCCGCATACTGAAGTAGGTTACATTTCAATCTTACTTTTGACAGGTCATTTATATACAAAATGAATAATAAAGGGCCTAGAATAGATCCTTGAGGTACACCAAATGTAATATCCGCCCAATCCGAATGATGATTATTGGCTATAGTTTTCTGTGCTCTATTAGATAAGTAATTTTTAAAGTAATTTTTAAACCAATTTATCACGGAAGGTGAAAAGCCAAAAGTAGGCAACTTGTCTAATAATTTAATATGATTAATAGTATCAAATGCTTTACGATAATCTATGAACACAGCCCCAACCATCATGTCATTATTTAAAGATTCAAATATACTTTTAGATAATTTTAACACAGTGTCTTGAGTCCCCCTTTTAGACCTGAAACCATTTTGTTTATCAGTTATCAGATTATTACCCTCCAAGTAAGTAGTGGTTTGCTTGTGTATAAATTTCTCTAAAATTTTCCCAGTAATAGGTAACAAAGAAATTGGCCTGAGATCCCCTACATTTGTTGGATTACTTATTTTAGGGATAGGAGATATTTTACCATTTTTCCAGCATTTTGGAAATTTACCACTAGTTATAGATAGATTTAAAATAAATCTGAAATGCTCAGACATACCTATAAGGCAATCCTTTAATATTCTTTTGACGACACATAATCAAACCCTGATGACTTATCTACATCAATACTTTTTAATTCTTTAATCAGATCCTCTGGAATAATTTCAGAGAAATTAAACTCTTGATTTAAAACCTCATTGTTCATGGGGATATCCCCATGAAATCCAGGTATCTTATCTGACAAATCTTTACCTACATTAGCAAAGAACTCATTAATGTGTTTAGCTGCCTCATCAGTCGGTATCTCCTCTCCCAATTCATTTTTTAAATTAAAGCTATTATTTTTACTTCCCTTAGGTAACAATTTCTTTAACTCTTCCCAAAATTTCTTTGGATCCTTTGCATGTTTTTTAAGCTGATTTTTAATGAAATTATCATGAGTTTTTTTGTTTTTAATATTTGATCTATTTTTCAGAAATCTAGCTACCTCTTTGTCTTCAGGTTTTTTTGTTTTCTTAGCTCTTCTTAATGCAATATTTCTATCCCTCATTAGATTAGCAACCTCCGGTGTAATCCAGGAGGGCTTCTCTCTCTTAAAAATATTTCTTTTTATAGGACATTTCTCATCCAAATATTTAATAAAATGCTCAAAGAAAATTTTCCAAGCTTCATTTGGATCTGTACATGCAAAAAACACCTCCCAGTTCAGATTTTTCATATCAGTTTCAGTTCAGTTTTAAATGTTTTTATTGGCACAATATAGTCAAATTACATTCATTTTTCATATACGCCAATCTTGTAAATACAACATATGCAACAGTAGTAGAAAAAGTAGAAAATACAAGTACAATAAATATTCATAATGTCGTCAGAGTGTTCAGCAGGATACAAGGATAAGCAGGACCGTTCCATGAAGGGAGCATTGCAAGTTCCAAGAATCAAGAGTCAACATTCAAGATTCAAGTGTAATACAAGTGCAATACAAGTGCAATATATTCTGTAAAACTGTAGTCTGTAGTCTGAGTTCTAGAAACAGTAGCCAATTAAGCAATCCCTGATCGATCGGGTCATACCGTATGTGAGACCTCGTCAGTTCCCTTTTGCTAAATATGTAAGATAATAAATAAACAAAGGTCAAGGGCCTTATAACGATACAACCAGCCGCGAGTTCTCTTACTGATTTTCATTATATTCATGATTCACAGAATTCACAGACGAAACAGAGTAGAACAGAAAAGAGCACATTTGATTTTAGACATTCAATTCCTAATAAGGATATATAACTGTCACGCTGACCATTATAACTGATCAAAACTGACAGGTCTACAGACTCGTTTGACCTTTCACAAACTAGCTAAGAACAAGGTTCTCGTCAATTTATGATGTTGTGTCGCGTTTAATTCGTCCCATTTAGAGGTGCCTCTGAACAGTGGGCTTTTACGGTAAACCTCTCCTTTAGGACGATCTACTTTCAATTTGATTTTGTTTGAGCTGCGTAGATTTCTTACTGACTCCAATACAAGGCTTTCATTTTGCGCTCGTTTATACATCAGGGCCAATAAGAGATTGTCTCGCCTATCCTCAAGCCACTCTATATTACAGTCAGTGTGTAAAGTATCAAGATCTACATCACGGGCATTTCTAATTTTTTCACAAATTCTACGACAGTCATTTTGAATGACCTGGAAACGCTTAGGAACCCATTCTGCAGCGCCATCAACTATAAAACTGTTGTACTCCATAGAGGGGCGTATCATCTGTTTATAAACAGTTAAGCTTAACTGTCTATCTACAGACTTCCTTATATGTTTCAGCTGTGCAAGTTTACCAAGTACCATGCCTTTTATTTTTTTACCATGGCCGGCGAAACTTAAGCAGTAGTCAATGTTTACACCGAGATAATTGAATTCTCTCACAACTTTCAAGACCTTGCCCTGTACAACCAAATCACAGTTGGACAAATTAGGGTTTTGGCGGTTTGAATGACACCACATTACATTTGTTTTATCTGCATTTATTGTGAGTCTGTTTAGTGTACACCATTTACCTATCGCGTCAAGATCATCTTGTAGTAAAACCTTGATGCGGTCTACACTATCCGCGCTCACCAATATTGCTAAATCGTCTGCATATAGATAACAGGACGAGTTACTAATACAAGAAATTATATCATTTATGTACAAAATAAACAACAATGGCCCCAAGACGGACCCCTGCGGAACGCCACACGCAATTGATTTAACATTCGACTTAATAGAATTTACGACACAAGCCTGTGAACGTTCTTCCAGGTAGCTTTTGAACCACAAAATCGATTGCAGTGAACATCCTATACTTTTCAATTAGAAAAGCATTCTACTGTGATTAACAGTCTCGAATGCCTTCCTCAGATCGAGGAAGACAACGGCTGCAAATCGCTTGTTATTACGAGCACCATATAAGTCGTTTGTTAATTCGAATATTGCGTCATCAGTTGATCTACCCGGTATGAAACCGTATTGGCGATCAGTTAATAGTTGATGTGACATAACAAATTCCATCAACTGGCGTTGTACAACCTTTTCCATTTGTTTACCCACAATGTTTAAAAGGCTTATAGGTCGCCAGTTAGTAACTCGCTGTGGATCTCCAGTCTTCGGCAGGGGGATCACAGTGGCCAACTTCCACTCGACCGGTACTCGCCCAGCCATGACAGAGCAATTCACCGTATGGGACAACAAATATGGTTTATCCTTAAAGACAGTCTTCAAAATACTAGACTTTATATTGTCAACATTAGAAGATTTATTACCATCTATGTCAACAGCTAAATGTCTAAAAGACTCATCTGACCATTTCTTCAAATCAAAGTCATCCGCGAAATTTTCGTTGTCATCAAACAGTTCATCAATTTCAATGTCACCCTCGGTGCCAACAAAAGCCAAGGCTAGTGACAACCCAGTATTAACATAATATTGGTTCATATATTCGGAGACTTCACACTTATCGAGTACAGCATTGTCATCATTTTTCAAAACAATTTCTTTCACAGTGGTAGCTCCCTTCCAGACCTGATTTATAATTTTCCAGAACTGCTTCGGATCTTTCCTAAACCTATCCAGACTGGACACAATCTTATTTCTAACATTCAGGTCCACTTTGGCATGCACAATTTTCAACAAAGACTGGGCCTCTTTAAGTAGGGAGTTATCTCTACCTACTTTGACTTTCCAAGCTTTCCTGAGAATTCAACGTCTTTTTTCCAAAAGTTTCAAAACCCCGCTGTCAAATCCATATTTGTTGCCAACCACAAAACTAAACGCTCGTATAGGGAGGTGAACATCCAAATAAGAGTTGACAGCATCAATGAAGAGACTGTAGTTTTTTTCAGGATTTTTCTCGTCAAAGAATCCGCGCCAGTCATAGTCGTTCACATATTTAGTCAGGTTTTCACCTGAGAAATTTCTGTACGAACGACCATTAAAACAGTGTTTTATCATTTTACAACGACTTTTCTTTTTTATAGCAAACACTGGGGCGTGATCACTAACCACATCATTCACAAGGCCTTGCATAGACACTTCTTCACAATTTGTGTAAATGTGGTCTATAGTAGAGTGGCCATATCTGTGGAACCTTGTAGGTTTAGTGGTCAAATATTTCAAACTGTTGCGTCTTAGAAAACTAGACATGTTTCTGAACTTCACAGAGTTACGCGCGCGAGCATCTATGTTAAAGTCCCCACATATCCACAATTCACGACGGTCACAATCTAAATTACTCAACAGCTCAGTCAACTTCGTGTAACACAATTTTACATTTCCTTTAGGTGGTCTGTAAATAGAGAAGATCAATCTATACTTCTGATTTGGAAATTTTGTTTCAAGTGCCAAACATTCAATATTTTTATCCACATAAGTAAGATCTTCTCTAATACTAGTATATGGTGCATATCTATCAGCTACATAGCAAGCTACACCTCCACCTTTCTTTTTTACAAGCCTGGGTCGATCTAGTCGATATAGCTGCATGCCAGATAGGCTCACATAACTGCTCGGGATTCTAGGCTTAACCCCTTCCACCCGGTAAGCCAATATATTGCACAAAATTGCATTGAGTTACAGGAAATCCAGTGGTGAAGGGGTTAAGCCACGTTTTACTCACAGCTAGGTAGTCTAGGTCTGCGACTAGCCCCCTGACCAGATTTATTTTTCCTAACAGGCTTTGTGCGTTCATACACACTAATTTGAGACCTTTTTGGTCTTTAAACTCATCAAATTTTATATATTTAGAACCGACAAATGCAATTGACCCCAGCAGCCCAGTTCCAAATCCCTCCTACTGTACACAATCATGACGACAAATAAATACCACAATAACATTGACGAGCCTAGGCGCTTGTAGTTAAGGGCCATAGGTGAAGACCAACTTCAATTTTGTGTTGGTCTATTTTGCTTATAAACAGTAAGCTACATAAATATACACGGAGAAAAGATCCTCCTCTCAAGCGAGTAAGAGCCAATACAAAAAGGAATTACAAGAAAAATGATAATACTGAGAATAAGAAATACAAATTTAACAGTGTATAAATACAAAAAGTTCAATTTAATTCTAAATTGACACGTCAACAACTCATCTACTAGTTCTGACTAATTTAGTCAGCACCTGACGTGTTTTACAGTTCCTGAGTTTTCAATTATCATTTTGGGCTCCCTCAAACCCTGTGTGCCAAGAATAGACACATTTTAGACTTGCAAGAAGAATCACACGATGCCCAACGGTTCTCGCTGAGTCGCTCTTACGTCTGTTTTTTTATCACAACAATAATCATTACTTATCATGCATCACGATGAGTCATGTACTGTTATTTTAGTGACAAAATTTCTCAAGTATAAACATTTGTTTTTATGAGCAACATGTTCATGTCCTTGAACTCATTAAGTTTGTTAATACCTGTCAATGCATATATTCACTTATAGATCTATAAATACCGGTAATCAACCTTTGAACATGTTTTTTAAACCAACCTAGGCTTGGATAGATGACTTGAATGTGTACAGTTCATTTTGAAGAACCAAAGCCTTCAACTGTCGTCAAGGCAATTTATACAGTTTACAGTTCATTTTGAAGAACCAAAGCCTTCAATTGTTGTCAAGACAATTTATACAGTTCACACTCCCATATTTACCGGTAGTCTATCCATGTTTAGTATAGAACAACTGGAGGCGACACTTCGCCATAGGAAAAATGTAATTTTACACAGACATATTTACCGGTACTCAATACATGTTTTAGATTCAAAACAAGAAAAACATGAAGGCAGCATTTTATGAATAGTACTAAGATTGATTCACAAAAATACACAAAATGGACGCCCTGGTACTTCACCACAGGAAATATGTAAGTATGCAAAAACACACACTCATGTTTTACAAGACATGTTTACCGGTACTCAATACATGTTTTAGGTTCAAAACAAGAGAATACGTGAAGGCGACTTTTTATGAATATTACTAAGATTGATTCACAAAAATACACATAATGGACGCCCTGATACTTCACCACAGGAAATATGTAAATATACACACTCATGTTTACGAGTACTCAATACATGTTTTTGTGTCTAACCAAAACCACTTGAGGTCTACATTTTAGGAATATTACCCATGTCAATTCAGGGAATACACAATGTGGTCGCCATAGTAACCAATTATGGTGATGAGATTTTCACACAATGTAATCACGCTTAGTCATAAATACAGTTTAGATATGACCAGTTTAACTGTTATTTTAGCTGTTTTTAAGCTGTTGTCGCTGACGTGACGCATAGAGGTCTTGAAGCCAGTTCATTTGCTAGCTCCGCACCAATCTCAGGTTCCATCACAGGGCCCATAGCTGCAATACGGGCTGCTTCTTGAGATTGTTGAGTTGCTCAGGCATCTTGGGCATCTTGGGTGACCTGTGCGAGTTGAGCAGATCGTCTTTCCTCAGCAGCGTGCATCATCACTCTACGGTCTTCGTCATGTTTCAGTTCCAGTCTCAAAGACTCAAGCAGTTTTCCTAGATTGTTGTGGCCATCATAACTGCCATCGTTAAAGGCCGCGCTGTTGTACTTAGCAGCACTACCCCAGAAGGGGTGTACTGTTGATTCCAGCAAGGGGGCGCTTCCTGTTTCAAGCAGCCATTTTACTAATTCCGGGTTTTGTCTAAATTTCTTGGACAGTACCAGTGTCATTGCTGCAATTCGATGGTCGCGCCATTCAATGCCTCCGTTGCATTTTCTGCCTACAAGCATAGCATCTAGGGCAGACTTTGACTTGAAGGCATCTTCTGCCAACTTTTCCTCCCCCATGTGGTTACATTTCATCCACTGAAACATATGCTCGGAGCTCTTGAAGGTTAGGCCCTCATGTTTGATTTTTACCGGGTAAAAGTTGCTAAGAAAAGATTTTTCCCCGCAGAACGTAATACCTGAGGGGGTATTCTGTTGAAACATGGGTCGTTCAGCTCCGTCTGCCTTATCTTTCTTCATATTGTGAGGTTTCATGGACTTCTTTCCCACCCCCTTGTCCTTAGAGGGTTTGGGGGCTGTTGGTGGTTTTCTACCTTTAGGTAGAGCCACTAAGTCCTTGGGTTTGAAGTCCTCCGGAATCTCATCAATATTTTCATACAAGGTGCCGTCAATCAGGATGCTCACACCTTTCAGTTCTGCTGCAATATTGTTGTTGTTGCAATGCCTATAGATTTTTCTCAATATTCCCTTTGTTTTGCAGGTAGGCTGGTCTTCATCAGCATTGATGTAAACCAGTGAGTAGTCATCCGACTTTCCTAGTTGGGTTTTGAGATCTAAACAGGCATCACGTTTCCACGCTGTGGTGAAACACACTAACATAGGTCTTGGGCCTTGAGACTTTGAGAAGCGACGTCTCAGCCTCTTACACAAGACTAACTCGTTTGGTTCAATGTCCAAGTTGAATACCTCAAACATAGCTAATATCCTGCCATATGCATCCTCAGCAGGCTCCTCTTCAAGGCCTTCAATGACTACATTTAGGCGCCTTGGAGATCTAAACTCCCCATTGGCACCCATGTTGTTTCCGATAGGGTCTGCACCTTTACCTTGTAGCTTATTGTTTTTAGCTGTGGTAATGGCCTCAATATCCTTTTTATTTTTTCGACCTCACCTTGAGCAGATTCAGCTGCAGATACGGCCAGTTCGGTTTTTGATTCAATCCCATCAAGTCTCAGGTTAATTGCCTTGTTTGTGTTTGTCACTGACTTTTGAAGTTTGTTTAACTTAATATTTGTTTTGCTACTCTCAGTAGCCATGAAACCTCTCATATTCTTAAAGCCTTGTGCAATCATACCTACTACATCACCAGGAGGTTCCTCCTCACTTTCATAGGAGGCATTTTCCTGATTTGTGAAGTCGAGTCCTGATGCATCATCCGTCTCACCACCAGAGTCGCCATCTGCGCTGTCACTGCCACTGTCACCGACCTCGATGACTCCTGAGTTTGTGAAAACCGCACCCAAGTTTGATGGTCCAGCTTGAGCGGCTTTCTTAGGGCGCCTTTTTTCTAATGTCCCTAGATCTAGTTGTTTCATCTGACGTTTAGACTTAGGTTTTTTGCCCTGACCAGGTTGTAGCGGTGAAGTTTCGTCACTGGAAACCCTCAAGCGTTTAACACCAGAGTACACGTAGATCGGCGACTTAGGTGGCCTTCCACGGCCCCTTTTCGGCTTACCGGTAATGGGATTGACTAGCACGATCTGCCGGTTCTGTGAGCTAGCAAACTCCTCTACTTTGCTGTCTAGATGATCAATTATATGACCACTTATCTCCGATTTTCGTCCCTTCGCGGTTGTTTATGTCCTGACATCGCCATCTTGGAATTTTGAAGACCGAGCGGTTGTGCGCATGCGTCGATGCCGTTTACACTTCCGCCACTTCCGTTTCTCGAGTCAACAAAAGCTTACAATCCAAAATGTCAGTTTTTTAGACAAGTTTTGCCTCACTCACACCTCACAATGTGTTCACGGAAGCTTCATACATATCCTGTAGCAGTACCATGTCTGTTGGATCCGCCAGGATAGAGCCGAGCGTCAATTGAGGGAGCTTAAAAAGCCGGTGCGTCTACTCTAGTGACGTCATGATTTCATGGTGAATAATCATTTCTTCCTTTAAATACCTTCTATAAGTTCTACCCAAAAAGTCAGCTGCTATTTTAGCGCCACCTTTAACTCGCTTCCTCACAATAAAAACCGGTATGTGATCACTAACATTCACCTCTTCAACTCCTGTTTCAATTATGCCAGCATCAGCTACATCATTGAAATTAGTTAAAATTAAATCAATTACTGCACTTGAATATAAAGGTCTTGTTGGCTCATTAATATATTGAGTTAGCCCAAAAGCTGCTTCCACCAAAGTCAATCTTTCTTTAGCTTTGGAATTTTAGCTATAATCAATATTAAGGTCACCACCTAGCAAGAAGTCCACATTCTTCTTTCCCTCTATTTTTCTCACTTTTGCCAATGCTTTAATAATACATAGAAAAAGGGCATCAATATTCCCTGAAGGAGGCCTATATGCATTCAAGATGTAAATTTTCCTTGTAAATGGCAGACTGACTTTGACAGTTAACAATTCTAAATTTTCATTCATAACACTCAGCTCATTTTCAAGTAACACCTCATGTGTAATATCATTTTGAATTAGGGTAGCTAAACCACCACCTCTTTTTTCATCACCGTTACCATTTAGATAGAGCCTATCCAGTCTATGAGTCACGTAACCTTCAAGATTAAAAATATGTTCACCCATACTTTCTTTCAACCATGTTTCAGACAGATTAATAATATTTGCATTTAAATCCAATAAAGACTCCTTCAGCGTTACAGATTTGGAAGAGACCACACTTTGTCCATTCCAAAAAACAGTTTTAAGACCTTTTTGTTTACCTACCATAAGGGTTTAACACACTTATTGACCCTAATTGACCTAAGCTGTTTATAACCAATATACCGGTACATTGACCTAAATTTGTAATGATGAGAATAATGAATACAGATGAGGGGGGAGGGGGGTGGGGTGGGGGGTAATTTAACACTCTCTTCAATCATTTTGGAACTCTTATAACATTGACTCAATACTGGAGACTCTCCAGTCCAAAACCAATTTACAACTATCACATTATTCAATCACGTATATATTATATTATATAACATTACGAACAATAATTCAGCAAAAATTCTAATAATAATAAGAAGTGATTATCATCATTTAAACATTTTTCTTTTACAATATTTAAGAATAAGCTATTAACCATGAGATTTAAATTTCAATCTATTACATCCAGACTCCAAAATTACAAGACCTGGTAAAAAAAACTCTACCGTATCATTTATAAAATTCCGACAGAAAAGCACCATTAATCATATACAAACCACTTTTAACTGGTCGCTAATTTCCATAAAATTGTTAAATTTATATTTGTTCTTGTTAGAAACCATCAGCACTCACTTTAACACATGCATTAAACTATTCACATATACATATAATACACATCAACATTTAGACAACTTATTTAGCATACATTACTGGAATTTAACCAATTTCAGACGAATTAATTAATTTAATATTAAATTAATATTATAAAAATGTAGAAATGCAGAGTCCCTGTTATAATACAAGGGAATTTTATCACAGAATTAATCATATACAGTGATTTGTTGTAATACAAGTCATGCATAGATTATAACTTCCACTAGTAATTCTCAATGATTAATAAATATATTTACAATCAATTTATTAATTTCCACAACGTCGGTCTTCAAATTTTCTTGCAGCTAAAGTAATGTCCTTTGCCCAGAGCTCTTGCAATCTTTGTGTAGGCATGTACCCATCTGTCATCAAGTCATAGCACATACGTATGCTGTTCTTTCTTTTATGTTGCACCTCATTTCCCATCCAGGCTGTAGGAACTCGACCATTAGCCAATTTATGGCTATTATTGCAGCATCCAGCCCATCTTGTTGCTCTTGGGTATGTAAGTTACTTTGCTCATACATACTTAGTTCAATTGTTGACAGAGGACACATCGATATATTAAAGTTCATACCACTTTTTACAATGGTATCATCCACCTCATTCAACAAATTCCTCATAATACCAACCAGATAATCTGATAGAGGCACTTCTACAGGTGGGGTTTTCAGATTAATTGACAGTTCATCATTCACATTTTTTGACCTGGACACCAAGTCATTGATTCCACCATATACGAACATGAGATCTCCTGGTCTAGTTTCTAAGTGAGTGAAAACTTTCTGCATCAGCACTTTTAATCCCATTTGGTCATAGTCATGCAGCAACATAGGTGTAATGAAATTTCCTGTTGCGATAGCCTTATAATATGTGTCCTCATTGACTCTACCATCACTGTAGAGGTGTATTTGGGTGGATTCCATACTAATAGTGTCAAGTCACTCGACGCACCGAGACGTAATTTCCTTTTTTTCCACAAATCTACACTTTGCACATCAATTTTAAATGCACACGTAAGTCTATGTGGCTAATCCTTATGATGTGTCTTCAATTCGCACCATTTACTACTGTATTTGACTAGTAATCGCAGAAAATCATCCCTCCAAACAGCCTCTTCGTAACTTGTTGATGTTGACAATCGCCATCTTTAACTTCCGGCTGCTCCGCAGAAAATGAGTCGTTAAATAATTCAGATTTTCAAAATCCATCCTCCAAATTTACTAATTAATCACAGTAATCCTTCTTATAAAAACTTTCACTAATAAAAATCATGAATTTAAACGTAATACGCTTAGACTCAAAAAAACTTCACGTTGACCCGGTTACCCGGCGAGTTGCTAGGGGCATCTTCTTTTGTTTACAAATGGCGGAGCAGGCACTTCCGGTTTGACGATCTTCTCGGCGATTTATTTACCGGCTTTTTTGAAATAGGTCCCAATATACGTTATAATTTTTTCAGCATAACCTAAATTGCACTAAACAAAATAAGATTATTTAGACTATAATTTGTTAAAGTTTGAATACGATTGTGCCTATAGTTTCATCAGAATCAGTGTTGTTACGCCCGGATCAAGTCACTGATCTCCATCAATATTAAACCAAACTTGTTTTCACCGGTACCTTTACTTTCTTTTGCCTCCTTTGTTAGCAAATAGTTCCCTTTTCCGTAGAACCTATCGCCTGTTGCCTCCTCCAGTTTTTTTTTGGTTTTCCTCAATTTATCTCCAAGGTCATGATGATCACTGTACTTCACTAGATTTATCGCCTTGAGAACTTCCAGTTTGCATGCCTCCCATGCTTCATTTGTGGCTATGTCATCACCGATCCTCTTGATCATTTTAGGACATTTTTGCTTCATGATCTTCTTTGACTCTTCTTCACTCTTACAGATTTGTGCCTTCTTGAAAAAGAAGGCTTGCTCATTGCAGATGAACTCTTTGCCTTCAAACTTAATAGGTCTCAGATAATGGTTTGAAAGATACGCGTTCTTGCTTTGGAAAAGAATTGCCGAATTTGTCTCCCCAACAAATGCTTTTTCTACTGTGAGCTCTTGTGGTAGTTTCTCTAACTCGCTGTAGCCGTACTTGTTTCCATCCAATACAATTTGTTTGCCTGCCAATTTGATATCCTTCTTAAGGTCTTCACCTAGGTCAACAATTCCTCTCATAACTTCCCTTTGATCCCTCTCCTCTTCAGTTTGATCTTCATAGAGTTTAAACTTTGCGCACCTCAGATTTGTTTTGATCAGGAATCTCCCAGCATAAGCTAAGTTTCTTCTTTGTGCATTCTTGAAGACGATAAGTATGGCCCTAGGCCTCTTGAACCCTCTCTGCTTACCTAACCTTGTTGCTTGTTGTATGTCCTTGTAGAAGTCATTGCCAGAAGTTAACAAAATATCAGCAATATCTCCAATCAAATTCTCCCGGGGATTTTCTGGCACATTCAAAAGCACCAAGTTTCTTTTCCTATCTGCTGCCCCTTCTTCTTTTTCAACCACTTTTTTAATGGACTTCAGCTCTTCTTGGACAATCATCGTTATCTCCTCTTTTACTAGGGCCCTTATCTCATCTTTGGACAGCCCCTTCTTTTCTTCATCTATCCTAGTTACTTTGTCAGCTAGCTCATCAAATCTCAACTTCTTTTGAGCATCAGTTGTTTCTATTTCGGTGAAGAGCACATCGTGCCTCTCCAGAGACTTCTCCATGGCAGGAATTTTCTCAAGTATTGGATCTAATTTTTCCTCCAATTTTCTTACTTTTTTGACGAGATCTTCCATTGCACTCAACTTGTGCATGATCTCTTCATTATCTTTGATGATTTTATCTAGTTTCTGATCCATTTTTGCTTTACTTGTCATCCTTCAAATTTGAAAATCAAAAACCGTTGCGCTCACCTAGTAGTAACGTTGTAGCCAATGGGGTTCCCCTCAAATATTGCTCACTGATCAGCGGCGGAGCGCTCTTCACTTAAAATTGCTCTAACTTCGTGTAAAATTTACCCACAAAGGTAAATTTATCACCAAAAGGTTCCTCTCACCTTTACACAACTTTTCCTCGCTGGATGTATCATGAAATATTGCGTTCTTCTATTATAAATTGGCCTCAGACCGGGAGCCCTGCTTCCTCACGTCTAGTCCAGTCTGCACCCTTTATACTATTTTCGCTCTTACACCATTAATGATATGAACTAACTACTTATTGAATCTGATAGAGCAATAAAATACCTTTCAAATGACCCCAAATATGTGTCTATAACATTTCGAAAAATTGCCAAAAATTGCCAAAAATGTCTTATTTCTTTATAAAAAAATACCTCCAATAGGCCTATCCCCACTTGTAACACCTCAAAATGACCCCCTGAATGTCCTGATTACAGTGGTGAAACTCCTAAAACTGTATCTTTAATGGCGTGGAAGCGAAACCAATATATAGACAGTGTGTCCTCCAGGGCTGCATGGCTTCTCACTGACCAAAGGTCCCGTTTTCTGATTTTTAGAGAAATGAAATTCACAGCATCAGGAGGGGTATCTAAAAGTATGATACATTACCTTTGATGCATTAGGGCGACGCGCATACATTTTACCTTCTAGTAGCATATCTCAGATATGCAATACTTCAAATAGTAAGGGAATGAGAGCATTTTTAAGAGTAGGTGTTTTAGAGATTTTCTACGCGAGGACACGGCCAGCGGTCACCTACTGGGATACCTATTGTCATAAAGTAGGCAAACCCAATATTATGCAGACATGCAGCTGACAATGTGGCGAGAAGTCAAAATGGTGTGTCATTCTGGACTGAGTTAGAGGCGGGATCTGAGGTAGCCACTGAATCATGCCATGAGGGATAACCATGACAAAAACACACACTGGAGCATGGACACTTTGTTAGAGAAGAGCCCTGAAATGATAGTGGACATGGTTCTCTGTTTGCATATATGCTCATGCTAATTGTTTAAACCCCCATCCAACCCTATACATAGGACTGAGGACCTTCCTTGGGTTCACTCGGACTGTGGCTGTAGGGGCACCAACATGTGGGCCTTTAAGTCTTAGCAAATGCATCTATATGAAAATTAAAATTATATAATGTAATGAATTGAAATGTCTTAATGAAGTGAATTTTAACCCTTCTCTAATTTATTAAAAGCTTGAAGGTTAACTGGCACACCATCATAAATTATTATGTATTAATTAGTGTAAAACTCTTGACACGTCACGTGCTGTATTAGTCGGATTTGGATTACATCTCCCGGACAAAAGGACCTGGTTGATTGAAGGAATAGATATTCTACTGGGGAAAGACATGTGGCTGATTCCCGGATTAATATAAAAAAAGGAAAAGATTGTAGTTCTAATTATTATCATCTAAATGTGCAGTAATTAACACTAGTTTGACTGGAGGTGACAGAATGATCCAGTTACCATGGTTACACTAATCACAAACTGACAAAAGGACATCTTCATCTCCTCATCAGGATGTTCCACTAAATTGGAGAGGTGGTGGTTAATTTAAACTGTCATTCTAGATTAGTAGTTTAGATTATAACGCACCAATGTGACACCATTCCTTACCTGATTGATACAGATCCCTGGGATTTTTTATATCACTCCATGCCAATTGACCTTCAGTGATCAAAGTTAATTTTCATTTTGCAGATCACTATGAACCAAGGAAAGGGGAAAGAATCAGTTGCTACCTCAATTCAGAGGCTATTTTGAGTCAGTTAAATAGACAGTCCAGTATGAGTATCGGTTGATCTTCTGTGTGTGCATGCTGCGATAGGAAAATAATAGCCCATAATTTTTATCGATAGCTGTAGATTAAGAGGAATTCTATTTTTCATTTGCATTGCATCCCAAAAAAAACTATTTCACATAATATTTACTGCTTTCTTTTGTATTCAAGCAAAGCAATCCATTGAACCCATGAGTGGCAACAACAGTTGGTGAGTTCGTTAGGTGAAAAAAGTGCCTATTTAGTAACTAACTTAACCAGCGTGATTGTAGCTTCCGGTAGAGGCTTGCAAAGAACCAGTTACAGCCTGCTGAAGCTGATTGCTTGCAAGCCTCTACCGGAGGCTACAGTCACGCTGGTTTAGTTAGTTTCTAAATAGGCATATTCTTTGCCTAACAACCTCAGCAAGTTCATTACTTTCTATGTTGTCTGTCTGTTTTGACTACAAAACATCGAGGTATTACTGTCAGGGGGTAGCACTGGCACATTGGCAATTACATGGATTGCTTGATACTCAAAGCAGTTCAGATTAGCCATTGGTCTTGTATTAAAGACATTCTGGGGAGATCCCTTCATCCACTCAGATAATGAATGATTAGTCACTAAGGGCAAGATTGATGTACACATGGGATATATAAGATATCGGCCAAAACACTAATACCTCAAGGTACCCCAGGGAAAATCGATTTCTGATGTGTGTTTTTTTTTCCCTTTTTGAATTTATGTAGTGTTAAATTGAACTATCAGTAGATATTATATATTATGTACAATCCCAAGACTAGATAGCTGCACCTTTTTGCCAACTTGTGTACTATGACTTTTTGTGGTCTGACTCTTCCATATTTGATTGAGCTTTCTGCTAAGCTCCATATCTCCATTATGCGAAAAATGCCTGGAGAGAAATCCCCATGAGGATGGGCTTTCAGGCACATCTACATACATTGTATAGTGAGCGGAGAGCAGCATCATCACCTATTGAGGATCCTATTTTATATATACTGTATAGTGTACCAAGGTCCTGCATATATTGCCTCTGTGCTAGTAGATGTCACGTGTGGGCTCATGACTAAGTGCCTGGTCCATGAGGCACTAATTGGGCAGGGAGCAGCTCAATAGATGCTCAGCATAATGCTCCACTGGCCAATTGGGCATGTGTGAGCAGCTCATTTTGTCAGCTGACCTGAGTCACACATTAAAGGTACTGATTGTCATGGGGCATGCAGTTGGGATATAACACACTTGGCAGATAAAACATTGGTTCTGAGTGGTTCACATTGTAACCACATTGTAACCACATTGTGACCAAATTGTGACAAACAATATAGGTTAGATTTGGACTTGCATGCACTGAAACCTTTGGGTATAAAAAGTCACCACTAGTGGTTACTTAGGTTGTCAAAATCTTTAGGTCATCGTCCTGGCAATCCAAGGTATAGAATAGCAGTATATATTATGTATATGTTTATTATGTATGTATAGACAGGACATATCCATAACATACATGATTATGTGACATGCACTGGGAAAGGGGACCTAATTAGGGCACCCCTGACTAAGGTTTCTTTTTGCAGATCATGTCATATATTCACACAACAGAGGGTAGTATTACTATTTGTACAAGACCACGGTGGAACCATGAACTGTTATCAATATTGTTGATTTTAAAATGCTTCCAAGGGTTATTGAAAGGAGGAACCAAATTTGTGAGCTTTGGCAGCTGTTTCATATGTCAATTCGATTACATTACAAATTTTCAGCGTGTTTGCATGCTTCCCTCTTAGTTTAATTCACCTTGAGTATTCCTACTTTGACTGTGTTTACCATCCAAGAGTGTCTAAAGGTTGACTGTTTGATCGTAAAATGCCAGTTACCATTAGGTCCTTCAGTAATGCAGATTTAATAGGCCCTACAGTTATGAAGATCTACTGTTTGGGCTTACAGTGATGAAGATTTAACACTGTTTCGTGCTGGATCCAAAACTCAAGAGGAGTTGAGCAACATTCTAGGAAAAATTAAGACTTTAAAACAGATAGTGTTATACTTGTATTGCCTTGCATAATACATTGTAATCATTACATTGCTAGAATAGAAAATCCATAAGCAGTTTCAAAATGTCCCATATATTAAAGTTTTGTCGATAAATAGGTGTGTTTTCTGCCAAACCTAGCCTAATTTAAAGATGATGAGGGCTCATTTTCTCGTCCTGTGAATCAATCATACGATACCAGACATAATATTAACTGTCATTTATTCCAATAGAAATACATTACAGTAAAATTAACCTGACATTGACACATCAAATTATGCAAAAGAAATATTGCCTATTGTGCATTGGACTCCTAACAATGTTGTCACAGGAACAGTAAATCATTTCCTTTGGAGTGTCTGGTCTGCATACAGCTGCAGAAGCTGTACAGCAAATAGTTTTTATTTTGCTACCCTCCCGTGTCCACCTTACTGTCCCACCAGAGCTACTTTCTTCTCTATTAACCAGGTCAGCACCTTTGTCCTAGTACTGATACTTAACCCTTTCATGTTAGTTTTCTTTGGGTTTTTCTGATGATACAACATTGACGTCATAGGGAAAATAGAGAAACATTAGCTGAAATGCTAAGAGGTATGTAGCATTCATTTGTAATGTTTAACATACATCCCAGCTTCTGGACATGTGCTAGTCTATGCAGTGTGTCTTCTTCTCAGAGAACAGTGTTGATCTTCTGCTCAACACCCACGTTGTCCACATAGAGTAGGGAGTAAGGTTCCACCCTGATGTGATTTACTTCATCCCTTTGTGGTGTATGGGCTGGCTGCTATAGATGGTGCATATCCCTACTATATTATTGTCAGCCGTGTCATTAGCAAACGAGGTGACAAATGCTGGTAGCAAGACAGGTTCTTATTCATTTTACGAATATTGGGTACGCTACACAGTAATCTGTGAGAAAGAAGATGTGAGTAATGTTGAGGATGTAAACACTAGGCTAGTGTAGTGTGCACTGCGCTGAACCAAGGGTAATTTAAGAAATGTCAGTAACCCAGTCAAACTGGATAAGATGTGCTCAGAGAACACTTGCCAAGTTGACAAGTCAGAATTGAATTGCAATGCCATGTCTCTACTAAGTAAGCTCATCTAGAAAATGTTTTTTAACTATGGCAAAGGTCATACAGATGAGACACTATAAATATATTACAAAAAGTTACATATGAGCTGTCCCTTCAGAAATGGGCATGCATCACAGTTATTGGTATTTACATTTTAAATTTATCAACATAGATGTGTAAACCTCTCGACACATTATCTCCTTTATTAGTCTGATTTGGTTGAGATCTACAAGAGAGAGGGACCCTGTTGAATGATGGTATAACTCTTTAACTGCCAATTCCCATATATTCATATTAAAAATGGAGGAGATTGCACTTATTATTGCCTATATTTAGGGTGATTAACACTAGTTTGACTGGAGGTGACAGAATGGTTACCGTGGTTACACTAATCGCAAGCTGACAAACTCCTTAATTGAAGAGGGGCTGGTTTAGTTAAACTGTCATTCTAAATTGATATATTATGGGCACCCTTGGTAAGAATGCTGCTTTAACAATCCCATGTCACTGTTAGTGGGCTTCATAAGCCTTTGAAAGGCTCGGTGTCAACATTATGCCTAAATTTTTGAGGCGCCAGTCCCATGAGGTTTACTTTCAGGCGCATCTATCAGTGTTGTGGTTCATCTTTTATATCAAAGTACAGAGGTCCTGTTTATATTGCCTTGGTGTCTATAGATGCCACATGCAGGCTCATACCCAAGTGCCTGGTCTAAGAGGCACTATTATGGCAGGGAGCAGCTCAGAGGATGGGAGGCACACTGAATACTTTCCTAGCTGGCCTGAGTCACACAATAGATACTGCTTGGTCTGTACCAAGCATAACCTGCTTGGCCCACATACAATATTGGTATTGTGTAGTCAACATTGGGAGCATATTGTAGGTAAGTCATTGGACCTTGTAATACAGATGTAAATTTGATGATGGTTTAATGATGGTTCAAAACATGCACCGGTGTGTGCTGTGTGCATAATTATAAGACCACCTTTGAGACGCCCCCTCACCTGACCCCTTGGCAACTAAGTGGTTACCCTGGGGGCACTATATGAGGCATTCAGGTGATGAAGGTTTATTAGACCCTTCAATGATGAGGATTTACTAGGGATTACAGGGATGGAGATTGAACCCTGGTGGATGTGCCTGTTCCTTCTAATTTTTTGGATCATATACTTCAAAACAGCGATAGAGCCATGACAGCTACAGTGGCCCGAGAGGACAAAAGTGTGATTCTGAAAAGAAAAAAATTGAAAAGAGAAGCACGTTTCTTGGGGGAAAAATGAAAAAGGGTCCTGTCAACTGTCAATTTACATCGACAGTTGACAGCACCCTTTTTTCAAAAAAAAAATCGGATTCAAATCTCTTTCTTTTTTTCAAACTAAATCTTTTAATTTTTCAAAACGATTTTCTTTTTCAAACCTCTGTAATCTATATCAGGGGTCTCTGTAAAAGGTGTTAAGGCTTCTGGGACAACAGAGCGGATTTCTGCTCATCACCCAACTTGTCCATATAAATGGATAAGATTCCGACGTCTTCTCTGAATGATAGACATTCCTGCCATTGGGATGTCAGCTGTGTCAATGGCGAAAGTAGTGAAAAATTATATTGGTCTTTTCTGACACTACTCAGATTATATTGTACTCTTATATAAGAGTATATACTGAAACTAGCATGTCTCTTTGATCAACTAAGGTCCATTGATTAGATTGAGACTGTATACAAAACCAGCCCTTCATGTATTGTTAAAAGTGGTGTTTTTATTCTACTGAAATATACAATGATTACAGGAGATAAGATCAGAATTGCATACTTCTTTAAAAGATTAAATCTATGTATTCATGATTATGTACACTTTAAAGTAAGACAGACAATAAAGTTTAACTGCAGTAATACTATAGCTTGTGAGGGATGCATGAGGTTAGTTCTAATTAATTTGTCTGGGGCTTTGAGAGAAAATAAACATATTTTTTACAATTAGTCAGTCTTCAAACAAAAATAATGGTTTTTACAAATATCAGTGTTTTCACTCTTACAATGCACTGTCCATTAGATGTTTGAAATTTATATTAGAATAAGGCATTGTATCTAAAAGCCACTAAATCCATTTAACTTGAGAGTTCACAGTGTCAACTTAATCCATGTCCCTTTGTGCATACAATATTCACTGTTCCCTAGTTTGACACCAGAGTTGAATTGTTTTGTCAGATTTTAAATTGAATTATATCCTTAGCACTGCCATAGCGGGCCAATGCGTATAGTAAAAAGGGCCTCCTGAAAGCCATTGCATTCATTTGCTTGATTGGTGAACTTTCATTTCAAGATCTACAACTCTAGCATGAAATTGCCAATATGATCTGATTTTACTCTGATTGAATGGATTCCCTGAATTTGTCTGCAGTAATCTCTTTCCAGAAGCCAAGTGCTATAAAAGATGTGGAGGATTATGATATCAACTATCCAATATCATTTAAACCCCTACCTAACCTATTTAAAGGCTTGAGTAGCTTTCCCTTCCCCACTCATACTGTTGCTGTAGGGGTACCAACTTGTCTGCCTTTAACAGCAAGAAGTCATTCGAAATATAAACATGAGAAATGAGTATGATAAAATACCTCTGTAGCAACCATTGACGTCAGTAGCCACCTTGTATTGTTAGTAATTGATGTTCGAGGAGTCTGCCGCCATGGCCTAACTTCAACCCAGTTCAAAATTATAGCTCAAAAGCAAACCTTTTTGAGTACGGATTGAATCCCTGGGTTTTTGTAATCCGTCAGAATATTCTGCAACAACCATCCACCTTAGGTGAATATTATGCAACATGTGTTGAGTGTAGTAATTATTTTTTGATTGACAACTCTTCGAAAGAGTCTGTTTTTTTTAATAGATTTATTGACCAAGACTCATGAAATTATCACGCTCCTCCGGCTCAGTCATAAGGGGACATCACAATAGAAAAATACATCATGTACAAATGTAATAATATTAATGTTCCAGGTAGGAGTCCAATTTGGTGTTGTTCCTTTTACATATTTAGCCTTTAAATATGAAAGTTCGGTACTAGGAATGTTTCAGGTACATAACAAAACAGCAATATGGAGTGAGCAGCCAATAAATATTTGTGACATCAGAGATGGTTCATCAACCTGTGTACAATCATAGTGATATTTTGTTGAGGAGCCTGTCAATGGGGAAAGATTTACGATAGACCTTAGTTCTACCATTTACATCTCAACACAACAGTCAGAGCATAAAGTCTAAAATTTTAACTTTTTGATTCCAATTTTAAATTGATGGATCGATTCAGATTTTTGGAGTTCAGGGTCAAGTTCATCCCAAATCTACATTCCCCTATAAAGAGGGCTCTTGCAATACTTTGCAGATTTTGGTCCGTAACCTTTTAGCTTAACCTTCTTGTCCGAACGAGTTTGATTCCTTCGGAGCACTCAACATTCTGGGTTTACAGCATACCGGTAGATGAGACATGCCATATGCTTCTTACAGCGTGATGCTAGCTTCTCAGTTTTGCTCTTAGTATGCAGCCGGTTGATTGAGATTTCATCAGTTTTTTTCTTCAGACAGATGCAGAGGCCATTGTTTTGTACAGTTTGTAGGCGTTTAATACTGTCCACAGGACCTGAGTCCACTAAGAAATCACCATACTCCAGCAAGGGCAACACTACAGTCTTATACACAAGTATGCATACACATATCATTGTCAATTGAACGTCTTATAGCTCGCAGGATGAAAAGTTTGCTCTCGGTCTTGTTGCAAGTCTCCTCTAGTTGCTTCTCAAATTTGAGTTCACGGTCTAGCCACATTCCTAGGTATTTATATTGGTGCACTGTGCCAATTATTGGTGGTTGACAGTCAGATGTATATTCCTGGTCGTGGGCACCTTGGTATAGTGACATAACCACATAGATTTGGTTTTGTTAACGTTCGGGGTTAACCTATTCGACCGTAGCCATGATGTAACAGCGTCAAGGTCCACTTGCATTAGTGTAGCTACTCGATTTGGGTCTCTGCCCTGACTGAGCAGCACCAGGTCGTCAGCATAAAGAATAACTTGGCAGTTTTTCACGTGGCTAGGGAGGTCGTTGACATACAGGAGGAACAACAATGGTCCAAGCACACTACCTTGCGGTACCCCGAAAGTCACATTATATCAGAGATTATCATTAATCTTTATTGATTAGTATAAAACTCTTGACACCACATGTACTGCCTAAGTCAGTTTTGGATAACATATCCTGGACAAAAGGAGCTGGTTGAATGAGGGAATGAATATTCTACTGAGTAAAGTAATTTTGCGGATTCTCAGATTAATATAAAAAAGGAAAGGATTGTAGTTGTAATAGATATCATCTGTATGTGGAGTATTATACACTTGTTTAACTGGAGGTGACAGAATGATCTAGTTACCATGGTTACACTAATTATGAGCTGCCAAGATGACATCCTCAACTCCTCATCAGGATGTTTCACTAATAAGCATTTCAAGGGTTGCATAATGGATACATCCATTATGCAAAAAGGCCTGAAGGGAAATTCCCATGAGGGTCACTTTCAGCCACATCTCCATACATGATATGATAAGCAGAGAGCAGCATCATTATCCTTTGTGGATCCTATTTCATGTATAGTTTATAATGCAGAAAAGTCATAATTACTTAGGTTATAACCTAAGGTATAGATTGGTGCCCAACACATATGTGTATGTATATGTATTAACAGGTCACATCCATAAAACACCTTTCATACAGAAGAAAGTAGTATTGCACCACTTTGGGGCCATACAATATATTGGGGGTATATATGCTTGAGTCAGTACTATGACAATTTGGATCGTTAGAATCACGGTCTAAGTTTGCAAATTTTGCTAATGTCAATTTAAGTACCTTCAATCTTTAGTGTATGTTTATCATCAAAGGGTTCTAAAGGTCAACTGTTTGATCTTAACATGCCAGTTACCATTAGGCCTTCTAGTGAAGAGGATTTTATAGACCCCACAGTTATGAAGATATATTGATAGGACTTACAGTGATGAAAATTTAGCACTGTTTCGTGCTGGATCAAGAACTCAGGAGGGGTTGAGCAACATTCTAGGAAAGATTAAGATGTTGAAACAAATGGTGTTATATTGCAATGCCTTACATAGTACATGATAATCATTACACTTTCTAGAATAGAAAGAATAGAGAATAGAAAATTAAAAGCAGCTTTAACATTTCCCATATAATGTTATTAAAGCTAGGTTTTATCTGCTACCCTCCAGTGTGTAATGTTTCTAATGATGTTTCGCTCACTACCACAGACCGAATAGACCAAGAAATCCGTGCCGGTTGTGCAACTGGCAACAGACTGTTTAAATCTACTCTGATTGGTCAGAAAAATATAGCCTCAAACCCTTCAGTGGTTGTATAGCCACCCAGTGTCTACCTTATTCTTCCACAAGAGCTATTCGTTTCTCTTTCATTAAGGTCAACATTGTTGTATTAGTACTAATACTAAAACCATCTAATGTTAGCGTTACTTAAGTTTTTTCTATTTTAATTCTGATGATACCACATTGGCAACATGGGGGAAATGGAGAAAGTCATAAAATTATTAGTTAAGTAGCACAACATTTTTGTTTCTTAACATACACACAGGAAGCATCTTGATATATGCTAGTCTACGCATAAAGTGTCTCTTCCTCTCAGAGAACAGAGTAGATTTTCTGCCCATCACCCACCTTGTCCACATAAAGTAGGGAAGAAGGTTGCACCCTGATATGATTTACTGCATCCCTTTGTGCTATATGAGCTGGCTGCTATGAATGCTGCATATCCCTACTATTGGGACGTTAGCCGCGTCAACGGGGAAAGTGGTGACAAATGCTGGTAGATAGACAGGTTCTTATTCGTTTTACAGCTATCAGAGAAGCTACACAGTACTAGGTGAGGTAGGATATGTGGGAAATGTTGAGGAAATATATAGTAGAATAGTTTGCACTGGTCTAAATTGAGAGTAATTTAGGAAATCTCAGAAACCCAGTCAAACTGCATGAGCATTGCTAGGATAATCCTTCCCAGGGCTAAAAATTGACTTGTCATAATTAATTTGCAATGCACTACTATGTATCTACTAAGGAAGATCATGATCTTTTGCTCAGTCAAATTCCGCAATAATTCTGAAAAAAATGAGGTAGATGGGACACTATGATAAACAAATTATATGTGACCAATACTTTTGGAAATGGGCATACCCCACATGTATTGGTATTTACATTTAGCTCTCTAACTTTACATCACTCAACACATTTATGTGCTATATTAGTCAGATTTGGATGGCATCTTAGGGAGAGACAGACCTGGTTGAAATAGAGAATCTTCCACCGGGCAATGTCATTGGCTTATTTCAATATTCATACTAAAAGGGGAGAGTATGCAGCACTAAATAGGAGAGAGGCTGGTTTGGTAAAAGTTTCATTCTAAATTGATATATGTGATGCAACATGGGAGGTGGTGAAATTAGGGGAATTAGCTAATAATGCTCTAAACATATAACAAGATATTACAAGAAAAATAAATAGTCATGAGAAAATTGCAAGAGGTGTTAGTTCAGAACAACTGTCATTCGAGATGAATAGATGGGCACCTTTGATGATAATGTCAGTTTAACAACCGCATGTCCCTTTTATTTGGCTTCTAATAAGCCTTAGAAAGGCTCAATGTCCGCATAATGCCTAAATGCTCGAGGCGACAGGCCCATGAGGGATTGCTTTGAGGTGTATCTTCTGACATAGTATAGTAAGCAGAGCCGTAACAGCGTCTAGTGCGGTTCATATTTTATGTCTAAAGTACAGAGGTCCTGTTTATATTGCCTTGGTGTCTATAGATATCACATGCAGGCTCATGACCAAGTACCTGGTCCAAGAGGCACTATTCTGGCAGGGAGCAGCTCAGAGGGTGGGGTGCACAGGGATTCACTGGCAAATTGGGAACATATAAGCAGCTCATTTTCCCACCATAGATACTGGTTGGCATGTGGCATGCTGTTGAAACATAACATGCTTTGTCAATATACAACACTGGTTCTGTGTAGTTAACATTAGGAGCACAGGAACAAGGAGCGTTCATAATAACGTATGTACACATACATATGATTTCTTTGGGTGGGATAAAAGTAATAACTCAGATGAATAGTGGGTTACTCTCCCATTAAGCAAACGTGCATCATCTGGTGACCTCGACTTGTTGCATCTTAGAGCTTAATTGTAACCAATTAAGAGTCACTCCTTAGTTTACTATAACAGTACAGCCGAAAACAAAATGGGACAAAATGTATTTATTTCCACATTTAGTCATTCTTCAAACATAAATAATGATGCTTACAACGATGAGGGTTTTCACTCTCACAACACACTTTCCATTCGGTTTTTGAAAGCTATACTAGAGTCAGACATTATATCTTAAAGCCAGACAGATGGTAACGCTATTATTAGGGGGGGGGGGGTTATGATAAATACACATGCCCAACTCCACTAGTTGACAAGGACTGTTGGCCCAATTACCAATTAGAATTTCATTATCTACAAAGTCTGGAATACTACAAACCTAGAACTGCTCACCCTCTTTCTTTTGATATGACATGTGTTATATTGTACCAGGTTTTATAGCTGAGAAATAAATGAATGCATTTGGGTTGTTTAGCACTGTGACACCTGAATCCGGTCCCTGGTTGCCCTATCTAACTTTACAGCTAGGGTATACAAGCATTTATTGAATCTCTCTTCCTAACATAGTTCGAAATTGGGCGCATGTGCTCTGCCTCCTGGTGGTGAGTTGTCCACTGCCAGTAACAAAAACAAAAACAAAAACAAAATAAGTCCCCAATTGGCCAGCCATGTTGATCATCAGCTGGCAGGCCCGTAACCAAGCAACCTATCCTCCGACCCCCAGCCCCAACACACGCATGCAACGCAAGACACAAAAATACAGGATTTAATTCTTAAAACGGCCACATTCCTTCGTAATTCCTTATTAACAGTTTTACACGTTCTTACAAGCTTATGACCTTGTGAATTATGAGGATGAAAATGAAACTGCAACTTTGACCTTTTCTTATCTGCTTATCAACTCCAATGACTCCATCTGTTATTAAATCTTGATCATTTGCCTTTTCCAATTAATACTTACCTTTTTTCTGGCGAATGTGGGCCAGATGACATTTATAGTCATGCGGATTTCTCAGATATGCAGACCTTGTTTTTTTTTCTTCATACCCATTTTGCCCAACAAATCAAGGCGCTAGCAAGATCGCGGTATTGGATTCTTGACAGCAAAATGTGACATGTATGTAATTTTATCATCATTATTGTATAATAATCATTGTCCAATTTAAGCAAAGGTATAAAGGATAATTTGCTGGCATTTATCAATTTTGTGAAGGAACGGTATACACATGTGATATGGCTGTTCAGTTTTTATCATTCTAGTTAAGTGGAGCTAGGACATTGAACCGGGAAAATTATCTCATAACATAATTGTTGTCAAAGTTGTTGTCCTTCTTTTCATATTCTTCACGTCATTTTCTACTGTCTCTTGAACCTTTAGGTAGGAAAGAGTTTAACTGCTCACCAAGATCATTCGTAATGAGAAGTCGGGTCAGAAAAGGGAGAGGTTACAATACTCAGATGAAGGCATGGAACGTAATGCTTAGTGCACTTGCACAGTGCGTTACATCATCTGTTGCAATTCAGATATGTCGAAGTTCAACAGCCAAAATGATCTATGCAAATATTTCACCATCTGACCTGCATTTCATCTAGCAGTAACAATGAGTATTTGTATTGGAAATAATTGGGAAGACAAGAATATATAAGTTATTAATACCTTTTTATGATTATAGTAGGCTATGAGTCTATTGCCTGGTCTTGCTGCGCAGGCTACTGGTGATTTTTATCTCTTGTAGAAACTGCTAGTTGGTGGATAAATCTCCTTTGTTCTGACATTGCTAATGATCTGCATGAGTATCCCCTGGCCATTACCGTGCTGATATAAGTAGGTGATGCTTCGCCTTTAATCTGTGTCAATCTATACAAGCAGGCCAAAATGCAGAATCAGCAAATAACTTAGGGAAGAGTAAGAGCGTATTCATTAGAAGCTGGATAGGGGCTCAGGGGACTTTCTTACATCAGCGAACCTTTTCCCGACTACGCCCATACACTTGTAAACTTAAAGCACTGATTTTGAGTTATACCCCAGCTATTTCCTCCTCAACATAACATTTTTACCCTTTTTCCCATAAGTACCCCTCTACTCTTCGGATGGAGTCACTTGGAATCAAGATGTACACATTCCCCATCCCTAACCGAAAAAGAATGGCCTCCTTTAACCTGTAGTTAACGTATGTAAACTCCCTTATCTATCTAATGAGACTTATCATGATCTATTCGTCAAAAACACTGATTGAGGTGTGCAACAATTCATGCAAATGCTGTCTCTAGATGCAAGCCACCACTGGTCCACCAGATCATTCTTTCTCTCACACCAGAGTGTCTGTTTTACTGATTTATGGCAATGTTTAGGGCATTTGCTACGATCCATATGGAAGAATGACACAGATGGACCGAGAGTTCTCTCTCCTATTTCATCATTGGTAAAGTACCTTGTATGAATGGGACAGTGGCAGGCTCTTCCCGACGTGACATCTTAACCAATCAGCCTTTGCTTTCTACCTAATACCATGCCTTATTTCTCCTTTCAGGCCACTTAACCTTATAGATTCCTCTTCTATATGTGTTAAGCACCTAATGGTGTCTAGCACACAGTCAATCTACTACATCATCAGTTGTGCCTGAACCCCATTTTGTATAGGCATATACAGCTTAGTAAAGGCACACACAGTTCTAAGCTGTCAACCATTGCCTGTCAAACACTTGAAGAGATTGATTTATGATGTGAGAATCTTGATAATTATGCAATATAGTAAATGCTCAATAACATTAATTGTCCAAGCAATATGTGGGGAAAAAATCATAAAAGTGTGAAACTGCTCATGCTTTAATTCTATATCTGTGCCATGAATTTAAGGGGTGGGGCCACTGAGAAAACCAATATTATGGCTGTGGCAGCCATTTTCATTTGGCCGTTCAAATGAGAACTATTGGAATATTATGTGAAATCCAAACTTGGCAATGGTGTCAAATGTTTTAAAATGCAACGGATGTTCTGCCATCAATTGAATAATGAGTATTGGCTGTGATGTAAAAAAGGTGTAATGATACTGCTTACTCTTGAGACTTGGAATGAGTGGTGTGTGACATCTAGGGTGGGCATGTTGCTCCCCTGTGCCCACCTTACTGCCCCACCACAGCACCCCTCTTTTCTATTATTCATGTTGTACCGGCCTTAAGACATAACTCTACATGTATGTTGGTGTTACTTTGCTTCATGCTATTACAACTCTGCCAGAGACAAATATAGATAGCCATGTGATCACGGTTTAACAGAGGAACATCATGAGAGTAGCTTGCAGCTTGTACCTTTATCTTTATGACATTAAACTGAAGCACCTAAAGGGGCCTAGTTTATAGTCTACAGGAGTATTCTCTTTGTTGATTAAACACTGTTTCTGCTGGGACTACTAGTTGCCCACCCGGACCACATAGTAGGGAGTAAGGTTCCACAGTGATGTGATTTACTGCCTCCCCTCGTGGTGTATCAAGTTTCCTTCTCTGAATGCTGCAAGCCCCTACTATTGTGATGTTAGCTGTCTTAATGTCAAACGTGTGGGATAACAGGGTAGGCAGGGAGGTCCTTATCCAATTTACAGTTTGCATGCGATGCTTTATATGAAATGGGGGCTCATCCCTTGTCCAGAAATCTATGCATCACTAAATTTCAGCCAATGTGGAACACAGGTAAACACTGGTCAGTACTTAAGACCAACATGTTTGATTTATATGGGAGATCCCCCCGACCCCCCCCCCCGACCCCAAAAAAGAGTGTTTTTGTAAACTGAGCAGGTTAATAATTATTAGGTTCTCAGTATAATATCATATTGGAGTAGTATAGTATGTATCGGAACGGGACTATAGTTAACTACTGTTTATTACTCAATCGACCTACAGCCAATCAGAGGCCTCCATTTGGTCACGTGACCCCCTCATTTGCATAATTACGTAATAGGCCACGCCCCCTCATTTGCATAATTACGTAATAGGCCACGCCCCCTTGATCACCAGCCAATCAGGGGCCACCATTTGGTCACGTGACCCCCTCATTTGCATAATAGGCCACGCCCCCTTGATCACGTGACCCCCTCATTTGCATAGTAGACTACGCCCCTTTGATCACCAGCCAATCAGTGGCTTCCATTTGGTCACGTGACTCCCTCATTTGCATAATAATGGGTCACGTGACCCCCTCATTTGCATAATAGGACCACACCCTTTTGGTCACGTGACTGGAAGCGCTCTTTATTTGGAAAATAGGCCACACCCCCTTGGTCACGTGACCTGACCCCCTCCCTCATTTGCATAATATAGACAATAGACAGACTACGCTCCCTTTTTGGTCACATGACTTGGACTAGCTAATGGGAGGCTTCTATAAGGGGGGAGGGGAGGGGAGGGGGGGAGGGGGGCACTTTAAGATGCATGGGGAGGGGAGGGGGGGAGGGGGGGCACTATTTATGGGGTGGGCGGGCACTTGGGGGGGAGGGGGGGCCTTTGGGGTCTGCTCGGGAGAAAAAAAATAAAATTATCTGATCTCTAGGGAATCGCTTCCTCCCTACCCCCCTTTAGGGGGGTAGGGAGGAGGCGAGTCGGAGGTGACTGTAGAGGAGTTTTTCGGTGACTTGATGACTTTCAAACGACTGTACTGATAGTTGATGAATTTGACTTTTTGACTTGAATATTTCTTGCGACTTTGCGAAAGCGACTTTGCGGCTCGTAGCCCCTTAAATAAAGAGGTGACTTTGTAACCTCAGGGGGGAGATCCTTCTACACCACCACAGAAAAAGATCTCGGTTGATTGACTGAACGCGGCGGGTATGAGTCATCATGGGGCCCTTGACGGGTGGGTCCTCCCCATGCAGCCGTATGTCGAATTTAAGAAATGCCCGTGTCACACGTCACTAAGGGAGAAAACGTTTTTTGAAAATATTTAGAACCCGAATTTGAGCATTCTGGTACATTTTTAAGGACCCAGACACCGCAAAGCCGGGTACCATCCAAGAAAAAAAAAAAAAAAAAAAAATTTGGCGAAATGCTTAGGTTTGAAATGGTACTTTTTCTGATGCACTCTTCGAACATTTTTTTTTCCTCATGTCACTATGGGCCATGTCACATGTCGGACTCAAGAAATGCCCCATGGCCCATGTCACTTAGATGTCCGTGTCCGTGTCGTCGTATCGATTTTTAAGAAAATGACCATGTCACCATATCGAATTTAGGGGTCTAGTGACATCAGCATGTCCGGCTATCCTCCACAAATTTAGCTCTAAAATGTTTACTTTTTTTTTGGGCCGATTTTTCATCATTTTAAAAAAACAATAGGCTGTTGAAATGTTTGCTGTTGTAAATAGAAACAAAAACAAAACAAAAGCGCATGGTAAGATTATGTCACATTGCAGTCGCGGGTCCGCTCGTGGCTTATCCAGCCTCTTCGTGGATCCGCGACTGTCAATGTGATCATATACTAATCACCCGGTGTTTACGGTATTATATACTAAGGTATGAGACGGGTCCTACAGAAAAGGTGTCTAAAAAGCGCTGCGACCTGATTGAAATGACGTCAGCGGCGTCTGCTCGTCAGTGCCCGGCTGTAGCCCGTAGGACATGACATTCTGCTTTTCTGGATGTTTTGAAATATTTTGATTTAACTGATAATACCTGATAACAAGCCTCTGAAGCAGTTTTTGATCGAGTACGTCTTCTCTACGTTTCCATCGATTAGCTGCTTCAGCAAAAAAAATCGCGCGCGCGGTCTAGTCTAGATGACGGAGTCGCTAAAGCTCTGTTTAGAGAGTGGAACTTGACCTTGACTATAGACTCAGTACTAACTGAACGCCCCGCTATGTCACTCCTCACGTGGGTATATGTACAAGCTCGGGTTCTTCACTTTACGGCTTGACTAAAACTGAGACGTGTCCATGATAAACTCTAGCCTTTTTTTCCTTTTCTAGGATCGAGAGAGAGATTTTAAATGGGGCGGTTATCTAAATAGCGTGGAACTAAAATCAGGCTGCGGCAGATAGTATCTCTGCGCACCTCAAGACTCAACGTAACTTTCACTCTCCAGCAGAAGTTTAGTTGTCACTAATGATGGGCGGCGACCGTCGTGCACCGGCGGATATTGGAGAGTGTTGGAGAGCTGAACCTTACAGACATATAAATCAATCACTCTGGTGGAAATATCTCGCCATAGATTGGAACCGAATACTTATCTAATGGAATCGTTATCAGTTTTCAGTTTTCTTGCCGTACAAAATTTATTTCCAACTCTTCACGTGGTGATAGCTGAAGGTCGCTCGTCGTAGGTACGTGTGACCGGAACACCCTTTTTGGTTTTGGCGCGGGTTGACATCAGATTTGTACCGTACTGTCGCGATTAAGGGCTCTGAGGGAGCGCTTTTCAATTTGGTGAAGTTCTTACTCAGGAGCTATATACAAGCCAGGCGCTGGCGCTTATTCAAAGTCGCGATTTTAGTGCTTGAGAAAAAACATTTGGAGGCTCTTATACTCCGGCGCTTATACAAGACCGGCGCGCTTTTCAACACTAGTTGCTTTATCGCGACCGTACGGTATGACTTCGGTGTCACAAGGTCCCAAACTCCAAATAAGGAAGTGAAACGACGTCGTCTGTCTACCTCGTGCGCGTCATAGCGTCGTCGAAAATAGTGTGACGTCAGCATCTCTCAGGCGGCTAGGAAGTCAGTTCGACAAAATGGCTCACGGAGTGAACTTCGTGGCCGTTTCTCGATCTATGATCGATGAGGCCGTGGAGAAGGAATTCGTAGCCGTGCTACAGAGAGAGGAGGCGGAGAGACAGAACTTCGTGGCCGTTTCTCGATCTATGATCGATGCGGCCGTGGAGAAGCAGTTCGTAGCCTCGCTACAGAGAGAGGAGAGACAGCGGACTGCTGCTGAAGCAGAGGGTGTGGTGGATGAGCTGATCGCGAACGTCGCTGATCAACTCATCCGCCAGTGCGTGGAGCGAGTCAAGCAGCAAGTCTGCATGGAGGAAGGACTACCGCCCGCCGTGCTGGAGGAGCTGCTGAAGGACCACCACGCGTTATGACCACGCCCTCCGCTTCAGCAGCAAGGTCCCTGCGACCCTCTCTCTCTACCAAACGGTCCTTTTAAGGACCAACCACTGATCACAAAAGTTGAAAATCAATCTCAATATAATATACGCATCAGAAAAACCCCGAATACGCTCTACACTGAAACCCTGTTGAGTAGGTAGATCGAGTTGGGCTTTTTGTGTTTTGTTTTTTTTAGGAAGGGCAATCAGGTCATCGTGTGGAGATCATCAGGTGTCCTGTGTGTGTGTGTGTGTGTGTGTGTGTGTGTGTGTGTGTGTGTGTGTGTGTGTGTGTGTGTGACTTGGTGAAACCAGCAAACTGGGGACGTTCATGGGAACACACACCTACAAACTGGGGACATCTTCCGAACCGGGGACCCCTCACTTTGCATGACCTTGAGAAATGGGGAGCAATGGGCCCGGATATCACCAATGACCTTGGAAAATGTTTATAAACACAATTTCTTGGGTGTCAACAAAATGTCCCCAAATTGGTCCGGACGTACTTGTGCTGTGTGTGAAGAATCGATTCTAAATTTCTTTAATTTTAAGCTGTGTGTAAAAGTCCCCTATTTGTTTTGCACACAGAAATGTCTGTGTGTCCCCAGTTCGTCCAGTGATGTGGGTGTCTTGTCTAATTAGATAAATTAGCATTTCTGACCTCATAGGATTTAATCCAGTGTATCTAGTATAAAAACTGTCATAAATTAGAGTCCAACATTGAATGTATGTTTGGGCAAACTGGAGACTATCCCTGGTTCCTCCAGTGATGTGGCTGTATTGTCTAATTAGCTAAATTAGCATTTTTGCCCTCTTAGTAATTAATCCTGTGTATCTAGTACAAAAAGCTGTCATAATTTAGAGCCAAACATTGAATGTGTGTGTGGGCAAGCTGAGGAATATCCTTGATCAAACATGCCTACACAGTGTGTGTATGCAAATAGACGACAACAGGACTTAATCTAAGAAATGCAGAGAGTGTATGGAAGCTGAGTCTTTATTGGATATCACTACAAGTAGAACCGTTCAACAGGTAACAAAGACAATGTGCCACCACCATATAAGAAATACGAAGGAAACTTTATAATTCCATCCACAATACAAGAATCAACAGTATCAGGCAGTAACATAGGCTCAGGCTGTGTGATGGTGAATGCAGTGTGTGTATGCAAACTGGGGACTTGGGCTGAGGTATGGGACATACAATGTGTGTATGCAAACTAAGGACTTGGGTTGAGGTATGTTGGAAACAGTGTGTGTATGCAAACTGGGGACTTGAGCTGAGGTATGGGACATACAGTGTGTGTATGCAAACTGAGGACTTGGGCTGAGGTATGGGACATCACCATCATCACCATAAAGTTCTATGGACACATTTTCTTCATTTATTAGGCTAGAATTGATGCATCTCTCCTGCATAGACTGAAGATCAATTAGAAAGGTCCATAACATTATGCATCACCATACGGACCCAAAATCATCACCATACGGACACATTTTCTTCATTTAGTAGGCTGGTATTGATGCATCTCTCCTGCATAGACTGCAGATCAATTAGAAAGTTCCATAACATTACGCATCACCATACGGACCCAAAATCATCACCATACGGACACATTTTCTTCATTTAGTAGGCTAGAATTGATGCATCTCTCCTGCATAGACTGCAGATCAATTAGAAACGTACATAACATTAAGCATCACCATACAGACCCAAAATCATCACCATACAAACACAATCATTTTCTTCATTTAGTAGGCTGGTATTAATGCATCTCTCCTGCATAGACTGCAGATCAATTAGAAAGGTCCATAACATTACGAATCACCATACGGACCCAAAATCATCACCATACGGACACATTTTCTTCGTTTAGTAGGCTAGAATTGATGCATCTCTCCTGCATAGACTGCAGATCAATTAGAAAGGTCTATAACATTAAGCATCACCATACGGACCCAAAATCATCACCATACGAACACATTTTCTTCATTTAGTAGGCTGTAAATGATGCATCTCTCCTGCATATGGTGCAGATCAATTAGAAAGTTCCATAACATTACGCATCACCATACGGACCCAAAATCATCACCATACGGACACTTTTCTTCATTTAGTAGGCTGATATTTATGCATCTCTCCTGCATAGACTGCAGATCAATTAGACAGGTCCATAACATTACACATCACCATACGGATCCAAAATCATTACCACGCAGACACATTTTGCAAACCCTGGGAACCAGCTGTTTGACCTGAAACACATCATGCATCACCATACAGACCCAAAAGTATCACCATTCGGAAACATTTCTCCTCTTTACTAGCTTAGAAAACATTCCTTTGTAGACTGTGGATTGGTAGAACATGTCCAATAAATCATGCATCACCATACGGACCCAAATTTATCACCATACAGAAACATTTCCGAAGCCCCCATAGTGCCTCTATCACAATGATGTTTGACCTGAAGCCCCATAGAGCCTCTATCACAATGATGTTTGACCTGAAGCTGCTATAGTGCCTCTATCACAATGATGTTTGCCCCGCAACCCCCATAGTGCCTCTATCGCAATGATGTTTCACCTGAAGCTCCCACGATGCCTCTAGCTCAATGATGTTGGACCTGAAGCTCCTATGTGCAAGTCCTATCACAGGCATGCTACAGGTGGACCTACAGGTGATATGAGGCATGACACATATGTAGGGGCTAGGGTTATATGGGGTTTATATGACGGGTTCTGTTGGATGCTGTGTTGCGAACTCCGTCCGAACCCTTCAGCCTGACGGCAGGTGGCAGCACCTGCCCCGGGCTTGAGGTATGGACAGAGGTCGCTATAGGCTTCCGGTCTGCGTGTGCGCGCGCAGGCTGGCTGCCTATATATAGCTGGCATTCGATGGGACTTGTCGGTCACCCTGGATCCATACTTGGACAGAGGCCCTGTGATCGTATCGGCTACAAGCCTACTGACCCGCTCCGAACTCTATAGGGAGTTCGCACTGATATACCTTTGCCTGTCTAGGTTACTGAATAAACCTGTGATTCGCAACCTGTACACTTGATCAGAACTGTGTCGACTTTGGTTCTTTACTTAACAACATAACAATATTATAAAGGACAAGGTATCGTTTATTACACTGGTGCCGTGACCAGTTCTGAGTGAAAACACAGGTTAGCCTGTGCAAAGCACAGACCACATACTCTGGCAGGAGTACGGAGGTCTCCCGATGAAGTGCAAACTTCATCCCCGGAGGGGACATTTGCCGTAGAGGAGGCAGATACCCCAACAAGAGGTGCAAATGTTCTACAGGGGGCAGCCGCACCATCAAGAGTGGAGGGCCCAAGTTAATGAGTCGGTCATTAGAAGAGATGAACCTGTCAATGTTTAACATTGGCGGGTCCCGTGCAGCGGCTCCTACACCTCGGATGTACGGCAATCCAAAGGAAGGTCGCTTTGATGACTACAGGGAGGCAAGAATGCAGGAACGACTGCAACTTGCCCAAAGAGAGTTGATGACCGTACAGACCAAGTCCTTAGAGTGGTCTGATAAATTGATTTCTCTGGAGGGTGCGATATGTCACCGAAACTCCCAAGATAAAGGAGAAAGACGCAAGGTTATCAACTTTGCTGGAAGAGAATGAGAAACTGACGCAGTCCTTGAGCGTGGTCAGGTCCGAATTCCATAATGCGAACACGGACCTGAACCAGATTTGCGAAGCCAGATATAGGATGGCAAATGAAGCTGCGGGTCTGCGAACGGACACCCTGAAGGAAGCCCGCCACAGTCTAGCCGCTGAATGGGAGGTGCTGAGGATGAAGAAAATGCTATGCAGGCATTTTTGTTAGAAGCTCGCCAGAGCTTGCAGGACAGTAGGGCGGACTGTAGTAGTACCTCCTTCGCCTCTGCGGATAATTGAAGCCCGACAGCTGCCCATTATATGAGTTTCACGGACACTCCAAATCTACCAGGTGGATGCGGAGTAACGATAGAAATCCTTTGACCGACTGGGTAACTACTCAGCAAGAGAAATTGCAGAAGCAAGAAAAGTTATTGGAGGAGGAACGTCTGAATAAGGCGGCGATCCAAGAAGCAGCAGCCAAGAAGTATCATACTCCGATAAGCTTGGCCGAATGGCAAACCTGTCAAACAGAAAAGATGTTCCAGGAGCAAAAAGCTCTGGAAGACGAGAGACGGGAGTTGTTCCGACAGCAGGAGGCTGTCATAGAGCAACAAAAGAAACGTATGAATGAAAATGCTGTGATGGCCGAGGAGTTGGCCGAACAGGAAGCCGCAGTACTCACAGCCCGAGCAGAAGGATTGAGAGCTGCCGGAGAGGCTGCAAAAGCTAAACTTGGCAGGCCCAACAAGAACAAGAGGCGGAGAGACAAGCGAAAGAGCTTGAAAAAGAGAAGGCGGAGCATCAGTTGTTACTGGCTCTGTCACAGCAGTGTCAGTATATGACAGATGTGGAGAAGAATTGGTGGTTCAATCAGGGGATTGATCCAACCAAAGAAGTGGTAGCGTATGGCACGTACCAGGCGTATCTGGAGCGGCTGAAAGCTGCGATTACAACAGGGGGGTCTGCCGAACCAACAAGTCCGAAAAAGACTCCGAGGAGGTCAATCCTGAGTTCAGCAATGCAGGAGCTGTACGACACGAACCCTGCTATAGCTGGGATAGGATTGCACAATGTGGGAGTAGAACAGGAGGCTTCGTCGGCCATTTCTAAATGCCTATCGATCACCTCTAAAATTAGGGGATCTACCATAGCTAGTGAGCCTAGCCCATACTGGCAGAGGAATTCGTGGGAAGAATGGCTGGGAGCCACTGTGGAAGATATCAACCTGAGTGGTTGGGATCAGAATGAAGCTATTCCTTACATCTGTAAGGTATTGCGACTGGGAGACGGCCTCATAGCAGTCGAACAGTGGAAGGAAGATTGCGGTCCGCAAGGTACCTTCAAGCAGTTGGTGGAAACATGCACCGTGCTGTTCAGAGGTTCCGCCCAGACAGATCCAATGGTTGCTTTTAAGAAGCGAGTGCAAGCTCAGAGAGTATTCAGTCTTGCATTAATGCGACTCCTGAAGAAAGTACACCCTTCTTCAGGAATCCATGATGCCTTATTCTCTGTTCTCTCAATTCGTCGCCGGATTGAGGGATCCTGAAGTACAATAGACAGTGTATGATACGTGGAGGGCGGATACGTCTTTGGATGACCTTTTTAAGGCCATAGAGATACAAGCCCTCAAAAAGTCCCTGCTGGGAGACCAGGTACCAACCCGATTGTCTGCCATTCAGGAATGTTCTCCGGATCACTCTGAAGGGGAAAGCAGGAGGAGGCAACAGCTTCCGCGGCCCAGTTTAAGAGGAATGGTAAATCCTCTAAACCGCCGTGGAAGAATAGGACACAGGAGGGGGTAGGTGATCCACCTCTGAAGAAGGAGTCCTCGGAGAAAAAGACTCCTGTGATGGATGCCGCACTCTTTACGGCATTGTTTGAGAAAATGACGACTTCCATTCAGGGGGCTACCCAGCCTAACCGGAGGAAGATCAACCGGAAGACCGCCAAGTGCTTTAGGTGCTTGGAGATAGGTCATTTTGCTGCGGAGTGCACGGCTCCGAGCCCGAAAGTTCCCAGTAAGTAGGGAAACTAGGTGGGGTGGTCTGAGCTGGCGAGCGGACGACCCCTGGTAATGTAGTACGCCAACATACCAGAGAGGTAGAGCCTAGAGGAGTTCTTAGAACAGAAAGAATACCAGGGGTGGCTTCGAGCTTGGGGAGTTCGGATGCTGGTCTGGTGGACATCTCAGTCCAACAGTTGCCCGGCAATGAGGCAGGGAGGCCCATTACCGAAGGAGACGAGAAAGTAATGGCTGTCACAGACACCGTTTGGGTAGGGAGTACCCAGCTTTCCCCTGATCATCCATGTTTCGGCCATTTGAAGAAACATTCGTTAGATTTGGCTACTCCGAAGGACTTTAAACGTTTCACTGTAAACCCGTTTCCGCTGGGAGGGAGACGGTGGTATGTGTCTGTTACTGTGGCCGGTAGGGCAGGCGAGGTCTTAGTAGATACCGGAGCTAGCCACTCCTTTATCTCTTCAAACTTTTATGCTCCTATGCCAAGTAGTCGCGATGACTTCAAAATGAAGGTAAGCGCCTGCTCGGCCGATGGGTTAAGTATGCAGACGTATGGGCGCGCGTTCATACCACTCCGAATTGGAGGGAAGGAGTATGTGGCTTCTCCCACAATTGCGGATATTGCAGACGACGGTATACTGGGGTTGGACTTTGCGGCGTTATATGACGCGGTCCTGAATCCTAGTACAGGGATACTCCGGATAGAGCACCCGTACCGGACGGTAGAGCAGTGTGTGCTTTGGCAAGTTTCAACAGTGGCAACGGTGGTCCAAACTGTGAAAATTCCTCCCGGACAGACGCGTGACGTGCTGGTCCGAAGCAAGGGGCTTAGGAGAGAGGAAGAAGCAGTTGTGGAACCGGATATGGCTATGTTGGGGAGTATCGGTCTAGTGGGCATGGACACCCTGGTGGGTGATGGTGCTTGGACTGTGGTGCCGGTTTCTAACCCCGGGTTAGAGGCTAAGTATCTGAAAAAGGATACGGTGTTGGGGGAGGTGTTCTCCAGCAAGGCAGTGATGCCTGCTGGTCATGTGAGCATGAAAGGGGACCCTTCGCCTACCAATCTGAGTGAGGGACTGGAGAAAATGATCTACGAAACGGTTCTTACGGACCCGGGGGATCTCAGTTCCTTGAGAAGGCTGGTGGAGAGGTATCAGGATGCGTGGCAAGTGGAGGGGGAGCCTTTGGGCCGAACTGACAAGGTGCTACATTCCATCAATACCGGGGATGCACAGCCATTTAAAATGCCTTACCGACGCTTGCCGTTGAGTTGTTGAAGAACAAGTGAAAACCATGCTGGAACAGAAGGTGATCATGCCTAGCACTAGCCCCTGGTCTAGTCCGGTTCAGATGTTTTTTTAAGAAGGATGGGTCTATTCGGTTTTGTATCGACTATAGACGTCTGAACGGAGTAACCAAGAAAAATGCCTATCCTCTACCCCGAATTGATGAGACTCTGGACTCGTTGGGTGGGAACCAATGGTTCTGCACCCTGGATTTCCAGTCCAGATATTGGCAAATCGGAATGAAGGAGGAGGATAAGGAGAAGACGGCTTTTACAAGCCATATTGAACTGTATCAGTTCGAACTGATGCCTTTTGGGTTGTGCAAAGCCCCGGCGACTTTTGAGGCCATGATGGAAACTCTCCTGAGTGATCTATTATGGCGCAAGTGCCTGGTCTACTTGGATGACATCATTGTTTTCGGCAAGACGTTTGAAGAGTGTGCGTTGAACCTCGGCAAGGTATTGGAGTAAATTCGGTCTAATGCGTTTACCCTGAAGCCGAAGAAATGTGAACTTTGGTTTATCTGGGCTAAATCATCTCCATCAGTGGTGTGGAGGCTGATCCGGCCAAATCGGAAACTGTGGAGACTTGGGAAGTTCCAAAAGGACCGAAGGACGTGAGGTCTTTCTTGGGGTTCTGTTCCTATTATAGGGACTTCATCCCCGGATTCTCGAGAGTGTCTCAACCTTTACAGAAGTTGAGTCATTGGACTCCGGGGATGAAAAAAGAACCTTTTCCCTGGGGGATGGAACAGAGCAATGCTTTCAAAGAGATTAAGGCATTGTTCCGGGACACCCCCGTGCTGAGATACCCTACGGAGAAGGGGCATTTCATCCTTGACACTGATGCGAGCAATGAGAGCATCGGGGCCGCATTGTCCCAAATCCAGGGTGGAGTAGAGGTCCCACTCCCCCACCCTCTCAATCCCCTATCCTCTCACTCTCCCACTCCCCTATCCTCTCACTCCCCTCTCACTCCCCAAGAGGGTGGGGGAGTGAGGGGTAGGGGAGTGGGGGATTCAGAGGGTAGGGGAGTGGGGGAGTGAGAGGGTAGGGGAGTGGGGGAGTGAGAGGGTAGGGGATTAGGGGAGTGAGAGGGTGGGGGATTGAGAGGGGGAGTGAGAGGGTAAGGGGTGGGGGATTGAGAGGGTAGGGGAGTGAGAGGATAGGGGAGTGGGGGAGTGAGAGGATAGGGGATTAAGGGAGTGAGAGGGTGGGGGAGTGGGGGATTGAGAGGGTAGGGGAGTGAGAGGGTAGGGGAGTGAGAGGATAGGGGAGTGAGAGAGGGAATGAGAGGGTAGAGGAGTGGGGAGTGAGAGGGTAGGGGATTGGGGGAGTGAGAGAGTAGGGGATTAAGGGAGTGAGAGGGTGGGGGAGTGGGGGATTGAGAGGGTAGGGGAAAAGAGGGGGAAAGAGAGGGTCAAGGACACTTTAAAAAAACCATTGTTAAGGCCACTCAAAGTTTAATCATCACTGTTAAGTTATCATTCATTGGGGAAATATTTTATCTATTTTGTAAGTTTAATGAAGAAAACAATAAAATTGATGAATATTGACACATTTGGTATCATATTAAAGTGAGAGGGTAAGGGAGTGGGGGAGTGAGAGGGTAGGGGAGTAGGGGATTGGGAGAGTAATAGGATAGGGGAGTGAGAGGGTGGGGGAGTGAGATGGTAGGGGGCGAGGGAGTGAGAGGCTGGGGGAATGAGAGGGTAGGGGAGTGAGAGGGTGAGGGAGTGAGAGGGGGAGTGAGAGGGTAGGGGAGTGAGGGAGTGAGAGGATAGGGGAGTGAGAGGGTGGGGGAGTGAGAGCATAGGGGAGTGGGGGAATGAGAGGGTAGGGGAGTGAGAGGGTAGGGGAGGGGGAAAGAGAGGGTCAAGGGTATTTAACTCAGACACAAACGGTTCAAGATTCGCATAACTGAATGTTGAAGAATTTACAGAGATTTTTTTCACATATATTATGTTCTATCAGTAGAGGAAGAGATATAGGTGCCACCAGCCTAATAGGCTCTTTATTTCTAGCCTGTGGACTGCAGCCTAGTCCTACACCTAGCACCAGGATCTAGTCCCCTCACCATGTACAGGGGCTTGAGGCTGGAGTACTGGAGGGGTGCAGCTAGGACCTCCCCCCCCACCGTCCACCCCGGTGTCAGATGTCTAAATTCCTCCCTCCCTGGCACCTGCAGTTACATCACAGGGCCGGGGTCGGGGACAGCCCCAAGAGGCGCCTTGCTGTCATGGTAGGGACTGATGCTGCTACGAACTAGGAGTGGGCTATAAGGATAGCAAAAGCAGTCGTTATCAACAAGAGGATCCTGATTGAAAATGGACTGATACATTAGAATGCACTATTCAAAAAGGAAGGCAATCGGTAGGGGTGGTCACCTCAGCTGATTGCCCGCCAGACCTCCAGCATAATAATAACTTTAACTTAACTAATTTTCATAATTAAAAAATATTTTTTGAACCCCCCCTCCCCTTTTTGCATGTCAGAAGTGCGCTGTGGTCACAGGCCTGCTGCTACAACCCTTCTTCTTCAGAAATAGAGTTACAAAACCGACAGGACTCACGCCACCGCTACCGGAAGTCGCCGAGCGGTAACCGAGCATCTGAGGTAAACAAACCTTTTGCCACGTTCTTCTCGTCATTTTGGCGTGTGTTGTGACTCTCTAAGCCAATTTGAAGTGCCTCAAAAGTCAATCCAAAGTGTGACATGCACAGCCCAAAAGGGATAAGCTGTTAGTTGTCATTTATTAAGTCTGGTATTCAACCAAAACAAAATAAGTAGCACACCACTGGCAGAATCGGGACCATAGACATAGAAAGGAAGGATAGGCAACCACCACTATATGGCTGGTAGCCTGGCAGCACTAGCACCATAGACATATAAGGATAAGATAGGCAACCATCCCATTTTGGCTGATTGTCTGTCAGAACCAGAACCAGGATCATAGACTAAGAATGCAAAAATTAGCAACCACTACTAAATAGCTGATAGCCTGGCAGACCCAGACATAGACATAGACAGTAAGGATAAGCAACCAAGATGCCAGCAGAGTAGGAAGACACTCGGCTTGCTGCAGTGCATCCAAGTAGTAAATTAATATTAACTATACCAAGCAAAGGGATGTTCGCGACATTATATGAGTTATAAAACCAAACAAGAAGCACATCATTCACCACTCTACTTTTTAAAACAAATCAGGGGTACAGCCCTAGTTGCCCTGTGAACAATGCCTGGAAAATTGAGTATGGAGAAGAGGATTGATGATATCCTATCGGAATTGAAAGGGCTTAGGGAAACCTATGAGAAGCTTGCTGGGCTGACCACTAAGGTAGAAGAGGTTGAACGGGCCATCATTCCCCTGAAAGCAAAGGTAGGAGACATCGAAAAAGCTACACAGTCTCACAGTGACCGTCTTGTAGACATAGAAAGGGACACAGTAAATGCGGACAGGAAGGCTGATGAAGCACTGGGTCGTGTTGAGGTCCTTGAGGTTAGACCTAAGTTCCATGAAGATCCTATCTTTAAAGAGGCGGTAAGGATAGCAGTGGAGGAGGCCTTAAAAAATGCGGAAATAAAAAAAGGGAAAAAGGAGGAAAAAATGGATAGAAGGAAGTCCAATCTGATTCTGCTCAATGTACCTGAGTATAAACGAGAAACTGTGGTAGCCGACGTTTGTGACATCCTGCGACCTACTGGTAGAGACCTCAGGAATGACATTCTAAATGCTAAGAGGTTAGGTTCCTTCAAGGGAGTGAGAAGACCAAGGCCGATCCTGATCGAGTTTGAGTCCGTTAGGATCAGGAATCTTGTCTGGCATAACAGGTATGAAATTGGCAGGAACAAAAGGTGTGCCGGGTTCAAATTAGCTGAGGATCTTGATGATGAAACAAAAAAGATCCGCAACAAAATTAGAGGGCTAGTTGACTTAGGCGAGCAACTGAAGATGGATGTACGTCAAGCGGGAGACTTTATTCTAGTCGATGGGAAACCATTCAACGGTCGCACTGAGCTACATCTTCTACCCGAGGCACTCACAGTTGACAAGGCCTTCACCAGGGAGCTAGAGAAGGGGGTGCTGTTTCAAGGGGAACACAGCTTCTTATCTAACTTTTATAAGAGTGATGTTAAGTATGAAGGCAAAGTTTATAGCAGCAACGAGCAGGCCTTCTTCCATTCCAAGGCCATGATCTGTGGAGATGCTGGAAAAGGAGAAGAGATTCTAAAGGAGCATGACCCGAGAAAAGTGAAACAGCATGGAGAAGAAATCACAGAGACCGAGGTATGGCGTGCTCGGAAAACTACAGTACTCAAGGACATCAACAGGTGTAAATATGTGCAAAACCCAGATCTCAAAACCCGTCTTCTTGCTACAGGTATCAAGCCAATCTGGGAGGCCTCAGGAGACAGATACTGGGGCATTGGCCTTCATCTGTTATCTCAGGAAGTGAAGAGTGGACAGTGGAGAGGTGAGAACGTCTTCGGGCAGATCCTTGTGGATCTTAGGAGGGACCTAAGATAATTTGATATCCCAATATACACAAAGACCCATTTCCTGTGCATAAGGTTTCCATTCTGAATTGGACATATAAAGACCATATTTGCTATAAATAGAAACAAAAAGACTTTCAATTTAAACATTTCAGCTGTATCTAACTCATATAGGGTGTAGTATAGACATATATCGCTATGTGTATCTAAATTAATCACTAGTAAGATGTAAAAGCAAATATGTATTAATGAAATAGAAGCAGGGCCTACTGGTGCCAAGAGTAATTTGCATCTCCTATGTATCAAACTTTTATACTGTGAAGTATAAACATATAAATATCACTTGTGTATTTAGATTAGCCACTAGTTAGATGTAATAGCAAATATATTTATGAGTAAGAAGTAAGGCCTACTGCCAAACAAAAACATAGAAAGGTAAATGATTCATATTATGCAGTATTTGGCATCCTTTGGTGATTGGGTCAAGGTATATATTTAATACTTATTGGTATTGTCGCTACCAATTCTAATTTTCGATACTACTGGATGTAATTTGCAGTGAGCTAGCTATTTTTTCTTACAATTGCAATAAGAGATAATGTGCTACTCCCCCCCACTCCCCCTCCCCCTCATCAAATCCCTTCATATGATATGCCCAAAGGTTTACAAATGGTATTTTGGAACACTCAAAGTGTAAAGTCAAAGGATGAAGATGTATTGGAATATTTATCAAGCCTAAATGCAGACATCGTTAGTATATCCGAGACATGGTTGAAGGAGTCAATGGGTGAAAACATATTTAACATAAATGGATTTATTGTTCATAGGTTGGATCGAGATATATTGAATGAAAATGGCAAGGTGAAGCAAGGTGGTGGTCTCTGTATAGTTGTAAAGAATGGTTTGACACATGAGATATTGCAAGGTGATGATGTAAATGTTGTGAATGAACACTGTGAGTTAATGGTTGCAAAAATCAGCTTGCCCTATACTAGGAAAATATTTGTAGTCAATACATATAGACCCCCCTCTGGTGACGTTAATGAATTTAGTAAGCATGTGTCTAAAGCCCTGAAAAGACTATCTGTAGGAAAGCGAGATAAAGATATTTTCTTAGGAGGAGATGTCAACATTGATTATAAGGTTAACTCTCCAGAAAGAAATAAGTTGATTTTATTAGAAATTGCCAATGGATTCAAGCAATATATTAAACACCCAACCAGGCCACTGTATTCTGATAGGGTCATTGACTTAATTTTTTCAAACTCCAATGAAGTTTATCAAACAGGTCTACTCTGTGTGAATGTAAGTGATCACGTACCAGTATATGTGGTTAGAAAGAAGATAAAAACAAAGAAAAGGAGTATTGAATTCATGGGCAGGTCATACAAGGACTATAGTAAGGAAGAAATGTTAGGTTGTCTTAATGAGCTGGACTGGAACACCTTCTTTTCCTGTAATGATCCGGATGAGGCATGGGATATTCTATTTGGAAGGCTATTAGAATACTTGGATAGGAAATGTCCAGTTAAAAAGCGCTTTTTCAAAAAGCAGAAATCCCAATGGGTAACTGCTGAGCTACTAAGGCTTTTTCATGATAGAGATGCAGCTCTAAAAAAGGCCATTCAGACGAAGAAGATTGAGGATATTATAGTAGCCAAGGCCCTAAAAAACAGGTCTAATGTGAAATCAAAACAAGCTAAACGTGATTATATCAAAAATCAATTAGAGGTAAATGCCAAGGATCCTAAAAGATTCTGGGCAGCAATTAAGGACATGTTACCTAATGTGGTGAAAGGTGGTTGCTTTAATCTGAAGAATGAACAGGGTTCAGAAATCCCATCAGAAGATGTTGCTAGTCACATAAATTCCTTTTTTGCAAACGTTGGTAAAAAACTAGCTGATAAAATTGATGCCCCGATGGGATATGATCCACCAGTCATAGTATCTCCTGAAGACACTTTAACCTTTAATGACATTATATTAGAGGACCTAGAAAAGGAGTTAGGACAAATAGATGTAAACAAATCATCTGGTTTAGAAAACATTTCTGCTAAAGTGCTCAAAGAATTCTTGATTGGAAGGAAGGAAGAATTCTTGCATCTGTTAAACTTGTCTATTGCAACTGGCATTTTCCCCAAAAAATGGAAAGAGGCTAAGATCTGTCCTATTCCAAAAGTAAAAAATCCTGGTGATGTTAGTGACTTAAGACCCATTTCTTTGTTGCCAATAACAGGAAAGATTTTGGAAAAATTCATTCATAAACAATCTTACTCATTTCTGGAAGGTCATTCACTTTTAACGCCAAACCAAAGTGGTTTTAGGAAGAATAGAAGCACTCAGGATGCAGTGTTAGAGTTGAATAATAATATTTTTAAATCATTAAATGATGGAAAGTACACAGGTGCTGTCTACATTGACTATAAGAAGGCATTTGACACAATAAGTCATGATAAACTACTAAAGAAGTTGCCTAAATATGGTTTTAGTGAAAGTGTCACTAGCTGGTATAAGAGCTACCTGGAAAATAGAGTGCAAAAAACAAATGCAAATGGAGTCTCTTCTGAGTGGGAGAATGTATCATACGGTGTCCCCCAAGGATCTATCCTGGGCCCAATATTATTTATATTATATGTTAATGACTTATCAAACCTGGCAATGTCTTGTAAGTGTCTTCAGTATGCAGATGACACTGTACTATTTATCTCTGGTAATGACTTGCATGATATTGCAGACTGTTTACAAAAAGACCTGAATAGCCTTGTTTCCTGGTGTGACGAAAATCAGCTCACCATTAATGCAAAGAAGACTAAAACTATGTTATATACATATGAACAAAATGTAACTCTACCCCCTGTAAATGTTAAAGGTGTGGAGTTAGAGGAAGTAGAGAATTATAAATACCTTGGAATTATTATGGACAACAATATGAGTTTCAAAAGTCAGCTGTCGAAAACTATTAGTTCTGTAAATCATAAGATATGGTTGCTAAGACATTTTAGGGGTCACATGGATAAAGATACTGCTGTACTATTGCTTAAAACCATGTTATTACCATACATTGATAACAGTAGTGTATTCTTATCTGGTATAAGCTATTCTGAGCAAAAGAAGCTGCAAATCCTACAAAATATTGGTATAAGGGTCAGCCTAAATATAAAGGACCCACTGTCCATTTCTGTCAAGAATATTCATCTAGAGGTAAACATTCTTCCTATTGACCTGAGAAGGCAGTATCTGCAAGGTATATTATGTTACAGGTTAATAATGTTAAAGTCATTAGATTTGATCTGTAATAGAGTGACAAGAGCAGCAGATGGTCCGTTAATTAAGATGTACAATGGAATCAAATGTAATTGTATTCATACTTTTATGTTTTTTGAGATCAGCAGAATAAAAACCTTGCAAATTGAAATTGAATTGAAATTGAAGGACAGAATTATTAGTAATTGGATATATCAGAGCACTAGATGACATTTAATTTCTCATTTACCTTAATCTGTATGTTAATCGTCGCCTCGCTAGTACCGCAGTATATATGTGTAATATGAATATGAACTTTAAAAGCAAAATAGATACATGCATTTTGCTAACATCATTATTTTGTACCTGAGTATAAATTCTTGCATTGCATATAGCAAGTTTAATTAATTATGGACTTTCATACTGGATATTGGAGGCATGCCCTTGCCCCTGCCGGGGTTTGACTATAATACATGGACAATTTGGGTTTCTGCCCACTCTTATTTAGTAATGTCTACTTATGCCTTTATTAAATGCACCCTGACTTTGAGAGAGTCATATAACCTGCATCTGGGGTCTGAAAATCGCCGATTTAGTACTATACTATACTTATAAAAACCCTCATATTACCCGCACCTAGACTTTGAGAATATGATATAACCCGCACTGGTGGCTTGGTGGCTTGGTTAGCACATAGACCGCGGGTTGGATCAACGTCAGAACACATTATTTCTAACTTCTAAATATGATTGGCTAGAAGTTGGTACGTGAGAATGTGATGTTGGTACAACGTTGGCCCATCATTCATTTGCAAACACACACTGTGTGGCAATGTCCCCAGTTTGCATACACGCACCATTCCTAAGACCAAGTCCTCTATTTGCAGACACACACTGTGTGGCAATGTCCCCAGTTTGCATACACACGCCATACCTAAGACCAAGTCCTCTATTTGCAGACACACACTGTGTGGCAATGTCCCCAGTTTGCAAACACTCGCCATACCTAAGACCAAGTCCTCTATTTGCAGACACACACTGTGTGGCAATGTCCCCAGTTTGCATACACACGCCATACCTAAGACCAAGTCCTCTATTTGCAGACACACACTGTGTGGTAATGTCCCCAGTTTGCATACACACGCCATACCTAAGACCAAGTCCTCTATTTGCAGACACACACTGTGTGGCAATGTCCCCAGTTTGCTTACACACGCCATACCTAAGACCAAGTCCTCTATTTGCAGACACACACTGTGTGGCAATGTCCCCAGTTTGCATACACACGCCATACCTAAGACTAAGTCCTCTCTTTGCAGACACACACTGTGTGGCAATGTCCCCAGTTTGCATACATACGCCATACCTGAGACGATGTCCTCTATTTGCAGACACACACTGTGTGGCAATGTCCCCAGTTTGCATACACACGCCATACCTAAGACCAAGTCCTCTATTTGCAGACACACACTGTGTGGCAATGTCCCCAGTTTGCATACACATGCCATACCTAAGACCAAGTCCTCTATTTGCAGACACACACTGTGTGGCATTGTCCCCAGTTTGCATACACACACCATACCTAAGACCAAGTCCTCTCTTTGCAGACACACACTGTGTGGCAATGTCCCCAGTTTGCATACACACACTGTGCAATTTCAGACCAAGTCCTCATTTTGCATACACACAGTTTGAGTTCTGATTTGTTCGAGCACACACCCTGATTATAATGTATTGCCCCTATTAAACTCATTATTACTCATAAATTGACTGATCACTTTTATGATTAGGAGCAGAAAAGTAGATATTAGATCTATAAATATTTGAATTGTACAAACATGTCCTCACTTTGGTTGCGAAACACTTGCCATGTCCTCAGTTTGGATGCATTGTACTGCTCTACTTTGGAGCACCACAGGCCAGCTCAATATTTTTCAATATGATAATTTACTGTTTAATTGGGGTTAGAATTATGCAGTGCCCTAAATTGAACCTAAATTAAGTGAAAGCTGGGTTAATTTGTGAAGGTCCCCACTTTGTAGGAATGTGCAACAGTGTCCCCGATTCGCTGGTAACACCTGTGAGTAGTATAGTATGTATCGGAACGGGACTATAGTTAAGTACTGTTTATTACTCAATCGACCTGCAGCCAATCAGAGGCCTCCCTTTTGGCGGGAAATTCAAAAGCAGCCAATGAGAGGCCTCCCTTTTGGCGGGAAATTCAAATAGGTCACGTGACCGGAAGTGACCTACTTCCGGTCACGTGACCTTTGGGCGGGAAATTCAAATAGGTCACGTGACCGGAAGTGACCTACTTAAGAGGGTCACGTGACCACCATGTTGGCGGGAAATTCAAATAGGTCACGTGACGGGAAGTGACCTACTTAAGGGGGTCACGTGACTACTAGGTTGGCTTTCAAAATAAGTCACTTGAGATTTTGATGGATAAATAAATTTAAAAAAAGAAAAAAAAAGCAAGCTGAAAAAGCTTGCTAAAAAATAATTTAAAAATACGGCTCTTTTTTTCTAGGAGGGGGGGAGAGGGGCACTCTGGGGGGCACTCTTTAAGATGCATGGGGGGGGAGGGGGGGAGGGGGGGAGGGGCAGGGTTTTTTAAGAGTGAGACTCGCTTCTCTGCCCTCTCTAAAAGAGAGGGCAGAGAGGCGAGTCTACTTACAATGAAAGGTATCATGATCGCGTTTATGATGATGTGCATCATGATGTGACTATCTTACAACCCTATGAGAAATAAGCAAGACATGGGCGTACTTACACGGGCTATTTGTAAACTAATGAATGTGACTTCTTCGTTAAAATCAGTATCTACAACTCTTTTAAGCCTAAGGCTTTTTCTTGAGTTTATTCTTTTGTTCAATTTCGGGCCCACCTCAAAAGAGGAATAGGCCCTCTGTAGCACTTGTCGCTTGCTCATCAATCAGAGCCGGGGTGTAGAAGGCCCCTGCCCTGTCGGGTACGTTCTCCCTCTGGTACGTTTTTGGTTAGTTTGGAGCTCTCAGTCGACTGTCTTATCCACCTTAAAAAAAACAGACTTTCGGTGTCTTATGATAAAACTGGTGCCTTATACTAAGCGCTGGATTACTTTCTCATTTTTTAGTGTTCTATCCGATGCTTATTTAATTTTTGCACTGATAAAAACGGTTAGCTTGTACAAACACGCGGTCTATTTAAGTGTTAAGTGTAGAAAATGAACAGAACAGTGCACAGAAAATAGAGCTACCGACTACATTTCGCCCAGTCACTCAGCGGAGAACAAAAGAACTACTGACGTAGTGTACCCGCTATTCCGACAGTTGGCGCCACCGTTATACTTTTCCCGCGTGCGACATGAAGCCCTGGGGCGGGTACTGGCTGTTTTGGTTGTAGGTACCGAAACATAAAAAACTACAGCCAGCCCAATGTCATGGTGAGACAGCTCTCTTATTTTTACCTTGAGTAGCGTCCGTAGGGCCTATGACAAAACCTAGTCCCGTACACTGAGCAGCTTGAGGTCTGAAGGCTCATACAGAAAAATGTGTGGGTGTGTGGGTGTGTGGGTGTGTGGGTTGCTTTACGCCTTAGTTAACAGCTATGGTCATTTCAAGAGCGGTGATGGTGATCGAATCTATTGACCCTTTTACCGAGACAAGGGTTCTTTTACATCCCACACTACATAGCAGAGAGACGTCTAGCAGCCCCTAGAGGCCCCGCAGGGGGCTCGAGAGGTGCCGTGGAGAAGAGCAGATATCCACGAGAGGCCACGCCAACAACCAAATTCTATCTTTATCCCGCGAGAAAAGGAGATAAGGGTCAAGGTTATGAACTATCAAAAGATTTTAGAGTAAATTAAGTTATGAGATATTAATATAATGTACATATCTAGGGCCCGATATAGGGCCTCTGCAGATCCCCCTTCAGGGCCCCGATCCATGAGGCCTTAGAAACGGAGCTGGGTCATGTAACCAAGGGAGATCAGCAGTTGTTGATGTCGGCGCTGCCGATAACGCTGGTAAATGACCGTTTTACTCATGTTTAGAGTCAGAATAGCTTGAGTATTACTTGAATATCGAAGAGTAGAGGTCAAATTACCCCAGACAAGGTGTTTCCATCTAGAAATTCTCGACAGTATTTCCGAAAATTGCAAATATTGGTCCCAGCCCCACGGGGCCCCATACCGAGTATTAAAAGTTTGAGATGCAACTTTCATTCATGCTGTTGACCAATCAGGGGGCTCTGTTTTTACGACCTTGACTACATAGTAAAAGTGATTGACAACGTCAGATATCACTTGACGACGTCAAATATCGATCTGATATTTGATCCCTTGATATTTGATTCAAAACCCACATCGAGTGGGATAAAGCCTTTTATCATCTTTTGATTGTGAGGCATACACTTTTCTTACACACAACAGCTGTCATCTATCAAGGGGCTCTGGATAGGGGGTCCCCATGTCGAATGTCGATCTTAGAAAATGACCATGTCACATGACAATGTCACTTAATAATGTTCATATCCCATGTCGATTTTAAGAAATGTTCATGTCACCTGTCACTATGATTTTTTGGGCCTCATGTCACTTGTCATTAGACCTCATGTCGTTTGTCGATTATAAGAAATGGTCATGTCACCATATCGAATTTAGCGGTCCACATCCATTATCAAGTGTCAGGGCATGTTGGCTGCTTGAACACGTAGTCTGTCATCACCCTTGTTTCTGTGCCTTATCTAAACAGGCAATTAGTGGCCGCTAGCCGAGAGTACCTCCCTGGTCGCCTCTCCCGAATCTGCTAGACGTCTCACTGATAGGAGTGTGTGGGTGTGTGGGTCTGTGTGTGTCTGTTCGGTCTGTGTGTGCACGCGTCTTGCGGACCACTGTTAAGCCTGTGGTTGGAGAGCGCGACATAGCCGCTTGCTACACTCTCTAAACAGAGGTCCGCAAGACTAGGCCGGATCGCGCTCTTGCTTAAAGGTGCACCTCAACTCAGTGCGCCTTTAACAGCCGCCCCAAATAGGTGAAGTTCTTGACGCGGCACAGCGCCTCCCACCAGTAGCCAATCAGCGCGCCGAACGCCGGACACACCTCCACCGTGTGAGCCTCTAAGTAGGTCACACGAATCATACTAAGATGCCGATCTCTTCTGTCGGTTCGTCGCGGTGGCCGTGAGTGATCGCACGGTCGCCAAGATTCACTGCCTTGATTGGCAGAGGGGGGGGCTGATTACCCCCCGTCGGATGAATTGCGGCGAAACCATAATCAATTTTTCGCTGTTTTAGATAAAAGAGATCCAGAGCTATCCGCTCGTCCAAGAATTATTTTTCTATCAGCCCGGGATCACCCTCAAATTAAGGCCTAAAGTCCAAAAACCCAAAATTTTTTCCCTATGGGATTTCAGTGTCTAAGCGTTTTTTGCAGCCCCAAGGAGCAGCTCACGGGCTCGAACCCTGTAAACGCTTTGACGCGCTTTCGTCGCCTTAGGCGACGTAGACCTACCCTATTTTTTTTTGGACCATGTTACCTGAACACGGATTATTTTTTTGTTTAGCCCAATGAGCTCACAGCTAGACTAGATACCTCATGTTTTGGATTGGAGAAATCAGCAGAGCAATAAAAAGCGCGGTGAGGCTAGTGTGGCCCCTGTGAGTTGTAAAATTGGTGCTAAATGTGGTAACCAGGCGGATGCTGAGTTCATTGATATTGTCCGTTAATGATACTTAAGGTGGGTGTTGTCTAAAGTTTTAATTGATATTACCAATGTGGCCAATAATGACTTCACAGTTGGGGCCCTCGCCCGCAGGTCCCAGATTCAGGGTATTCTTTGTTTATTGTGTGGCCCCTAAAGAGGGGCCGACTAACTCTTTAGAGTTAGTTAGATGCTGCCACTGTGCTATGCAACAGCAGCTATTAATTACGCTTCATGTTGGGCGGCATGGATCACTTGATGGGTGATACCTCAAAGCTCAAACACGGCAGAGCCGTGTGTGGCATGCGAGGACCAGTGGGTCAGGGGTGATCCGTTGCAAACAGAATGCTGATCCGTGTGAGGTTCTGACTTTCTATAGTTTTTTATAAAGCCTTAGATATGGTGTGGTATTTTTCATCTCGCTATAGTTTAGTTGGTATTTAAGGAAACCGCCTCATTTCTATCAGAAATACACAATATTGAATTGTTTTTTATATTTTAATATATTAGAAGCGCGCTTTGTTGCCTATGTAGCTCATTATGCGTTGAAATGTTCGCGAGCATCGTAGGAATGTACAAAACCCCTATTGTGGCACCATCTGACGAAAGAGCGGAGAACTATACTAGCGCGTTTCGTTATTCACATCTTTTGACAGGGACTTGGTTGGTGGCTTTACGCCCTAATTAACAGCTGAAGTCATTTCAAGGGGGGTGATAGTGATCGAATCTATGGATACCTGAAGGTGGAAAGCACACACCCTACACTTTTACCGAGGCAATGGTGGTGCTGCTCAAAGGGTGTGGCGAGCTAGACTGGAGGATGTAATAACTAAGCAGCAGAAGGACCAAAAAGACAATCTCGTAGTAGTAGGTCTACTTAGATCTTGAGTAGCCGCCCTTGTGGCTATAATTACCTAGACTAGTTGGCTCTGCCAGCCTGGTCAAGTGAAAATTGGTAAGGAGACTATGAACTAAGCTAACATCTCATAAGTATTAGTTACCACCCCCTCACACCCGTTTAACAACGGATTCAGGGTCTAATTATGGAGACCCTAGAGTAAGATTAACAATATATCCCAATGTCTGTAGTAGACATTTACGACATGCAACCTGCCCCCTAGAAGGGATAGATCTGACCACAAGTCCGCAAAATGGGACTCCCCCTCTGAGAGTATCAAGGTTTGCGTATAGTCTCTTGCAGGTTAATCTGTTATCTACCCCTTTGTCGACTTCGCCAAAATCCTGGGAGATTCACTTTAAACCTAAGGTCTACCCTTTTTATTCTTTGTTTATTGTGTGGCCCCTAAAGAGGGGCCGCGGTGTTGATTAATTACACCACATGTTAAGCAACATGAGATCAAACCTTCCTCAAAAGCGACAAGGCTCAGAGTCCTGTTGGACGGGAACCCTGTGTGGCATTTCAAGACACCTGGTTGAGTGATCTGTTGCAGATGCCGTTCCGTGAGAAGTTCTGACTTTATATAGCTTTTATATCGCTTTAGATATGGTGTAGTATTTTCAATCTCACTATAGTTTAGTTGATATTTCAAAGAATCTGCCTCATTCTATCAGAAATACACAGCGTTGACATGTTTCTTATATTCAATATATTAGAAGTGTGCTTTGTTGCTTATTATAGGTCATTATGCGTTTAAAATGTTCGCGAGTATCGTGGAAATGTACAAAAACCCTATTGTGGCGTCATCTGACGAAAAGAGCGGAGAACTACACTAGAGCATGTAATGGCCAGACCAGCAGGCGGCAGCAGAGTGGTCAAAAGACAATCTCGTAGTAGTAGGTCTACTTGCATGTTGAGTAGCCACCCTTGTGGTTGTAATTACCTTGACCACAGGTCCGCAATATGGAGCTCCCCCTCTGAGAGTATCAAGGTTTGCGTATAGTCTCCTGCAGTTTAATCTGTTATCTCCTCCTTTGTCGACCTCGCCAAAATCCTGGGAGATTCACTTTAAACCTAAGTCCTACCCTTTTTTATTCTTTGTTTATTGTGTGGCCCCTAAAGAGGGGCCGCGGTGTTGATTAATTACACCACATGTTAAGCAGCATGAGATCAATCCTCCTCAAAAGCGTCAAGGCTCAAAGTCCTGTTGGACGGGAACCCTGTGTTGCTTTCGAGGACGAATGGTTGAGTGATCCTACCGATCCGTCAGAGGTTCTGACTTTATATAGCTTTTATATCGCTTTAGATATGGTGTAGTATTTTCAATCTCACTATAGTTTAGTTGATATTTCAAAGAATCTGCCTCATTCTATCAGAAATACACAACGTTGACATGTTTCTTATATTCAATATATTAGAAGTGTGCTTTGTTGCTTATTATAGGTCATTATGCGTTTAAAATGTTCGCGAGTATCGTGGAAATGTACAAAAACCCTATTGTGGCGTCATCTGACGAAAAGAGCGGAGAACTATACTAGAGCATGTAATCGCCAGACTAGCAGGCGGCGGCAGAGTGGTCAAAAGACAATCTCGTAGTAGTAGGTCTACTTGCATGTTGAGTAGCCGCCCTTGTGGTTGTAATTACCTAGCCTAGTTGACCCTGCCGGCCTGGTCAAGTGAAATTAGTAAGGAGACCACCCATTAACGTGCTCCACAGTCTTTAGACAGTTAAGACTATAGTCAAGACTGGAGAATTTGGCGAGACGCCCCTCTGGGAGGTCATAATCCTCAATGTTAGGTGTTAGCTCATTAACATCAGATACCATATTAACAACCCATTTAAATGTTCATTTTAATAGCAACTCACCCTATTCTGACAAAATCCTATTAGCAGGTAACCTCTGTGTAAACCATACTGCAAACATCTGCTACTTCCAGCGTCTGCCTCGTGACTGATAGTGTACAACAAGACGAAGTGGGCAGAGATTAGAAAAAATGAAGCTCTTTATATAGCCGAGAGAGCAGCTAATCTGGATGTTCTAAGCTTGTTTTCACCTAGAGCTCCAACCCTCTTCCAGAGAGAATCAAATCGCTTTTCACCTGAACCCTTCCACCCCTAATCCATCAGCATGAAAAGAGAATTAACGAGTGTAACGTGCGCTACATGTATATGGGATTATAGCTGGTGAAGAGATAAAGCCGAGTCACCTGTGTATACAAAGACTACAGGGGGTGATTAACGACAGGTGTGACGCGCCAGCCCGTGAACGGGTTAAGCCAAAAAAAAATAAAAAGGTATGTTTCAGGTAACATGGGCAGAAAGACTGGAGTCGGTAGGTCGGATTTTTATTTTATTTTATTTTATTTTTTTAACATGAAAGTACTAGCCATCCTCCGTGGAAATTCTAAAAATGACCCAAAAAGTATAAAAATATGAAATTTTCTTCAAACTTGCTTAAAAAAAAAACGTAGGGTCGACCCTGTTTTGCTAGGGTTGGTCGGGTGACCTGAAACAAACCTTTTTTTTTATTTGGCCTTATCTTTCAAGCTGACGCTTAAATTCAACTAGCCAGCCGCCGTCCACACCACTCACTGCGACAAGAGGAGGTGCTGTTGTTTTACACTTGAGTCGCTTACCACATGGTCTCTACCTCACAGACAGACACGCGCCCCCTGTAGCTTTTTTTTTTGTTTTTTTTTTCTATACACACGCTAATCTCATAACCCCCTTATCCGTTATACAGGTAACGAGTATTCTCTTTTAAAATAGCTGCCAGTCAGCTTAGCTCTAGAAGCAAGAAGGCGTGTATAGGTGCCTTATAAGTCGGCAGGGGGTAAATACTAGTGAAAAAGGAAGGCAGGTGTGCAGGTAGCTTTTCTAACAGACACGTGTGTGCACTAAGCTGCTTAAGTCTAAACCCTCCCGCAGTAGTCAGGTGGCATGTGAAAACTTACTTAACTGATCTCTTACATTGAGTAGAGTCTCTGTGCTGAGAGAGCCTTTTCAGCCGTTTAAGAGGATTAACTAGGACAGGGTACATAAGGAGTGAAACGCCGAATAGCGGCTACTCAGTCTCGTGCAGCACAAGCAGCAGCATCTAGCAGCGGCTTCAGCAGCAGCTGCACGTGCAGCACAAGCAGCTGGCAGCGACTTCAGCAGCACAAGCAGCACGAGCAGCACAAGCCGTAGCATTTGTCAGCAGCATCCGTGACATCGTCAGCAGCAGCCCCCATGACCTTGTCAGCAGCACAAGCAGCCAGCAGCTGCTGACAGCTGCTTCAGCAGCTGCTGGCAGCTGCTGCACGAGCAGTAGCACAAGCAGTAGCATCTGTCAGCAGCAGCAGCAGCAGCACAAGCAGCCAGCAGCTGCTGCATGAGCAGCACAAGCAGCACAAGCAGCAGCACCGACAGCAGCAGCAGCAGCAGCAGCAGTGTGGACCACTAAAGTCGAGATGAAGCCTAGTGACATTTGACATGAAGCTTGAAAAACACAGTGACAGGTGACATGAGCAATTCTTAAAATCGACATGAGATATGAGCATAATTAAGCGACATCGACATGCGCCATGGCTATTTTTTAAGACAAACATCATATGTCATAGCCTCCTCATCCAAACCTCCACTAGTAGTGCTCTATAAGCGCAAGCTGTAAACCCTCTCCTCCCCTCGTGCACACAGGCGAATTATCAGAGTCAGCCAATGGTGTCAATACCCCTCTCATACAAGGGTCGGGCGCTGCTGGACTATAATAGATGAGTCAAGGACCGTTCTACTGAGGGTCAGGCAGGCTAAGTCGGACATTCAATGACAGGTAGGTCTTTGACAACCTTGCTTGAAAGTCTGGACAGCATTGACAGACTGGGGCATAAGGATCTCGCATGGTCAGACTTTCAAGCAAGTTTTGCTAAAGTCGCGTTATTGAATGTCCGACCTAGCCTGACCCACAGTAGAACGGTCCTTGACCCGTCTATTATAGTCCAGCAGTGCCCGACCCTTGGCTGAGAGCAGTTTAAGCGCCATTGGGTGTCTCTGATATTTGCCTCTGTGTAAGATGAGAAAAAAAGTCTGTTGAAAGACTATATTTCAAGCCAGAAAACTGTAATTAGCTTTCCAAGTTGTTTATTTAACAATATCTTAGCCTAGCAAGCAGCTGTCAGATGTCATCTAAGAAAAAAAATGTGAGCTGTTAATAGATTCAAGAGAAATTAGTTTACAAATAGCCCGTGTAAGTACGCCCATGTCTTGCTTATTTCTCATAGGGTTGTAAGATAGTCACATCATGATGCACATCATCATAAACGCGATCATGATACCTTTCATTGTAAGTAGACTCGCCTCTCTGCCCTCTCTTTTAGAGAGGGCAGAGAAGCGAGTCTCACTCTTAAAAAACCCTGCCCCTCCCCCCCTCCCCCCCCTCCCCCCCCCATGCATCTTAAAGAGTGCCCCCCAGAGTGCCCCTCTCCCCCCCCTCCTAGAAAAAAAGAGCCGTATTTTTAAATTATTTTTTAGCAAGCTTTTTCAGCTTGCTTTTTTTTTCTTTTTTTAAATTTATTTATCCATCAAAATCTCAAGTGACTTATTTTGAAAGCCAACCTAGTAGTCACGTGACCCCCTTAAGTAGGTCACTTCCCGTCACGTGACCTATTTGAATTTCCCGCCAACATGGTGGTCACGTGACCCTCTTAAGTAGGTCACTTCCGGTCACGTGACCTATTTGAATTTCCCGCCAAAAGGGAGGCCTCTCATTGGCTGCTTTTGAATTTCCCGCCAAAAGGGAGGCCTCTGATTGGCTGCAGGTCGATTGAGTAATAAACAGTACTTAACTATAGTCCCGTTCCGATACATACAATACTACTCCTGTGTGTGTGTGTGTGTGTGTGTGTGTGTGTGTGTGTGGGTGGGTGGGCGGGTGTGTGTGTGTGTGTGTGTGTGTGTGTGAATTTTATACAAATACAATTATTCATTCCTTTCAGCAAGAAAATTAGCTCAATGTAATCATATGATTTGAACTGCCCTACTTATCAGAGCCTTGACGACATCTGACCGCCCCCCTTTTCAGGATCTAAATGGAAATTCACCGCCGCCGCTTTTCAGAGTCGCGCTGCAGTGGTTATCCAATACATGGCGGAGCGCCATTACCTAATTCTTTTGTATGTGAAAAAAAAACAGGACTGATAAGGGGTTTAATTAGACAGATATTGGTTCTACACTATCAAAAAATAACCCCTCAGCGCTTTAATGCTAAAGGTAGCATAGTGCTTTAATGCGCTACGCTCTTTGTCGATATGCCAGTGTATGCATGCATGCAGCCCTGGTGAGGAACTCTGAGTGCTGCATTCATGGCTTATGACGACAACGGGCACTGCACATTAAAGAGCTATGCGACTATTAAAGGGTTAGATCCAGTCTTGCTCCAGTCATCCCGAATGCTATACCCAGAGTTGGTGGTCTGGTCCAGACTGCTGTACACAGATTGTGGACGGGATGGCGGGTTGCTGCCAGACTATCCCTCTGGTACGATATGCGGCTGGCGCGGCCGAGACTGTCTTATATGATGCTGAGTCTAATTATGTATTAGATACCCTACGAGTAACTGAGAGTATGTCAAAACAATCACGGCAAACTGACTGGCGACTTCATAGGATTATAGGGCGGTTATTATTACATAACTCAGTAACCTTTGGTTATGTGTTAGATAGAGTACACTTGGACACGGTTATTCCATATACCCACTGCCCCACAGGGTCAAGACGAGGTGATTTAAATAATAAGACCCAGACGGGTAAAATAGCCAAAGTCAACAATGACCTGTTTTTTTAGCCAATATGGACAAAGAGACACGGGGTGCTGTACACAGGTTGTGGACGGGCTGGCGGGTCGCTGCCAGACTATCTCCCTGGTCCGATATGCAGCCGGCGTGGCCGAGACTGTCTTATATGATGCTGAGTCTAATTATGTATTAGATTCCCTACGAGTAACTGAGAGTGTGTCAAAATAATCACGGCAAACTGACTGGCGACCTCATAGGTCAGTTATTATTACATAACTCAGTAACTTTCGGTTATGTGTTAGATAGAGTACGCTTGGACACGGTTATTCCATATACCCGCTGCCCCACAGGGTCAAGACGAGGTGATTAAATAATAAGACCCAGACGGGTAAAATAGCCAAGTCAACAATGCCCTGTTTTTTAGCCAATATGGACAAAGAGAAACGGGGTGCTGTACACAGCTTGTGGACGGAGTGGCGAGTTGCTGCCAGACTATCCCCCTGGTCCGATATGCAGCCGGCGTGGCCGAGACTGTCTTATATGATGCTGAGTCTAATTATGTATTAGATGTCCTACGAGTAACTGAGAGTGTGTCAAAATAATCACGGCAAACTGACTGGCGGCCTCATAGGTCAGGTATTATTACATAACTCAGTAACCTTCGGTTATGTGTCAGATAGAGTACACCTGGACACGATTATTCCATATACCCACTGCCCCACAGGGTCAAGACGAAGTGATTAAGTAATAAGATACCCAGACGGGGGGTAAAATAGCCAAGGCAACAATGTCCTGTTTTTAGCCAATATGGACAAAGAGACACAGGGGGTGCTGGGAGTTGGCGACAAGGGGCAAGACGAGCAAGACTACTTCTCAAAATAGACAATGCCAATGGCCAAGACCTAGTTCTTAAATTCGACAAGGCCCATTGGTATCTCTTATATTCGACAAGTGACACATGTGCCCCGTCTGTGGTCCTAATATAGATTTTCTAAAAAAAAAAAAAAAAAAGTAAATTTTCTGCACCGTGTGACAACGACCGATCAGCTACATAGCAGAGATTTCCCCAACCTATTTTTGGTTATTTTTCTATTCAGTTTTTGATCAGCGCACTATATTATCGTGGGTTTTTTTTTTAAAATTTTTTAATCATAAATAATATGTAGACTTGGAAAAAAAAAGAAAAAAAAGAGAGCTGACACGCAAACTCCTACTCACAAGGATCAGGCTCACTCTCACCAAATCAGTGCAACTAAAAAAGTGACGTACATGATCGGTGGACGTACATGATCGGTGGACGTACATGATCGGCAGAGGACAAAATCCGTCTTTTACCCCCTGCACTACGATGTTTAACTCTCCCAACCATACCTACAGGCTATAATGTATCTTTGGGGAGTTTATTAGAAAAAAAAACCTCCCAAAATATTTATAGGGGCCGGAGGGGGGGGGCTCAATGTGTAACCGATCATGTACGTCACATGACGTACATGATCGGCTTGGAATGTCATGTAACATTTCCTCATTACCCACTGCTTCACATGTCTATGATTATACATATTAAGACCTACATCATATGTACACCTTGCTATGATTGATTTATGTTTTATATATGGTCAGAAAGGGTAATTAAGACAGTCAATAAATAATGGCCGATCATGTACGTCACATGACGTACATGATCGGTATTTCAAATGTCATGTAAAATACTCTTACTAGTCGCATCTACACATGTCTAACATCTTACATGTCAAGACACACATCATATGTACACCTAGGTAAGGTTTATTTATGTTTTTCCTTGTTCAGAAAGGGTAGGGCAGTCAATAATCACCGATCATGTACGTCACCGATCATGTACGTCACATGACGTACATGATCGGTATTGAAATGTCAAGTAAAATTCTCTTCCTAGTCGAATATACACATGTCTAACATTTTACATGTCAAGCCACGCATCATATGTACACCTTGGTAAGGTTTACTTATGTTATATGATGATCAGAAAGACTGGGGCAGTCAATAATCACCGATCATGTACGTCACCGATCATGTACGTCACCGATCATGTACGTCACCGATCATGTACGTCTCCCGATCATGTACGTCTCCCGATCATGTACGTCACTTTTTTAGTTGCACTGATTTGGTGAGAGTGAGCCTGATCCGTTTTTCAGATTGCCGACTCGGCGAGAGTTTCTGACTATGTATCTTTTATAAAGCCTTAGATATGGTGTGGTATTTTTCATCTCGCTATAGTTTAGTTGGTATTCAAAGAAACTGCCTCATTTCTATCAGAAATACACAATATTGAATTGTTTTTTATATTTTAATATATTCAGAAGCGCACTTTGTTGCCTATATAGCTCATTATGCGTTGAAATGTTCGCGAGCATCATAGGAATGTACAAAACCCCTATTGTGGCGCCATCTGACGAAAGAGCGGGGAACTATACGTGACCTGAACCCCGCCCTCAGCGCGTTCGTTATTCGCATCTTTGACAGCGACTAAGAGACGCTCAAACTGTCTCTTATTTAGTTTGAACTTATCACAAATTTGTCTTTGATAGGTCGTAGATTGACTTCTGACTTTTTTTCTTTTTTAGTTAGAATAAAAAACAAGTGACGCCGACACAGACCTGCGCATTAACGCGCTCCACCGTCTTCAGAGGGTTGAGTCTATAGTACAGTAGATTCTACTGTGTACTTACACTAACAGTGCTACATACCGGTGGTGAAGTGGTGTTGCAAGAACAATTGAGGCTCTTTATATAGCTGAGAGAGCGAATGGTCTAATCTTGTTTTCACCTTGAGCCCCACCCTATTCCAGAGAGGGTATCAAAAATCACATGTACACGTATATGGGCTTATAGCTGGTGAATAGATAAGGCGGGGCAACTGTGTATACTAACACTACAGGGGGCGTTTTAACGACAGGTGTGACGCGCCAGCCCGTGGAGGGAGCTTTTGTTTTCACCTAGAGAGTGTATACAAAGCCTACAGGGGGTGATTAACGACAGGTGTGACGCGCCAGCCGGTGGCCGGATCACCGCATCTTCTAAGCTTTGTTTTCACCTAGAGAGGGGATCGAGAGTGTATACAAAAAACAGAAAAAACCTACAGGGGGTGTTTAACGCGGCCGGCTGCCTACATGCTATGGTCTAAGCCTGTTTTCAGCTAGAGAGGGACCTAAATCACCTAAGCCTTTTCCACCCTTAAATCGATCTGATAATTACCATAAAGAGGAGTAATGCGCGTTACATGTATATGGGCTTATAGCTGGGTAAGAGATTAAGATGCTAGTCAACTGTGTATGCAAAAAAAAAACTACAGGGGGTGTCTAAAGTCGATTGTCATGCGCCAGCGGGCGGACGGAAGTCTGCCACTCTAGCTGTGACTACAAGCGCGTGCGTGTGGTAGACAGCTTAAATCAAACACAAGTTAAGCTCCTTATAGCTTCCTACTGACTGCGGATTCGAGTGCTTGAAAGATGGTCTTTTGTTTTTTTCATCTATTTCCTCGGGGGCTCGAACAGGATTAAAGATGTAACGAACCCGCACCTACACAGGTAGACAGCTGGTCGCCTTCCTAGTGAGAGTTTTCCTCTTGAGTTAAGAAGCTTATCTCGGAGCCTAGTACATAAGCGAGAGTGAAACATGAGTCCCACACACTTCTTCTACCACCTTCAGCATGGCGTCATAAGGAATCACTCTACGTTCTACCGAATGTGAGCAATCCCAACACTACTACAGAGCCGCAACAACACCACACGAGGAGACGCCCATGTTTACTGATGAGTTAACAAGTAGCAAGGTGGAGGTTGGTTTTTATCAAGATTCGTACGGGTGGCTGGAAAGTGTGATGGCTACTTCTGCAGCTATTGCTGCTGCTCGTGCAAAACGTGAAGCTCGTATCGCTGTTCGTGCTACACATGCTGCATACGAAGTTGCCAATGCTGCTAACAACGCTGCTGTTACTCTCGCCGCTGCTGCTCGTGCTGCTAATGTTTTTGCTACTGTTTCCGCTCTTGCTACCGATGCTGCTGCTACTGATGCTGCAACGTCTGCTAAAAGTGTCGCTGTTGCGGCTGCTGCTAGGGCTAATGCTATAAATGCTTGTACAGCTGCTAAAAAAATAGCCTGTTTTGCTTATGCTAGTCGCAGTGTCACTGTTACGGCTATGGCTGATGCACATGATGCTAAGTTACGGGCTTTTGCTTTTGCTGAAGATGCTGTTGATGCTGAAGATGTTGCTGCTGCTGCTGCTACTGCTGCTGAAGATGCTACTGCTGCTGCCGCTGCTGCTGCTGAAGATGCTGCTGCTGCTGCGGCTGCTGCTCTAGACACCTATGACGCTGCTGCTCTAGACACCTATGACGCTGCTGCTGCTGCTGAAGATGCTGCTGCCGCTGCTGCTACTGCTGCTGCTGAAGATGCTGCTGCCGCTGCTCTAGACACCTATGACGCGGCTGCTGCTGCTTTTGCTGAAGATGCTGTTGATGCTGCTACTGCTGCTGCCGCTGCTGCTGCTGAAGATGCTACTGCTGCTACTGCTGCTGCCGCTGCTGCTACTGCTGCTGCTGAAGATGCTGCTGCCGCTGCTCTAGACACCTATGACGCTGCTGCTACTGCAGCTGCTGCTCTAGACACCTATGACGCTGCTGCTGCTGCTGAAGATGCTGCTGCTGCTGCTGCACTAGTCATCTATGACGTGGCTGCTGCTCTAGACACTTATGACGCGGCTGCTGCTGCTGCTGCTGCTGCTGAAGATGCTGCTGCTGCTGCTGCTCTAGACACCTATGACTGAAAACTTAGTAAGCGTTATTTACAAACACTACTGCTACCTATGACTAAACTTAGTAGGTGTTATTTACAAACAAGAGAGCCACGTGGTGTTGTTTACAAACAAAGAGAGCCACGTGGTGTTGTTTACAAACAAAGATAGCCACGTGATGTTGTTGTGGCCTATCATGCCAATGAAGGGGTCACGTGATCAAGGGGGCGCGGCCTATTATGCAAATGAGGGGGTCACGTGACCAAATGGCGACCTCTGATTGGCTGGTGATCAAAGGGGCGTAGTCTACTATGCAAATGAGGGGGTCACGTGATCAAGGGGGCGTGGCTTATTATGCAAATGAGGGGGTCACGTGACCAAATGGCGACCCCTGATTGGCTGGTGATCAAGGGGGCGTGGCCTATTACGTAATTATGCAAATGAGGGGGCGTGGCCTATTACGTAATTATGCAAATGAGGGGGTCACGTGACCAAATGGAGGCCTCTGATTGGCTGCAGGTCGATTGAGTAATAAACAGTAGTTAACTATAGTCCCGTTCCGATACATACTATACTACTTATTGGCCATGTAGTAGCCATATAAGGTAGAATGACCTAAAGGTAACCACGTACCATGAGATGTCCACCTTAATTACGTAGTCATTGGTGTATGGTATTGTACTTATTTGAGCTTATCATGAATGAATGACTAGCCTACAAAATTGAGGTATCTCATGATACGTGGCTACCTTTAGGTCAGTCTACCCTATTGCGCTATAACCATGATTTATACTCTAAAGCATTGGCTATAGTCGTAGGTTATTTTTTAAGATTTGCCATGGCCAAACAACCTGCGATTCAGGCACAAAAGGCAATATCTAGACAGATTCTATCTACAATGTGACACTTAAGTATGGATATTTTCATGATCTTGTTCCATCAGAAATGTGGTGTGACAAAATTGGAAAATCAATACTACAGAGACTACGATGCATCGCTGTGGTCTGAGAGTAATACTATATTCTTACAGACACAAAAGAAAACTGTTTCGTAAATCACACTACCTTCTACCAGCATCCTGACTGACACGATCTGCGAAAAGGGACCTTAGTGCAGGGTGCATTAAGGTCAGTTTCCCCAGTACATTTCACCTGTAGTTAGTTATGGATTAGTTGGATTATTAGTGTGAACCTTACATATGGTTATTTATACATGTTTCGTTATCTGTACAGTTAAGCAGTTAAGACAGGCTTTACAAAAGAATAAAAACATCTACTCTTTTGTAAGCTTTCATCTTCTCAGTACTATTAGTGATAATGACCATGCATATATTTCAGGTACAGCTCAATCCCTTTCCAATCCGGAGGGACCATTATTTATTAAATCAGAACATGTCTACAACGTACACAACTGGATAAAGACAACAGCTAAACATATAAACTCCTCAATGCTTTATAACTTTGTAATCTGTTAGTCATATCGTGCAGCACAAGGGAGTTAACAATGAATATTTATTTGTTTTTGTGGGGAAATTTACTACTACATAATCAGTAATAACCGATAAATGAATACCATTCTCTTTATAGTTTAGCATGAAAAAAGTTTTCTTTTTTATAATTTTAGGGTTACTTCGTGCCCTTTTAGGGTCATTTCAATGTTCCAGTTTGTCTTAAAGTGCCCTGTCATGTTTCGGATAAACCTCACACTTACAGGGGTTGTGAAAACATCACAGTAGCATATTTTTAGAACTAGTTACACATAAGTGGGCTGCTGTGTAGCACTGTGATGCTACTAATTAAGTACCAAAGGGTTAAGACACACTCTCAGAATATGACTCGTAACATGATTTATGCATCACTATTTCATCAGTTCCTACAGCGCTGTAGGTTTATCCCACAGAATATTCATGATTGAAGAGTCTTCTCATATAGAGCGCCTGCAGAAAATATTGTGGGAAAAGTCCTCTTTATCCATCAATTTTAGGTATTGATAGAATCAATAATTTGATTGTTCCTTTAGATGGGTAATGCCCTAGCAGTGAAAAATAACCTTTACTGAAAGGAGTGCATTGGCTGCAATGACAGACCTTTGATAAACCATTTGATAGAAGTAAGGCCGGTGAAAGTAAAATCTATGTAATCATGTTAAAACCATCAGCATAAAAACTCTATAGTAGATCTCATACTCACATTTAGTTAACCACTAAAACTGCATGAAATAGGCAGTCATCAATGAAATCTGCAATAGCGAAGAGGAGTATCAGGAGGTGGTGGACATTGTAAATTGCCTTCCATTGTCATGTAGTCATAGACAGACTCTAGCCTCCTGAGGCTGTGGGTAATGATAGCAGGCCATTGTTGTCGTCTATGACCGGGTGCAACCTATGACCGGCTTGGAAAAGAACTGCTTTATTTAGGGCAGATAAAGATATAAATGGTGGAAAATGTTAGTGGGTGACTTAAGACTTTATAAACTCACTAAATATCACTCATCTTATTTCAATTTATATCTACATCTGCCCTAAATAAACAATTTCCTTTCAAGCCGGTCATGGATTGCACCGGGTCATAGATTGCACCCGGTCATAGGTTGCACCAGGTCATAGATGAAAACATTGGCCCGCGTTCGTGAGACACAGCCATAGGGTTTGTTATCTGCATGTTGCAGGTAATGAGGTCTGCACAGGACAACTAGGGGGAGCCACCTGCAGGTAAGTACCTGCCAGTAACAGGTTGGTGTCTACTGTGAACAAGGGTTGACTTTACCTGTAGAACCTAGAGTACCTGCATGGAAAGGAATTGATGTCTGATAGAATGGAGATGGATGTGCTAAGTAGAACATACATTTTACGTGACAGAAGGAGTGTTAGGCCCTAAATCTGTGTTTTACCATTGCATGGCAGCTGCCATGTTTTTTTTGTTCTGCATGTTTTGCCTAGTCAAGTTGATTTTGCCATTATGTATACAAATCTACTTAAAATTACATACTGCAACAACCATTGATATTTTAGTTTATTAAATCTGAGGGTGTAGATGTCCTGCAGTGATGAATATTTAATAGCATTCTGTGTTAAAAGTTAATTCAAAGTAAAATATCTTTGTAACTATATTCTTAAAGGCCCAGCGCCCCTATATATACGGCTGAGTACCTGTCCCGACTGCGCTCTGACTGTTACTGCACGTGCAGTAAGAACTGCGGGTTTAATAGAATTGTATAACAACCCTTACAAACACTGTCCTTACACTGTGCTGTTGTGTACTAAGCAATAAGCAGTTGTTGAATGATTGCTAGATGCATCCTTTGGGGTAGGGGGCGATGCAAACCCACGAACATGACTATGACTTGTAATCTTCCATTTAGTCCATTTCATCTAGATGTGAAAAATGCTACTGTTCATTCCAATGTATTCCAATCTTAACAATGGTATTAGGGTTTTTTTAATGCAATAGATGACCTGCAACAGATGTGATGGAAAAGGGGAAGATTCAGGGGCTAAATCAGTACTCCTTACTCTTGAGAGTTGGAATGAGGTTGGTACGACAGCTAGATTGGACATGTTACTCTCCTGTGTCCACCTCACTGCATTAGGAGAGCACCGCTCCTCTCCATTATGCAGGTCAACATCTTTGCACTGGCCCAATATTTAACCCTACATGTTGGCAGTACTTTGCAACATGCTTTTATAATTATCTTATAGAGAATACAACATTGTAGGCATGGCAAAAAAGGCAACATCCTGGTGGGATATGCTAATGGCAATTTCTTTGTAATTGTGCACACAAGTATGTGCAAATCTACAGGAGTATTCTCTGTACTAGCCTATTGAGGGCAAAAGTGTTAAGCATTGCTTCTTCTGGGACTACAGAGTGGATTTCCTGCCTGCTGCCCACCTGCCTGACATAGTAGAGAGTAAGATTCCACAATGATGTGATTTCCCAGTAAGCAAACACGGCGTGAACCCACGTGGGGCCACAGCGGGTTCCGATGTGGCCCTGAGTGGCCTGCCTGGGTTGAGCCCCACAGGTTTGATTGCTGTGGGCCCAAGACAACAAGAGGGCTAACAAATGGCGGGTCATATTGGGTTCTGACTGTGTTGTCTAATTCCTCACGCCACTTGGGAAAATGTAAATTTTAGAACGGATCCAATGATTCCCTTTTCTTGTAATTAATTAGGAAGCAGTCATAATGCTTCTTGCCCCCTCTCAAAAAAAGTTTCTAATATGTTCAGCATGTAACATTGGAGGTCTGCTCACCACCACTATGCACTGCAGCCTGCACTGCACTACACTCTGCACCGCACCCTGTACTTAACTTTGCACTGAACCCTGGACTACACTTTGCACTGCACTCTGCACCGTACTTTGCACTGCACCCTGCACTACACTGCACTGCACTGCACTCTGCATCGCACCTACGACTCCGACAATATACTGCACATTTCACAATTGTGATGTTTATTCTAGAGTGTTAGGGTGGGTCGCTACCCTTTGATCAAAATTAACAGAATCTCTCTATTTTTTTTCGTACATACAGTCAAGATCATATAGAATCGGAAAACGAATAGAAAAATGGGGGGTCCTGAGCTACTTTTTAAATTACAGAGTTTTGACACATTTAAGTATTTTCATTTTTCACAAAAAAAAAAGAAAAAAATGTAGGTAATAATATGATGTTTCCAGAAAGAATAGGAACAAGTTTTCATTATTTTGTAGCTTTATCAACTAAAAATAGTATTCAAAGGGGGTCCCGGGCATATTTTTAGGTATTTTGGCCTTTGAAGTTAAGAAATAGTGCAAAAATGGTCTAAATCTTATATTCAATGCCTAGAATGTTGGCAAAATGGCAAGAATCAGGATATAAAATGGTTGTACTTCATAGCCTTGGTTACTTCAAGCAATATAATGGCATTTATATCAATCTAGATAATGATTTATTGATTAATAATTCCATTTTTTTAGGTTAAGTCAAAAATAGCAAATATTATTGGCTACAAATATATCAAATATTCAAAGTCCAATATAAAGCTCAATTTTTCTCAAATTGTCTAATTCTTGGATATTACTTAGTCAGCATATACATGTATATGTACCCAGTGATTAAATATCCATGGTGGTTGCACCTGATATTGAGGTGCACATGTCAATACAAACATATCCCACTTACCAAATTAGAACAATATAAAGATGGCATACACTTATTGATGATAAGGGAAATCCAAGGATGCCGTAACTACAAGGATTTCCCCAACTGCCTTATCATACCAATCAACCTTCATCCCTGAGTCTCTCCCTGCATAAAGATACACAGACACTGAGGGTATATATTTTTCCTTCTGTATTTTATTATCTATAGGTTCGGTTTCTAAATGTAAGAATTTATTTCCCCCCTTGCATGTCTTACTGTCGTAAATGTAGTGTTAACATAGCACTGCTATAAACTTGTTTCTAACCTATACAACACATTTTAGATTTTTATTTGTACGATTTAGTAAATACTTTTGGTATGCTATGTATTGAAACATAAAAAGCATGTATTGGCCCAGGCGAATATGGTACATGAATGGTATAACTCACCCGATAAAACATTGTAATTTTTTTTTTCAAACATTATTATTATGAAAAGGAAAGATTCAATTATTGACTTCCCAATGTTGAAAAGACAGAATGGAGAAGTTACAGTAAAGTTATCACTCTGCTATACACATGGATCTTTGCTACTCTTTTTCTTGAGCTTTCAAATTTGAAATGTCTGTGGCAAAATAGGATTTTTTGCGTAAAGACTGACTGACCTTTGAGCATTATTTGGTACCATAGACCATTATATATATAGGGTTTGTTGCGTAAAGACTGGCTGATTTTTAAGCCCAGTTTGGTTCCGGAGACCACTATAATTATATATAGGATTTGTTGCGTAAAAACTAGATTATCTTTAAGTGCAGTTTGGTACCATAGACCACTATATAGGGTCTGTTGCATAAAGACATATTGTTTGTAGCCTAAAGACATTTGTTCAAGTTCAAGTTTCAAGTTTCAATCATTTTATTCACATGAATTCACATCAATATCGGTACATTACAAGCAAATGTAATCACATACATTGTTTTATTTTTTTAAAACAATATATTAAACCTTCATATTATCAAATAAATTCATAAATACACTTATGTAATATGAATCTAACATCCCTTGACACGTCATATTTCCAATTTGATATTAATATGGTGAATAAGGCTGCTACTTGGCATGTTATACCAGTTTACGTTAGCCACCCTCAATTGACACATACATTTGTATTATACATTAGTAATTATTGATTATATAATCAAATTCAGTAGTCATAATATTATACATTTATCTAATTAATTAGATTATGTAGTGTAGCTCTTAAAAGTATTACAGGACTTTACATGGACATTACACAAGGCTATTTCATTTCATTTACACTTTTCTCTAATAGATATATTTCACAACAGCGCTTCAAGTATAAATTTGATATATTATATTAATAACAGATTTTTAAGCTTCAACACCATATAGAAGGACAATAAGATAAAGTAAACACTCACAATATATTTTATACTAAAAATGTAGATCTATATAAATTCACACTTTTTCAACAGATATTAGTCCTCTCATCTCCCTTTTTAAAAGGAGCTTAAAGGAATTTCTGTTTTTAACATTTCTTTTCCCTGGGTCCAATTTATTCCATACAGTTGAGACAGTATATTCAAGGCTCCTTTTATATGCTTCACAATGAGGAATCTTTTTTTTTTAATAATATTGCTTGGGCACATCTTAGATTAACATTCATTTTCCTTATATATTTAGCTTTGGTAGCTCTCTTATGGCCTTCAATATAAATATGTGACAATCTTCTATGTACCAAGAAATTCACTTTTGCCTCTGCATGGACAGCAACAGTAGGTGTCCTCATTGGTTTTTTTAGACAAACTTTCAAAACTCTATTTTGTGACCTTTGCATTTTATCCAGAAGTGTACCTTTTGATTTAGCATATAATATATCACCATAATCAAAAATAGGCATGATGTATACCTTATAAATTTTGAGCAAGCTTGACTTACTCAGAAACCGAGATATTTTTATTAGTTGATAAGTTCGATAAGCCACAGTTTTTAACTGATTCCTCATGAAGATGTCATAATCTAATTTTGGATCCAAGATAATGCCTAAATATTTGTAACTTGGTACTCTTTTTAAAGGAGTACCATTTATATGTAAACTTGCATTTTTGAAGCATTTCTTATTTCCGAAACCCATAAATTTTGTTTTACTTATATTTACTGTTAATTTATTTTTATTACACCAAGACACAAAGGTATCAATGCTACTCTGCATTTTTCTAACAGCTGTATTATTATCTTTGTCTGTGACATATATTACAGTATCATCTGCAAAAAGACTCAAATTTACATTATTATCTAATGAAGTTACATCATTAATATAAGCCAAAAATAATAGAGGACCCAAAATAGAACCCTGTGGAACTCCACAAGATACAGGTTTTATGGCTGATAAGACACCCTCAATACAAGTTTTCTGAGATCTATTACTTAAATGATCTTCTATCCACCTTAACATTTGACCTTTGACACCCATGAAATCCAATTTTTGAAGAAGTATTTTATGGTTCACGGTATCAAATGCCTTCTTAAGGTTGAAAAAAGTAGCAATAGTATCCATACCAACATTTCTACCAGACAATATATCATCAGTAATATTACCAACAGAAGTTATTGTAGACAAACCTTTTCTGTAACCATATTGATTTTCAGATAATAATTTATGTTCTTCAAAGAAAGACATTAGTTTTTTATGCACAACTTTTTCTAACAATTTACTTGGCAGAGACAACAAAGATATTGGTCTAAGATTAGTTACCTGTCTAGTGTCTCCCCCTTTGTGAATAGGGATAATAGTGGCACATTTCCATTCAGATGGCACTTTGCCTACATTAAATGACGTGTTAAATAGATGTACTAGTTGTTTTTTTGCAGAATGAAAAACCAATTTTAGAATATTAGAGTTGACTCCATTAATAGCTGATGATTTTGTAGTGGCAATTTCTTTTATAAAATTATCAATTTCATCCTAATCAGTTGCAATGAAGTCTAATGATGTTTTGTCATAAATACTTCCATCATAGGACCATATTTCATTGTAGTTTTTTGCCAGATTTTGACCAATGTTAGAGAAGTAGTCATTAACAAAATCAGGTGTTTCATGTTCTGGGACATCATAACCATCATTCTGTAAATGCACCCCCCTAGCATTACCTTTTTTATTAGGTAGTAGTTTTGCTATTTCCCTCCAAAATCTATTTGGATCATTAGCACATTCATCCGTCAAATTATTAACAAAGTTTTGTCTTGTATTAAAAACATCCTTGCTTAGATTCACCCTAGCATCATGTGCATTTTGTTTATCAATAGGGTTTTTAGTCTTATAAGACCTTGATAGTAATCTATCCTTGTCAGCAATCTGGTCTAAAAGGGCAGCATCTGCCCATTCTTCCCTAGGCTTTACTATATTAAATGTTTTAAATGGACACATAATAATCAATATTTCCAGTAAACAGTTAATGAAATAACTCCACAACCAGTCTGGATCTTGATTGGCATAATACACATCCCAATCCAGCTCTGAAAAATCTTTGACCAATTTTTCTGCATTAAATTTTTTCATCGACCTACCATTTAATTTTGTTTTTTCACTACAAGTAACCGGGGGATCAATAGAACCATAAACCATATAATGATCACTCAAATCAAAAGGTATTACATCAGCATTATCCATATCTAAATTGTTAGTAAATATCAGATCTAAACAAGACTCTTTTTCAGCCACCCTAGTGGGTTTTCTAATCCAGTTTAACAAACCATATTGCATCATATTATTTACTAGACGATTGCTATTAGTTTTCTGTTGGGGGTCCAATAAATCTATATTAAAATCACCTAAAATATATATCCTTTTTCTGGATTTTGTAACCAATTTTTGAACTAGGGGTTCAAATAGATTAAAGAATTTTTCCGGGTTTCCCTGAGGAGGCCTACATACAGTACAAATAACACTTTTTTTCCTATTTTAATCCATAACCACAAGACATTGCGTCTCTAGGTCAATACAGGAATAATTTAAATCCATTAACTCATATTGTTTACATGATAAATTTTCATTAATATAAGTACACAAGCCACCACCTATTTTTGGTTCAGTATTTGTGGGATGATCCCTCCATTGCCTATCCGATCTGTACATATGATAGCATACTATTTGTGGTTTGAAGACATTTGTAGTCTAAAGACATTTGTGCTTTAAAGCCACATGTGTAGTGTAAAGACCCGTGGAGTGTCTTTATGCAACAAATTGATATCAATTTGTAGTCTAAAGACTGATTTGTAGTGTAAAGACCCCACACCCACACTACTGCATTCATACTGGGACAAAATCAGTTTTATAGACCCTACAGAGATCCCTTGGCCACACAACATTGCAATGGCTTCTGCTTCCAGGATATCCTTAAATAAGTTACCGGGAACGTTGGGTATTAGTGTATTATATTTCTTATGTTTTCAGGACCTGCATAGTTAAAGGGAAGACGGCTGTGTAACAATATTCTACTCCCCCGCAAACCCTTAGCCTGCATAGTAATACTATTGTAGCAATGATGCATATTTCAGGTACCTCAATCCCTTTGAGATCCGGAAGGGACCATTATTTTTGGGACACAGCACTACACCGGCAAGATGGCTAATACTCAGAAAGAGTATAGATAACTCATATCATGTTAAGAACAATCATTCCAACTTACTACAGTTATGCATCAATATTATGTTAGTTTTTACAGACCTATATGGGTTTATCCACAATTCTATAAGTATAATGTTTTCTATAATTCAATGTCAGCTGATTTGTCCCAATTGGAAGTTCATTCTCTGTGTGCAAGCAGGACTTCACAGCATTGCTGAATGCATTACACCTGCATGTAGTAGAGTAGTGAGAGGTAGAGGAAAATATCACTCTGCATGCTTCATCCATATAGTAGATAATAGTTTTAAGTTGGATGCATTTTCAGTGATTTGATAACTGTTGGGCATTGTCATGTACAATGCCTACAGGAGATATGGTGTGAAGGGTACCTATCTATCCATTGCTTTCAGGCCTTGCAATGATTAGTAATTGCTTTATTTCTACAATGGGGTAATGTACTATCAGTGCGAAATAAACTTACTCTAAGGAGTGCATTAACTCTTATAACATACTTTTTGATATTGCGAAAGTAAACTGGATAAAGGGTTACAGTAAAAGAGCACCCATCTACACTAAAAGGTGAACAAAGAAATAATACCCCGTATGATATACTATTATCAAATTGTTGAACGACAATTACTCTGAAAGAACTTATTTTCACGGTTTAAATTTTTGCGGATGTGTGAAAATTATCAAATTTACAGGTATTTATTCTATACTTAAGCATATATCAAATTTCATTTCAGCGAAAATTAAGTTCCTTCACAGTAATGTTATTATGTATCCCAGTATTCTTGTACTGTTGCTTTGTCCACTATCCAAAATTTCGGAATAAACTTTCCCTTGTCTACCCTTTGAAGTATATATGTTCTGGTAGCCAACTTGATTAATCAATTCTGAACCTGTATTGCTCTTTACATGGGCAGCGGTAATGCAGGATGAAAATGCATCAGTATACACGTTTACAGTTTCTACATTACATGTGTTTAACCAATCAATTCACTGTGGTCAATTATATTTAGAAAGTTTCTTCGCTGTATTGATTCAACCTTAAAAGGTCTCAATATATGTAAGATGCTGTACCACCTCAGATACCACCACCAATAGACTGTGGTTGTGAGTGGAGCAATGGGAAACCTCTAGGCTCCTCTCCACTCAGTATACCGCCATCTTATGGCTTTTGTCAATACTAAATAACCAAACCCATCGAGCATATGAATAGTAATTGAAACTGGGGTCCCGTCTAATATATAATAACAAGACTTTCTTGAGCCAAAAAAAAACATGTGTTTCATGTTACATGGTCTGAAAATCTAGGGTAGGTAGGTCGGATTTTTATTTTTATTTTTATTTTTATTTTTTTCATTAGTCTGAAAAGTCGTGAACTATCAGAACTATCAGATCGACCCTTAAATAACCCCAAAATGACCTAAAGTAAAAATATTTTTTCTATCTTTTTATTTTATTCAAATTTCTAGGGTCGGCCCTGTTTTGCTAGGTAGGGTCGGGTAACCTGAAACACACCTTTTTTTTTATTTGGTCTTGTCATGACAGATTATATACAAAGGAGTATACAGTCATCTGAGGATCAAATGAGGAAAACGTAGGTTTGAGTGTCTGAGGTGGTATAGCAGCTATGAACACTTCTGTCTTTTGAAATCAGGAATACATCTAATAAAACAGGTGACAGAGCATAGTCTCCATCCAACATATAATTCGCAGATTATTTCAATTGATAGATCATTGGTTCTATGATCAGATGATGGTCCTAGTATATTGCCCTGGCCTTGATAGAACGACATCTGCATGTACTACCAAATAATGCCTTCATACAGTAGAATCAGATCAAGAACTCTCAGAACATTGACTTTCCCGGACTCATCTGGGCCTGGACTCTAGCAAATTATAGTTCTCGCACATTCTACTTCAGAGGAATGGTCAGAGAGCCACTCTGTAGGGTTAAAATCTCCAACGAAGACATATCACTGCCCCAGTTCTTTGTTGATCCAGATTCAAATTCAACTGCATTGACGTATTAGCCAGCGGTCGATAAAGATGGCCACATTCAGAATGAGTACTGGCCTAGGTAAGCGGCACCCTTTATCTTTTCAAGACAAAATGGCTCCCACAATCCTGCATGGGCCTACCAAACGGTAAAAGCCAAAGAAGAAGGTCCTGCCTATAGCAGGGCTCAGCTGTTATGAGAGAGAAATCTAATCTCATACAACAACACAAGGATGGTAAACCCAATTTATTGCATTGTTGAAAGTTGCCGAGAGTTCTCCTAGAATTAAGAGATTAAACAAAACCAAAGATTGATAAAGAAGACAGCAAAATATGAAGGAATCTGAATGGTGGTCGTCTGTGTCTTGTTTTTATGTAAGGTTGCGTTGCCTATTTTGGAGGAAATGAAACGCAATGAATAAAATATAAAGTACATGTCTGACAAATCGCATTTATGTATGTTGGTGGCCCAATTAAGTAACATTCCCAGTAAACGAAAAAACGTTATACAACATTTTATAACGTTCAATAACGTTTCTGTAAAGCTCCTTTTTATGGCAAAACGTTATATAAAGTTCAAAACGTTATTTTGACGTTAAATAACGTTTTCTTGTTGGCTGGGTTAGGATATCAAATATATGCCATCAGATATACCCATATGCCAGAACTCTACCCTAAGGCCAATTTTGAAGAATTTTTTGCATTTTTACTCTTTTTTGGTCAATTTTAGGGTAGCAGACAGGCTGAATAGTACAATCATATTTAAAAAAAAGGATTTTATTCAAATCCGACCCACCGGCCGTACATTTTCCTCCAACGTTACCTGAAACAAATTTTCTGTTTTTTGGGCCTTATCCGATATCGTTCAACATTAAACCAAGTAGGGTGTCTTCACTAGTCTATAGCGAGTTAATGTTCCTGATGCAAATAAAGTGGCAGGAAAGTGGCCAGAGTGGGTCGAAATTGGTCATTGTCAATTAGGTATATTAGTGGATATTGCAGTGTCGTGACAAGCTTTAACGGGTATCCGGAGGTGTTAACTTGTACGAGTGGGTGTCAGATGATTTGTGAAGGTCCCCAGAGCCGTGCTCCTTTCAGACGGCAGAATGATATATGGATATTTTGAGCTTACAACAAATTATTAAAATGGCTTGGTGTGTAAATATCTATCTAATCGCTGTCTTCATGGAAAGGTACCTAGACAGTTTTCTAAACAGAACTAATAATAAGCAACACTCGAAGCACAAATGACCATAATGAACATAATTATCCCTACTTCTTGTAGTTTAATACCTGATTAGATATGAACAGTAAAGATAAAGCTTTGTGACAGCATCAATTTATTGTCCTTTCCTCTACGACTTGGATACTTCAATGTACCAATTTACGAACAGTACATTTCGTGCTCAAGATCCTTGATTTTACCAAAGGCCCCAGGTGTAAGAATAGATGTGACCTTTAAGGCTTGTATCTCCTTGATATATTGCGGTTTTACATTGCCCTGCACCATTTTTCAGAGGTCTGCATGTCAGTGAGCCAAGGATTGAACCTACAGGTATAAGACAGTGAGATATATTGCTGTGCTGTGAAAGGTCACTGATGGTGACATTGCATGTTGGTGCCTAGGGACCACTCCAATCACTCATAATCATGTGCTGAATCCCCCTCCAACTTGTCACCATTTATTACATATAAAGTATATATGAAAGTCATTCGTTTGATATCCATTGTTGGCTGATATAAAAAGGGTTATATATGCCCAACTAGTTTATCATGCTAGGGTCGATATAAATTGCCCACACATAAATTGCAAAGTTATTTCATAATCAGGTTTATTTCGGTTAAGACTAGGCTGCATAAATAAAACAGTACATACTGCAGTATTGGTATGCATCAGTCATAGCATCTACCGTTAGTTATGGTGGTTGTCTGTCATCAAAATTCCTAGGGGCGTTGTCCCGTTCCACATACTGTCCCTGTAGAATTAGTGCTATTAATAATAAATATATCACTGTCAATTATAAGTACTAGTACTTGCCATGTGTCTCTATGAATTAGCAGATTGGTACGTACACCTGGGGTTTGGCTTTGGGATGGCTTGTTGGTAAATTCTCCCATTAAACATCCTATTTAAAGTATTGGAAAGCAGGGACAAAGCTGAAGCACATAAGACATAATTATGTCTTGCTAATGAGTCCTAGGGAAATGGGACATTGTTCACAATTCAGTTCAATTAAAGATGTGTTTATTTATCAAACTCCAGGTGGGGGCCAGGCCCCATGGTATAAAGCAGCTCGAGTGCAACATATTGTCAGTCGGTATATCAATATATTAGATGAAATTAAGTTTTACTGTTGCTTTAATATACGTAGCGTTAGGCCTTCCCCTAAAATAATATCTGTCCACAGTATTAGACCTACATTGACAGCTGTAAGGAACTAATACAACTACATTTATATTATTAAAAGGAAAATAAACGTACTATTCAGGCTTACTTTTAATGTTCAAGCAGTACTTATCAACGATGATCGCCGTTTTCTCAGTAGCTTTGCCACTGTAATGCTCACATATTAATTATGAATGTGCATATCATCATTATCTCCTTTTTGACTGAAGAGAGGTGAAGACATCGATGAAATAACTTCTGTGAAAGTTAGATGCAGTGCCCAGTATTTTTCCATTTCCCATGGATTACCAGTAGGTACACTAATTGTGTATTCAACTACATTGTATGTAGGATTCGTCCATGTATCACTGTACCCTGCCAGTAATGCAGTCATAAATTATATATTTCCTTGCTGTAAGGGAGTATTCATTAACTAACAAGAGGGGGAGGTGAAATCTCGTGCAGAGGTGCAAAAATTAGTTCCGGTAAAACCTTGCGTATAAGCCTAACTCACGTACTAGCTGCACCCAAACTTTGGGACGATCCTATAAACTGCACCAGTGATCTTATTATGGTCACTTTAGTACTGTACCATAGTAGCAAAAACTCACCTATAAGCTGCACCCCTACCTTGGGCCAATCCTATAAGCCACACCTGCGATCAGACTCGCGTACTAGCCGCGGTTTAAGGGTACGTCCGGCCTTCCTCTAGCGCGCTTGAATATTTTCTTTTCCCCCCTCGCCAAATTTGCCATGAATTACCTTCTCCTTGAAATTTTGCTTTATGCTAAAAAGGCACTCCCCCTGTAACTAACAAATGAACACTCCCTAACCTCTATGGCTGCCTGCAGAGAACATCAAAGGTCACAGGGTCAGCTGGCTGAACATCTGCAGGTAATGACTTCTAGATCCCTGATTGGCTGACGGCTTCTTCATGGTTTCAGGTTAGCAGTAGTACTAGTAGTAGTAACCTTTTGCCACGGTGCCCATCTAGAAAAACACAGAATGTGCGAATTGGATGGCTCCTTATGCTACGGAGACCATGAGTGGACCGTGCTGCAGCTCCGTCTGGTGTCAAATGCATGTCTAACATTGTCCATTCATCTGTTGGCTCTTCAAATCAGCATTTTATGTGGAAAACAAATTTTATTCACTTTCATGATATATTCGATAAATCTGTATCTCGCATATCTGTGAAAATGCCATTATACTATAATACTACTGCATATCACATTGGGCAGTCCATGAACCCTACACTCTGTAGACCTTGGATGGTTACTGAATTTTTTTAAAGGTAGTTCAAATTATCCTACACTCGAAAATAAATAAAGCGATATATATGATGTATGAAAATGTCAAGTGGAGCATATTGGAGCATTGATGCTTGTGGTTGAAATACATAATATTTTAAATAATATATTGTGTCTAATGAGCACAACATGCCAGTCTGAAACTTAGTACCAAGTTCCCTTAAATGCCTTTAGGCCTGTGTCCACTAGCATATATCAGGCCGTTTGTCGTCCTGCAAAACGTGAATTTGAATACAAATACAAAATATATGTTTTGTCTCCCTGTGGACACAGGTGGACGACAAAATTCTGAAATACAAACGTGGGATAGCAATCTGGGAGTGCCAGAAGTGGAGGACAAGAGTGGGAATCTAGATATCTAACATGTTTGATTTTTAGTGCAGAAATTGGGCAATATGCTCTTTATTCTATTATAATGCCTCATCCATGTATGCCCAAGGCAGTCTGGGCAGCAATTTATAATGCCTAGTGGACACAGCCTACCTGCAGTTAAAGTGGAATATATCTAGGAAATATATTCCCAAATATGTACTCATCACTGGACGTCAAACAGGTGAAATTGTCCACTTTCCTTGTCGTATAGTGGACACACACCTTTTGATGTCACTCCCTGATGGCTCTCTGACCACTGAACATCCTCTTGGATCCTGGACTGCACATTGTTACGCATGCATTTGACACAAGGCAGAGCCTCGGCCTGATGGAGACCATCTGTAGGTACAATGTGAGCTTCCTGGTGCCATCTAGTGTGTTTACAGAGAATTGACTTGACTACCCCACCTATCATGTAAAGGCCGGTTCCCATGAGTCCTGTCCACGGACGAATGTCGGCCTTGATTCTTGTTTTCTCACTAAAGTACATTTTTTTGATGATCTACAAACATGTAGAAAAGTGTGGGGAATGGTAAAACAGTTGCCATGATCACCACCCAAAAGTAGGAACACCCTAGTCCTGTCCTAATGTCACACACAAAATCTTTCTCTTTTGAAGGTACGGGGCATGAATTAGTAAAATAATGCTTAAATGTACATTGGTTGTCAAGAACACTGGTACATTGGATTTTTCTTTGTTTTGAGGGGGAAATGGAGCAAAATGACATTGATTTTCAGAGGGTGTTTTTTTTTTCATGATAATATATAACTCACTTTCGGAAGCTCTCATCCTAGTCCATCAATAAACACTGGATCTTTGCTCAATGTTGTATTATCCTTTGGAATGGGTAGACCTCACGGTGTGTGACATACGGACATTACTTCGCACACCAAAGTGGCCAAAATAAATTGACAAAGACATTTCTTTAATCTGAGTGTTCTTTATTGCTGATGCTCTTTGAATGGTCATTAAGCAGCATCTATACAACTGCCCCGAACAACCTTTTGCTCCTGTATGATATAGCGACGTCTTAAGGTATAGATCGAATTCATAGCTAAAACATGAATGTGATTCATATTGCTCAGAAAGTCTGAGGGGTTAACAGATAGTGCTTTGGCTGCTCAAAGCACTGTGCAATGCTGCTTCCTCCATGACGGGGGACCAGTGTGGGCTGTCACAAAGCTACAGCCCCTACAAAATAATGCGTTGAGAGTGTGTGAGGGCATCCGAGACCTACAAGGGGTCGATATCACAGCACTGCATAACAGGAACTATATCTCCAAGCTAGAGGTTACCCGACGCCACCAACTACTGAGCCACGTGCACCGTGAATCGCTTGACGCTACCAAAGTGGTTGTGTCCACCCAATTGCTGAGAGGCAGGATGAAGAAACAACTTTAAACTCTGAGGTCCATCAAAGACATCTATGAGAAGAGCCCCTATCATCTAGGCTTAGCAGCGTGGAACGAGCTGGACCCGGCAACCCAGCACACCAAAGACAGGACTCGGTTCATGAATTAATTAAATCATAAGTACTCTATTAATCAAACCCCGGGTACATTAAACAGTGATTCATGGCTAAGATATCAGAGAGTCAAACTCGTTTTATCTACAATCCATGTAATTGTTACTTTGGCCATAATGGCCGTGAAAACTCTATTTTACTACAGCAATGGAAAATTGAAAATTGAACAATGTGAATTATTAAATACATATTTATAAATGACAATAATTATTTTGTCTATCGAAATCTTCGTTTTCAGGATTTCTTTGCATCTTATTGAAAAACTTCATATGTACTAAGATTATTTTGTCAAAATTAGATTTAACAACAACAATCTCCGTTTAGTCTCTATGGATTTGCTATTAGGTTAGGTTATAAGTATGGCCTAATTTGGCCTTATTATTACCATTATTTTCCAGTCACATTACATTAAACAATGCAATACATGATTGTAACAACAGCCATATCCCCTGAAAGACCTTCAATCGTATTCTATAATGATAAACTAATTAGGCATGTATACTATATAGTTACTTGCATATCGACAACCAAATATCTTGTATTTTCCTTCACCAGGCCGTCTTTCTGCAAGCATGCAGGGTGATTACTCGGTGTGCTACATGCGCCAGTATACCTATATAGGGTAAACCGCCCCTGAGTGGCCCCCCTGCATGACAAGTACCTATAGTGGCCATCTATACCTCTATACATCAGTCTTTATGGTTATATTTCCCAAATTTATTAATACAGGTATGAAAGACGAGACAATTATGTACCAATATCACAGTTTATGTTTTCCATAGAGTAGCCAGAGTGTTTTCTACAGAGTGCCAAACATGACATGTCTGTGTGACATGTAGCCCTCTTTTCATTGATAGCTTTCAAGAAAAAGACTTTGTATACCTCAACAGTGTGCCTATAGTTTTCCAGTAAGATCCAAACTTTTACCTCATTTTCCACACATATTACCTTTACATTGACATGCCATCTTCATTCGGTGAAATTCCTATATTAATAAGGTAGTTTTTGCTGATTGATTGTCATTAGTACAGGAGTACCTAAAATGGCCCAGAGACTCAACCATGAGTGGCCCACCAACAGTATAGGCTATGCTGTGCTATGCTAGGTGTAGGGTGAAATCTATTTGAGGATTGAATACAAAATAAATGGATTGCCCCCTAGAACCCAATAAACAAAATATGTTATATGATGTGGGAAAAACATTTTTTTCATTATTTTGACTATACATTTACATAGAAATCAACCTGATTTCTGGTCAGAGAAAAACTGCTCCATTGAGTATCGAACCCAGGATCTTCCGTATGCCAGGCTGATGCTGTACCCCTACTCTATTCTGGATATGGTGTTAGAACTGCTGAAAGCTGTACTTGTATGACATTGAGAATGAGTATGTACCTTGGGAATTCAGATCCAGGCCTTCTGTAATAAGGGACCTTATGTCTATGTTTCATGAGCTATGTCAGGATTGCTAAAGGTCTCTATTTGGATAGGTTATACCTTATAGCCACAGCTTCGGGCTGAGTGAACAAAAGGTGGGGGCACTTCTACACTCCCCACACTTGTCCGGCCTCTGTGGCTACATAGGCAAGGCTTAGAACTTTAGTGTGAGAGGTCCCTGGTTCCAGTCTCCCCACAGTTGAGACCTTTAGCAACCATGCTGTAGCTCATTAAATGTAGACATTTTGAATACAAATGTTTTTGGTGAACCATATAAGAACATAAAATAATGTTATACATAGAAAAGTTCCTGAATATTAATTATTTTTTGTTCAGTGGTACACTATGCCCCCAGAAGCAGAAATGGGCATAATAATGCCTAGAGGTTAACAGAACAGAAGGCAGCCCCCAAGAAGGCAAGATAGGAGAGTAGGCTTAAAGCATATTCATAGGCTTGCTATTGGAACTAACAATGTGCATGAGGCTATATTTCATTATATTCTAATGGGACATAATATTATAACCACATCTACCAAGTAACAGATGCATAAACAGTGTTTTATTGGAGTGGGCCACTCAAGGTACAAGGTGGGCCAGTCATGGTACCAATTCAATGTCCAAAGGGTACCTTACTTTAATCAGCATTTTCACAATATATTACATAGAAATCAATATTTTTGACTTGTCTACAGCATTCCAAACAGTGTCCCAATGAAAAGTGCTGCATACTTCATGAGGATTGGATCACTCGTTCTACATGTAATCTTGTATCAAAGTCAGTCTTGTGGGTTTCAGCTCCTCAACAGGGCCACATATAGGCGGTTTACCCTATGTGTCAAAGGCTCAGCAGGCAGCCAGTGGAGTAAAATGTTTGCTTTTCCATATTCAAATGACTCTCCAGCATTTGCTATTAAATGGTTCGTATACCAGCTTGAATTCACAGGCGAGCTCACCCAGAATTTCCGGTACTTTCAATACTGTATGCACCCGTTTTAGGCTGGGTCCTCAGATTAGTGCATGCCCTGTTTTAGCGCAGGTTAGAAGAGGCCATTGAAACAAATCTCCAATAAGAGCATGACCTGTTAATCTAGGGCAAAAGATAGGTTGGAATCTATTGGTACAGATGCGCAGAAATTGGCTCGTTCAGAAGTGGTTAGATTATTTTTGGAAAGTCCCGATGGAAACGTGGTTTCGGTTGCCGAAAATCAGGTGGAGGTGGAGGTGGTCTGGAAAGATAATAAGGTATTCATGAGGGAAAGCTGAATCTATGTCATGTTTGAAGTGATTTAACTTGATCATGCAGATTCTATTGTATCACTCTAAATCATGACCCTTTGGATCTGTAGGGGGTCCTGCTGTGCTGATGGGGTGACCAGAATAGGTTGGGACAGAAAGAAATAATATGAGCAGTGAATGATATTGTGTCAATAATAATGTAAGCATGTTTATTGGTAAAGCATACGTGTGATTGTGATGAGAGCCATGCATGACTGGACCGGGTGCATGAATGGGTTCTGGTGGAATGTAGAAATGAGACGCTACTAGGTGGATATGTTTGGTATTTGAGTATATGGCAAAATGTGAAATGTAGAATAAACATTAAATAAGAAATAGAAGGATGGGCCAGTGCATGGATACTGTGTGGGCCCAGTCTGAGTTCATGTGAGAGACCAGGATCGGTGGAGGTGTGGATCGGATAACTGGCCAAGGCGGGCCACCAAGAATAGGCCCATCCAGGGACGCTGTACAGAGTAGGGACGCTATGCCTAATAAGCACCCTGGAAGTCCTAGCTCAACAGGCATCCTCGTCCTGCGCACTAGCGAGGGATGACGTACCCCGCTGGGCCAAGTCAGTTAAGATTCAATCTATGGGTTTATCAAACAAACATTCTGAATTTACCTGCCCGTTATTCTAATACAATGACATCGATGCTGTGTGACTGTATTACTATCTAGAACTGACAGGGTGTATAGTGGACAGTATACAACTGACTAATGACTGAGACATGATTGACTGAACAAGGTATATGCATTGTATGATTGATGTACACTGGCTCTTATCACATTGTTGGACTGAATTGGAGATACTGGTCAACGTCACTGCATGGGCTTATCACTGTTGTTTAATCAAGTGAAATAAAGGGCTGTCCAATATTGCTGACTTCTCACTGATCTGTTGGGACCTATCCTGAACTATGGGTCTCAAAGATCTGCCAAGCGAGGAGTTCTCTACCATCTCAGTTAGCCAAAGCATCCCCAACATTATCAATACACTGCAACTTCAATTATAATGACACATGGGCTTATATATCCAACAACTAATATATGGGAACAACAAACAATCTAAATACTAATAGTTCACTGCTTCTTTTGATGACCGTGGTTTAGGTAAGACAAAGATTAAAATATGATTATAATGAATTGAATTAGCTCTAGTATATCAATAATCTATGACTTAAGTAAAGTAATTTTGGGCTTTGCAGCACGGAGTGAAAAATGCCGATTGATGTCTTATTTATGTTTTTAGCATTCTAAATACTCTTTGTTCAGAGCACAAAAAGAACACTTACGGTGGTACTCTGGGCTGAACTGGAAGACCAAAGGCCGCAGTATCTCTGAAGAGACCAGGATTTTCTTTGAAGTTTATATTTTTCATTCAGCCTCAATCACATTAAGAGCATAATTTTATATATTGCCAGCAGGGACCCATGTGCTTGCCTCCTAAGCAGTTTTTTTTTTCATTATTAAAACATTATAAAATCATAGAGGAAAGAAATTAGGCTTTGCAGCATAGAGAAAGATTTGAGGCCATTATCTCTAAAACAAGCACCTTCTGTGCATACCATACACCCGGACGTGCCATGGGTCATCTACCTTCTTTGCATTCTTTACTCTTTAGTCAGAGCACAAAAGTTCACTTACTGTGGTAGTCCGGGTTGAACTGGAAGCCTTAAAACCACAGTATTTCTAAAGAGAACAAGATTTTCAATGAGTTTTTTGTTTATTGAGCCTCAAACAGATCAAGAGTTTGGCAAACAATGAGTGGGGGGGGGGGGGCTTCTGGTACAGGTTGAATGGTGTAGTGGTGCAAGTTAATTTAAAGTTTAAAGGATTTGTTGCATAAAATCATACAAGAGCTTTTGCATTGACAGGCAGTACCATATATGTTTTGATCTAGATTGATAGTTTATCATTTAAATGACATACAATGAACTAGACTCAGACTTGACCCCTATTAGCTGATTAGCCTCCTTCTAGACTAGTGCCAAAAAACCTCCTCTAAGACTGATGCCCATAATCCTGGGAACTCAATCCTGGCATACTCAACAGGAATGGAGATAGATCGTAGCTCATTTAATATATACTAGTATTAAGTCAATATTTTAAAAAGAAAGTAATAACTATCCTGGGATAACAGATTTATTGTCATATAGGAGTCAAAAATGTCTTGAAGCTGAGGACCTGGGTTGCCGATATCTTTATAGCTTAGAGTATATACCACAAAAATGAAAATGACTACGTACCTTCGAGCAAACAGGAGACAGATGCATATGGCTGTCACTATTATTACAATGACAACACCACTCACTACTACTGGGATCAGAATCGGGTTAACCTGGGATACTGATGAAAATACGTTTTAAACATTATAAAGGTCTGTACAATGTCATGCATTACTTATATTTGAGAGGTCACATAGCGGCTACATAGATTTACCAAATAATTTATGACTATAGGGTAGATTCTCTATAACTTAAGTAATATGACAAGTATCATAATGTTGCTGGTGTGAGTCTACTATTGTGTACATCAAAAGTTGAAAATAAGTCTTGTGTGATAAGAACTTGGAGCGAGTATGTTAAACTGTGTTTTTACCTTCACAGTTGATGCCACGAGAGGTATCTGTGATGCAGTCATCGGTAGTGTCTGTAATAATGCTGGTATAATTAATTATCCAATAGGCCCCCAGGCCAGGTGTTCTATTAACCTTTATACTCTCATTTATTATTCATATGAAATGGTTATTATATAACACTCAATCGTTTATTAATTGTCTTCATGCAACGGATGTATCACTTGATTAAGCCTCATGTAATCAGGCAGATTCGGCATGGGGGGTTGGATAATTATCAAGTTCTCACTGCACGCCATAAAACACTTAGCAGTGTACAAAAATGTCAATCTTACATATTTATATTTTTTGCATGGGTAGAACTTTATTGAGTATACTATATTTTGTCATAGTATATAATGTATGTAATACTTTACCCACCTTGACAGTACTCGCCAGTAAACTCAGGTAAACAGTGGCAGGTAGATGCACCAACTTCATCCACACATGTTCCACCATTCTCACATTGAGTTGTAGTACAGTCATCAATATTTACTGACAAAATTCAATATAAGAAGTTTAACCTTGTGAGGCATTTGTTTAATAGGTTGTAAATAATACGTAAAGAAGGGGTCCAGTTGTGGCAAGTCAAAATGCGGCAATAGGTAGCTTGTATATGCATAATTATATGTATTTCAGTGTCTGGGGCAAAATTGCTACCTCTCCCAGGCTTAATGTTTGTGCTCCTATCATGGTATCTAGTGCCAAGGAGGTGTCTTTCCACATAGAATAGTGTGAGGCTTTCGCTTCCTCAGGTTGTCAGCTTTACGGTGTATGCCATGGTTGTCTATGTCATAGTATGTAATACATGAAATACTTTACCCACCTTGACAGTACCTGCCAGTAAATCCAGGTAAACATTGACAGGTAAATGCATCAACTTTATTCACACATATTCCGCCATTCGCACAAGGAGTTGCAGCACAGTCATTGTTATTTACTAACAAAAAAGTGAAAATTGAATACAAGAAATCAATCCTTGTTACATATTTTGCATGCTTCTTTAGGTTGTCAATAATGTAAACTAATACTTAAGGTTAAATATCAATCAAAATACTATTTTTAGACTGACTTTCTTATCATTAAGAGTTTGCTGATACATATTGTTCCAATCAGATCCTAGTAAGGTTTCTCAGGTTGTCTATTATGCAAATTAGTACTTCAATATCAATAAAAAGTTTATTGTTAGACTGAATTATCAAAAATGTACTGCAATGAGAGCCTTGTCAACAATTGACATGCCATACTGGGGACATTTACAACTGTCTTCTCAATTGAGCTAGAAGATCCTATCATGGTCCCCAGAAAATGGATCTATTTAATTCAAAATTAAATTCATATTCAGCTGCTAAAAAGGGTATTCTACTAACATTAGATGTACAGATGCGCATTCATCTGTCAGTCTCTTATAAAAGTCGACTTAAGTTAGCTTGGTAGCCAAAAATGAGGTATTATTTTGGTATAACATTTTCACCAAATACACCAAATTGTATGCTGTTCCTTTTGACACAATTGTGGTCTGATAATTACTTTGATTTGCATTGTTCTCTTGTAATGATAAAAAGAAAATAAGAAAAATGAGAAAAGTCACAAGAATCTAGAGCCTATTATGAATTTTCATCACTGCTTTGTTTACATACCTGAACAATCCAGGCCTTCAAATCCTATCCGACAGTTGCAAGCAAATACATTGACCCCATCCACACATGTTCCCCCATTTACACAGGGGTATGATGCACAGTCATCGATGTCAGCTTAAAGAGAGAGATTATCAATGTATTTCTAATTATTATATTTGACATTGTTAATATGATTTGAGCATCCATTTGAAAGGCATAAAACTTTGACTTCTCATTTTGATGATATACAGCAAAACAGCTATTTCCCAATGCATAGATACATTTGAAATGTTGTCAATGTACATTTAGAACAAATAAAGTTACCCCCTCCCCAATCCAAGAAACATGACTTTCCTCCACCAAAGGCATTGGCTCTGAGGCATCACAGGTATGTATTATTCCTTGTTCCATTATTTTCTAAATATAACTCTCAGTTGGTAATGAACATAACTAATAATAGTATTGTGAATCATGCAGGTTAAATGAGTAAAGTTATTCACTTACTCTCACAGGTTTTACCAGTCCATCCAGGGTCACAAGTGCACCTAAAATCAGCAAGGTCTGGTGTGCTGCATCTCCCACCATTTTGACATGGTCCACTAGCACATTCATTAATGTCAGCTTAAGAAAATTAGAATAGGGTGACAGTCAGCCCTCGTTCCCTCAAATTTGGAAAATGCAAATGGAATATCTGGTGATGCAAATAATCTGAGGAGGTAAGTACAAATATAATGCAATATCAAAAGGCTAGTTCAACGGCTGGTTCGAAGTGAGGGATATGGTCCAAAAGTCAATATGTAAACCCATGATATAATACCTGAAGCATAATTGTGAGCAGGCATGGGAAAAGGGTCATGCCAGGAAAAGGTCATTTTTAAAAGTCGAAGCTTTCCATAGATATATTACACAGGGAGATAACAATTCTACTTTTTGAGAAAAGGCTTCACAAACTTGAGCAGGCAATGTCCTATCCAACCGTATTGTTAACATATCCCTCATCATTGTGAACCACCATTGGCAACTCAAGCCGATGTCAATCATAGTTCACTTTTATGTGCCCACTGGGGTGCCATTTTAAAAGGAGAAACAATGGTCCAAAATGTTCCTCCCAACAGGGTATATGCCTGCTTTTTTTCTTTTAATTTTGTCATATTTCAGCATTGTGTAAATCAGCCCCAAAAAACACATTGAAAACAATTGATAGAGTTATCATGACAAAAACGTGGGTTTTTCTCTTGCAATGGGCTTAAACTTATATAACAATCCTCATGAGTTCTACTAACCTTCACAATTAGTGCCAGTATAGCCAGGGAAGCAGACACAGCTGTACATGTTAGCTCCATCAATGCATATTCCATTTGCACAAGGATTTAATGCACAGTCATCAGCATCAACTGAAAATTGAAACTGCTATTGAAATCTATGGACATATTATTATAATATCGACTTCCTCAGCCCCATTTTTCTATTCAAAGTTTAACAGAGATCTGGGTATTTGCAGGGTTCCCTGCAGTGTTATATTAATCAGATCCTACCCCTTCCCCTCCTTCTGCCTGCCCTGGGCCCCGAATGATTTGGCAGTTATATGAAACAACTTAGACAAAATAGTCAAAGGGAGTCCAGGCTGGCTCCAGAATGACTCCCCTCTGTAGGGAAGTCCTGGCCGATTAGGTGAGCCATGGTGACTCCCTGAATTGGCAAAGAGAGTTGCCAAGGGAAGTCACATAGCTCCCTGGATGAATTGTCACATGAGAGCCAGGGCTCCCCCTACAGATGGGAGTCATTTTGAAGGCCGACTGGACTACCTGTTGACTCTGTATATAAGATGGGGCATACCGGGTGCCTTTTGACTCTCATTTCTTTCTCTGTATATCTTATAGCTTTGGCCAAAGCTTGTAAGGTGGTTTGAATGTTATTGTTGGGTGCCTCAGACTCTTGGGTATCCTGTAAGTTCTTGGGTCTCGCAACTTATTTGGTGTCCTACATTATTTATAGTTATGAATATAGTATATAAATATGTGTATACAGTGCCTGCTATTTATACATTCATGTGAAGTAGTGGTAATCATCGTTTTTTTCCCCGTTTTTTGGGAGGGAGGGGGTTGAATAATACTATATAAATGAGTAAAATGAAATTAATCTAGCACATGCCCATTCCATTACTTACACTAGGACCTCTTGACTGTATGATAATGAGCTTTAAAACATAGAAGGGCGGACTACATGTCTTGTTATATACACCATTATAATGTAAAAAAATAACTGAAGTACACTTAATATAGGATGCAATACTATAATGAGATGTGTCAAGAGATGAAATATAACTAGTTATCTATGTCAATGAGTATCCATCGGCTCAAAGGGCACATTATATGGATCAGTATTTACTGTCATCAGTATGCAATGCCTATAATGTTTTACCTACCTTGACAGTTGTCACCCGAAAACCCAGGTAAACATTGGCAGTTAAATGCATCAACTTCATCCACACATGTTCCACTATTCTCACATGGAGTTGTAGCACAGTCATCGATGTTTACTGACAAAGTACCATGAAAATTCAACCAATAAGCTTTTTGGATAATGCTTCATCAGGTTGTCAATAATGCAAAGTGATGTTCAAATATCAATCTAAAGTTTACTGTTAGACCGACTTTCTTATCATCAAAAATAGCTGTAATTTAGTTTTCCCATCAATAACATGTAAGAATTTGAAATGTCAAGGGTTCATATCATCTTGCGCAGTTCAGTGAGAAATCATAACACATGTTAATACACTTGACATCTCTTTCGGCAGCTGTATATGAATCAAAATTCGGAAATGAATAGCTGTTTAGCATATTTTAAGGACCATTTTATTAAAACTTATTGAAATATGCTAAACAGCTATTCATTTCAAGATTTCGATTCATATACAGCTGCCGAAAGAGATGTCAAGTGTATTAACATGTGTTCACTCTCACACATTCAGGCTGAGTGAAGGATAAGCATTGCCAGTGGAATATCCCATTGGAACTTAGTTATTTATTGTATAAAGCATAATTATACTTTTATATCAAAGTGTATGTTGTTCACCTTGACATCATTTAGTGGTAAGTGGCAAAACCAGGATTTTGAAAAAGGGGGGTCTTGGCATGACTCTCGATGCTGATATTGTTAGGAAAATTTAACTTTTTATTCTAAAAGGGTGGGGGGGGGGGACCGGACACCCTGCTGGATCCAGCCCTAGTCTTGTCTAACTATTGTTCCCTCCTGCAAAATCCTTTTTGCCAAAATATATCTAGATCCTATCCCTGCAAACAAGATCTCAGGCAGAACTTGTGCAGTTCTTGAGTCACGACTCTGGATCCCTGCAAGAATTGTGCACGTATCTGGCGCGAGAATATGTGAACAGCTTTTGATTGTGTCATATTCTGTGGAATTCCACGTTATTTATATTAAACAGAACTTGGGAATTGAACGTTCGCAACTGGATAAAATACAGGTAGGTCACAATGACACAAGAAAGACACGAGATATTCCCAAGAATTGTGAACATATTCTTATAACAATCAGAACTTGGGAATTGACGTTCGCAACCCGGTAGAATCCGGGTAGTGTCATTGTGACCTACCCGGATTCTACCCAGTTCAATTCCCAAGTTCTGTTTGGAGGGATATTATTACATACTGTGTTTACATACCTGAACAATCCAGGCCTTCAAATCCCACCAGACAATTGCAAGCAAATACATTAACCCCATCCACACATGTTCCTCCATGCAGGCAAGGATTTGGCGAACAATCATCAATGTCAACTTGAAGAAAGAGGAATCATTAACCCTTTGTGGGTGAGCATTAACTATAGTTGATGCCATGGCTGGGCAAGCATCGACTACAGTCATCATAACTCTATGGGATTCAGAAAAGCATTGTCCTTAGAGAAAACTCCTGAAAAGAATCTCGCCCTTCCATCTGACTGTATCAATTTTTCGCCGCCCTCAAAGTGTTAATGCATTTACCATTATTCTATTTTGGAATTTTTAGTATGATCTGATCAATGCTTACAGTAGTTATGGCAAATGAGCTGTATATAGCCAATAGCCCTAATTTCAGGGCCCACACCTATTATCTGTGATTGCTGAAGTCAACAGCGAAATGTGATGGTTAGGTATCCCTATCTCAGCAGTGATATTCTATGCAATGATTAAATCAGGTGTTTTAATTATAAGGTCTGCTTTGCCTCGTTGTGAGGCTTAGGGATTTTTAATAATTGATGCAGTTAGTATTTTTACTGTAACATATATAATCATGACCAAAAGGCATAACAGTTTGACTACTGAATATGATGAGTAACAACAAAACTGTTATTTGTCCCATGTATAAGACATTCCTTAACTCTCTTAAAAATACCTTTACCAACCAGAAGAAGGGGTAAAGATGAAAAATATATGTATGGCTCTAAGGTGCATTATTCTATTTAGTCTATTTTCTCAGTAGATAGTTGGTAATAAACAAAACCAGTTGTCAACCATGCAGATTAATGAGTAAACAAATTCACTTACCTCCACAAGTTTTACCAGTCCAACCAGGTTCACAAGCACAGGCAAAGTCAGCTAAATCTGGTGTGGTGCATACTCCATTCTGACATGGTGCACTATCACATTCATTAATGTCAGCTTGAAGGTAATCAGAATAAGGTGTTAATTAGAATAGGTCAATAATATACAAGATATTATTTCTCAAAAGAAAGCTGGTATAGGAAGTGAGAAGTCGTTATTATGTAATATTGTGATGAATTGTGCTAAACTTGTCTATCAAGGGGTAAGTTATGATCATTGAATAATGTTCGGGGTCATGGTCACTACAATACTTTTGATGTGTATTTCTTTGCCCTATTTAACCTACAAGCAATTTATCAGTTGATTTTGAAACTGGAGCAGGTGCAGAAAAAGGTAAAATATGTTCACAAATGGAATACGTGTATGCACACTATGGTATCTGCCAATTAATGTTTCGGTTCTTCTTTTGGCCACTCAAGAAAAACTGGTTTCTCATTGACGCATGAATAATAAAATTCAGATTTTTTATTTTAAAAAATCCTTTTTACTTTGGGGAATTATTTTAGGAAATAATATTGACAAATGTTGTTATATTTGGTCTAAATTGGCACAATGTAGCTTGGCCACCAAGTTTAAGATAAGAAATAAATGAAAAACGCCCTCATCTTATTTTTTAGTGGTGATGAGAAACCAGTTTGTCCTTTTGAGGGGCCTTATATGTCATCTATGCATAATAGGATGATAACATTATGGGTACCATATAGGTAGATAAATAAATTGGCAGTTAACTTACCTCCACAAGTTTTACCTGTCCTGCCAGGTTCACAAGTACACATGAAGTCACCAACAGTAGGTGTACTACATGTTCCACCATGTTGACAGGTCACCGATGCACATTCATCAATGTCAGCTTAATAGTAATCAAGCAAGCTTGCACATGATGAGGCACTATTAAATTATATTGGAAGATTCAATCGCATAAAATAGTATCTTTACCTTTAGCTTCTAAGAGTAGCTACTTATTAACCTCACCAATAAGTTGATCTCCCTGCTAAGCTGATCCAATACTCTCTGAGATAATTATATGCTGAAGGGCATTAACACTCGTATGGTCAACATAATGCATGAAAGCAGCCGTGGTGAGTAGACAACCCCTTTGCAGTATAAGTAATGACAATTATGAACTACAAACTACCACCCAACAGCTGACACATGAGTTGACAGGACCATAAAGCTCTATTGAGGCAGTTAGTGCATGCACACAGGTACATATTTCTATCTAGTTTAGCTGCATACAACAATACAAACTTACTGCGACAGATGTATCGTGCAGCGGGACTTCCATTACAGCGTATATTACCGATTCCGCCCATAAAATACGCCCCACAGAACTCAGTACCAACACTGTTGGGTTCGCCTGTTGTCCAGAGCCTGATGGGAAATTGGTTATAATCAAAAATATTCACTTGCTCTAAACTAGCATGACGTATTTATCATTTGCTACAAAATTGTGTGTATATATATATATATATATATATATATATATATATATATATATATATATATATATATATATATATATATATATGGATAGGGGTCCAGATATGAGGGAGATATGAGAGTGAGAGAAAAAGAGAGAGAATGAGAGAGAGAGAGAGAGAGAGAGAGAGAGAGAGAGAGAGAGAGAGAGAGAGAGAGAGATTATCTACATAGGCGTGGAATTCATTTATTGGGTCAAAATTGCAATTAAGACGGGTTATAGAATCCATTTTTCACTGTTTTCAGGGTAAAAGTTACTAGTATTCATTTATACACTTACCAGTTGCCTTACAAAATACTAAGTGTATCAGTGTCCTTAACTGTATCAATAGCACAACTTTATGAAACAGGCCATGCACATTGTTCCGTTACAAACTTTCTGTGTATCATTTTAGGTAAATTGAACTCCAGACACTGTGACAGATAGGAAGTAAGGGAAGTGCCTGGTTGCCGAAATACCTATATGAATATTAGACCCACATACCCGATGTGAAAGGATGTCCATGGTGTACCATCTAACCAGGTAGCAGTTAGATCGGCGGCAGTCAATAAGTTGAAGCCAATTTGATATAAATTAACGCTCCGACTGGTTGCTTCACTTAAGATGAGGTCCTAGAAGACAGGATTGTTAATTTAAGTGAAAGTGAAATACAGACTAATAGTGGTCTTGTATATGATGACGTCATCCTCTGTGTTAAAATCTTTCATAGATAAGAAAGATGAAACATTAGTTGAAATTTGCAATGTACATAGTCAATATGTGCATCAAATTTCAGAAAGCTGTCTAGGATAACCCTGTGGGGTGTTTCACAAGGGGGACATACAATTAATTGTAGAATAAGTGTTTCTATAGGAGGTATTAATTGTATATAACCACTAAGACCGACATTTGGTTGTATCAATTGTATACTGCTTATAAAAAGTGTTTCACAAAGGTCTACAACCAAGATGTTAAGTCAGGGTCTTTGGCCTACAATTGAGATACAACTAATGTATAAGTATTTCACAATGCATATTAGTGTGGAGCTCATACCATGCCCGCTAATATTTTCCTTACATATTTTTTCACGTTTTTTTCATGTAATATATGTGTCATACTACACACAAGAATCCCTGAAAATATCTGTTCATTCAGGATGAAAATAAACTGGTTATACACATTTAAACAACACTTATGCTGATCCTATGTGATCATCATACAAGGGGAGCGTATTTAAGATTAATGCTATATGGGTGTTAAGGTTGACTTACTTTTACCAAATGTTAGTCTTATGTTGGTGTTTCACAAGCCGCATTATTATCTTCAATTTTATCTAAGTATATGACCATAGATACAATTGAAACTTGTGAAACACCAAGATAAAATTAACATTGGGTGATATTAAGTTGGTCTTAGAAAACATGTAAAATTAATTGTATCTATTTTCTCCTTGTGAAACACCCCACTGGGGTACTTGTAAGTAGGTAAAACCTGGAAATGATCAACTTTTATTGTGAGGTTAATCTCAATAGCGTTAGGGAGTTTCTTTGGCTCGACAAGCCTATCTAAGCCTAATGTTAAAGCCTAATGTTGAAGTCAAATTTAGATAGTGCCATTAGTTAATACCATGGGAGGCTTTGTCCCTTAACCCATGTTTTTCTCTTTTTTTCCTTCTTTAGGAATGGTGAATACTATTAAGACTTTAAGATTAAGACTTATTAAGACTTGATTAAGACTCACTCAAAAGTTTGTCAGTACACTTGTGTGAGCTGGGTGCCATCTGCGTCTCTTAGAGGCACTAAAGACCATTGTTTTCGTTTAGCTATATTACTTTGATTGATTTATTGATACTATCAACTTGTTCTATCACTCTTTTAGCTGGTCGTCATTTTGGATAGCATTAGCTGGTGATAGCTAATACTAAAACGGTTTTCATGACTTGTTGTAAAAGTTTAAACTATTTAATGTTGATACTGCCCAGTAAACAAAAAACATTTTATAAAGTTATATAACGTCATATCCCTTTTCTCTAGAGCTGCTTACTATGGCATAACGTTATGTAAAGCTTTAAAGCATTATTTTGATCTAAAATAACGTTTTTTTGTTAGCTGGTTGGCACTCTCTGCCCCTAACTGTTTGTCATTCACATAGGTTGAACCAATTAATAGTGAAATACAAAATTCTCAACTAGTATCTACAATATAGTAGCTTACAAATTCCTCTTGATTCCTGATGGACGTGAGTTGCCCCATTTGCACAGTCTGACAAGCAATCCGTGCTGGCTGCCAGATTTCGGTGGCGGTACTGAAGAAATAGCACACTCCTGGCAGGTCTTCATCCCAAGCCCACTCCGATCCTGTAGGGCATATCCCTGTCAATCATATTATAAGTTATCATAAAGCACACAAATATGTGTGCTTTATATGATAAGTCAAAAATAATTTACTCTCCAGTTAAGGCTGAGGAAGAAAGGATTAACTAGTTCAACTTGACATGAAATCACTTTATTTAGATCCAATTTCCTCCAACTATTTAGATGTGATACTTCTACCAATGATTTTTGCCAACCCAACTGTACACAATGATATCAGGGCAAATAGCTCCATGGACTTTTAGCCCCTTGACTTCTGGCCCCCTGACAGAAAGCCCACTGACAATTAGCCCTGAGGATTTAAGGCCAGCGGACATTCAGCCACCTGACCTGCAGCACCCGGACAAGGGGCCACTAGTTATCTCAATTCTATTCTAATGCCCGTCAGATTATCTCAATTCTATCCAAATGCCCGCTAGATTCTAGTGCCCGTCAGATTTGCATTCTATGCCCGCTAGATTCTAGTGCCCGTCAGATTGACATTCAGTGCCCGCTAGATTCTAGTGCCTGTCAGATTGACATTCTATACCCGCTAGATTCTAGTGCCATATGTCAGGGTGGCTATATGTCAGGGGGCTAAATATCAGGGGGGCTATTGACCCTAGAACCGTACACAACCTGTCTAGTTTTGTGTGATCCAATCTCCAACTTTATACATTTATTTAGAGTGTATGATATAACCATGTAGCAATCACCTTCACAAAGTGTACCAAAATAGGGAGAAACACATAGGCAATTCCCGGTGCTAAGGTTACATGTGCCACCATTCAAGCAGTGGTCCACAGATGAACCTGTGTCAACAAAGGGCAAAGGTATCAGCAGCAACGTAAAAAGGATAAACTTGTAATTCTAATATTATTATAATGTATTCTTAATGTTAATGTTGTTTAATTTTTGTCACTGCAATGAAAGATTATCATTTCAACAAGAGGAGGTTGGTGTATATAGCTTCAATGGGAAGAAAATTGGTAAAATGAAACTACTTGTAATAGCTTGTGCATGAACTTACCCCTGGGGCTCTTCAGGGGCTGTAGTCATAATAATCTGTTCAAGAGGAATGTGCCAAAACCATGCTCCCAGCCGAGTTCAACAAATTACTTGCTAGATTCTGCAAGTGTCCCACGTCCCACATGTTTGTATAAAACTCAGTTACATGCAGACTCTGCTGGGAGATTGGTGCCAAAACACCAAATTGATATACTTACAAGAGGAAATAGTGCTTGGAACAATCAGAAGGAGAATGAAGAGACTGCACCAGCAACAATCAGGCTTCCCCATTGTTGCAGGAGAATGATTGTACAGTCACTGCAATTATATTAAAGCAATATGAAAAGTTCTATTTGTAAGTTGTGAAAAGTGGTGGGTCATCTATCAAGAAGGTGTAAATCTGACAGTACAACCATTAGACTGCAATGTGGTACATCAAACAGGGCCTGAAAATTAGATGATATTCACTATGTTTTCAGACTAATATAACTTATTGTCACTTTTCCTTAATTAAATGACTTCCTTTCATCTCTTCCCCTAAAAATGCTTCTTGCTTAGGAGGTCGGGGTTCAATTCCCAGACAAATTCTTTTTTTTCTCTTTTTTTCTCTTGGGGTTGAGGCAGGGGGAGTGTATAGGCCTACTTATTGTAGCCATTTCTTTCCAATTTTTTTTCAGTAGTTAGACACTTTATGATATATTAATGGAGGGCGTTTAGGCCTGAGCTACATATCTATACCAAGAAGCATACCCTATATAATCCTTGTCTATACCACGAGCTAGAGATAAACAAAAACATCTAAAATTCTATGAAAATTAAATATCAGGGCTCAAACCAAAATAAAAGTGTCTACCTGTATGTCTACCCTGAGGGCGTGCGGAATAACGGCGCTATTCATATGCGGATAGCACTGGCCATTCTACACAAGCCCGTGGAGAAACTGATGCCCATTCTCCATGGGCTGTTTCTCCATGATGATGTTACTAAAATAGCTATGCAACCAATCTTTAAATGTCATTTTGAGATATAATTTATCAACAATTACATGAAATAAACATAGAGATCCACTCTAATCAGTCTGATTTCCTGGTTTCTCCACTTGTGGTGCCTTGGATCATATCACACTCAGCTCGGCCTCTTGTGATGTGATCCAAGGTACCACTTGTGGATAAACCTGTCATTCAGACCGATCATCGTGGACCTCTGTCTATATACCACCTAAACTGTCAGAAAGCACTAGAATATGTGTTCTACATAATTTTAAGATGGTATACCACACAATCGTATAAGTTAAAAGGCAATAAATACTATCATCCTACACAGTATTGAAATTAAACCGTATCCCACATAATTTCAAAGTTTTAGAATATTGAGATTATGTCCGAAATTTAAGGTTATATGGGATATACTTTTGTCAGGTGGTCATTATGATGAAGAAGTACAAAGTTCTATATATATAGCATATAAGTATGCATTGGGGGCTCTGCCTCCCACCCCTTTTTTATCTTCTTTAGTTCTCTTCTTTTATGGTATTGATACTTCTCTTCTTTTACTACTTGATACAGGCATCGTGACCCCATTGTCCCTTTCTAAGTGCAGCACCTGCTCTAAATAGACTGCAATGTTTTCAATGGTATCGTTATTTCTACGTGCATGGTTAGCTAGCAACCTAGTTGTCCACAATATTAGTTTGATTTCCCTGATTAGGGCACATGCCTTGCTCCTTGGAAATTAATCTGATATCACATCCTCCTACTAATTGCCATGCCACAGCATCAGGTGATTTCGAACACCAAATCTCTGTTGACTGTTTGGGTTTAATATATATGGCATGTACTGGGAAAAGGTACCTTAGTGTACCTTTAAGTAAGGTCCCTTTTCGCAGATCGTGTCACATATGCATTTGATTTCTATCCCAAGGACTAGAGCAACCATTTCGTAATAATATTTTAGTAGCATTGTAGTTTAGTACCCCCAGTATATATCTCGACTCTCGCAAATAAGGTGAATTACAATTAAACTCAAATAGTCATACTAGGAGGGCGACCATTACACGGTCTACATAAAAGATAACTATCAAGCCATGATGAAGGAGGTGAATTACATGTCTTTGACATACCTAGTTTTCAGTATAGATAAAAGAAATTATGATACAATGATACACTGTAGATCTAAACTGAATAGATACTACTTTAGTGATGTATATTATAAGATGGGACTCCACTTCCCGATTTTGATATCAGATTGGAGATATTCTCACAAATCAGATCCCCTAAGGGAAGTATAAACAAATCCTAACAATCGTTCAGGTTGTTCGGATTTTGTTACCACGATCTGCCAGATTTACTATTGTGAGAATATTGGGCCAGATAATTTGGTAGTGGAGTCCCAGGTTAAAGCTGGAGCTCCACTAACCGGTTTTCTGGTACATTCTCATGCAGGTAAATCTGTCAGATCAGGGTCACTTGGATGATCAGATGTGAGGGTTTGTTTATATTTGCATTTACATCTGTTTGTATCTGATTTGTGAGAACGACTCCAATCTGACGACAAAATCGTAGTCCCAGCTTACAGGTGAGATTCCACCAACCGATTATCTGGGCAATTCTCAAAATCAGATCATGCCCTGGTAGTCTATAGATTAGGGAACTAACTTTATCACACTATAGCTGGGACTCTACTACCCGATTTTTTTCAGATCGGGCCCATTCTCACAAATCGGACACAAAACAGATGTAAATATAAACAACTCTATGCTTCAGCTAGGTTTGTTGATATTTACATTTTGTTTGGGTCCGATTTGTGAGAGTAGGTCCGATCAGATGAGAAATCTGGGTAGTGGAGTCCCAGCTTATAGGTCTATAAGTTTTAGCAGGCAAAGAGACATGCCTAGAGATCTGTCCATGCCGACAAATAAAAATCAAATATATTTGATATAAGATCTGAAGTCCAGATTGGCCTGAGATCGGTACCAAAATCAAGACTTAAAATGGGCAATATTGCCTTGGCAAGTCTAATTTTCTGCTTAAGAATGAAGCATTTATAAACAAAACTAACTTACGAACATAAACATATGGCATATTGCCTCTCTCTGCCGACAGTATATACATACACCCTTGGTTTGAGTCAGATTTGTGAGAATACTGTAGTTGGTCTCTTACTACGTATGTAACACTTGACGGCGGCGGGACACTTGAAGGTGTCACTGTCGTGTACACATTGGGTACGGGTATGACTGGAGGTACCACCGTGGTAGGTGGTGGTACCTGCTCTGACTTCGTCTTCAGGTCCTGATTGACTTGCCTTAAGCTTGCGAGGTCTTGCCTGGCTAAGTGGAGCTGCGCGCTCAAATCCTTTCCCAAGGTATTTAAGCTTGCAACCTCACATTCGCCAGACACCCTCTGGTGCAAAAGTTTGTCAACCTCCACCTTATGTGAAGCCATCTCGCTTTGGAGTTCCAGCAGGAACCTTTTCTTCTCATCAACCTCCTTTAGGAATATCTTCCTAGTTTGGTTGATGGAAGCAAGTTCCTTCCGGGCTTCCTCGAGCTGGTGCAACTCAGCTTTCCTGGTGTTGATACGCATGTCAGCCAGTAGGTCCCCATCCAGTGGTAAACTGGAAGGCTCTTCTACTGCTGGCAGGTTCACTTTACCAGTAGCTTTTGATGCCACCTCAGTCTTCTTTGATAGTTCCCCACTCCCCACACCTGCGGGTGTAGGAGTGGCACCATCAGTGAAGACCGACGTGTCTGGATCCAATGAAGGATCCGCTACCGTAGGTGTGGAACCGACGGGAGCAGGGCCGAGAGTTTTAGCCTCTCTACCCGGTATTTTCTGACCCTCAGGACAGAAAAGATTCGTGGAAAGGGAGTCCAACAATCTCCTGGGGCTGATGTCAAAGGGTCCTGGGACAGGGGATTGCTCTCCGTCCTCACCTCTGGCAAAAGCCTCCACAATAGGATCACCTATTGCTTCTTGGGAGAGGTCGTCACCGGGCACCTCCAAGGCTGCCCGGCTCTCCCCCCTATTTGTTTTGCCTGTGAAGAAGCGTACATTTTGTACGGCTTCCTCACGTTCCTCAGCAGGGGTTTTAGTCCTGCCGCTGAACGAGCTGACAAAATCGTATAGGTAGTCCATATACTGTAAGTCTATTTAATACCTTATCAAGTTCGGTTCGATCAAGTGGTCACGGCACCAATGTAGTTGGTCTCTTACTACGTATGTAACACTTGAGTACAAAAACCAGACAAGGTAAATTAGACTGTAATATACGGCGGCTTTATTATAGGAAACTCTTGGTGTATTATAGTACCAGGTATAACCATCAGCTATACAAGAACAGTAACAGATATATAATACAGTAGGCAACCCTATAGCATAGAGTTAAGCCCGTGAGCACAGGGTGGTCATGTCACGACAGTCCCAAACCTGACTGACTTCCAATGGGGAAGTAGCCGTCTTATATACAGCGCTGCGTAGCCACGTGACCGTACTAGCAGCGCCACCTGTTAGGTTTAGTTATGTAAAATGATTATGTAACAACTACCGACGGTAACCGAAGGTGGTACCGGTACACTACCGTATAGATAACCGAACTAGAGGAGTCGGTGTATGTAACGAACCGACGACACTAGTTATATGAATAAAACAGTTATTAAACACAATAGAACCGTGTTACATCTTATAACATACAATAGATATACAACGATAACGTTAGACTTATAGTCAACCCGTTACAATACCATTTGAGAACAAAATCGGTTAGTGGAGTCTCACCTTAACCTGAGTTATATAAAGCTGCAAAATTGAGGAAAAGGACAAATGTAGGATAGACAACATAAGATGTATTGTCTATAGGGGATACATTACAGAGATCCAAACTGATGGGTATAACAGATGTATACACATTCAGGGATGTTATAAAGTGGCATCCCCAACATAAAACTAGAACTAGTAAATTAATAATACAGTTTCATATCTCACTATAAAATTCAGAACATGCTCTTTCCATGATGTAATCATTTCAAGCATTGTGATATATTTCTCTCTTGATGATGCATTAAAAAAATAATATAATCTCTATATTTTTTCTTCCATTTTAAAATATAAGCAGGAGAGATACAAAATTATAAACCGTTTAGACGGATATGGGCCTTTTTAATTAAAATAGTTTGACACTTTCTGGGACAAAAATACCTATTTTTGACTGAATAACAAGAATTAACACAAAATGTCACAAAATGATCATGTTAAGGTGTTTGTTATACATCCGTCACGCCATGTGGTGCCATATAGAGCCATATGAGGCACAATCTATATCAATATATTTCAGGCTATAGGGTCAGCAATATTAGTCCTACTAAAGTTCTAAGGGTATGTACCCCCCCCCCCTAAATCGATGGCAAGGATATCAATGAGCACAACTATTTTCCTCTATTGCTAACAGCTAATCACAGCTATATTACAAAATTTTATATCCATGTTTCCAAGGACCAATAATTTCCATTGCAATTGGGAAATAATGAGAAAACTAAGATATTTCATTTCGATCTTTTTCACTTATGGCTGTTGCAAGGTCATGAGCCTGAGCCTAGATCTATACCTAGCTTAGTAAAACTTGTAGTCAATCATGTTAGCTCTGCGTCTTTTCCCAACAGACATTCACTACATTTGGTCACATTGTAATAATGGACTCATGATGTACTAGATGCAAACCATTTCAACATGCTTTTGACTAGGTAATATTTATGCTATTTGCCCTACGTAGGTACCCTATCGGAAGCAAGTAACATCCAGACAAGTATTCTGCCTATATTACCAACATCATCAATATTCCTGCAGAAACTTAGGGCACTGATCATAGCCAAGTGGCCCAGTTGTAATGCCAGCTCATGGTCGGTATACATGGGACTTGTATGGATTTAGTGATGGCAAAATAAGTATGACCGTGCTAATCTTCTAGCTATCTCATAAATAACCATTCCACCGAAACATAAAATAACAGATCATACATTCCAGACAAGATTTCTTCAAATTTCTATGAAAATTCATTGTGTTGAATATTCATTTACAATGAAAGCATTTTGAATTCTATAGATCGAGTTCTTTTAAAACTGAACTGCTTGAGAGATAGACTACTGAGGTGATATGGATAAGATCAAAATATATATTTGAATTAGCCTACATATAGTATGTAAAGTATATGTATGGTTGATGACAAATCTATCACCTCATCTTAGCATGCACCTTGAGGAACGAATTAGACATCAATCTATTTATTATGTGTAATTTCTATTAAAAAAACAGACGTCATTATTAGGTCACTTTTTAAGTATCACCTTGAGTATGACATGCTTTTCACAGAATGTGCTAGATTGGATGTATGTATAAGGGCCTTTCCGAATGTTACTGAGAGACCCACCTACCTTAGATCAATGTGCATAGGAAGAGAGGTTATGAGGTGTCACCAAAAGGCATGCAACAAAGTCTTAAAATGAGGAAGGTTGTTATATATAAATCTAACCATGTAACGTAATTGGTAATTTTTATTCATCGTGTCAGGTCTGGCAAGAGGCAAACGCTAAACATAATGTAGGTGAACTAACAACATAATGGGGCATGGTTGAATTACAGTGGCCAACTTATTTATCCTGTGTAGCTGCATCCCCCATGAGTGCACTGTTAAAAGTAAGTAATGAAGCTGCACAGTATAAGAGGAGGTAATTGTTGTATCACATACTGTTGAGCTACAAACTCACCTACTGTAATCTGCAATCTGGAGATCGTGGATTTCAGTCTCCCCTTGATATAATAAGTAGTACCGTTATAATATGCATAAACATCTAATTTATACAAATAGTTGTATTCAAATGTTCACTTTCTAATATTTCAATATCAATATAGGTCAAATTGCATGACAAATTGGTTAAGCAAATAGAGAAAAAAGAATTCACTACCAAGTGTGCCAAGGAGAGACTCAAACCAACAACCTCCTATGTGGGGTTTTACATTAAAGGAGTGTAGCTGAACAATATGTGATACCAAAAATATGTCCTTTTATACTGTCAATTTACAGTATATATCATTATGCAGCTACACTTATTTCTGGCAGTGAGTATATAGGGCACCTAGATGTTACAGATGCGCTCCCATTTTACCAACGCCTTCCTTTAGATACATGATATCCATGTATCGTGATGCAGAATCAATAGAATGTCTGGAGAGGATTATAATATACCTTCGATAATTATGCATAATTGATGTATTCGCTGTGGATGAATTCACGTATTATGATATATGTTTACACACATATCTGTGAACACAGGTATTTAAGGACAGGGACACTTCTCAGTTTAAAAATGTTATCCGCTTCTGTTATCTGATAACCTGCACTGAAAAAGTAAACTTGTCTCCAGACTCATCTAAGTGACTGTGATCAATTAAATGAGTCAAAAGTTGTCTAACCTATCAGGTTGCCACCCCACAAATAGAATCTGGAGCTGGCAAATGTCAGGTTTTAGGTTGGCACATGCCAAGTGGGTCTTCTCTCTCCAGCTAGAAGACTCCCTTTCTTGTCACTTTTGACTTGTTTATATGATGACAGTCACTTGGAAGAGTCTGGAGACAAGTTTACTTTTTGATTGTGTGATATAGAGCGTATCAGGCCTCATTATACCAGAACGTACCTATTTTTATGCCTGGGGCTCATTATAAGTTTCGACGATTCGCCCTCCTTTTACTGCCAGTGTGATTTCCACTTAACCATCGGCCACATGAAATAGTAATGTGCCCCCATTGCCAGTGCTACCCAGGGAGGGGGGGAACCATGCCATGTGTCAAATGCATGCGTAACATTATCCAGTTATTTATTACTTGGCTCTTTAACTGAGCATATCTGAGAAAGTGCCATAATACTATAATACTACCGCATGTGGCATCTGCTTTTGAGCCACAAATATAAATACAGACACATCTTACTTACCGTGCAATACCTACAGTTGACCAGCTTTAGCATTCTCATGATAGTGTGACGGAATTGGAATGCCAATACAACAGCAACATGCTTCAGAATGCCTAGTATCAATGCCCTATGTATGGTCTTTCTGAACCTTGTTTAACTTATTTATGTGACATAACTATTTCTTGTTCTCGGGGTGCAACTGCGATGCAACTTATATTGACCTATAATTGCAAATCTTAAAATGATATATTCATTTTGGAGGAAGATTTTTTTTTATCGATTTCCCAACATTGCAAATTATTTGCAGAATTTAGGGGTTACAAATGTGACTGTGTTACTTCTTTCCAAGGCCTTTCTCAAATGAATCGGCTCTGGCAAAAGTGTCCCTACATCCCAATTGACTGTGTGGTCCAAGGGTAATAATACCTGCTCAATGATAGGATAATTAAACCAAATACACAATACACAATATTACATTCGTAATGCCACAAAAGTTGTTTATAGACTCTACATAACCGTGTTCCACCGCACGTTGCAATGGCATCTGCTGTCAGGATTATAGCATCCTTTAATTAATTGAAACATTGGGTATTAGTGTATAATGTTTCTTGTATTTCAGGACCTGCATAGTTAAAGTAAAGAAGGCTTTGTTAGAATCACCTATCCCTCTGTAAACCTTAGTCTTCTCAGTAAATATTCTGTAACGACCATGCAAAATTTCAGATACTTATATGATATGGCAGAGCTATTGCTTTAAGCAAATACCCCAATATTTTGCTTTATTTCACATGGAAACCGGTCATGCTATTGATATATCCAAAGAGTCCTGTATTTCACACACATCATGAAATAACCCACAGCAGGATTTCACGGCCCTGTGACTTCATCAAAATGGTGGTTTGTTAACATTTGAACGGGGAAGAAATAAGCTATTTTAGGCTCCCCCTATCATAATTTTGGTGATTTGAATTTTAAAAATCATAATAAGTTAACACAAAGGTTGATCAGTGAAAGTCAGGAGGAGCGGGTTATTTCACTTGTCTGGAGCCATTATTACAATAGGGCCGCATTTCACTTGTCTGTATGGATAGTATGTTGACCTTATTTTTAAATGGAAAATCGAAATATCAAGCCAGGTAGGCCTAAGCTCTGAGCCTCATATTCGGAAAAAGTGAAATAACCAGCCCCAGTATTTCGCCAACCCTCTGTATTTCGCCAAAACTTCACTTCCGGTCTCGCGTAAGGATACCTAATAGACCATCTAGATAGACCGAGGAAAAGAGTAGCACAGTCACATCTGTATGGCACAGTGAGAAACTTAGCACTGTGACCCTTAAATTCTGTATTTGCAACATTAGGAAATCAAAAAAGTAAATCTGAAGTAGGGGGCTTACTTTCGATATAAACATAGAATAAGAAGGGAACTGCCTGCAATGACCGAAGGTCCCTCCCGAGGGACAGACATTCTCACCTCTGTCAGTGCAGGCAGTTCCCTGATATTCCGGTTCCTGTTGACTGGTTCAAGGCTAACCACAGGGACTGCCAAGACCCAGCAAAAATCCAAATTCAATGTCATTTGGCTGTTACCAGAGCCTTCCTTCAGAAGGATCTGGGAACGAGAGTACATGGGTCCAAGCTATGGGAATGGGTAGAGCTACCTGGTGCCATCTAGTGTGTATACACACAACTACAGTCCTTGCCAAAACATGCCAGACAGTGGCAATGTCAACCTAAAATGGCTCTGGTCTGGCAGAATGACTGGTGTTGCAGGGCCAGATGTCCTGCACATTCTGGGCTTTCCAAAACTGAAAGAATCTTTCAAAATATTCCACCTAGAACTGAAGTTACACGTCGTTAATTGCACACAAATTTGCAAGTCAAATGAAAGCAATATTTTGTTTTTCTTTCTTTTGTAAAATGCTATTCTATTCTAAACATTATGAAAAACTTTGATTTTGGTATCAGGTCCTGCAGAAATCTATCCGGTCCTGCAAAGTTGGCTAGCTGCAGAACCAGCTGTCCTGCAGGGTGAAAATTCCATACGATCATTTACATAATATCTATAACTAAATACAAAGTAAATTACACTAATTATATCAGGCATTTCCCTTGACACGTGATATATGCCATGTGTAATAAATCTACTCGGAAAAGACTGCTGAAAAGACTGCTGCTGGGAGTCTACCTCCGGTTCTCGTTAGCCACTTGTTATGACTGTTATGATTGTGTATTCCCAGAGTATTATTGTACGAATCAATTAATCTAAATATTTTACATAACAATTTATTATAAATAAATAACAGCATACTTCTCAAATTTCCATACCAGATTATTTACAAGATAAACATATAAATATCCTATAATTTTCCTAGTTATGTACAGTTACGTAATGGCAATTATCAAAGCAAACAAACAAAACAAGGCAAAACTGAATTTACAAGGATTTGCTGCTAGCTGAAAAAGAATGTTCATTTAACCCATGGCCCAATCCATAAAAACAATGCAAAACCCACTATTGTGCCTATTTATTTCATGTGGAGAAACAAAGTTACTATGCTTAAGTACTGGAATGGCCGTTCTCCACACCCCCGAGGACAAACTGATATTCATTCTCCATTGGCTGTCTCTCCATGATGACGTCACTAAAATAGCTATGAAACCAATCTTTAAATGTTGTTTTTAGATATTATTTATCAATAATTACATGAAATAAACACAGAGATCCACTCTAATCAGTCTGAATTCCTGGTTTCTCCACTTGTGGTACCTTGGCTCCGCCTCGTGTGATATGATCCAAGGTACCACTCATGGAGAAACCTGTCATTCAGACAGATTATCATGGACCTGTGTCTATGTATCTGTAGGGAGTATTTCACTGACGTTGGTCGGCTGTGATTCTGTCATCCGACGAAAGTCCATAATGTTAAGGGAGTATTCCATTGATGTCGGTTCGCTTGTTGAAAACGAGCTGTCCTTGTTTCCACTATTGGTGAGTATATTCACGCGCCAAACTGGATCTGTTACCCGATAAGGAGCGCTCACTAGGTTGCTATGCTACAGCGTCGTGTTTGTGTACGTTGGATACCGGCGGTGTTTCTGCCAGAGCGCCGCCCAGAGAGGTTGGCCAGCTCACTGCTCACTTCGTTCAAAGATATTATTGTGAAATTTTTTCTTTATGCTTGGTTATAATATTATGATAAAGAGGCAGGTTTGATCCGGCCCAAGTGCATATGATGTCTCTTTGCGTCTTCTCACCTAGAATTACTGGTAGTCAATATAATTTTGTCATCCAATGAAAGTCTATAATGTTAAACTCATGGGCAAATATCGCCCAATTGACAGAATCAAGGCCGATTCTGTCAGTGGAATACTCCCTTTAAACTTATGGGAGAATCATGGCGATTTCCATCAGTGGAATACTCTCGTACCTTGTATGGGCAATGCCTTCTGTCTGGGATTGATTCTGCATGTTTGTTCCGCACTATAGGATTTCATAGAAATACATAACTTCATCATGCTTTGTAATATGCAAAGGTTAATCATACAAGACTGCCCTTGGGCTCTTTGTTCAGGAATCCATATTTGTTGACTACAACATCAATAGTAATACATTATGTATGATCATAAATATGAATTACTCAATCATTCAACCAAAGGCCCCCATATATTATTCTCATTGTAGACAGGTACACTTTCTAAGGTACACAGAGATCCTTGCCATATTGATTAGATTGCTTGTTCTCCAAAGTTTATAGATTCTGTTTCATTTTACATTCACACTGAGAAAATTGAGCTTCACTATCGCCAAAAGCACTCTCTCCTGGAAGTAAGGCACTGCCTGTCATTCAGGTGAGGTGATTTTGGTGACAGTGAGGCTCACTTTTCTTAGTGTGTTTGCTTGTCTTGTATGACATGACCAGAGGATTGGGAATTGTGGCATTGGGTCTGCAGCTGTTTCTTGCTAGTGTGAAATTCTACTCAAGAAAATGAGCATTTGGTCAGCAACAAGATCTTCACAGTGATTGCCTTGAAAAGGTCAACCGGAGAGATGTCAAGGAACCAATGTAACACAGCTATTGCAATTCCTGGACACAATAAAGAGGATCCCCCTCTTCAAAAGAACATTGTCTTGGTAGCAATGTCTGATCTTTCATCCTGGTTTCTTATTGGTGGAATCCATACATATTCTAACAGAGGAGGATGGTTGAACACAATGGCCAAAATATACAGCGGATTTCTGAACTTAATGCTTTTTCTCTTGTCATGCACATTTATTGCAGACTTGTTGGAATTTGGCTTCAAGCCAATATGCAATACCTTTTCTCTTTCGAGTATGCTTCTCCTACTTTCCTTATATTTCTGTATGATTATAAATATTCTGCTTGCCTTTGTCAGTAGGAAAAGGAAAAGTTGTTATCTTGCACTTGGAGTAGCTTTTCATCATCTGAAATTAGATATGAGTGGCAAGCTTCACTATATTGGAATACAGTTGAAATGTATCTTAGGTTTCAGCTGCTTATTATCAATAGCTCTTGGTGTACTTTCAATACATGGAAGTATGGAGAGAAAGTGGGTCATTTTGAAAAGACTTGATGAGTCTAGTTCTTCAGCCTTTGCCTATGTTCAATCATTCTTATATTCTCTTTATGTGTCTTATATGGCCATTATATCAGTCCTACTTCCTGTCGACTGTGGTCTTGTATTCTATATGCTCAATCGAATCATAAATGAATTCAAAACTCAAGTAAAGACCTGTCTGGCTCAACGAGTTTCTGCAAATGAAATTGAAAAGTTGAGAATGAATTTTGAAATGTGTCTTAATGCTGTAAAGGAGGTTGATGACTGCTTTGGACTCTTCACCGGTACACTTATAGCAATGTGCATAGCCTTCCTGTGTACTTCTGTCTATGTGTCTGCAGGTAGCCATTTTGCAGTACAGAGTGTGTCCTTTTCCCTCATATTGATACTGGGCTTCATCCTCTTGTTCTACATACTTCTGCCCATGAAGGTGAATAGTAATGTAAGTATGAATGATTGGGTTCACTCTGCTGCTTTAAATAGTAGTCTCCCAACACTCTTTATTGTCAGCTTAGATATTTGATGAAAACGGTGAAGGTCTAATCATTGATAACATTGTGGTTAACTCATTCCAGCGCAGCGCCAGTGCATTAATGTACTATTCCCTATTAGCAAGATGATCACTGTAGAGCGCCATTTTGTCTGGTACCAGTGCTCCTTCCTCTGCTAACTATAGCAGCCAGCTGGTTAGCTGAAGCTGGTTCCTGTCATGTCTAAAATTATTGTGGGTCCTTATATCATGTGTTGAGATTGGGGGAGTGGCTAGGACACTGGCAATTCAATACAAAGGTCCTGACTTTGAATCCATACCAAGGTTGTTTGGTTCACACACCATTATAAAATGACCTTTTGGTTAGTCAAAATTCGTGATAGTATACAATTCAGTAGTAAATTTCCTTTACATGATATACAATTTTATAGGGTAATCCAAAATGATTTTGTATGCATCTTTAGTTTTTCTATGTGAATACTATTATTATTCTTGACCCACTAGGAAAAAAATTAACTGTGTGGCCTTGGCGTAGATTCGAAGTCAGGACCTTTGTATTGAATTGCCAGTGTCCTAACCACTCCCCCAATCTGGAAGTTGATATACAGGATATAACAACTACTCAAGTATCACCAATTCAAAAAGTGATGACCCCTACAACTGTCCATTTTGAACATGCTAGGAACCAGCTTCAGCTATAGGTCTCACAAAGGAGAATCACTACAACTCGCTAGTGCGGAATAAGGAGGGCATTTTTTGTATCAAATGCTATCATCCCAAGCACCACCAACAAAAGGTTTGAACAGACATGACCAGGTATAATGGTACCACATAAAAGGAAATTACATACAAATTGTAAATTATTCATTTGAAAACATATATCTCACAAATACCAATTCTCATATTAACCTCAATATAACCCCATATACTAATACTTCTGGGTCTGGGGCCTGGGTAGTTTATACTATCACAAAGCCGCCTTGGAAGAGTTAAAAGTCGCTATAATAATTGAGAAGCAATTGTTTAACTGACATGTGCAATGTATCCATTTATCATTCAGATACATTCATGTCAGGAACTGTTCCACAGAATCAAAGTTACCTCTGTAGATGACCATTGGAAGCAATCGGTAACAACTTTTGTCTTTACCTTACATACCAATCATCTTCCATAATCATAATTGTCCACATTTCATGATTTCATCAAAATTGTGATTTTGAAATGCAAAGAAACAGTGTAAAAATTTTAACACAGGTATTAGTCACCAGTGGTAGGGATCTAATCTAGAATTATTATACGATTGGGGCTCTGATCGTGCTTTTTGTGGATAACTCAGTTCTGTTATCACACGATAACAGCACGTTTGAGGGGAATATTTAGAATTAAAATCCTACGTTTCGTCGTAGGATCGAACCCGGGGCCGCAAGACTACGAGTCCGACGCCCTATCCACTTAACCGTGCCGTCCGTACAGAATAAGGGGGTAAAACAAGAAGTCTACAGACACATTCCCAGCCCTCTAGCTCTTATATTAACAAAGATACAGCAATTTTTACACTTTTTGTCATAACTTCTCCTAAAATCAAATTTTTTTTATAATTTTTTGTTTACAATAAAGGTAGTAGTTGGACTTTACTTATCTATTCGTTAAAATAATTCTAGGTTTTTTTTTCACATAAATATAGGCACTTAAGAAATGGTGCGTTTCCAACCGGATTTGATCCGGGGATCTCTGGTGTGTGAGGCGAACACTCTAGAGCCCATTCATTTCTGGCAGTGGTACAAGGGTAGGGAAACGCTGCCTATATTGAAGTATACAGGGGAGCGGTTAGTGACGAAAACAGTATAGGTAAAAACGCCATGCCCCCCTCAGGTTCGAACCGGGGACCCTCGGCGTGTGAGCCGAACGCGCTAACCGCTCGGCCACAGCAGATATGGTACATCGGAGGGGAAACGCAGGTTAGGTTCCAGTCTATCTAACGAATGCCCCCCGCGCTCAGGTGCCAAAGACTTTTTGTATCGCGTCCTCTCATTGGCTGTCCCATTTTAACTCCACCAATCAGCGAGCAGGTTGGTGGGATGTCAAAACCAACATGGCACCCTCCTTGCTCGATATAGTCCATGTAAATATCCTTCAAAATGGCCAAATTAGGACGAATTAAAGGTAAATAAGGACATTTGAATGGAAAAATCGTATAATAAACCTAATAATAGATGGATAACAGGCACACTCGGGCCTATATACGTGTATAACGCCCTCGGTGCTTCGCACCTCTGGCGTCATACACGCATATAGGCCCTTGTGTGCCTGTTATCCATCTATTATTGGTTAACTAACCAACCATAGCCAGCTGCATAGCACAGCATGTTATGTTAGATCTGTGGAAAATCTGTTGTCAAAGGTTATCAATCATCCGTGAGGATCTCTTTTGAGGTTTGAAAATATTAATTGATATGTCACAGGTTATATGCAAGTGTTTATACCAACAAGCCTTGACACATTTTTCATTTACATTTTGTAGATTCAGTTGCAACTTATTCTAAGTAGACTCAACACTTCTCAAATTGGACTCACAGCTGCAGGATTAGTCATGATTGATTCTTCTTTCTTGCTAACGGTAAGACCAATAACTTGATTTTTTTTTCTTTCAAATAGGGGGTCCACTATAAAAGAGCACATCTCATTGGATATTCGCGATAAGCTGTCGCTGTAGAGTCTGGATAATGTCCAGCAACGTTTTGATCCAAATACTTGATCTTTGGAAGAGAAATGCAAGCTCATTAGAAAGCAAAGACCCAAGTCATATCCCGATAATGAGTTGTTTAAGATATTTTCTGTAGATCCTGGGAATTCTATTTCAATTAGCCCAATATGATAAAACACAATTGATATATCATACACATTCTACTGCATGCATATGAAAATTACATTGTTATTGATAATAATAAAATGTCCTCTTACATTTCAGACTGTGGGCACGCTGCTTACTTACACCATTGTGCTCTTTCAGTTCATGACTTCCTCAGATTGTCACAACCAACTCCTACCTACCAACACCAGTGTTTTTACTCTTTCCACTACAAGTAGAATCTATTGAGTCTTCATTGAAAACCTTGGCTGCAGCTCCCATACAGTATAGATCTGTGTAATGATAATAGTTGTAGCTGCTACAGCTCCTACGTTGAAACGCCAGGATTTGAACTATCCTGCGTCACCACCTCCTTCAACGCACTGAACCAATCCAGTAACATATGGGACAGTTCTCTGATGGACAGGGGATGTATCTCAGTGGTTGATCACTTGCATGGCATGCAGAGGCCGCAGGTTCAAATCCTGGTGTTTCCGATGCCTTTTCGGGGCAATTGTGACCATTAGAACATCAATATATTTGATAGAAAGGCTGGTGATTCTTAAGTGTCATATGATTTATGGAGCGAATACAACCACTATGGCATGTACTGGGAAAAGGGACCTTAGTGGACCTGCACTAAGGGCCTTTTTTGCAGATCCTGTCTAAATAAGTTTAAATTTAATTTAAATATCTATTATAGCATTTAGTGTATAACCAATGAGCTGATGCTTGATATATATTCTGATGTTTAATTATTGTTGTCCAAAAAATGTGCAGATCGAATTAGCACTGTCCTTAATGTCCTTAATCTGTTATGATCATTATCTCATAATTCTGCACAATTTCATATACTGCCACCTGTGGCTCAGTTATCATTAGTGGATTGTGGTATGGGGACCCTGAGTATGGTGACTTTTTAAAACCCACACAACTGTGGAGTTAAGTTTTGTCCACATGCTACAAAGTGCCCACCCCCATTATCACTCTTTGTTTGAGCTTCATTTGTTTCTTCAGATGAGAAATTTGCAATGTCTACTATCAGTTTTAGTAAGTACATTGAAAAAGATATGATTAGGGGACTGAATCTCGGAGCCTGACGATACATAGTACACAACAGAATATGATGTAGACTAGAATTAAGCTATGCCATAATAAACTTTAACTGATATTTCTTGTCTGGATTGGTCCTAAAGTTTTAGGTAAGTCATGAGGATTAGGTGTATTCCCTTCTGGACCACAACTACAAACATGCCTAAAGGTCCTAAAGTTGCCTGTATGGTGAAAACATCCAATGTGGCAAAGAAACTATGCTCCACATAAAAACACAATTCATTTTAACAGCACCAACTTGTGTCTTTCCTTGACCTGCGAGTACGCTGTGGACACGTTTTGGCCTGTGGATGTGACTCTACACCCACTGTGACCACTGATAAAGGAATGCTAGTGGATCCAAAAACACACAGCATGAGTGGGGATTCTAATTTTCACTTAAAATTCTTTTTTTCATTCAACTCTTTTTGGGAAATGGTCAGCAAAGAACAATCACTAAGTTCAGATAACAAGCTATACTAGAAGGATATTATAATTTGAAATAGAACAAAATGAAGATGACTATTAAATAAAATGCAACGCATAGTGAAGAATCATGTTGTTTTTCTTAGTTACAGTTATCTCTTAATGTGCTGCAAGGAGTATAAGTTTCAAAGACTAATTCACAAGTATACGTAACGTGTTATTTGTTTATATTATACTGCAAGCTTACTCGTATTGGTCCATACAGGACAATGATTATACTACATCGGAACAGTTGGTCCCATTTAAATGTATCATATTCTGTAAAATCATCCTATGCAATAAAATATGTTATAAACTCAAAATCATAAGGCTGTTCATAAGAGCCACATATTGGGTGAAAAACATGGTATCAAATGGAAAATATAAAATAACCTTACAAACAATGAACAAGACAGTGATCCTTTTTTAGCAACAGTTGATCTTTATTGGCTTCAAGAATATACAAAAATGGTTGTGTCCTTTGGGCTGTCCTTTCACAACAGATCACAAAACCCAGCACATATTCATCACAACAAATTTCCGTTGGCTACTGGTACGTCTAGAATTTTGATCATTTCATATACCTAATAGATTGGGTTATTCATTAACTGTGCCACACAAGCTGAGATTCTACAGTTAACCCAGGTCTATGTTTGGCCATGTAGTTTCACAAAAAATCAACCGATTTCAAAACGGAGAAAAGTTTTGGAAATCCTACGGCATCGGCTTCCAAACAGAAGAGAGATCCCAAGTTTGATATTGTAACACTGATTTCCCATGCACAGTCACATTATATCACCTCTGTTACTCTTCATGTATCATTTAGATTCCAAGATGTAGCGTTACCATAGCAACCAGATATTTTCTTTTCTCTGATATCAAGCAATATTGCCATTTAAAGGCCTGGGGTTTCCATATAGTATGTACAGACATTTTCTCCAGAGATTGACCCCCCCCCCCCTAAAGTTCTTGTACTCATTAAGATAAAGGGTTTATGTACACAAAGATTTTCAGAAAATAGACCCCACACCCCCTCTTTTTAATGTTAATATGCTACTTGGCAATGGAACACGTTCTTAATTAAAATTCCGAGAAAATGACATCAAAGATTTTATAAACTCCTACCACTATTTTACTTATTTTAATCAATTTTTTTCTAAAAGACTGTCCCTGCTATTGCCAGCGAGCGCACTTCTGGTCTTTTAATGAGATCTTTTCAACTTATTGTATATTTTAACCAAGCTTCCCATCTATGACATAAATATGTAATTGTGCTGCACTTGGTGCTGGAATGACCTGTTTGTGTAGCCTACTAGGCTACCCAGGGAGGTTTCTTGTACATATAAAATTTATATTCATATGTTGAAGTGCACACTTTTGGAGTCCAAGGCACAAAAAGGTTGAACAAATTCAGAACAACCTGAGAGAGATGTCCACAAGGTTACTTGACCCTTTAATGATAGGTGTCTCCAAAAGATAACATTTGTCGTCATGATGCACCAATGCAGCCCCGGCAAGTAATTCGCCAGGGCTGCATTGGTGCATCATGCCAACCCTTCGGGAGTGTTTCAACTCCAGAGGGTCGGCATGATGCTTGAATGTAGCACTGGCAAATCACGCACCAGGGCTGCATTTAAGTATCATAACAAGCAAGGGCATGGTGCATTAATGAATTATGCCATCCTTGAAGGTTTAATTAAACACATAGTAAAACTCCCAGGAAATCCTCTATTAGATTATTTCAATGGGAATTAAAGATGGCATCAAGAATAGACAATATGACAAAGCCCCGATTGAAATGTGGAAGTGGTCGCCCAAAGTTAGGTGTAGGTCTGCAAACTGCAGGTCTGAAAAGAGAATGAGGTATTTTTGAGGAATAGTCAAGTCTCTGAGATGTTTGAAGTGATGATAATAAACTTTATCATGCATAAGTTTCAATTGTTTCACCCTCAAAAGAGAATCTTTTAGGGTAAACTGTCTTTGAGTCGGCCATGTACCTTGAGTCTGCCATTTTGCTTAATTTTTTGTATCAAATTGAAGTAATCAATAGTTTTTTCACTGAATTTCATTATATCTATATTGATACAATATGGAGAAATGCAGCACATGCTATTTTACCATTTTTGGAAAAACACATCTATTCCCCTCCACTGTCAGTCAAAAATACCACATTTTTCATAATACTATACAATGGGAGCTGTGTTTCTGATAATTTGTCAGCCACGTTGAGATGAAGTGGAAGTGATAAATTAGGTAATATTTACAACAGTGTGATATTGGTCAAGGAACAAAGTTAACGATAACTAAAATTGGTTAATGTTATATGCACACTCTGTCTGACATCACTCAAGAAGAAACGAGCCTTTTCCTTGTATTTAGTTCAAAAATATACATTCTAGTATGTAGCAGCTGACTGATGATATGTTGTGGTTGACTGAAGGTACCACAGTGGTTGACTCATGGTACTTGTAAAGAAAAACTACACCAGGCCTCTTATGTAGTGCAAGCCTATAAGGCCTCATGGGCATGAATATGATAGTTATATCCTTATTGGCTAGAAAGTCCAATATGTCAGGATAACTTTCATATCAATTCTGAGATGCCCCTACATGTTCGCCTAATACAGCAGAGTTCCTAGAATGATGGACAAGTTAAATAGAGGTCCAAGTGGTCGACTCATGGGCACTTTACCCTAGGTCTCCTGGGTTTCAGATTATGGTTTAGCCCAGCTCTTTTTACCATTACATGTGCATGGCCTAAATACGTCTCTCTAAATATAAAGAAGACTGAGCAGTCCATAAGGGTACAGTATTTACTACAGTAACATTTGGCTATAACAAGAACTGCTTTTTATAGAGAGCATATCTTTCTGTCCCATTTTCCTAGAGAATTATCATACTGTTACAACTTTTTTAGTTTGACTTATCTTTATTATGTCGTTAATTCACTTATCCTTCATGACAAGTCTTTCTCTTACAAAAAGCCAGTATATCCCAACAAGTGATCAATATGCTCATTTCACAATATTATCCTGATGCAATGTAAAGTCGAGTTTATCTTTCATGACAAACAACGACCTATTCCCGAGATATACATGTATACATGTTTCTACTTTAACTTTTAAATAGGTACAAAAATATCCATGGGTTGACAATTTTAAGAAGGGCTGCGTTTTAGCAGTTAGGCTAAATCAAGGGCAGCAGCCTTTTCCTGTTATTACAACTACCATGTAGTACAGAGACTCCTGGATGCTATCAGTAACCATGTAGTATCATCACTAGGGTGAAAAGTAATTATATACTTTGAAATACTTATACATGTTTTGCTAGCTGGACGGTGATATCACATTAATGAGTTTGTATGAAATTAAAAAAAGAATGTATATATAAAAGTATACTCTTATAGTTGGTTGTAACAGGAGAAACTATGTATCATTTTCCATGTAACATAATTGCACAACTTGACTTTTCCTTACTTGGTGGGGGGGACAACGACCGAGGTGGCCCCAAGGGCCTAGGAAACATGGAACAAACATAACTTATTATGCTATACCTTTGGCTTGTTTAATTCTAAGAATTTGTATAGTTCAACCTTGAACTTATCGAGAGTCTCTATTCTCCGATCAGCAGGCACTAAATCGTTCCAGACAAAAGCTAAACTATGCCCTAAACTACGTGTGTAGGCACAACTATGTGCTGTGTGACATTTCAGTATGGGACCATCCCATGCCCTTGTTATTAAGTTTCTATTGTCCCTATACTTTGGATTTCTACTTCTAATATAAGCTTCCTTTAATTGATGAACATAAAGGCGATCTTCTAACATGTTCAATTTAGCATTGGCATAAATATCGTATGTGGGAGTTAAATAGTCTACTCGCTGGGCCACCTTTAATCCCCTGTTTTGGGCTCTTTGTATCTTTTTGAGTGTATCCTTTTTTACATCAGCATAGAGTACATCGCCATATTCTAAAATCGGTAAAACATGAGTTTTGTACAAGAGTATTGCAGTACCCACATCAATGAAGGGATTCAACCTGGCCAGCTGGTAAGTCCTAAAGGAAGAGGACTTTAACTGGGATTTGACAAATTTCTTGTATGTTAGTGCCTGATCGAGTATTACTCCTAAATATTTATAACTGTCTACTTGGTTATTTTCTCACATTAATAACCAACTTACAATTAAACCAGTTAGTCTTGCTTGTAAAACACATGAATTTGGTTTTTTTTCTATTAATTGTTAACCTATTGATATAGCACCAGTTATAATATCTATCCAAATCCTCTTGCATTTTGTGAGCTAATTCATGTTGATTATTACCTGAAATATACAAAACAGTATCATCTGCATATAATAAGACTTTGCTATGCTTACATATTTTATCCACTTCATTTACGTAGATTAAAAACAATAACGGTCCCAAGATGGAACCTTGAGGAACTCCACACACCATATTTTCACATTTTGACATCACTCCGGTACACGGAATTTAGGCACCCGGTCTTTAGGCACCCTGCCTTCAGGCCCCCCTGACCACAGGCACCCTGCCCTTAGGCCGTCCGGATGTCAGGCCCCCGGCCTTTTGGCACCCTGGCCATAGGCCCCCTGTCTATAGGCCAAACCTACCATACGTCCACAACCCTGTCATACGTCCACAACCCTGTCATACGTCCACAACCTTTCAAATGATTGACTACCCCTCCTCACGTCCACAACCATCTCCTCATGTCCACTACTACTTCCTCACGTCTACCACCACTTCCTCACGTCCACTACCACTTCCTCACGTCCATTACCACTTCCTCACGTCCACTACCACTTCCTCACGTCCACTACCACTTCCTCACCTCCTCTACCACTTCCTCACGTCCACTACCACTTCCTCACATCCACTACCACCTCCTCACGTCCACTACCACTTCCTCACGTCCACTACCATCTAATCACGTCCATTACCATCTCCTCACGTCCACTACCATCTCCTCGGGTCCACTACCATCTCCTCACGTCCACTACCATCTCCTCACGTCCACTACCATCTCCTCACGTCCACTACCTTCCTCTCACGTCCACTACTTCCTCCTCACCTCCCGATTAAGACACTAAAAATATCCTTCATTACACGACTATTGATACCCTTATATCCTGATGACTTATGTATTTTAATATTTTTCACCAATTTACTAACCTCTTCTTGGTCTGTTGTATACTCTTCAAGTCTTACATTAGACTTACTCTCGTAGGCCTATAATACCGAGATACTATCCTCCCATCACATTTGATAGGTGCCACACCCCCTTTTACCCCTGTATGATAGTAAATCTGGATACTTATAGGCTTATAGTACATGTACCAAGGTACTATCCTCTCATCACATTTGACAAGTGCCACACCCTGTTGTATATGTTAGTTATAATACAACATAAAAGGTTCTTTTCCTTTGGATTTGCAGAGGGTGGATTTCAGAAACATAAATTGGATTGGCATTCGCACATCCCCTATCCCATGTGTGAATGCCAATCCATGGGATACTCATACTAAATAGTAATGTGATGGAGCAGTATAAAAGGCATGTGCGAATGCAGCTTTAGAAACACAAAGTATATTTTCCCATTTGGCATTCGCAAATATCTTTTCATACTACTGGCGAATGCCATCCAAAATCCAAAGATACAGGAGCATCCCCCTGATGACGTATTGTACTGCTGCCAGTTTCTAATGGTAAAACCAGTTTAATCTGTGATTCGAACCTGCTACAGTGAGTTTGCATACTTCCAATAGAATAATCATATCTGTGCACATGGCGGACACATGTATGTGTCTGTCATCTTGACATGTTGACAAGCATGTGTCCATCTTGTCGATATATTGACATATTGGCATACATGTGTTTTTTTTTTGTTTTTTTTTTAACAAGATCGACTTTATTGGCTTGAAGTTATATGAGTTTTACAATGTATGACATACAGTTGTTCCAGTCCATCGTCGAGATATTATAAGTTGTATTTGCTCTGTTTCATATAAAATGATAAATGATTCAAGTCTTTGTAACATGGAACTACAAGATACACTATTCAGCCAAAATAAGTCTCTGACCTCACCCGTCAGCAAAAGCTGTTTGTTGGTGAGGCCAGATTCACTGTGTGTTGGTCTTTATATAACATTTCTTTGTGGAAAATGAAGGCATTACTCTTGCTGGACCTAGTCTTTAGTATACCCCCCCCCCCTCTAAAAACCTAAGAAATATGATTAATTATACAATCTAGCATGGTCTTTGCATATGAATTTCTAGCGCGGAATCGTATCATCTAATAACACTCTCATTTCTCGTTTGAATTTTACAAGATTTTCTATATTCCTGTTTTCCTTACTTAGGGAATTCCACTCCTGGCCACACAATACCTCTACAGATTTCTCGTACGACGCACAGTGAATATGGGAATATTTTAACAAAGGAGCTTCAGATAATCTGGTGGCTCTGACCTTTCTTTGTCTATATTTTTCATGTCTAGATCTCCTAAATGCATACAATCTAATATGATAAAGTCGTCTCTGTTCTAACATCGGAAGCTTAGCACTACCATGTATCTGCTCAGTAGGGGTCAGAATATGTACACCCAGACATGTTTTCAAACATTTATTTTGCACTCTCTGCAGTTCGCTTAGTAGGTCTTTATTGCCTTCACTATACAGAATATCACAGTAATCGAGTACCGGTAAGGCATGAGACTTGTACACTCTCAGTAAGGATTTGGAGCTCATGATGTCCTTAGATCTGTACAATAAAGTTGACTTAAACCTCATGTTTTTAATTAAGTTTTTGATATGCATAGAGTAATTAAGTTCCTCGTCAAGGATGACACCCAAGTATTTGTAAGAAACTACATTTTTTAACTCTTTATCATTGAGCATAATCTTAGGTTTTACTAGACTGGAGAGTTTTTTTCGTGAAGCGAAGGTCATAATTTTTGTCTTTTCCTCATTCATAGATAATTTATTTATTGAAGTCCAAATGTAGAAAGAGTTTAGCGCTATTGTAATACGCCTTGACAGGGCTTCTATATCATTGCCAGAGACATATAAGACAGAGTCATCGGCGTAAAGTAAAGTACTATGGGTGTCATCATGAGAAATACAATCATTTATATACAATAAGAAAAATAACGGGCCCAAAATAGACCCTTGGGGTACTCCACATTTTAAAGATACACAGGCAGATTTGGCATTATTGGCTACCGTACATTGCTGTCTCTTGGATAGATAATTTTCAATCAGCGTCAGTGACCTATTTCTGATCCCATAATTTTCCAATTTTTTTAATAAAATAATATAATTTACAGAATCAATGTCATTTCCCTTCTTATACGCTCTAGGATCAGTCCATGAAGGTTTTCACACTTGAGGTTTGCTTGTGTACAATGTCTAGCCTGCCCGAGATGGAAACCTGCCCCCCAGATGGGGTGAAAGCTGGCCTCGTAGAGGTGTCCCTTTGTCTTGAGTAGGTGTTCTCTCATATCAGGCTCGCTAAACTTGATCTTGTTGAACATGAAGAGATATCTCTCCGCGTCTCTGGCCCACTCATGAGAGACAGTTATCTTTTTCCCCTCATTCATAATCTGATAGGGATTTGACAGGGACATTATAACGTCCAATGTTTCTTCATCGCCGCACACACTTGCCTTGGTGGCCTGAAAGGCCTGTTCCACCGAACTGTAGACTACCCCTTCAGACTTGATTACACAGGGGTACAGGTTAGAAAGCCTGTTGTGGGATGAACGAAATAATACTCCATCTGGAGTCCTCGCTGTTGTGGCTTCTTCCATATTTAAGCCTGGGTATGGCATTGCCCCGAGTTGATGGTGCTTGAACGATTCCTTGTTGATTATCACCGAGCGCTGCCTGAGCCTACAGTCCATGTTGTGGTCTCTCGCCAAGAAATACATTGCTCTGAGGTCTAAAAACTGCCTTCTTTCGACCTCATTTAGGTCGTCCCCGATAGAGCAGCCTTGCCAGTAGTAGTTTCCCCGTAGAAGATTGAGAGATTTCATCAGGATTGATTTAAATCCCGGCTTTAACAATACCACTTTCACTGTTCGCGGCTTACCGGATGTGGGTTCATGGGCGCCGCCATCTTGGTTTGCCTGCGGTTGTCTCCTCCCTCGGTAAAGAGTTCCAATCCTCTCGACTGAGTCGATTTGCTCTGTTCCAAAGCCTACGTTACAGTCTTTAAACAATCTCCCAATAATATAAATCAGATTTTCTTGGGGGTCTTCCGGGCACCCCTCTATGACGAATACCTTTTTGCTCTCTTGTGACTCGAGTTTTTCAAATGCCAGGTTGTGCGTCGTTAGTACCCGGGTCTGCGCCATTGTTGTGACATTTATCCTTTTCATCGTCTTTTCCGTCTCCGTCATGGTGTCTGACAGCCCATTGAGAGCATCGTCATGTCCAGTTATCCTCTTTAACAGACAATCCAGAGCTAATGACGTTTTCCTATTGGTCTCATTTATACCTTGTAGGGTGGTGTTGATCAGAGAAATATCTCCCTCCAGGGTGGTAGTTTTAGATTCCTGTGCTGTCAAGCGTTTGGCCAGCATGTTGACCGCTGTCACCACGTCTGCGGTTGAGGCGCCGGCCTTCAACAAGTCGTCTTTACCTCTCCGAGTGTTTTTTTCCTGGTTAGCCATGGTAATTGTGATCCTTATGCCTTTATAAAGATGTCTGCCAAGATTTAGACCTGTCCCAGTAGTTTGACTATGTTTTTAAACCAATATTCTAGCCTCCTCGTAGCCTACGCTGTCAACCTGATGCCGCCATTTTCCCTTTCGTGTCTGTCATGTTGTCATACATGTGCTAGACATGTTGTCATATGTAATGTGTTGTCATGTTCACATATTATACAGCATTTGGGGAGAGAAAGGGATGTATGTTAACATGTCAATATGTCAACATGACCAACACAATCATGCATGTCAACATATTGACATACATGAGTCATGTTGACATACATGTATCTGTCATGTTGGCATACATGTGTCTGTCATGTTGTCATACATGTGTCCGTCATGTTGTCATACATGTGTCTGTCATGTTGTCATAAATGTGCAATGCATGTGCAATACAGCTGGACGATTCAGCTATATATAAGGGCTGCATTAATCGTCCACTGCTTTATGTTAAGCAATATAAAGCAGGATGAATCGTACAACCTCGAGAAATGGGCCCCTGAGGTGTAAATATGTCTTTAGGAAAAGACATTCTGGCTAAGTATCCCCAAATCGATACAAGTTGAAGATAGAAGGTTGCAGGTTATAAAGTTTTAACATGTATTGATTTAGTGAGACTTAGCCTTCTATTGAAATACTTAGTGTGGTCATTAGTGTGAAATGTGTACCCAGTGCCCAAGAAAATAATATACACACTTGATTTTGACATGTTATAGTAAATGTCTAGATTAACCACACCAATAGACATACCAACTTTAGGTCAAAATCACGTTTTCAAGTTAAAGTGTTAAATACTCTTGACGTAGATTGAGGTAATGGATGATGTTAAACTTTTTCACTATCAGATCCTTCTCTGCACGAAGTGACTTGGCTATTGAATGAAAAACTCAATGTATCATTTATAAAGTTTTTCAGCCAAATAAATATATCAAATACAAATACGGCAGTTAAAGAAAATGCTAGGAGAAATTTCACGATTCCATATTGATTAAACACAGCATTGATCAATAGTGGATACCCATAATAATTTTCTTCACCTGTATTTGAAAAGGGTGGACCAGATTGTTTGTTCACTTCTGGTCGCCATAGAGGCAGTTTTTGTCTTCATTGCGCTTGCGGAAAATGTGAAAGTTGCTCCCATCACTTATTTGCTCAGCGACCCATATGTGTTGACCATGACGTCAGCAGATGCGCATCTGTATAGATCCGTGAACTAATACATTATTCAGTAAGCCGAGGTAAGCATACAGATTTTGTTGTCTTGGTTGAGATTGTTTGTTCTCTATAATGGAGTGCTCATTAATTAACATCAAGGAGTAATGGACGAGTTTGGGGAGGGGGTAAAAGAATTTGACTCTTGATTCCAGGAGGGGAGAGGTTGACCCATCTTGGAGGGGAGTAAAATTATCTCTCATATTTCCAAAAGGGCACACAGTGATTTCACCTCCCTCCCCCCCCCCCTGTTGTTAAATTAATGGTCACTCCCTAAAGTACACAGTGCTGTCTCACGCTTATTGACCTCCATATATTGTATTACATGGCCTGAGTTTGGGAATTGATTAGTGTAGTTCTTACTGGTAGTTTGAACTGGAATGATCTTCCCCCTGAGTCGCTGAGTTGCAAATCTTTTCACTCTATGATATTGAAGATGACAAGGGCACAACAGATTTCAGTTTCTGCGCAGCAGCCTGTTCAAAAGGATTTTGTTTTGGCATCAATGTCTGATCTTTCATCCTTGTTTCTTATTGGTGGAATTCATACATTTTCTGACAGAGGAAGACGATTGGAGGCAATTGCAAAATTGTATTGTGGATTCGTGATTTTTCTGAAGCTGTTCATGTTATGCACATTTGCTGCCGACTTAGTGGAATATGGCTTTACACCAAATTGCAATGTTTCCTTTATTTGGAGAATGCTTCTTCTACTTGCTATATTATTCCATATTATTGTAAAGATATTGTTGGCTTTGGCCAGAGGGAAACGAAGAAGGGCTTATGTTGCTCTTGAAGAAGCTTTCTGTCTTCTTGAATTAGATATAAGTGGCAAGGTTGATTATCTAACTAGAAAGTTGAAATATGTCTTAAGGTTATGTTGCCTATCATCAATAGTAATTGGATGCCTCTCATTCTATGGAAGTGTGGAAAGAAAGTGGGTCATGTTACAAAGGTTTGATGTCCCTAGTCCTTCGGCCTTTGCCTATGTTCAAGCAGCCTTGTGGTCAATTAACCTTTTTTATATCACCTACTCTGCACCCCTTGTTCCTGTTGATTATGGCCTGGTCTGTTACATGCTGAATGAGATTATAAATGGCTTCAAAATTCAATTGAAAATGTGCCTGTCCCGACAGCTTTCTGCAAATGAACTTGAGAAGTTGAGAATGAACTTTGAAATGTGTCTTGATGCTGTTAAAGAGGTTGATGAATGCTTTGGACTGTTCACTGGGATTATTATTGCATTGTGCATGGGCTTCATGTGTACCAATATATACATGGCTGCAAGTGTCTATCACGAATTCCAGGGCATGTCACTCATGCTCATCCTGGTTATTTTCTTTGTCCTCCTTTTCTATATTTTTCTATCCATGAAAATAAATGGAAATGTAAGTATTAATTAATGTATTAATGTACTTTGAGATAAGTACCTGTAGCATAGAATGTTATAATTTTTATCAAAAGGCAGAAGAACTAAAATAATGATTCTGCTAGATGCTAAAGGCACCCATATGATTTCAAATAACTTTCACAAAAGATATAGGTATATGGGTGAGAATTTTGAAAAATGTCACTTTTGGGTGTTTTTCACCTTTAAACAGCTCTGCAATAAAAATTGCTGCACCAATCCAGTTTTTTCTTTTTTTATAGAATAGGTACCAGTCCAGGCTTTCAGAAAAATGTAAAAACATGGATGTGAAGTGGATATTTTTCAAGTTATGAGCCTCCAAAGGGCTAAAATACCCCAAAACTGTGCGTCAAACCTTACTTTACATTTTTCATAAGTCCCCCACCTCAACAAAAACAGTCACAACCCTGCCTAATCATGCTTTCCTATTAGTTATATATGTTGTCTCACACATACAATTTTTTTTTAAAGATATCTTTGCTCAATTGGTCAATATAGCCTGTTGTATTGAAAATGCCACTCGTGTAACTGCCGACACTTTTACTTTTGGTTCTTCCACTGGACAATTAGTAAGGGTCACCAAATGTACTTTTTGCTTTCAATCTTGAGGGATATATGTATACTAAAACTGGTAAAATTTTCATGGGGATACACCCATTATTGAGGGCTCCAGTCCTAAAAATGTATTTTTTGAAAATAATAAAAGGGTCGGCAATTACGGTAAGTTTCCTCTATAAATCTAGAAATACCCCATGCCTATCATTTCTAAGATATGTATAACCATGAGAGGTATATGTTTATTCAATCTGGATAGGATTTGCAGCCTAATCCCTTGCTCTTGTGTAGTGGGACAAGGGGCGCAACATTCACGTAACTGCCGACACTTTTACGTAACTGCCGACACTTTTACTCTGGTCTATTGTAAAACCTTTCCTGATGCTATAATTTTGTGCATCCCCTGGAAATCTCAAACTAACTTTGGGAAATGGACATTAATACATAGTATAGTGTGATTTTATAGCAGTTTGGCATGTTTTAGTTTACTAAAAGGGTTGTTAAAGGGTGTCTCAGAGAGAAAATGAACAAAATGTCAACAGAAATCCCTGTTTAGTCCGTAATTATCATCTTAATTGTGTTTTTTTGTGGTTTATATCATGCCTACACATCCCCTTCAACATTTTAGTGTGCTATACTTATGCTAAGAACATGCATGTGATAAATACAGCAGAAAATAGTCATTCATATAGTAAAAGTGTCGGCAGTTACGCAGAAATGTAATTATTGCCATACACACCTTAATATTAATGGTATAAACATTTTCTCTGCACAGCAGGATGAGGGGCTATGTGCTGTAATAGCTTGAACAAATAATATATAAATTCTGCTGATTTTTCAATTTGTCAGGGTTGACTAAGAATCCGTAACTGCTGACACTTTTATTATATTTTGTAAAATATACTACTTTCACTCAGTCAATCATCTCCATATTTTGACAGAGAATGCCCCTATGGGATTTCTACCATCCCAAATAGTCGTTTTGCCCATACTGCACGACTCATTTTTTTCCCTTAAAAGTGACTGGCCTTACATTTTTACCTAAATTTTCCCTTATTTCGACATATTTTGAGGAATACCATTTGGTATAAAATGTGTTATAACTGGTGTGTTTTAGGGTCAAAATATACATCCAACCTGTTTTGTACATAGAAATATAGAATGGATAGCTGTGGAAGGTGTTTGAGATATGTAGCAGAGGTTATGCCATGTGATAACCAATGGCGTAACTGCCGACACTTTTACTCTAGAAATAAGCTGGTTTTACGAGCTCACCATGCCGAGAGAGGTATCTTTGTATGTGAAATGATTCTTGCTTTTGCAAGTACACATGTTGAAGATAACACAAAGTGATTTTGATGGCAAAAAGGACCGTTTTGAGAAAATTAGACTAAAGTTGGTGATTTAGTGGAAATATTTCATCATTTTCAATATTTTTGCAAAGTTTGCTGAGCGACAAATCAAAAAGTTTATGGCCAAGTGTTTTCAAACTTGGTATGCCTATTCACACATACTAAGGCTACTTGTAAATGAATTTAGGAGTCACTGTGGTGTTTCTTTGATATAATAACCATGTTGTAATAGTTTTGGGCGTAACTGCCAACACTTTTACTCTATAATGTGTTCGCCGGTCAATAAAAACTGCACCAGTAGGGGTAGAACCATGCAATTATTGTTTTTGGACACCCAAGATATATGTCTTTCAATATAAGAAACTTGCATAAAGATGAATTGAGTTTTGTGAATTTTCATGGTTACTCACTTTTGACCCCAGAATGTGACATTTTTCAAAAATCTGACCCATATACATGTATTATAATAAAGGTTCACATTGCTTTTCAGATAATTTCATGCCAGGAATTGTTCTACAAAATCAAATTTGCTCCCAATGATGACCACTGGAACCAATCAGTAGCCACTTTTCCCATATTCTCATTTTTCACATGTTTCTAGCAAACCATCAATTGCTATATAGGTGTTCCCTTGTGCCATTTTAGATGCTTAAAATTGTGTTTTTGGGACTGTAATATACCGATTTCTCCTATTATATTGCTCGTCAAATACTGAAATGTAATCTTTTTTTATGAAAAGACATTAAAAATGGACACTAAAGGGGTCATTTGTCTTGGAGTCAGACTTTAAAGTGACATTATCTGAGTTCTTTTCCATATTTAAGATCCTACTGAATCCTACTAATTGCTATTATTTCCATCCCTTTGTTCAGTTATCATTATTCAGTCATAGAGCTTTACTAGTCCACAAAACTATACTACGAGACGATAATATTCAGAAACATATTTATTTTATAGATTCAGCTACAGCTTCTGTTAAGTAGACTGAATGGATCTCCAATTGGACTCACGGCTGCTGGACTGGTGATGATTGATTCCAGCTTCTTGCTGACAGTAAGACCAATGACTATAACATTATTTTCGCGCTCTGAAAATAGAAGCAAATTCCTGTGATTTATATATATTGGACGAATTTTAAATTGATAGAATTCCTGTAATACCTGTCATACCTGACTATTATGATAACCTAAAAATAAACTATACATATTATGTTATATTTAATTTCAGACTATATAGATGTGATCTAAAGGAATTATATCAATTAGAGCCCAAAAACAATACGTTGTCATACACTGTGAATAGTAAGTGTAGGTGTACAGTAGAATCTACTGTAGATGTACAGTAGAATCTACTGTAGAATGGATTTACAGTAGAATCCACTGTAAATTTACAGTAGATTCTAGGGGCTTTCCATAAAGTATGTACGCATTTTCCCAGAAAATAGCCCCCCCCCACCCCCAATGTTGCATTATGTACGCATTAGGGTGACCCCCCTCCCCCCCCCCAAAGTACATACTCATATGAGAAACTGTTGTTTTTTTACCCCCCCCCCCCCTGGTCAAGGGGTCAAACTTTTTTACCCCCCCCCCCCCTCCCGATGGGCCAAAAATCAGTGCACGTGGGCCATTTGAAGCATAGTAACTCTCAGGTAAAATCTTTTTGACCCCCCCCCCCCCAGAGAGGGGTCAACATTTTTTACACCTGGTCCAGAGGTTGACATTCTTTTACCCCCCCCCCCCCCTCTTGTTAAGAAATGGTCCCTAAATGACTCATAGGATAACCGCATATATGTGTAGTAGCTCTATAATGTAACCGTTCCACCCTTCCATCTGTTACCCCCCCCCCCCCCCCCCAAGCATTGCTGTCGAGGCACGACAGACCTACATTAGGGAGTGAGGTTTGAGGTCATGCCTCTATTATTTGGGTTATGAATACTTGGAGGCAAGGCAAGCTGGGATATGGGAGAGGGGGAAATGGGATGTGGGTGTTCAGGGGATATGAAGGGGAAGGATACATGGAAGGGAAGGGGATATGGGAGGTGATGGAGATCAGCACCACCCCGCCCACCCCCACCTAGAATGCATGGGACAAGGGAGGGGCCAATCACAATTGGTACTCCCCCATCAGAATGTGATTATACTCCACTGAAATACGCTACTATAATATACCATTTCCCTCTCTATTTCTTTCCCTTTTTCTTCTCTCTTCTTCTCCCTTATATATATTTTTTTTTGGGGGGGGGGGGGGAGGCAGCGATCCGCCACTAATCTAATGCAACTGCAGTGGTTATATCATGTTTGGGCCATGAAGAATGTTAACAACTATAAGTAAAATATTGTATCAGAGAATAATTCAAGTCAGTTTATCCCCCCCAAAATTTTTGGATTACCCTGATTTTCCCCAACAAAATATGTGAAATGCGTACATAAAGATTATGCTAAAATGGCTCTGTACCCCCCCCCCGTACCCCTGTTTTCATGTACGCTTTTGTATGCATTTGCCATGACCCCCCCCCCCCCCCCTGGGTGCGTACGTACCTTATCAGCACCTGCAAAATGGCAACCAACCTTTTACAGTATAGGCAGAATGAATTATTCTATATGCATACAGGCACTCTGTTCATCATTAAAAAACAGATGTCACTAAAAGATGACATGTGTCATCATGATGCTCCAATGCAGCTCCCGTGATACATTTCAGCATCATGCCAACCCTCCAGGAGTGTCTCAACCCCCAGCATGATGCTTGAATGCAGCCCTGGCAAGTAATTCACCAGGGCTGCATTCATGCATCATGACGACTACAGGCATGATGCATTAAGGCATCCTGACGTCTTAATAATCATGCTATGTTGTATTTCAGACAGTCGGCACGCTGCTTACCTACACCATCGTGCTATTCCAGTTCTCGACTTCCTCAGACTGTCACAACCCACCTCCACCCACTAATACCACTGTCTATAGTCTTCTCACCACGAGTGGAATGTAATACTTCTATGATCTTGAACTGCCCTCTTTACCTGTAACCCTGAAAGATTTTATTTAACCGATCATAATACACGACAAGCGTAATTGATATCTTCTCGGTTAATTTCCGCAGGGATAATCCATCCAGTGAATATTTCATAAAGTTTATCACATGCTTAAACAGTTTTAGTTGACCTTCAGGTAAGATAATTATAACCATCCTGGATTATCATGTATTTCTATTGTTTGGGCCATGATTCATGATATGATTTTAGGGCGAGCTGAAGTTTTGTTTGAGGCAATGTTTTCAACGTGATCTCATGATTATTTATTGTAGCCTCAACTAGCCAGGTGCTCATCCACACGTGTTAGCTTGCTATACCGTAAAACCTTGCGTATAAGCCTAACTCGCGTATAAACCGCACCCCGACTTTGGGCTGATCCTACAAGCCGCACTGGCCATCTGGTTATTGTGACTTTTGTTCTGCGCTATAGTGGCAAAAAACTGGCATATAAGCCTCACCTAGACTCTGTACCGATCCTATAAGCCGCACCAGCAATCTGACTGGCGTTCTAGCTGCAGCTTATACGCGAGGTTTTACAGTACCTAGGCCCTAGTTTACTAGTTCTTTAATAAACCTTTCTTATCTCCAGTTACTTTCGTCTATATATTGTTATCCCGGATCACACCAATATGACACCCCAGCAAGCAAAAATACCTTATTTTATGCCAAAATAACGGTTTTAACATTATATAACGTTTTGCTATGCTAAGGAGCCATAGAAAAACATTATATCACGTTGTATAACGTTTTTCTGTTTACTGGGACTGCTGTTATTAGAAGGAGGTTATTGTATTACAACTTAAATATGATGATCTTATCCATGTAGATATTTTTGCGTGTATAAATTTTCGGATTTTGCTAAAAAGTGCATTTTATCGTGTATTTAAATTCGCGAATTTTTGAATATTGCAGAGTATGACTACCGCATTCGACGTAATAAGCGCCCTCCCCCTAATAAGCGCCCCCGTTTTTTCAGGGCATTTTAAGACTAGAACAAGGACTCAAATTTCACGATTTTTGGTGAAATCAAACTCTTAAGTACTAAAAACGCCATGAAAATAATTTTATAAGCGCCCAGGGTGCTTATTACGTAGAATACGGTATACTGTATAAATTTTCGCTCTGTACATATTTTCGTGATTTTTAAAAATCGCGAAATTCGCGAAAATATGTACAGCGCGAAAATATCTACGTTTACAGTATTTTTGTAATGATCAAGGTGTTGATTTGACGTGACACTTTCTAGCTGATGTCACCTAATCACCTAACATGACTAAGAGTAATGCCCCTGCTGATAACCTCCTGTTATGAGAAAACTCACTTCATTACCTACTGATGTAATGTCCTGTATTTTGAGTATAGCGACCAATGGAGTGTTTGTATATGTGTTTTGGGGTATCCGGTTTCTGTGGATGATAAACTTGTGTATGTATACTGACTGATTTGTGAAAGACTCAACTTGCTTGTGTGAAAATTCGGTCAATAAACTTGTCAAAACTCCAACTCAATTTTATGCCTATTCATAGTTTATCTTGATTCGTGACTACCAAAGTTCTTAATGGGACGCCAGTTACTTCAATCGGCGGTTAGGCCAAAAAGATAAGGTATGTTTTAGGTAATATAGAAAGAAAATGTAGGTTGTAATGTTTTTGTTTTTTTTTAACGTGAAAGTATTAGCCAGCCCCTCCAAAGACCATAATATTGCCCAAAAAGGTTGAAAATATGGACATTTCTTCAAAATTGCATTAAAAAAAGTAGGGTCGGCCCTGTTCTGATACGGTCGGTCAGGTGACCTGAAATAAACCTCTTTTTTTTTGGCCTTAGAAGGAAATTGAACAACCTGATTCGACCCCTACTCAGAACCTGTGCATCACATGCACGCTTCCGGGCACAAATCGTTTTTTACCATGTACATGTACTATAAACGAATAACTTAAGTTCACCAGCTCCAGTGATTTCCTCTGCTACTGAATTCTGAATATATATTTAGACATTTGTCATTTGATAATAACATTTAAAATTGTCACTTCTCAGCTGTTTACTATCAGGTAATAGGAGATCTTTAAAGATAATCACCAGGACAGTATTGGCCTACACAGCGAAATTTTTGAACTAAATCAAAAGCATCAACCGACCCTGAATCTTTAACTAACAGGTGTGTTTTTTCTACACATCAAATTCCAAGTTTCCCCAGCTAACAATAATAAACGTTATTTTACTTCAAAATAACATTGTATAGCCTTATATAACGCTATAAAATGTTGTGTAGCGTTTTTGGTTACTGGGCTATCACGCTCCAGGTGATGGGGGTAGTCGGTGTAGTTCTGTGTGGTAACACGAGATGGCACCAGGCAGCTTAATGTTGTACCTGCAACTAGCCCCTGGAGGTGGGCTATACTGGAGGTGCTGGAGGTACTTGAGGAGGGCACTGATGCGTTTCACTTGTGTTCCTGTGCTCCCTAAGCTATGTGAGCTGTTAGCCAATCAGGGAACTGAAAGCCAAATTAACCTGCAGCTGCACATTGACGACTATGGCAAGCCTAATGGGTAAACTATCCTTTATCCTGGTGTATGGCCCCAAAAGCGGGCTTTTGGGCCCAAACCCAGGCTTTTGGGCCCTTATACCAGGATTAAGACCCATTAACCAGGGTTTAGAGCCCAACCCCCTGGTTAAGGCCCCTTAACCAGGGTTTAGGGCCCAAAAGCAGGGTTGAGAGCCCAAAAGCAGGGTTTTGGTCCCTTATACCAGGATTAAGGGAAGTTTACCCATTAGGCTTGCCATAGACTTCTACGTGTTTACACATGGGTTCGCCATCTTGGCCTCATGGGTTGGTCAGGGGATCCAACACGACAAAGACATGTGTAAACATGGTTCTATCATTGTTTAATCAATTAATAAATAACATATATACCTACCTGCAGAGGAGAATCACATGGTAACATGTTAAAATTACCTTAAAACTGCCTTAATGACCTTAATGACGTCAGAGCATGGTGTTGGTCCTCTGACCAACACCATGAACTTTGGTCCACTGTTTTCAATGGGACATGCACAGCCAACCATGATAGAACTGGTGTTATAGCTTTAGTGGACCTTATTTATTTAGTCATTTTTTAATAATTAACAGAGGGCGTTGGTGGATTGGGAGTAGACTGGAGACCGCCCCCGTACTCTGCTACCGATACTTTCCCGCTCCATAATAATTATGGTAGTGAAACGGACGCAGAGACTCCCAGCATAGATTTGGGGGGGGGGACAAAAGAATTTAGACCCCTTTTAAAGAGGCCGTGACATGACATTTTGGCTATGTATATTTGTGAACAACTCTATAGACCAGAGTTAATCAACAATGTTTCTCTCTGTATAGAGTTCGCACACCCAATGTACACCACACACGGCCCAGCCGTAACAGGCTATACTACCTGATATATCATTGTGAGTAGTAGGGTAGGTGTCAGGGCCTCTTTAAGCGAAAAAGGCCATGCTTTACAATAGCTCAAAAGGGGTCAGCCGAGCTCAATTTCAAACTGCCTAGGGGGGGAGGGGATTTTGAAAAAGATTCGACCCCTCCAGCAGGGGGGGGGGGCAAGATATTTCTGATCCGCTCACGTGAAAATCCACCGACTCCCCCCCCCCCCCCCCCCCCGTTGTCAAAAACTAATCATTGCCTTATATATTTATAGTGGGTCAGATAAAACCCCATTTCCATAAGAATCATGCAAATGGTGATACAAGTGTTATATTTGGTTTGGTGACGCCTTGGAGACACTATGGCTTAAAGAGCCCTCCACAATGAGCAGTAATTTTCCCTTGTGAGAGTAATCACTGTACCTACCTAACACATGCCCCAGTAAAGTATCCAATAAAACCGATAGATTCCTTGTGCTTATTATAGGTGGTAGACATGCATGGTAACAGTTTCTTCTAGAAACAATATCATTGATGCCTATTGTGGAGGGCTCTGTAAACGGTTGCCTTGGTACCATTTAAATCTAAGATTATAATGTCCAATCATAGTCCGGTCAAATTAGGGTTTGACCCCAAACAAATTGTAACAAAAGGTGTCTCACCACAATGTATTTTTATGATGTCCCTAGAATGACATACTAAAACTCCAAACGAATGTAAAGTGGGGGATTCTATGCCTAATTAGCATATCTCTAATTAATATGACCGATTCTATACAAATAGCAAGGAGTCAGCGGTAAATATGGTTTCCTCAGGTCTTTTCAAGTTATTTAAAAGCCTAAAGTGCACCCCACCTTATGGGCACTTATATCACCAACTTTAATTTGAATGAAACCTGGTATCCGGCATCTAAACAAATACCCAAAACTGCACATATGTTTGTCCCTTGCAAATGCCTAATTTCATATTACTGGTCTCACATGTTACTGGTCTCACATGTTGTCTCCATCCCAAATCTCATCCCTATACTTATTCGAAACAAATCTGGAAAATATCCAATTTTCAGGTAGTTATCTAAACAGCCCTCAGCATTGACCTCATTAAAAATTCAAAATGGCTGCCACTTATCTTTTCACACGTATTGAATTCAATTTCTTTGACCTTAGAAACATATATTTAGATCCTTTAATTGTATCTCTATGTTGATTAGAGCCAGAGATGTGTTATTAAATGCATTTTAAAGTGGGTATATCCGATTTTTCTGCAAATTCTAAATATTGCTTGAATGTATTCCAAACAGTTCTAAAGTATAGTGTTTAGAGAATAGAGGTCAATTAAATGTTATCATTGGGGGTTAAAAGGTCACAATGGGATCCAAAATCCCTCAAAATGGGCTTTTCTAGTGTATTTTCAATTGGGGGAATAACAGCGTGCATACTTTCATACCAAAATGACTATATTTTGGGCAATAAAATCTAATTAGAGCAAAACCAGATGGAATTAGGGGAAATGGAATAGATAGGACTTTTAGGCCCAAATATCATGAAAAGTGAAAATACAAAAAAGAATGAATAGGCATAGCTGCATGCTAAAGTGACTGAGTCAGTGGTGCACGCTGGCCGCAGGCCTAGTGCAATATGGGACAGGCAGCTCAAGTCCAGTAACCACTGCCGAGGGAACTTTTAAGTGCTGCTCTGTATTTATTTCATGTTTTTTCGATGGACAATCGATAGCCAGTCCATGTATGCTTACCTCCGAGATGTTTGTTTACTTCCACGGTGTTTGTTTACTTCCGTCGGCCGCCATTTTGAATTCCGTGCAGGTCACGTGACCCTCGGTAGCCTAGCGACCACATGAAATACGACACAGGGTTATTTCATGCTTCACTGGCATACGGTTCTCCCATAGGTTTAACCTTGATATATCATATTCACCATGAAATAAATTTCATGTCTGAGCTGATGCACTGCTGACGCACTGCTGACGCACATATGATGCACAAATGAAGTACAGCAGGAACAATGCTGATGCATAAGTGCATCACTTGACACCCCCCTCCCCTCCATATGGGGGTGAGGCATAAGGCAGGTGGCCAGATATCCAGGGTGGCCAAAGAGCCTGGGGCCAAGGACCTGGGGGCCAAGGTTAGAGTGGAGTTATTGGCAGGGGAGCAAATGATTTATACGGCACTATTACCCATATGACACTTAGTGTACTCCTTTTCAAAACTGTATGCATTGTAAGTCCATGTCTAATGGGTTTAATGGGAGCAAAGTAGGGTGGCTCTCATAACTTTTGGAAGAGCCCCAAATATGAAAGGGTAGCAGAATACCCATTGTTCCCATGCAAGGTAAGCTCAGGTGGCATAACGGAGTCTGGCACACACAATATCACAGCTTTTCAGATAACATCCAAAAGGATAGAATATTTACCCAGAGGTATCTCTGTCCCCTGGCTTTATGGACATGCATGTAGACAGTATATTGTAGAACCTGAAAAAAGCAATATACTTATCAAATGGTGTATAAAGGTATACAATCATCTCAAGGCTATTCTGTTCATTCTGCACGAGGAGGAGCTGTGAAGGGGAGGAGGTATCTACTTGGACACACAGTCAATTTCTAAAGGTAAGCATTTAATGACAAAATCAAAATGCTTTGAATACTTACATACATAAAATAACTGATCAAAGTTGATTTTCGGTTAAAGAATAAATTTAGTCATGTTTGAATAATATTTTTCTTACGAAGCAAAGATATAATGTCCTTCAATGTCATTAAGTGATTTTAAGTTATATCCACCTTGTCCATTTTTTTTCTCAATCTGAATTAGATAATAGAAAAAAAGTCGACCTAAATACATGTCTCAGGATATACGGACATGGTCTATAGCAGGGAAAAGCATGGTGAGAGCTCATACAAAAGGAAATGCAGCGATAGAAAACTACTATAAGGTTCTCTAAAGTAAAAGAAATCATGCCAGTCAAAGTATATGAGTGCTGCTTAACATCATCTCTATAGGACCTGCATGCCTATGAACTCAGTGTTAAAATATCTCTCCTGGTCCATCTTCACAAAGGGAAGTAAAGGCGTCGCCATGACTCTTTTACTATAGTCAACTCTAATTTACTCTGGTAGCAGAGTCATGATGACTCTGATGGAGGGGTCACAGCTACTCCAGTCATACCCCTTGCTCCTTGTACAAATTGACTCTACCTCTTGACTCTATCAGTGCAGAGTCAAGTGCAGTTGACTCTACCCACAGCAGAGTCATTTGTAGTTTGACCCTTCATGAAGAGTCAAATAAAAAATGTGTTGACTCTGATAGTTGTTGCCTATTAAACGACCTGGTGGGGCAACCAACACTAGTTTGGTACCAGTGGCAACCACAAGGCAGAGCCACTAGATATACTTCAGATAGCTGTTGCATGTCACACAGTTTTGATTTGTTATAGATGGATTCACTATGTGTAAATTGTGTGGTTAATGGATGACAATGGATAAGCTTTCTAGTTAACTTACCTGAATCAAATGTGATGACAGACTACACAATACATTCCAAGAACATCAACAGTATAGAGCTTAGTCACCATATTTGTGGGTATGGGAAATAAACATAAGGCTGAGCACTAACTGTGTGAGATATAATGTGTGGCACTGACAACTTTTTTATATAGATCTGATATTGGCAGCTAATATGTGCCCAATGGTTTGTAGAATGTAGTGTGAGGCAGATATAACGTAGCCCTTTCACACAGGGGGAAGTGGTGGACATGACTACATGTCTTGTTATTGACCTGTCTTGGGCAATAACCTCACCTACTCACTTCTCCCACAGGCCTCACCTGGCTTGTCCACTAATTATATACACCTGTTACCCCCACTCTACCCTGCCATAAGTACAGGATCCATCTTACCTGTAGCCCAGTAAACACCCTACGTAATTCCAACGTAGCTCAGAGGTTTCTCTAGGTAGTTTTCCTACCAATGGTTTGAAATTCGACTTTTTGCAAGGTTTATAAACGTCAAAACGTTAAGGTTTATTTACGTTCAACAAACGTTTATGTCTGATTTACGTTTTTCTACCTCATTCAAACGTAAATAAACGTAATAAATCTATGTAGATCTACGTTAAAATATGTAGTTTCTCTACCTCAATTGGGTTTATAGTTCCCCAGTGTTGCACTAGATAGCAGCACTATCAAATTTGGAGAGAATCAGATGGCACCCCAGCAAATGTCCACCTTTAAACAGTAAAATCTTAATGATTATGAATTTAATGTCATACAAATCAGCTGCAAATCAATGAATATTTATCTATAAAGATTCAGAGATCCAAAAGAATAGCATGTGATATGAGATTTAAGACTCTTTTTTGAGTGAACACCACATTAGTGGTAATGAAAGAAATACAAAGCCTCAATGAATCATTGGCGTAGCCTTAGCGGCGACATACGCCTGCCGGTCCCTTCGGGACCGGAGTGAAAAGCAAGAAGAAAACTAATCTAACTTACCAGGCAAAGGATTTGATAGGAAAAGATATTATAGTAGGCCTAAAAATAGATTAAACACATGTGTGAATGTAAATGACAAAGGTCTATGCTTGAATCCCCGTATTAAATCCAGATAAAAGGTAGGTATCTCATGCATCAAGTTATATGTGTCATTTGGCAATATATTTATGTCTGAATAAGGTAGAAAACGTAAATCTATTATATTTATCTACGTCTGAATGAGGTAGATAAACGTAAATCAAACATAAACGTTTCTAAACGTAATTAAACCTTAATGTTTTGACGTTCATAAACATACTAAACTTACGTAGTTCATATCCCAAATGAACGTAGATTTACATCTGACAAACGTAGTTGTGTTTACTGGGAGGCCGCTCACTTATTCAAGTATTGATTTTGACACCTACTCTTTTGAGGGGTCAATTGCTGTTGACTCTTCATGAATGGGGAGTCATACTCATTTGACTCTCCTCGAGAGGTGTCACGTGGGAGACAAACTGTGACTCTGGCTGTCAGAGTCATGTCGACTCCTTTACTTTTCTGTGTGTTGGGGTGAACAGAGAACAAGGGTCACTTAGATGTTCATCTAAAACCCCTGAACATTCAATAATATCAGAATTCATGAAGCTTAACCTACTCACACCTAAGGTCGTGTTTTAAAGATATGAATTAGAAGTGAAGGAATGACAATTGAGGTGGTGATTATATTTATTGCAAGATTTAAAAACCTACTTTAGACTACTTATGTTAATATAGAGTTATGACGTTATAACGGGATATCCTTTAGTAGAAAATGTGTATGTGAATACCGGTAGACTCTCACAAAGACCCAGCTTCAGCAGCTAAAGCTGGGAGTTTGCAGAAGTCGACCTGAAGGTATGGGCATGCTGGTCCTCGTAATCACGAAAGTAATTATTTTGGCCCACCCCAAACTCACCTAGTGTTAACGTACATGTCAGGGCCCGAGACCCAGCCCCGCCCACTCAACCTGCCGTGTTCACTGATAACCTCTGCTGAACCCAATTCAACCTGCATGCCACTGATGCATGTTCGAATGTCAAGACAACAGGGCGTGTACAGCCCAACAGAAATAACTGTTTTTAGGTCAGAATAACGTTCTAAACGTTAAACAACGTTTTACCAGAGTGAGGAGCCATGGAGAAAGGACGTGAGTGTGGCATGTAATAGATAGACTATGGTTATGAGAGGCTAACTCAAAATAACCACTGTAAGCTGGCTGGCACCCTCATAGCCACCCGCTGTGGTTTAAATGTTGATTACACGGGTGAGAACTTGTTCCTGGCACCAGCAGGTGCAGGCTGACACAAGCAGCTCTGGTGAGATCTTGGTTCTGTCCACGGAACGCAGCTTGTTCATATACTCGGACATTAGTATGACCTACTAGTATACCCGGACATTAGTATGATTGCCGTAAAACGTCAGTAGTATAGTTTGTATCGGAACGGGACTATAGTTAACTACTGTTTATTACTCAATCGACCTGCAGCCAATCAGAGGCCTCCATTTGGTCACGTGACCCCCTCATTTGCATAATTACGTAATAGGCCACGCCCCCTCATTTGCATAATTACGTAATAGGCCACGCCCCCTTGATCACCAGCCAATCAGGGGCCACCATTTGGTCACGTGACCCCCTCATTTGCATAATAGGCCACGCCCCCTTGATCACGTGACCCCCTCATTTGCATAGTAGACTACGCCCCTTTGATCACCAGCCAATCAGTGGCTTCCATTTGGTCACGTGACTCCCTCATTTGCATAATAATGGGTCACGTGACCCCCTCATTTGCATAATAGGACCACACCCCTTTGGTCACGTGACCGGAAGCGCTCTTTATTTGGAAAATAGGCCACACCCCTTTGGTCACGTGACCTGACCCCCTCCCTCATTTGCATAATATAGACAATAGACAGACTACGCCTCTCTTTTGGTCACATGACTTGGACTAGCTAATGAGAGGCTTCTATAAGGGGGGAGGGGAGGGGAGGGGGGGAGGGGGGCACTTTAAGATGCATGGGGAGGGGAGGGGGGGGGGGGAGGGGGGCACTATTTATGGGGTAGGCGGGCACTTGGGGGGGAGGGGGGCTTTTGGGGTCTGCTCGGGAGAAAAAAAAAAATTATCTGATCTCTAGGGAATCGCTTCCTCCCTACCCCCCTTTAGGGGGGGTAGGGAGGAGGCGAGTCGGAGGTGACTGTAGAGGAGTTTTTCGGTGACTTGATGACTTTCAAACGACTGTACTGATAGTTGATGAATTTGACTTTTTGACTTGAATATTTCTTGCGACTTTGCGAAAGCGACTTTGCGGCTCGTAGCCCCTTAAATAAAGAGGTGACTTTGTAACCTCAGGGGGGAGATCCTTCTACACCACCACAGAAAAAGATCTCGGTTGATTGACTGAACGCGGCGGGTATGAGTCATCATGGGGCCCTTGACGGGTGGGTCCTCCCCATGCAGCTGTATGTCGAATTTAAGAAATGCCCGTGTCACACGTCACTAAGGGAGAAAACGTTTTTTGAAAATATTTAGAACCCAAATTTGAGCATTCTGGTACATTTTTAAGGACCCAGACACCGCAAAGCCGGGTACCATCCAAGAAAAAAAAGAAAAAAAAAAATTTTGGCGAAATGCTTAGGTTTGAAATGGTACTTTTTCTGATGCACTCTTCGAACATTTTTTTTTCCTCATGTCACTATGGTCCATGTCACATGTCGGACTCAAGAAATGCCCCATGGCCCATGTCACTTAGATGTCCGTGTCCGTGTCGTCGTATCGATTTTTAAGAAAATGACCATGTCACCATATCGAATTTAGGGGTCTAGTGACATCAGCATGTCCGGCTATCCTCCACAAATTTAGCTCTAAAATGTTTACTTTTTTTTGGGCCGATTTTTCATCATTTTAAAAAAACAATAGGCTGTTGAAATGTTTGCTGTTGTAAATAGAAACAAAAACAATACAAAGCGCATGGTAAGATTATGTCACATTGCAGTCGCGGGTCCGCTCGTGGCTTATCCAGCCTCTTCGTGGATCCGCGACTGTCAATGTGATCATATACTAATCACCCGGCGTTTACGGTATTATATACTAAGGTATGAGACGGGTCCTACAGAAAAGGTGTCTAAAAAGCGCTGCGACCTGATTGAAATGACGTCAGCGGCGTCTGCTCGTCAGTGCCCGGCTGTAGCTCGTAGGACATGTCATTCTGCTTTTCTGGATGTTTTGAAATATTTTGATTTAACTGTTAATACCTGATAACAAGTCTCTGAAGCAGTTTTTGATCGAGTACGTCTTCTCTACGTTTCCATCGATTAGCTGCTTCAGCAAAAAAAATCGCGCGCGCGGTCTAGTCTAGATGACGGAGTCGCTAAAGCTCTGTTTAGAGAGTGGAACTTGACCTTGACTATAGACTCAGTACTAACTGAACGCCCCGCTATGTCACTCCTCACGTGGGTATATGTACAAGCTCGGGTTCTTCACTTTACGGCTTGACTAAAACTGAGACGCGTCCATGATAAACTCTAGCCTTTTTTTCCTTTTCTAGGATCGAGAGAGAGATTTTAAATGGGGCGGTTATCTAAATAGCGTGGAACTAAAATCAGGCTGCGGCAGATAGTATCTCTGCGCACCTCAAGACTCAACGTAACTTTCACTCTCCAGCAGAAGTTTAGTTGTCACTAATGATGGGCGGCGACCGTCGTGCACCGGCGGATATTGGAGAGTGTTGGAGAGCTGAACCTTACAGACATATAAATCAATCGCTCTGGTGGAAATATCTCGCCATAGATTGGAACCAAATACTTATCTAATGGAATCGTTATCAGTTTTCAGTTTTCTTGCCGTACAAAATTTATTTCCAACTCTTCACGTGGTGATAGCTGAAGGTCGCTCGTCGTAGGTACGTGTGACCGGAACACCCTTTTTGGTTTTGGCGCGGGTTGACATCAGATTTGTACCGTACTGTCGCGATTAAGGGCTCTGAGGGAGCGCTTTTCAATTCGGTGAAGTTCTTACTCAGGAGCTATATACAAGCTAGGCCCTGGCGCTTATTCAAAGTCGCGATTTTAGTGCTTGAGAAAAAACATTTGGAGGCTCTTATACTCCGACGCTTATACAAGACCGGCGCGCTTGTCAACACTAGTTGCTTTATCGCGACCGTACGGTATGACTTCGGTGTCACAAGGTCCCAAACTCCAAATAAGGAAGTGAAACGACGTCGTCTGTCTACCTCGTGCGCGTCATAGCGTCGTCGAAAATAGTGTGACGTCAGCATCTCTCAGGCGGCTAGGAAGTCAGTTCGACAAAATGGCTCACGGAGTGAACTTCGTGGCCGTTTCTCGATCTATGATCGATGCGGCCGTGGAGAAGGAATTCGTAGCCGTGCTACAGAGAGAGGAGGCGGAGAGACAGAACTTCGTGGCCGTTTCTCGATCTATGATCGATGCGGCCGTGGAGAAGCAGTTCGTAGCCTCGCTACAGAGAGAGGAGAGACAGCGGACTGCTGCTGAAGCAGAGGGTGTGGTGGATGAGCTGATCGCGAACGTCGCTGATCAACTCATCCGCCAGTGCGTGGAGCGAGTCAAGCAGCAAGTCTGCATGGAGGAAGGACTACCGCCCGCCGTGCTGGAGGAGCTGCTGAAGGACCACCACGCGTTATGACCACGCCCTCCGCTTCAGCAGCAAGGTCCCTGCGACCCTCTCTCTCTACCAAACGGTCCTTTTAAGGACCAACCACTGATCACAAAAGTTGAAAATCAATCTCAATATAATATACGCATCAGAAAAAACCCTAATACGCTCTACACTGAAACCCTGTTGAGTAGGTAGATCGAGTTGGGCTTTTTGTGTTTTTTTTTTTTTAGGAAGGGCAATCAGGTCATCGTGTGGAGATCATCAGGTGTCCTGTGTGTGTGTGTGTGTGTGTGTGTGTGTGTGTGTGTGTGTGTGTGTGTGTGTGTGTGTGTGTGTGTGGGTGGGTGTGGGTGGGCGGGTGTGTGTGTGTGTGTGTGTGTGTGTGAATTTTATACAAATACAATTATTCATTCCTTTCAGCAAGAAAATTAGCTCAATGTAATCATATGATTTGAACTGCCCTACTTATCAGGGCCTTGACGACATCTGACCGCCCCCCTTTTCAGGATCTAAATGGAAATTCACCGCCGCCGCTTTTCAGAGTCGCGCTGCAGTGGTTATCCAATACATGGCGGAGCGCCATTACCTAATTCTTTTGTATGTGAAAAAAAAACAGCACTGATAAGGAGTTTAATTAGACAGATATTGGTTCTACACTATCAAAAAATAACCCCTCAGCGCTTTAATGCTAAAGGTAGCATAGTGCTTTAATGCGCTACGCTCTTTGTCGATATGCCAGTGTATGCATGCATGCAGCCCTGGTGAGGAACTCTGAGTGCTGCATTCATGGCTTATGACGACAACGGGCACTGCACATTAAAGCGCTATGCGACTATTAAAGGGTTAGATCCAGTCTTGCTCCAGTCATCCCGAATGCTATACCCAGAGTTGGTGGTCTGGTCCAGACTGCTGTACACAGATTGTGGACGGGATGGCGGGTTGCTGCCAGACTATCCCTCTGGTACGATATGCGGCTGGCGCGGCCGAGACTGTCTTATATGATGCTGAGTCGAATTATGTATTAGATACCCTACGAGTAACTGAGAGTATGTCAAAATAATCACGGCAAACTGACTGGCGACTTCATAGGATTATAGGGCGGTTATTATTACATAACTCAGTAACCTTTGGTTATGTGTTAGATAGAGTACACTTGGACACGGTTATTCCATATACCCACTGCCCCACAGGGTCAAGACGAGGTGATTTAAATAATAAGACCCAGACGGGTAAAATAGCCAAAGTCAACAATGACCTGTTTTTTTTAGCCAATATGGACAAAGAGACACGGGGTGCTGTACACAGGTTGTGGACGGGCTGGCGGGTCGCTGCCAGACTATCTCCCTGGTCCGATATGCAGCCGGCGTGGCCGAGACTGTCTTATATGACGCTGAGTCTAATTATGTATTAGATTCCCTACGAGTAACTGAGAGTGTGTCAAAATAATCACGGCAAACTGACTGGCGACCTCATAGGTCAGTTATTATTACATAACTCAGTAACTTTCGGTTATGTGTTAGATAGAGTACGCTTGGACACGGTTATTCCATATACCCGCTGCCCCACAGGGTCAAGACGAGGTGATTAAATAATAAGACCCAGACGGGTAAAATAGCCAAGTCAACAATGCCCTGTTTTTTAGCCAATATGGACAAAGAGAAACGGGGTGCTGTACACAGCTTGTGGACGGGGTGGCGAGTCGCTGCCAGACTATCCCCCTGGTCCGATATGCAGCCGGCGTGGCCGAGACTGTCTTATATGATGCTGAGTCTAATTATGTATTAGATGTCCTACGAGTAACTGAGAGTGTGTCAAAATAATCACGGCAAACTGACTGGCGGCCTCATAGGTCAGGTATTATTACATAACTCAGTAACCTTCGGTTATGTGTCAGATAGAGTACACCTGGACACGGATATTCCATATACCCACTGCCCCACAGGGTCAAGACGAAGTGATTAAGTAATAAGATACCCAGACGGGGGGTAAAATAGCCAAGGCAACAATGTCCTGTTTTTAGCCAATATGGACAAAGAGACACAGGGGGTGCTGGGAGTTGGCGACAAGGGGCAAGACGGGCAAGACTACTTCTCAAAATAGACAATGCCAATGGCCAAGACCTAGTTCTTAAATTCGACAAAGCCCATTGGTATCTCTTATATTCGACAAGTGACACATGTGCCCCGTCTGTGGTCCTAATATAGATTTTCTAAAAAAAAAAATTAAAAAAAAGTAAATTTTCTGCACCGTGTGACAACGACCGATCAGCTACATAGCAGAGATTTCCCCAACCTATTTTTGGTTATTTTTCTATTCAGTTTTTGATCAGCGCACTATATTATCGTGGGTTTTTTTTTAAAATTTTTTAATCATAAATAATATGTAGACTTGGAAAAAAAAAGAAAAAAAAGAGAGCTGACACGCAAACTCCTACTCACATGTCGCTGTTTTGTCACTAAACCCAAAGACCCACCCACCCCGTAGGAAGGGGAGACGCTTGTGAACGTTCCCTTAGGCCTCTATTCTTTATTTTATTGTGTGGCCCCTAAAGAGGGGCCAACCAACTGACACTGTCAGTTGGTTAGATGCTGCACAACATGGGCGTAATTAATTACGCCTAGTGTTAAGCAGCATGGATCACTGTGGTTTGACAGACTGACCTCAAAGGGCCCCCGTTAGATGGGGGCCCTTGTGGCACAACGAGTCAAAACGAGTTGATCCGTTTTTCAGATTGCCAACTCGGCGAGAGTTTCTGACTATGTATCTTTTATAAAGCCTTAGATATGGTGTGGTATTTTTCATCTCGCTATAGTTTAGTTGGTATTCAAAGAAACTGCCTCATTTCTATCAGAAATACACAATATTGAATTGTTTTTTATATTTTAATATATTCAGAAGCGCACTTTGTTGCCTATATAGCTCATTATGCGTTGAAATGTTCGCGAGCATCGTAGGAATGTACAAAACCCCTATTGTGGCGCCATCTGACGAAAGAGCGGGGAACTATACGTGACCTGAACCCCGCCCTCAGCGCGTTCGTTATTCGCATCTTTGACAGCGACTAAGAGACGCTCAAACTGTCTCTTATTTAGTTTGAACTTATCACAAATTTGTCTTTGATAGGTCGTAGATTGACTTCTGACTTTTTTTCTTTTTTAGTTAGAATAAAAAACAAGTGACGCCGACACAGACCTGCGCATTAACGCGCTCCACCGTCTTCAGAGGGTTGAGTCTATAGTACAGTAGATTCTACTGTGTACTTACACTAACAGTGCTACATATACATACCTGAGTCATAAGTGAGGCGTTTTTGTTGTTTTTTTTAGGAGAAAAAAAGTGATCTACTCACCAAACCGCTATTAGTAGGTAACCTGTATGACCCATACCGCAAACATCTGCCTCGTGACTGATAGTGTACCGGTGGTGAAGTGCTGTTGCAAGAACAATTGAGGCTCTTTATATAGCTGAGAGAGCGAATGGTCTAATCTTGTTTTCACCTTGAGCCCCACCCTATTCCAGAGAGGGTATCAAAAATCACATGTACACGTATATGGGCTTATAGCTGGTGAATAGATAAGGCGGGGCAACTGTGTATACTAACACTACAGGGGGCGTTTTAACGACAGGTGTGACGCGCCAGCCCGTGGAGGGAGCTTTTGTTTTCACCTAGAGAGTGTATACAAAGCCTACAGGGGGTGATTAACGACAGGTGTGACGCGCCAGCCGGTGGCCGGATCACCGCATCTTCTAAGCTTTGTTTTCACCTAGAGAGGGGATCGAGAGTGTATACAAAAAACAAAAAAAAACCTACAGGGGGTGTTTAACGCGGCCGGCTGCCTACATGCTATGGTCTAAGCCTGTTTTCAGCTAGAGAGGGACCTAAATCACCTAAGCCTTTTCCACCCTTAAATCGATCTGATAATTACCATAAAGAGGAGTAATGCGTGTTACATGTATATGGGCTTATAGCTGGGTAAGAGATTAAGATGCTAGTCAACTGTGTATGCAAAAAAAAACTACAGGGGGTGTCTAAAGTCGATTGTCATGCGCCAGCGGGCGGACGGAAGTCTGCCACTCTAGCTGTGACTACAAGCGCGTGCGTGTGGTAGACAGCTTAAATCAAACACAAGTTAAGCTCCGTATAGCTTCCTACTGACTGCGGATTCGAGTGCTTGAAAGATGGTCTTTTGTTTTTTTCATCTATTTCCTCGGGGGGTCGAACAGGATTAAAGATGTAACGAACCCGCACCTACACAGGTAGACAGCTGGTCGCCTTCCTAGAGAGAGTTTTCCTCTTGAGTTAAGAAGCTTATCTCGGAGCCTAGTACATAAGCGAGAGTGAAACATGAGTCCCACACACTTCTTCTACCACCTTCAGCATGGCGTCATCAGGAATCACTCTACGTTCTACCGAATGTGAGCAATCCCAACACTACTACAGAGCCGCGACAACACCACACGAGGAGACGTCCATGTTTACTGATGAGTTAACAAGTAGCAAGGTGGAGGTTGGTTTTTATCAAGATTCGTACGGGTGGCTGGAAAGTGTGATGGCTACTTCTGCAGCTATTGCTGCTGCTCGTGCAAAACGTGAAGCTCGTATCGCTGTTCGTGCTACACATGCTGCATACGAAGTTGCCAATGCTGCTAACAACGCTGCTGTTACTCTCGCCGCTGCTGCTCGTGCTGCTAATGTTTTTGCTACTGTTTCCGCTCTTGCTACCGATGCTGCTGCTACTGATGCTGCAACGTCTGCTAAAAGTGTCGCTGTTGCGGCTGCTGCTAGGGCTAATGCTATAAATGCTTGTACAGCTGCTAAAAAAATAGCCTGTTTTGCTTATGCTAGTCGCAGTGTCGCTGTTACGGCTATGGCTGATGCACATGATGCTAAGTTACGGGCTTTTGCTTTTGCTGAAGATGCTGTTGATGCTGAAGATGTTGCTGCTGCTGCTGCTACTGCTGCTGAAGATGCTACTGCTGCTGCGGCTGCTGCTGCTGAAGATGCTGCTGCTGCTGCGGCTGCTGCTCTAGACACCTATGACGCTGCTGCTCTAGACACCTATGACGCTGCTGCTGCTGCTGAAGATGCTGCTGCCGCTGCTGCTACTGCTGCTGCTGAAGATGCTGCTGCCGCTGCTCTAGACACCTATGACGCGGCTGCTGCTGCTTTTGCTGAAGATGCTGCCGCTGCTGCTGCTGAAGATGCTACTGCTGCTACTGCTGCTGCCGCTGCTGCTACTGCTGCTGCTGAAGATGCTGCTGCCGCTGCTCTAGACACCTATGACGCTGCTGCTACTGCAGCTGCTGCTCTAGACACCTATGACGCTGCTGCTGCTGCTGAAGATGCTGCTGCTGCTGCTGCACTAGTCATCTATGACGTGGCTGCTGCTCTAGACACTTATGACGCGGCTGCTGCTGCTGCTGCTGCTGAAGATGCTGCTGCTGCTGCTGCTCTAGACACCTATGACTGAAAACTTAGTAAGCGTTATTTACAAACACTACTGCTACCTATGACTAAACTTAGTAGGTGTTATTTACAAACAAGAGAGCCACGTGGTGTTGTTTACAAACAAAGAGAGCCACGTGGTGTTGTTTACAAACAAAGATAGCCACGTGATGTTGTTGTGGCCTATCATGCCAATGAAGGGGTCACGTGATCAAGGGGGCGCGGCCTATTATGCAAATGAGGGGGTCACGTGACCAAATGGCGACCTCTGATTGGCTGGTGATCAAAGGGGCGTAGTCTACTATGCAAATGAGGGGGTCACGTGATCAAGGGGGCGTGGCCTATTATGCAAATGAGGGGGTCACGTGACCAAATGGCGGCCCCTGATTGGCTGGTGATCAAGGGGGCGTGGCCTATTACGTAATTATGCAAATGAGGGGGCGTGGCCTATTACGTAATTATGCAAATGAGGGGGTCACGTGACCAAATGGAGGCCTCTGATTGGCTGCAGGTCGATTGAGTAATAAACAGTAGTTAACTATAGTCCCGTTCCGATACATACTATACTACTAACGTCTCGCATTATAGGATCGGCACAGAGTCAGGGTACGGCTTATACATGGGTTTTTACTATTAGACTACAGTACCAAAGTCACCATAATCGCCGGTGTGGCTTATAGGAACACCCTAAAGTCAAAGTGCGGCTTATACGCTAGGTGCAGATTATACACGAGGTTCTTCGGTAATTTATTAACTAATGGGTCTACAGTCTCACAGCCCCAGTATGTCGTTAGATCGGGCACATTATGTTCAACATTTTCCTCTTGCCAAAGGCCACATTAGAATTGACATAAGTGCTGTCTTTATTACTTTCCTCATGTTGAATTATAGTGCATGATAGTCACTATCTTTCTATGAGCATGAGTCATGAAAATAACCTGTTAGGGTAAAGACACCCTGAGTCGGACAGACACCTTGAGTCGGACACCATTGGCTTAGAATCACACAGTTACTATAATTAATTCACCTAAAATGTCAACTAGAAATGGAAATTCAAGTGTTTTTCGTTCTGCCATATACAGCAACCCACACAAAGCTCCCTTCCTACATGATTCTATCACAGCTTCAACATAGTGTGTTTTTGCATTATTCTCAACATAAAGATCACAAGGAAATGGAAAAATTGGTTTCCTTCTTCTGTCTGTTCTGACGTTCCCACTATAACTACATCATTCATAAGCATAATAATAGCAATATGTGTATTTTTGCAATGGTGCACTTCAATATTTACAAATGTTTTACCCACATACCTTGTGAGAGGGGACTTTACAGCAGCATCAAACTGCACCTAAAGTCGGACACCAGTTACACCCTGACTCGGACAGTATAAGCTAGAAACAGCTCATGCCATGGGGCAGGATAACGAGTATTAACAGAGTTCTAAATAGTTGGATCTGGAAGTGTAGACCTAGTCTAGAGGTTAGACACTCCTACATGCACCCGGTGTCGATGTAACTTGAGTCTAGTGGGTAGCGCCGCCATCTTGTATTTATGTATGGAATGTTATTTCTGGATCCGGTCAATTTGACGTTCCGTTTCCAAATGTTTTGAATATTTAATAAAATACTGCAATATTTTGAAATAACGAACAGAATTTGGGTGCTGTTTAACAAGTTTTCAGCAAAAAATGGTACTTGGTACGTCCAATTTGTTACGTCATGTACGGGAAAGCCCCTGTATCCATGGTAATAATGTCAATCGTGCCTCCACTATTAAAGAGCTCCACAAATCTGCCAGCCAATCAGAGGGACGTATTTCTGATACCGTCAGGACCTACGTTCCTCCGTCGTTGGGCCGAAGCAGGACTAGTGTAGACCTGGGCAACACCCGACAATTTTCTCAGTGCTATGCCTGCAGAGGTAGTACAATCATAATGCAAAGCATATATGCTTAGAAAGTTATAGTGCGCCATACATACAAGTATGCATCTAGTGTGCAGGTTATGAACCTTTTTCCTATACCTTGATGCATGCTGCTATAACATTATAATAATGTAGTCCTTACAAGCATACTGCGTAAATCATACACACTCTAAGAACAGTGTGTTACGTTTACACACTTATCAACACACTTTTCTGTAGCCACTTTTAACACACATTTTGGTGTAACACACTACCCACTCCACACTCTTTGTCAAAAGTGTGTTTATTTCAAAAGTGTGTTGCAAATTTGTGTGTAGAGCTCCCTATGCATGTTCCCGTAACACACTGTTCTTAGAGTGCAGTTATGTAGTGTGGGATATCAAAGAACCATTGCCTTGGCATAAGTGAAGGGGTGTGCTTTCCGCCTTCATTCACTACGTAGATTCGATTACCATCACCCCCTTGAAAAGTCCCGTTATCTAGGTGTTATCTAGGTCTTAAACAACCTGGTCAACTAACCATCCATATACAGCCAAGTATACCTAATTAACCAATGGAAGCATAAGGAGTCCGACTCTAGGGTCATTTCTGGCATGGGCTGTCTGACTTTAGGTGCAGTTTATTGTTTTGAAAGCAACATATTACATGAAGATTTATCTATACTTATATGGTGAGATTTACTCCAATTCCTTCGAAATAGACTCTACCAGACAATATACGTTGAATGGTGCAACCCACATTACAATTGCAATGATTTGAGAGTGTTGATTTCAACACACAAAAGTGATCACCTCTTAATTGTCCAGGAACGTCTGAAACGGGTGCCTTTACCCTAAAGGGATACCACTTGGTGTACAGAGGGCGACAATCGGAGTGAGGGAATGCCAGGTACGCAGCCTTTTGTATACAGTGGCCAAAGGTAACCAGCATACGCCTACTCTAAATTATATTTAACACTTAAGATGCCTGATGAAGACCAATTAGCCTGAAACATTGTGACCTTGTAAATAATAATGGTAATAAAAGCCAATTGAAATAAAGGTTATATCGTTCTGGTTGTGTCTTTTATATAATTACTGCATTCAACATTGTTCCAACAGGTCATATTCTTGACCCTATTATGCTCACACAAAGGTTATAGATTTACCAAATTCATAATGGCAACTGTTAATGGTGCAACTGAGTCTCGAAGGCATGATTTCATGTATGAGAGATGAACTTACAACTCCCCTCCCTCAGCAGGCATGGGTGTGGGGTTATGCCAAGAAAAATGTTTGTTTCAGGTAACATGGCAGGAAAATGTAGGGTCGGTAGGTCAGATTTGAATTTTTCTTTTTTTTTAAACATGAAAGTCCTAGCCAGCCTCTCCGAAGACCCTAGAATTGACCGAAAAAGGGTAGAAATATGAAGATTTCTTCAAAATTGCACTTAAAAAAAGCAAGGTTGGCCCTGTTTTGATCGGGTCGGTCCGGTGACCTGAAACAAACCTTTTTTTTGGGCCTGAGGAGTTATTGGCAGGGGGCATCCAGCATTACACCCTATGAATTTGGTGCAGGAAGGGAGTGGCATGTTTGGGTGGAGTTCCATCAGAAAGCCAGGACGGTGTGCTTGGTTACTGACCCAAACCAGAGCCGTCCTGTCTTTTGGGTGGAACCTCACACCAAATATGCCATAGTATGTTAATATGTAGAAAGAACGCTCCTAAATTTTGGATGCGCCCCAGATATTATGAAAGGGAAGCACATTACAGAGTGTACACATGCAAGGTAAGCTCTGGCATATTGGAGCCTGGCACGCACAATATCACAGCTTTTCAGATAACATCCAAAAGGATAGATTATTTACCCAGAGGTATCTCTGTCCCCTGTCTTTATGGATATGCATGTAGATAGTATATAGAACCTGAAAAAGCAATATATACTTTATCCGTATCAAAAGGTGGAGATAGTTATATATTCTTCTCAAGCTTAATCTGCTAATTCTGCACGAGGAGGAGCTGTGAAGGGAAGGAGGTATCTACAGGGACACACTGTCAGTTTCTAAAGGTAAGCGTCTAATGACAAAATCAAAAATATGTTGTATGCTTTGAATACTTACATACATGAAATAACTGATCAAAGTTAATTTTCGGTTAAAGAATAAATTTAGTCATGTATTTTAGGGGGGGCAAATTTGAGTTTAAACATTGATAGTAGAGTGGCTAACCCTTTGTTAAATAATTTAGATATCCACTTGCATCTCATTCAAAGGATATTTCAGTCATCATAAGAGGGACTCAATTAGGAATGTTCAATATATCAGAGAGCAAATAGATGAAAAGATGGTGTCAATTGGTCATGTTTTCATCAACCGATGACATATGGAGTGACTTATGTATAATATGTATCCGTACACTGCATAGTAAAACACTTTTTTTTTAGTCCAAAGATATTGTGCCTGCCCTATGTGGGAAATTCGAAGTATGTAGTAGTTAAACCACTGCTGGACTACTATACGTAGGATATTGGTGACAGCCTAGGCTGATCACGAGTCGGTAGACGAGTGTGCTCAGCCGTGACTAAGCCAATATCGTTGGTACAGGGGTCTGGAGTGGTTTAACATATGCCTCAACACTATGTCACCAGCATTGATTGCTTTGTACGTAAAATACAGAGAGGCCGTTTTCCTTTGTCTTTCCACCCAGGTGTGGTATAAAGAGGTTTATCTGTGTTTCAAACGATAGCCCAACATCTTTTATGTATGTGGAGAGAGTATGGAAAGGTTTGGTATAGTTTTACCTTACGCTATACATAAGATAACTGTAAGGTGTTTAACTTGTGCTCTGAATGCCTGATCTATTTAATATCTAAGGCTTGTGCTTAAGGGTTGCTACTCCTTCAGCGTGATACAGGTGTGCATACATTTTTTTATTCTACACAGTAGACATTCTGAAGTTGAAGTACAGCAAGTTGAATAAGGATCTGAGTCCTTTCATGTGAACCACAATTAGGTTTAAGATGTACTCCAAGCAGATCAGAAATAACTAATATTTCAACATTTTCAAAAGGTGATAATCTACGTTCTAGATTCTCGATGCTTCTTTTTGCATAAAGACACATATAGGATGCACGTGGGGACAAACCTGCGGAGTCACTAAACGCCACCCATTCCACATGTAATCTTAAAAAGCCACTTTTCCCGTAATCTTAATATGGATGGCGTCTTATGTTGATATGGGGGGCTCTGCCCCCCAACCCCCGCTCTTCTTTCTTTTTTTTTCCTTCTTGCACATATGTATGACAAATACACATTCAACCAATAATCTTATAAGGAAGGTGTGTATCAAACTTTTGGGGGGGAATAAGATTACGCCAGAAGTGGTGATTCAAGATTACGCACAGAATGGGTGGCGTCTAGTGACTCCGCAGGTTTGTCCATTATTGCATATAGGATCTGTCTGGACACACATTTGCAGTGTAATTAGACCACTTCCACGGGTGTAGGGTGTGTGCAGAATTAACAGGACACGCGTACAGAAAGTATATGTTGAAAACTGCGCAGAGAGAGGAAAAGGGAGTCCAGGTTGCCTTCAGAATGACTCCCCTCTCTAAGGGAGTCCAGATCGCATAAGGGAGCCTAGGTGACTCTCTAGATGACATAGGGGAGTCACCTGGGGGAGTCATATGACCCAAAGAGCTATATGACTCCACCAGGTGACTCCCTTAGCTGAGCCAGAGAGTCACCTAGGCTCCCTTATGCGACCTGGACTCCCTTAGAGAGGGGAGTCATTCTGAAGGCTACATGGACTCCCTTTTGATGCTGTTTCTTTTCTCTGTGTGACCTGTTTGAATAATGGGTTTTTTTATGAAGCCAAGATATATGTCCTTCAATGTCATTGAGTGATTTTAAGTTATATCCACCTTGTCCATTTTTATTTTCTCAATCTGAATTGGATAATAGAAAGAAATTCAGCCTTAATATATATCTCAGGATATACAGACATGGTCTTTAGCAGGGAAAAGCACGGTGAGAGCTCATATGAAAGGAAATGCAGCGATAGAAAATTACCATCAGGAAAAGAAATCATGCCAGTCAGAGTCTATGAGTGCTGCTTAGCATAGTTTCTATAGGGCACTAGCAGGATGCAGTAATTCTACCTTGTGAGACCTTTAGCTGAAGCTGGTTCTTGTCATGTCCAAAATCGGAGTTTTAGGGGTCATAAACCTTTCACTTATAGCCCTCTATTGTGGGTCCTTAGGTCATCTGTTCAGATTGGGGGAGTGGTTAGGACTCTGGCCTACCAATCAATGGGTCATGAGTTCAAATCCATGTCTAGGCTTTTTCGTTCACACATAATTTTAACATGTATTTTTGGTAGGTCAAAAATTGTGATATTATACAATTCGGTTTTAAAGATCCTTTACACAAGATCAATATTTATAGTGTAATCTAAAATGGTTTTGAATCAGTTGTATTTGAATATTTCTCATGCCACCTGTTTGCATTGGGGGAGTGGTTAGGACACTGGCCAATCAATCCAGGGGTAATAGGTTCAAATCCATGCCAAGGGAACATATCTTTTTTTATAGTTGGTGAGAAATAGTAATATCATTTACAAAGAAAACCCAATGCAACAATACAAAACCATTTTAAATCTTAGATCTTAGGTGTTAAGGATCTTTACAACCGAGTTGTATACTATCAAATTTTTTGACCTACCAAAACATATCTTAAAATTGTGTGTGAACAAAGTTGCCTTGACATGGATTTGAACCCATGATGCATGGATTGGTAGGTGAGAGTCCTAACCACTCCCCCGATCTGAACAGGTGAACCAAGGACCCACAATAGAGGCCTATAGTTGAAAGGTTTATGACCCCTAAAACACCAAATTTCGGTCAAGACAGGAACTAGCTTCAGCTAAGCAGCAGGCTTCTATAGTTAGCAGAGGAAAGAGCACTGGTACCAGACAAGATGGCGCTGTACAGTGATCATCTAGCTAATGCGGAATAGGACCTGCATGCCTATGAACTCAGTGTTAAAATACCTCTCTTTGTCCATCTTGGAGTGAGCATAGAACAATGGTCACTTAGATCTTCATCTAAAACCCCTGAACATTTGATAATATCAGAATTTGTGAAGCTTAACCTACTCACACACAAGGTCGTGTTTTAAAGATATGAATTAGAAGTGAAGGAATGACAATTGAGATGGTGATTATATTTATTGGAAGATTTGAAAACCTACTTTAGACTACTTATGTTAATATAGAGTTATGACGTTATAACGGGATATCCTTTAGTAGAAAATGTGTAGGCCTATGCCACATTCAATTTCAAAGTGCAATATTGCAAGATCACAGTGAACTAATTCATTATAAGAATTAGTGATTATGTTGAAATATCAAAGCAGCAGGGCGTGTTCATGTAATCAACATAGAATGCAAGTATAGTGTATCAACACAATAATATAACTTTGAACAATCATTGGTTATGAACATCACATCATTAATCATGAGGTTGCATCAATCAAAAAGTGTATACATATACGGATCAGAACAGGGCTCTAATTATGCTGTCACCAAAATTGCCAATAGATTATATTTATCTGTATAAGTTGTTATGTAACTGCACTGAGGAGTGGGTGGGTGGGTGGGAAAAAGAACCGGGGACTTGTACGTGCTGGTCGCTGCTAAATTTGAAAGTGAGTGGGAGAGCGGGGATATTTGTTGATTAAGACCAGGATGTGATTAAATTATAATTAATACCCTGGCCTCCCTGCACAGGGACAACTGGGGTACTGAACGGAGGACAGTGGCTTGGCGCCAGTCAATTCGCTACCCATATAACGTCAGATTATGTAAAATGTTAGTTTGATGAACATCCGCGGATGTTAGAACGGCCTATACTCGGACGTTAGTATGGCCTATATTCGAACGCTAGTATGACCTATGCTTGGACGTTAGTATGGCATATACTTGGACGTTAGTATGACCTTTGCTTGGATGTTAGTATGGCAAATACTCGGACGTTAGTATGACCTATGCTTGGAGGTTAGTATGGCAAATACTCGCAGGTTAGTATGACCTATGCTTGGACGTTAGTATGGCATATACTCGGACGTTAGTGTGACCTATTCATGGACGTTAGTATGGCACATACTCGGACGTTAATATGACCTATGTTTGGATGTAAGTGTGGCACATAATGATAAAACGGGTGGGAACTTGTTGCCGGCACCAGCAGGTGCAGGCTGACACTAGCAGTTCTCGTGAGATCTTGATTCTGTCCACGGAACGCAGCTTGTTCCTGGCAAATCATGGTGTGTGTGTGTGAGCCTGGTAGCCAGCTAAACCTCGCGAGAAATTCGGAGGACAGAGCTAACATGGCCAGGCATACGGAGCCACCAAAATTATCGCTATACTCGGACGTTAGTATGACCTATGCCTGGATGTGCCTATGGCATATTACCGTAAAACATATCCTATAAGCTGTGGCTAGTATGCGAGTCAGATCAGTGGTGTGGCTTATACCCGGGGGGGGGGCACTTAGTATATTTTGCATACACATGTGTCCGGCTGGCAAGGGTACTTTTTCAACAAATTTTCCCTAGGCAAGGGTCCACTTTTGAGAAGAATTTCCCTAGGCAAGGGTCAGCTTTTGCAAAATATCCCTAAGCAAGGGTCAACTTTTGCAAAATTTCCCTAAGCAAGGGTCAATTTGACCAAAATTCCTCTGAATCAACACCATTTTTTACCAAAACCTCTGCTCATTTTCAAAATACCCCAATTAAAAGGTCCATTTTTACCAAATTCTCCCTAAGCAAGGGTTCATTTTCTCCCAGATCTCTCTAAACAGAAAATCATTTTGGCCAAAATCTCCGTATGAACTGGTTCATTTTGGAAATCTCCCAAAATCACCCTGAGCAAGGGTCAAGGGTTGCCAGAGGTCCAGCCGGACACCCCTGTCAAAAAAAAAAAGAGTGCCCCCCCCCCGGGGGCTTATAGGATCGGTACAGAGTCAGGGTGCAGCTTATACATGGGTATTTGCTATTATATACTACAGTACAAAAGTCACCATAATCAAATCACTTGTGCGGCTTATAGGATTGCCCTGAAGTTGAGGTGCGGCTTATACGTGAGTTAGGCTTATATGCAAGGTTTCACGGTAGTATGATTAGCAAATGAGCCTACCGTCACACGGCCTCAGTATGTTGTTAGTTTGGGCACATTATGTTCAGCATTTTCCTCTTGCCAAACCTCACATGATAATTGACCAATTATGTTGTAAAGTGCTGTCGTCGTGACTTTCCTCATGTTAAATTATAGTCTATGATGATCACAAGCCTTCATAAGGAGCACGACTCATGAAAATTACCTGTTAAAGGGATTCAACTTGGTGCATGGACAATGGGAGTGAATTAAGGCATGCCAGGTACTCAGCCTTTTGCATACAGTGGCACAAAGTAACCCACATACGTCTACGTCCTTTGTGTAGGACACTCGATGTATCTTTAATCCGTGAAAATGTGACTATTGGGCACAATTCTTTTTTTTACATGCTCTCTGATATATTAATCTTGCCTGGTTAAGTCCATTTTACGGCAGCTGAAATATCAATTGATTGAGTGTGAAGTGAAAACCGAAATTATCTAACAAAGGTTTAGCCCCTCTAAGGTTAATATTTGAGCCTAAATTAGAAAGATAACCTAATTAAATCAATTTTTTCACTCAAAATCAACTATAAGTCGTTGTTTGGCCGACCAATGTCAGTGGAATACTGTGAGTGGTGGTGGCAACGGAGTCAGCCTAGACTGTCAACCATGACTACACTGATAATAATGGACCTGGAAATGTTAGTAGTATAGTATGTATCGGAACGGGACTATAGTTAAGTACTGTTTATTACTCAATCGACCTGCAGCCAATCAGAGGCCTCCATTTGGTCACGTGACCGGAAGTGACCTACTTAGGGGATTAGTGGTGAGGTCACGTGACCTAGTTAGCCAATCAGAGGCCGCCATTTGGTCACGTGACCGGAAGTGAGGTCATATGACCTACTTATGGACCGGAAGTGACGTCATATGACCTACTTAGGGGACCGGAAGTGACCTACTTTAGGATCACGTGACCGGAAGTGACCTGATGAGTCACGTGACCGGAAGTGACGTCACATGACCTAATGGCCAACCGGAAGTGAGTGACCTGATTGAGGATCACGTGACCGGAAGTGACCTGATTGATCACGTGACCGGAAGAAGAAGAAGAAGTGACGTCACGCGACTTAATGAAGAGATGAGCGTCTTTAAGGGGTCACGGGCTTTAAAATGTGATATCTTTTTTTTTTGGAGGAGGAGGAGGAGGAGGAGGAGAAGGAGAGGAGGAGGCGAGTCTCTTATTTTTTTCGGTAAACTAATAAAAAACACTACGATATAAGTTTTTGTTTTTTTTTTCATTTTTTATTGTTTTACGAGCGACTGGAAGTGACTTATTGAACTAGGTAGAAGCGTTCTTTAGAGTGTATAAGGGGGGGGGGGAGGGGAGGGGAGGGGAGGGGAGGGGAGGGGGGGAGGGGGGCCCCTTTAAGATGCATGGGGAGGGGGGCGCTTTTAGGATGCATGGGGCGGGTGGTGGGGGGGAGGGGGGGAGGGGGGAGGGGGGCACTCTAGGGGGGTGGGGGGGCACTCTAAGGGGCGTTTGTCTCTTTTAAGAAAAAAAGAAAAGAAAAAGATTTCAATCGAGAGACACGCTTCTTCCTCTCGAGAGGAAGAAGCGTGTCTCTTCGTGTTTTTTTTGTTTATCACGTGCTTCGATGAGGCGATCAGCTGCGACTGGAGGAAGTGACACTTTAAGAGGGCGCGCTTCTTAATTGTTATGATATTATTTTTTTTTTACTTACTAATAAAGAAGACGTATGAACATAAAACACAACAATTCACATGTCCGTCGTTCTCGTTGTTTCTTGCTTGATAAAGTCAAGTAATATCGTGATGCCGAGGTCAAACTTTCCCATGTCCTCAGTCAACACTCGAAGGAGTTCAAAAGGTGTACCGCCGGCACCGTCAGCTTCATCTTGCCACATTTTCAACACTCGGAAGGCCCACTCAGCGGGACTTCCTCCGTATTCGCATTCTTCAGCGATCTTATCTAACCTCTCAGGCGACAATTTTAAATGGTCCCCCACCTCTTTCCACCTGCTACCTAGACGTCTGCCGAGGGTGCCCAAGTGCTTATGCATCGCGCGCGAGTCGGGGTTTTCGAAATCCAACCCCTGTCTGTGGAGAAGGGACATCCACTGAGCCAACAGTTCCACGCGTCTAATGCGGGTGAAGACGCGACCGAGCTCTCCCCATCTATGACGATGCGGGGTTTCACCCCACCAGACTCGGAACATCGCCGTACACAGCTCCTCCGGTGTCTTGACACTGCGCTCTACTAGAGCATCCATACGGGCGGCGGTAACTTTTAAGCTACTGCCCAACTCTCTCCAACAGCCGCTCAACTCTTTACCTAGTTGACGAAGCAAGGCGTCGCTATAGGCTAACCGCCGCTGTCCTACCTCTCTGTTCTCCCCATCGGTCTGCCTCGCGCGTCTCACGTCGTCAAGCCGCATTAACTTTTTTTCAGGTGGACAAGGCGGTGAAGGCGAGCTTGAAAGTGGAATAGCTTGAGCCATCTCGTCTCGTCTTGGCGGTGGCGGCGGCGGCGGTGGCGGCGGCGGCGGCGGCAGTGGTGGCGGCGGTGGTGGTAGTAGACGTTACTGTGGTCAGAGGCGATATGGTTTTTTTCCAACAGAAATCAGAGCTTTTTATACAGAGGGAGTTTAATCCCATTTCCAACAGCACTCCACCTGTGTAGCGACCTGTCCGCATGACGCTTTTTCAACCGCTCCGCTCCTTAAGAGCTTAGATGACGAGGGGTGTGTCATCGCTATCCGTGGAGACCAGCTGAAAACGGTGTTTCTTCCTCATCCATTAGCCTTACCTCCTACCCCCTACCTGAGGACGTCTCCCTCCCTCTGACATTCATTGTAACAAACGTCAGAGGTCAGGTGAAAATCGGATTTTTTTCATGCACAGCCTTAGTCTATTGAACTAGCCGGCCGCCGCCTGGCCGGCCCGGTCTACTCACCACGGCAGGAGGTGGTGATTTTTTTTTTTTGTCTTACACTTAAGTCGCTCACCACATGCACACGCCTCTACTCACAGACAGACACGTTCGTCTTAGGGGGGTCCTGCTTCACGCCACACGCCTCCTGTAGTTTTTTTTGTACACACACTCTAAGCTCGTCACCGTTAATCCTTTATACAGCTAACGCGCGCTGAATGGCTGAACAGGGTGGTAAGTGGCTTAGCTCATGACAGTGGATCCCTCAAAAAAAAAAAAGAGGGGAAAGGGATCCAGCTGAAAACGTCATACCTTATGTCTTTGTGAATGGCCGCCGGTCAGTCGACGGCAGCAACCGCTTAATCCTTTATACAGCTAATGCGCGTTGAATTGCTGAACAGGGTGTTAAGCGGCTTAGCTCATGACAGTCGATCTCTCAAAAGGGGGGAAAGGGATCCAGCTGAAAACGTCATGCCTTATGTCTTTTGTTTCTCTTTGTGAATGGCAGCCGGCCAGCAGGCGGCAGCTGAACAGGGTCAGTAAGTAGCTTAGCTCTAGAAGCGAGAAGGCGTATATAAGGGGTCTGGAAACCTCCATTCACTCACTCATTCTTTTGCTGCTCTCTACAGTCACCACCATGAGCAAAAGACAACACCTAGCGCCGTCCAAGAACAAGAAGACTACGCGGAACAGCGCTCGTTTAGCGTCAGTGCCTCCTCTTGCTACTGAACATGAGACTACCGCCGCAGCCGCTTGGTCTTATCACCCTCCCGCTGTAGCGAGCGCTCGCGGCAGTAGTAGTAGTAGTAGCAGTAGTAGTAGCAGTAGTAGTACTAGTAGTAGTAGTAGTAGTAGTAGTACTACTGGTAGTAGTCGTCGTGCTAGCGACGTTGTTACACTCGCGACGGTACACGTTGCTGCTAAGCGCGCTGCCGCTGCTACTGCCGCCCCGCCTGCTGCGGCTGCTGCTGCTGCTGCTGCACCTGCTACCGCTGCGCCTGCTACTGCTGCGCCTGCTGAGGCTGCTGCGCCTGCTACTGTTGCGTCTGCTGCTGCGCCTGCTGCTGCTGCTGCTGCTTCTGCTGCACCTGCTGCTACCGCTACTACTACTGACGACAACGCTCCTGGCACAGCGCAGTACTGGCAACCGGGTTTTTACCTCCCCACTACTGTTGATGACTTTGATGACCTGCCGCACGTTGCACAGCCCCTCTCCTCCACCACTACATCGACCGACGCCCTCGACGCCGCTCGCGCTGAGAGTGACAGCTATTCGGACACTCAGCCCCTAAACCGAGAAGAAGAGGAGGAGGAGGAGGAGGAGCAGCAGCAACAGGGTGAGACAGAGAACGACGCTGACGACGAGGCGTACGAACAACCCGAAGGGAAAGGGGTGGGCGGTACGTTTTTCGGCTTCCCTCTTCGACCTTTCGACCTCACTTCCTCCACTAGTAGCGTCCCGTCCGGTCCGTGGCGACTGCCCTCACCGCCACCTTACGAGGGCGGCGGCGCTTCATCTTCTACCGCTACACTCAGCACCGACGGCGTGTGGCTGCACTGTTCCAACAACGAGGCCTCGGATACCACCAGCGCTGACCCTGCTCCTGCTATCGGTTCTGCTGCTGATTCAGCTCACGCTGATGGTGTTACTCATCCTGCAGGTGTGAAACGTTCTAAGGTGAGTTCCAGAACAACAAGGCCTAGTAAGAAGAGAAAAATACAAGAAAAAGAATGAGATGGACGAGAAGAAGCAGAGAAAACCTTCTCCCGTCCTCTCGGGTTAGAGTTCTGCTTAGACGGAGCTTTGACGCTGGAGATCTGGGAGGACGTGGCTAGACTGTCTAGGAGGCCGCGCTACACAAAAGACGGCCAGGTGAAAGAGGCGTCTCTGACCAGAAGCAAGCGAGTGCACTTCACGGCCGACGCGCTGCGCGAGCTCATAGCACGCATCGCCGATATCCGCGCAGTGGTGCGCATACGCGACACAGCGGCTGCGCAAGGAAAACCTAATCACACCCCCTGGTTCGCAGTGCTGGATGAGGAGGGCGAAGTGTACGCAGCTGTGAGCTACTACAGCGGTAAGAACCTCGTCCACGTGCGCAAGTACGAAGGTCCTGACAAAAAACCCACACAGCAGGGAGTGACGCTGTCCGCCAGAGCGCTCAAAGAGTTGGATGACAAAACAGAGATCATTCTGAAATATCTCGGCATAGATTCGGAATGAGAGACGCTCAACGCTCACGCGCGCGCACACACACACACACACACACACACACACACAGCGTTTTGACGTACGCTGTATGAGACAGACAGACGGATACACAGACAGCAGACAGAAAGATAAATAGATAGATAGATAGACAGATAGATTGATAGATAGATAGATAGTTAGACGGCTAAGTAGTTGGTAACTGAGTGGAAAAAAAAACATGACACAGTACGTATGCGAAAAGTGTTTCAAAATGTTTAAAAGACCGTACAACCACGAGAGACACGTAGAAAATTGTCGAGTAGTACCTAAGTTTTGCCCTCTATGCGGCGAAGGCGATTGCCGAAAGATCGCCCGTCGACGCGAATCTCTGGACGGGGTGACCGTCCCTCCGCGCATATGTGCTGTACCGAACGGGGAGGAAACGTTCACGGCGAATTGGCCTGCGATACAAACGGGCGTCAGGATGCACGGGACTCGCGTGAGTGTAACAAACTTCAGGCTACCAACCGGCGAGTTGAGTGACGCTGTAGATACTATGCGTCGCATTCACTTGACACAAAGATTCAGATACAAAGTGGGTTTCTCGGTAGGCTTACTCTTACAACACAGAGAAGACAAGAGCAAACTGCGCTACTTTCACGCCTCCCAGAACAACGCAACTCTCATACAACCGCTCCCTACTATAACTAATTCAGAAACTTTGGAAGAGCTCCTCTCAAAGATGGAAAACACCGTCGCTTGCGAGGAAGTACGGAAACTTTGCGACGCTGACACCAAGTGGCACGTTCTTTTTCCTACCAATTTGAACATTTGCGTTTACATGGGACCGGGGGAATTCCCCATAGGCGGTAGGATCACTCAGGCCGGTCGAGTTGGAAAGAGAAGCGGCGTGTTAGATTTTCCCAACAAGGACAACCTCTGCATCTTCCGCTGCATTTCCTTTCACTTATACAAGACCAGCAAGCGCGCTTCAGATTTGTTACGTCAGTTCTGTCCCGCTGCCACACCTGAATCCTTTCCGGGTCTGAACATCCGCGACTTACCCGCGTTAGAGAACTTGTTTGACGTACAGATAGCGGTTTACACCGCGTCGCGTCAAGTGCCGGGGCGGAAGTTGAGAAGACGCGTTACTCTGATCAGACCGCCTTCCAGAACTCTGGCCGCCCGAGGTAAAGTCAACCTACACCTGATGGCGAAAGGCGGTTTGCACGTCTCTCTCGTCACGGACTTCAACTTCTAGCAGACTTCTCCATTCTTCCCCCCGACGGACATTCCGGAATCTACCCTTACAAGATCGCCTTCGATTTCGAGGCTTTCTTCAGACCGTGCAAAGAACCGTCGACGGAACACGTGTCCCTGCTGTGGGATCACGTCCCTTTGTCGGCTAGCGTCGCATCCGACTTTCCGGGGTGGGAGGGGCCCGTCTGCTTCGTCAGAGAATCCGACGCAGATTCCGACCCCTTGTTGGACCGAGTTTTAAATCACATAAACGAGAACGCCAAAGTCATCGGGGAAGCTGTGCTAGAACTTTACCGACCGACCTTAGCGAAGTTAGATGCGGCGATAGGTGAAGCTCTCCTGCTGGAGGAGGCGACGTTCACCCCTTCTCCAGGCGGCTTCGCTGCGGCTCAGACCAGACACCCTTTAGTTCAACTGAAGAAGCGGCTTCTGAGATACATCCGTCAAGCTCCAGTCGTGGGCTTCAACTCGGGGCGTTACGACTTGAACCTGATCAAAATGCGCCTTCACTCGTTCTTCGCCTCCGGAGACCGAAGAAACCAAGAATTCAGCGTCATAAAGAGAAGCAATCAATACTTGGCGGTTTACACACAGCACACGGTTTTCTTGGACGTAGTCAACTATTTGGCACCCGGTTACAACTACGCGACCTATTTGCGAGCTTTCACCAGGAACGAAGAGAAAGGTCACTTTCCTTACGAATGGATGACGTCTACCAGGAAACTGGCAAACAGAACGCTGCCACCGAGATCGGCTTTCGACAGCGAGCTGACGGGCGTCAAAATGTCCGAATCCGACTACGCCGCATGTCAGAAAGTTTGGTCCGACGAGAAGATGCAAACTATGGAAGACTACTTGATCCACTACAACAACAAAGACGTCAAACCTTTCATACAAGCTCTGAAAAATCACGCTAAATTTTTCCAAGATCGCGGCATTGACATGTTGAAAGACGGAGTTTCTCTCGCCGGTTTGACTTTACGGTTCCTCTTCCAAAACCTAGAAGACGCGTTCACAACGTTCCCCCAGTCCGACGCCGTCCTCCACGCTCTGATCAAAGAAAATCTAGTCGGCGGTCCTTCCATCATCTTCCATAGATTTCACGAGAAGGGCACCACGCGGATAAGGGAGCACAAGTACGGCGAAGAAGCGAGACCGTGCCAACACATCCTAGGACTAGACGCTAACTCTCTGTACTTGCGCTGCATGAGCGAAGCGCACTGCACGGGCTATTACGCGGTGAGACGGCCCGAGACCGAGTTCAAGCCCGAAATTAGGCAAAGAAACTCTCACAGCGCTTTGGAGTGGTTACGCTTCGTAGAGCACGACCGCGACATGAAACTGCGCCACGCTCTGAACGGCGGCGAGATGGTTGTAGGCTGTCGGAGAATTCGCGTGGACGGGTTTCACGCGGCCTCTAATACGGTTTTCCAGTTTCACGGGTGTTGGTTCCACGCTCACGAGTGCATACCGTCGCACCGATATCAGTGAGCTTCACTGAGAGAGGAGAGACGCGACAGAACGACCAGAGTAAGCGCTTACTTGAAAGCGATAGGTCACAAGCTGGTCGTCGTGTGGGAGTGCGAATGGCGAGAGATGAAGCGTCGAGATGAGCGGGTCAAGGCCTCCCAACAACGCTGGAAGGTTGACGCTTTGAAAGTGTCTCGAAACGCGATGAGCGAGAGCGACATCCTTTCCGCTGTGAAAGAGGAGAAAATGTTCGGTTTAGTTCAAGTGGACATCACTACGCCGCCTCACCTACAAGACTACTTCGAAGAAATGACCCCCGTTTTCAAGAACGCGACCGTTTCAAAATCGGACATAGGACCTCACATGTCAGACTTTGCGCAGGAAGAAAAGCTGTTGAACACGCCTCAGAGATGTCTGATAGGGAGTTACCACGGAAAAAATATTCTCTTGGGAACGCCGCTTCTCAAGTGGTATTTAGAGCACGGTTTGATAGTCACCAAAGTGCAGCTGGTCGTAGAATACCTACCTAAAGCTCCTTTGCCGGTTTCGCAGACTGTTACAAGTTAATGGGAAACGCTACGTACGGTAAAACAATCTGCAACAAAGAAAAACACACGGCGGTGAGATACACTGACAGTCGGAAGTTCGAACTATTGGCCAATTCGTGGCGCTTCAAAAAGGCGTCCGAGTTGAGTTCCGATCTGTTTGAAGTCGAACTACAACCGAAAACAGTCAAGAACAACCTCCCTATTCAAATAGGGTTCATGGTATACCAGTACGCGAAGTTGAAAATGTTAGAGTTCACATACGACTTCTTGGATAGATTCGTCGATCGGCGCGATTATGCCCTTTGTCAAATGGACACCGACAGTCTTTACATGGCTCTCAGCGGTGACACGTTGGATGACCTAGTCAAACCTCGCCTGAGAGAGACGTACTTCAGAGAGAAACGAAAGTGGCTTCCGACAGCGGTGTGCGACGATCACTTAGAGCTTTTCGTGAAGACAAAAACGGAAAGAGTGCGAGAATGGTGTCCGCCGCCCGGCGGATGTTGTGAGAGACGGTACCTTCACGATCTGAGAACTTCGGGGCTTATGAAAGCGGAGTGGGAAGGTGACGGGATCCTAAGTCTCAACCCTAAGACTTACATTTGCTACGATCGAGTCAGCGACACCGGTGAAAGAAAATCCAAAAAATGGAGTGCAAAAGGCGTACAGAAGAAACAAAACCCTCAGGAACCAGACGACTTCTTGGATGTTCTTCGCCAACGAAAAACTCTCATTGCTGTAAATAGAAACTTCAAAGTGGTGCGAAACAAAATGGTCACCTACACCATAGAGAAACACGGCGTGCGCTACTTGTATTATAAGCGTCGCGTGCATTCTGACGGTGTGACAACGAGTCCTTTAGAGATATGAAAAAAAAAAAAATAAGCGTGTGCATCTTTTCAAAAATAGAGTGTTTATCAAGATTGAAAAAAAAATAAATAAAAAAAAATAAAATAAAATATTGTTGTGTTTTTATTTTCATACGTCTTCTTTTACTAGTAAGTCGCGCAGTCTCTTAAAGCGGCACTCATGTGACGACGTCGCTTCCAGTCACGTGATCCTAAAGACCCTCACTTCCTAAACAAAAAACTTCTTCTTCCGCTCACGTGATCAATCAAGTCACTTCCGGTCACGTGATCCTCAATGAGGTCACTCACTTCCGGTCGGCCATTAGGTCATGTGACGTCACTTCCGCTCACGTGACTCATCAGGTCACTTCCGGTCACGTGATCCTAAATTAGGTCATATGACGTCACTTCCGGTCCCCTAAGTAGGTCAGTAGGTTACCCAGAATGCACCACTAATCCCCTAAGTAGGTCACTTCCGGTCACGTGACCAAATGGTGGCCTCTGATTGGCTGCAGGGTTACCCAGAATGCACCACTAATCCCCTAAGTAGGTCACTTCCGGTCACGTGACCAAATGGAGGCCTCTGATTGGCTGCATGTCGATTGAGTAATAAACAGTACTTAACTATAGTCCCGTTCCGATACATACTATACTACTAATGTTGGTCACTACGGACTACATTTCTATAGTCACATGAATGTAGCAAAAACGACAGTACCAAGTTAGTCACCTATATCTAACATAGGTTAGTCATATCTAGTCAACCTATAGTCAGCCATTTATTGGCTGATTTCGGCTATATAGTCAAGTGACTATGAATTTATTGGTTTCATGGTCTAAAGTAGTCACTTTGACTAATAGATATAGTCAATCATGAGAAATAATGGAAATATAAGTACTGAAGGCAGGTCAAGGTTCAGCAGGGTAGAGCAAGGCAGAGCAAAGCTATGTAGAGTAGAGCAGGACAGTGCAAGGCACATTAAGGCAGAGCAAAGTAGTGGAAAGTAGAGCAAGGCAGGGTAAGGCAGAGCTGAGTAATATAGAGCAGAGCATGGCAGAGCAGAGCAATGTAGAGTATAATAGGGTAGATCAAGGCAGAATAAGGCAGGGCAAAATAATGTAGGGCAGAGCAAGGCAAAGCAGAGCAAGCAGAGCGGAGTAGTGTAGAGTATAGCAGGGTAAATCAATGCAGAAAAAGGCAGGGCAGGTGACAGGCTGGGATAAGGCCGGCCAGAGGACAAGCTAGGGTAGGGCCGGCCAGAGGACAGGCTAAGATAAGGCAGGGCAGGGACAGGCTAGGATGAGGCAGGATAGGGGACAGGCTAGGATAAAGCACAGCAGGGGGACAGGCTAGGATAAGGCAGGGCAGGGGATAGGATAGGATAAGGCAGGGCAATGAACATTCCAGGATAAGGCAGGGCAGTTGACAGGATAGGATAAGGCAGGCCAGGGGACAAGCTAGGATAAGGCAGGGCAGAAGACAGGCTAGGATAAAGCAGGGCAGGGACAGGCTACAATGAGGCAAGGCAGGGGACAGGCTAGGATAAAGCAGGGTAGGGGACAGGCTTGGATAAGGCAGGGCAGGGGACAGGCTAGGATAAGGCAGGGCAGGGAACAGACTAAGACATGGCAGGGTAGGTGACAGGCTCCTCTGTAGGTCTATTATGCTCTGTGAGTCTAGACATACATGTTCTAAAAAATGTAGTAATGATACCTTATGTTCATGTATTTCTATGTTTTCAAAATTGGAACAAAATTATTACCAATATTGACAGTCTGCACTGTCAATAAGAGGAAAGTTTCCGACTGTTGACAGCTATTGCCAATAGTAGAAATTAATCTTCTTATCGACAGTTTCTACCAGAATAAATTTCTATCACTGACAGTTTGACTGCCATTACATGTACCAGGATGGAATTCTCTAATTGGCAGTTTGAACAGTCTACAAGAGAAACATTTTCTCTCATTGCCATGCTATTTATTCCTGTTATGGACAGTTTGAACTGTCAATAAGGGAATTTCATTCAGATATTATCTGTTAGAACTGTCAATAGTCATGGCCAGGAGGGGAAATGAAAATGTCTTAGTCTAAAGGCATAGTGAATATCATTTAATTTCTAGGCACCTTTTTATGTAGCGCATGGCAGTTTTATAGTTCTTCTTGGATTTACAATTTTTTACTGATACATGATCAACCTCTTTTCATAATTCAAATAGAGCTTTTTATATTGTTTTGATATCATTGCAGTGACTGTACAAGCATTCTCCTGCAATAATGGAGAAGCCTGATTCTTGCTGGTGCAGTCTCTTAATTCTCCTTCTGATTGTTCCAAGCACTATTTCTTCTTGTAAGTATATCAATTTTGTGTTTTGGCACATTCCTCTTTAACCAACCATGTGTTGTGTATGACTGCAACCCTTATCAGGGAATCACTACCCAGGTAGCAAGGGTATATTGGGCCAATGTCGGCAATGATCGACTCCATCGCAATCGTCATACCAAGCATGGCACATTTTAGGTCATGCATACATTGGTTCAACATACAAATTACAACAGAGCTGGTCCATGCTTGATATTACTATTATTGACCTAGTGTTAGCCCAGTGTTGGAAAATTTCAGAGCCGTCATATGTAACACCTTAGTGCACCCTGCACGCCGCACTGAGGTCCTTTCTCTCAGATTGTGTCACATATTATATCTGATGTTGGACCGACATCAATTCTAACTACACTGGTCCAATATTGGATTTTCCAACACTGGGCCAACACTAGGTGTTTAAAGGTCAGAGGAAGCTCATCAATTAAATATCTATTAGTGCCATTTACTGCATGACACCACTTTGCCAAAAGTAACTGGAATACACCTCATGTGTGGGTAATAAAGTTCATTAAGTCCTAAATGATCGTAAAAAATAGTATTGTTCAATATTAGTGATTGTTGCAGTGGGCCAATATTGAAAATTATATGTTGGGCCAGCATATGTATTACAAGGTTGGCCCAATGTTTAATTTCTAACCTTGGAATAATGTTAAAACATTGAAATATTTGCCCATTTTTCAGTGGTATATTGGCCCAATCATGGCCCAATGTACTTATGTTACCTGGGTAGGGTTCAGTCATTACTCCAACTGTTTGGGTAGTGTTCCTGACCTGCTTTCTTTCCATGGGAGCTATATCGACCAACCTCATGTTGTGAAAATGATGATCCCTTATTAATATCACAAAAAGTAATGGCAATAGCATTAACAATACAATATGCTGAAATTTTATCAAAATTACAAGTTTCTCCTTTTTATGCTGCACTACTGATGCCTTTTCACTTTGTTGACACAGGTTCATCTGTGGACCACTGCTTGCATGGCGGCACATGCGACCTTAACACCGGGAATTGCCTATGTGTCTCTCCCTATTTCGGGACACTTTGTGAAGGTGAGTGCCACACGGTTTTTCTATACCTAGCATGTGATAATGCTATTAAGTATTGGTGTCTGACGCCCACGGTGTGCTGTAAAGATGTCATATGCCCACGTGTGTACCGTGGGCGTATGGGAAAGTAGTGCGTAACGGTCAGTACCTTCATTCTACTATGCCCCCCCCCCCCCCCGCACCTCGAGTGCCTACTGTGGTTTAATGATCGGCACTGGATTGGCCCTTGATTAGCCGCTGAGTGGCACTGAGAATGTTGCAGATTACCAAGCAAACAATTAGAAAGTAATCGTAGGTGTGTCTAGACCAATCAATGACGCACCACCGTGTACTGCTACACTATAACGAACAGCAGTCAACGTCTCTGGGACTTTTGCAATAGACTTGACCAGTCGGTACTATACCCAGGCACCTTATGGGGATCAAACAACGCACAAGGTAGTTTTAGTTTATAGACCACACACCCATGGGGATAATACAAACCAACAAGGGCGCATTGTCGGTCCTCACTCACTCGCCCAGGCCCAGTGATGGGCCTGGTGTGCTACCTGAATTTACCTGTCTGCTATGCTTATTTGATCCCCAATTACCCATATATAGCACTGACTGGTAACTCCTATTAGGGGGTTCCATACAGTCAGCAGTGTGTGTCCCCAGCGCTACCACTGTACACCGCTTATAGTATGTCCCGGCAGTGGCACTTAGCTTTGTATTAGCTTGCAAAGGGCACCTCCCAGTTAATGGCAAATCCGGGCAAGTCTATGCATATCTCATCAAATAATAAGGCAGGGCACTATTCTACACATTTAGGGTCACATCCCAAGCCCACCCCTTTTTTATATCATGTTTGGTTCATAAATTAAATGTTGCTGTATAATGGAGGCAGAACAATAAATGAAAAAAGGGGTATGGTCCTCTTATAGACTAGATATATGGAAAATGAATGCACATATAAAATCTGACCTAAGTATTACCATTTCCCCCGGATATTGAGACTAGTGAAGGTCACATTAAAATAATCAATGCAGTATACACCAATAACAAAAGAAATATCCTCTGAAAGATCTTGCATCATATTTCATAATAATGAAATAAAAAGGTATGTCTCCCTTACAGTTGCTTATCTATTCACATGTAGGTTTCAGGTATTTTCCCCCTACCAGGATGTGGCTACACGCAGGGTGGTTACTCAGTGTGCTGCACGGCCCAGATACACTCAGTACAGGTGCCAAGGGCCTGGTAGGCCTCAGCCTCCGAACACTCCAGGCCCATACTGGGCCTTGACAAATTTATGTCTAAATAAAATGATCCGGAATCCTGGATCATTTTTCAATGAGGTGTGTGGGTTCGAATCCCACCTTGGCACAATAGGTGGTTTGTTTTTTACATTACCTATTAAACCCATTTAGAGCATAACTTCACCTACAATGACATAATGATATCACCTATTAAGTATGTGACTAGGTACATTAGGTTAAATTCATGTCAATTATGTAGATATCAATTGAAGTACTGATTAAGCCACAGTGGGGTTCGAACCCATGTCCTCCTGAGTGCTGATACACAATAGCATAGTACATGAGGGCCAGTGTAGGTATAGGTCTGTAAGTAACCCCCCAGACTGTATACGTACAGTCAGGGCCCGAGACTGGGTAGGCCTATACTTGGGAGGCCAGAAAGACTAAATGTTGATATTTAACTTTAGGTTGGTGTGGACCCCAATAATCTGTCTGAGTGTTGTACTAGGGTGTATTTAGTGTGCTGATTCCGAATCTGGCATGTGTAAAGTGATATTTGTGTCGCAACAAGGTCAAATTCAAGGTCAAAGGTCACGGTCTGATGTAAACCTGAGACTGAAATGACTACACACATCTTGAAACAAATCCAAAATATTAGAGGTGAAGCTTATTCATCTGACGTATATGACTTGCAATTGTATCAGTGATGCTGATGATGTAGTACCAGTACAAATGATTGCAAATAAAATAGAATGAACTATTTGCTTTATCTGCTATTACCTTGATTAAACTAGTCCCATGCATTCTTATACCAAACCGGGACCTCTGACCTTGTATTTGACTTGTTGCGACAAAGATATCACTTTACACATGGCGGATTCGGAATCAGCACACTAAATATACTCTAGTACAACAGTCAGACAGATTATTGGTCACCACATCAACCCCCCTTCACATTTTCAGGCTGGCCCCCCAATTACTAGCAGGCAGCTGGTAGTGGTAGGGTAAATATCTAAAAACTTTTCAATCTTCCAATGGCTCCCAAACATTTACTGTTAATAATTTTATCATTCTGGTTTTTATATTGGATTAGCATAGGTCCTCTCTATCGAGTCTATATTTCAAATATTATCTAGGCCAACTAGACAGGGCGATTACATCTACAGCCTATGATAATAGTTATAAGGACAAGGCGCCAGCGAAGAGGTAGTATACCCACGGGCATTAGCCAAGAGAAACGCTGATAGAGTTTTCTAGAGAGGATACGCTTGTACGTTTGTAACCCGTAGGTGAACAGCAATTAGTGCTGCGGCTCAGTGTGGGCGTGGCCTGGCCAAAATCTGACGCATAGTTCCGTAGCTTGCCACAGGTGGCTACCTGCATGATATACAAAGGACGGTGGCCGAGGGGAGATTCAGGACTCTCCCACCCTCACACCCATGTTGGCTAGACTCTTGTGTGTACACCTAGTACCTAAATTCGAATTACAGTAGTTCAAGATGGCTTGAAATAGCTTGACATTGGATAGGTATAGATGGGGTTTGATCTGTGCAACTTGGGGCCTTCCATTATTTACAAACGCATCAAGGGGGGGGGGGGGTCAATCCAAATGCGTACAAATGCATATGGATGCAGCATGAAATATGGCTACAGCGTGAAATACGGCCTATGGTTATTTCACACTCCTCTGGAGAACGGCCCTCTCATTGCTTTAGCCTTGTTGTTCCGTAATCACCATGAAATAAACCATGTGAGTTCACGTATGTTACAAGAACGTTTGTGCAGTAACAACTGCTGCTAAGTTGACTAGATCAACCCCCATATATATTCATTGTCAAGCTAAAAAGTAGCCATCTTGAATAGCTGTAATTCGAATTAAGATATAGGCCTATAGGTGTACACACCAGAGCCCCTAAGACAGTGTGGCCTCCTCCCGGGGACTTCCTCGCTGACGTGGTGCAGACTGCCGGCTAGGCCTACTACCCAGTGGGCACAGCATTTAGTTCAGCATTGAATCAACATTGACTCAACGTTGAATCAATATTGACAACCAGTTATCAATGTTGATTCAATGTGTTGTGCCCACTGGGTAGGCCGGCGCAGCTGCATAGATGCTATGAGGTTCCAAGGATGGTTTACCCCAAGCCCCTATGACCATTTATGTTACAATGATTGCCCCCCCCCCCCCCCCACCTAGACCACCGCCGCAGTCCCAGTCACGTCATTCAGCGTGGGCCAGATACGCCGGCTACCCCCCACCCGACCCCTCAAAGCTGCAGTTCTGCAGACACATGAGACCACTAACTTTTTTAGTTAGCCGGTCATACATGGCACCCGGTCCTATATCTTAACCACTGAAACCAATACGCCCACTCCAGTGGCGTATTGCGCCAATACGCCCACCCAGTGGGCGTGTTGAAAATGTCACGTGACCAATGAAAAAGCAGCTCTGCTGAAAATGGTTCATGTCAAAACGATCGTCCATTGCCGATTTGCATCCCGATTTTTACACATTAAACAGCCGATTTAATGTGGTATAAGGATTGGAAACGGTAGAGAGGATATGCCGGCATGCCCATAAAAGTTTACAGCATGTAAATTGAACCAAAAGTAATTTTTTTAGGCGAAAATCTTCCGAGAAAGGGGAGAGACACTTACTTAGCCAAGGGTCAGGGTGAAGTATGAACAACAAATATGGGCAATCGGCCCGATTTTGCTGATTTTCTTTGTAGAGTTAGCATTTTTTTGGATGTTTTAGAAAGTTTTATCGGTATGACTATCATATGCTAGGTATAATAAAAACAAACACACAACCCGTGAGCAAATCCCAGCAATACTTGTGGCTCTTATGAAGAGCCACCCGCAGGCATACGCAGTGGTGGATCCAGGATTGTCTCGAGGAGTGGGGAGGGGGGGGGGGGCAAACCTGGCCAACCTGGAGTGACTGTCTGTTTTCCGCAAGCAAAGCGCAGTGGTCATATTAGGGGGGTTTGGGGGCATGCCCCACAAGAAAATGTTTATGGTCTAGACATGAAATGATGCATTCTGATGCATTTTAGGACCCAATATTTAAGACTCATGGACTGTACTGAAGGTTCTCAAATTAGCACACGTGGTGCTGTGATCAATGGCCAGGTGCCCTATAATATACCATTTACATGGATTCTGCTTGGCTGTTTATGCACACTTTAAGGATAATGTACCACAGTGCGCCACACCGGAGTTCCCTTGTGACTGTAAAGAAACAAAAGGATTAGTTAGCCTAGTACTATTTACTGAGTTAGCCTAGTCATTTCTTATCACAACAGACTGAGTTAGCCTAGTCACATCAACATAGTTAGCCTAGTCTTCAATCTTTATTTCAGACTGATTTCTCTATCATTGCATTGATTTAATGAGGCTAGCAGCTACCTACAAGAGAACATATATACCTTAACTAAGATTCTACCAACCATCATGAAATAATATCAAGTTTTTACAGTGCAAATAGACAAAATTTGTTAGCATTGTTTATTCACCAGCGCCCATGATTGATGAGCTAACTACAGATTCCAGACCCAGTGCTCCTACAGTGAGCCTGGGCAGCCTGCATTAACAGGCTGCCTGGAAATACAGGCCAGGCTTTATGTCTGGTCCAGTCCTCCAGTATATGTAACTCGACCTATAGTGGTCAACTGGCCGTTGGCTGTGTTAGTCCGCTCACGCTTGTGTCATATTAGGGTAGACTGACCTAAAGGTAACAACGTACCATGAGATGTCCACCTTAATTATGTAGTTATTCGTGTATGGTATTGTACTTATTTGTCCTTTTCTGGAAAGAGTATCACTTAAAGTGTACTGTGATACACAAAAACAGAGATCATCATGAATGAATGACTACAAAATTGAGGTGGTCATCTCATGGTACATGATTATCTTTAGGTCAGTCTACCCTATATTTTACTGTGCTGTTGTTTTTTTGCTTTATCATAAATTATAATGTAATTGACAGGGATCTGCCCTACTGCTTCGGGGTGGTTTTATCACGAAGACCTGCCGGGAGTGTGCTACTACTTCAGTTCCGACACTATGGACTGGGAGGCCTCACAAGCTTTCTGTCGGGCAAATGATGCGCTACTCACGTCCATCAGGAATCAAGATGAATATGTACGCTATTATATGTTATATATTTGTCCGCACCTTCGACAATAAGGCCACACATTGTTCACTGTGCTATAGATAATAGGGGAGCCAGTCTGGAATCTTGGAGAGGACCTGGTACGGCTTGCAATAGATGGTATGAATGGTTAACTAAGGTATTTTGAGGGTGCTGATTCCATTTCTGCCATGTGTAGAATGATATGTAGGTCGGAACAAGGTCAAAATCAAGGTCAAAGGTCACGGGTTTAAGGACCTCTAAAGGGTATATACACTTTGAGATAAATGCAAAGATACTGAGCCTGAGTGTTAGTCTTCTTACATGGCCATTCTTATATATATGGTTCATTACCTGACTGACTATGGTGGACCTTGATTGGGTGCAAGGTCATGTTTTACAAGGTCAAACATGGAAAAGACTTATAATTCTCAATTTACTTCCTTTCTGTATGCACAGATAATAGATATATGTCTATATAGGTACACTTTTCTGTCTAAGTTAATGCCCACATACTAGCCATAGACAACTAATAGTAATAGAGGGTTAAACCATGGTATTTCCATGATAATCCAACCTATATCTGAATTTGATATTAAAGAGGTAAATTATCAAATGGTTTCATCAAGTCTTTATCCAGTCAATAATCTGTGCTGATACTTGCTATTGCATTTAGGAACCAACTGTGACCTAGTACTCTGTCTCATGGTGTTATATTACCCTGTGAAAGGTCAAGGTCACATGTGGCATTAGGGAAATGCTATGAAAGCAGTAATATCAAAATAGCCACACTATAACAGAGGAACTTTGGAAAGGAGGTGTGATATCTTGAGATAAGTAGGTGAATAACCATTATTGTAAAATGCCAAATGCCATTTTGCTATTTTCAAGGACATTCTGGTTGATAGAAATGGTCTAAATTGGGATGAAATGCATGGCAGCATTGACTTAAGTGGGCACTTTACCTATTTTATTTTACTTGCCATGTTGGTTCCTTTGATAATAATGAATCTAGGACAGTAGCCCCTGTCTTGCATTACTGACTATGAGACATCCAAATGACCTTGAACAGGGGTAGGTCCATTTATTAGGCAAATCATTTAAACTCTAAGAGTCACATAGTCACTTATTGCAATGTGCTTATCCATTGGCATTGTACATGCATGTAGCACTTGTCTATATGACAGGCATTCACGGGGCTCACTCATGCATCATGTAAACCTTATGGGGTTGATACATTACTAAGGGGTCGAAATGATGCATGCCTGATGAGTGGGCTCATCTTAGTACCATGAATGGTAAATCTATAATCGTCTTTAAGTTATTTTACCCTGTCATGAAAGCATTGTGCCTTTTCCATGATGATTTGAATAGATTCTCCTTTTAGAATATTTGACCTTAACCTTTCTCAAGGTTATGTAACGCAATGATACTGAATACAATCAGACTCTCCATTTATTGTTATGATTGTAGCATTGGGGAGTTTACTTGTATGTACATGTTTGTTGACAGACAGATCTTGACTAAAGACTGCCTGCATTATAGAGATCTACTTGTATTGATGCCAAGGTCACATACATCCATCATGCCAAACCTTTGGGAATGTCAACACCATAGGGTTGGAATGATAAATGAATGTTTGTAATATAGACTCACTAGGGCATTATTCCCCAATGCCAACATCTAAGCACAATGCATTAAGTCACTATGATTGTGACCCGTAGAGCTTTAATGATTTGCCTTGAAAATGGACCTACCCCTGTTCAAGGTCATTTGGATGTCTTATAGTCAGTAATGCAAGACAGGGGCTACTGTCCTAGATTCATTATTATCAAAGGAACCAACATGGCAAGTAAAATAAAATAGGTAATGTGCCCACTAAAGTCAATGCTGCCATGCATTTCATCCCAATTTAGACCATTTCTATCAACCAGAATGTCCTTGAAAATAGCAAAATGACATTTGGCATTTTACAATAAAGGTTATTCACCTACTTATCTCAAGATACCGCACCTCCTTTCCAAAGTTTCTCTGTTATAGTGTGGCTATTTTGATATTACTGCTTTCTTAGCATTTCCCTAATGCCACATGTGACCTTGACCTTTCACAGGGTAATATAACACCATGAGACAGAGTACTAGGTCACAGTTGGTTCCTAAATGCAATAGCAAGTATCAGCACAGATTATTGACTGGATGAAGACTTGATGAAACCATTTGATAATTTGCCTCTTTAATATCAAATTCAGATATAGGTTGGATTATCATGGAAATACCATGGTTTAACCCTCTATTACTATTAGTTGTCTATGGCTAGTATGTGGGCATTAACTTAGACAGAAAAGTGTACCTATATAGACATATATCTATTATCTGTGCATACAGAAAGGGAGTAAATTGAGAATTATAAGTCTTTTCCATGTTTGACCTTGTAAAACATGACCTTGCACCCAATCAAGGTCCACCATAGTCAGTCAGGTAATGAACCACATATATAAGAATGGCTATGTAAGAAAACTAACACTCAGGTTCAGTATCTTTGCATTTATCTCAAAGTGTATATACCCTTTAGAGGTCCTTAAACCCGTGACCTTTGACCTTGATTTTGACCTTGTTCCGACCTAGATATCATTCTACACACTCCAGATTCGGAATCAGCATACCCAAATTACCCTAATCCAACCTTCATATCATCTATTGCAAGCTGTACCAGATCAAAGTTAAATATCGACATTTAGGACGCTTGGCTCCCCTATTAAGAGGGAGGCGGGGGGACAAGGGTATCTGCCCCACTGCTCGAAATTTCAACACCCCCTCTTTACTAATTGATAACCACTCCCTAGGTACTTTATGACTCTATTATAGTTTCCGAATCCTAATAGCTAAAAGCCCCTAAAAGTCCCAGCAAAAGTTCAAATCAGTGTTACGATGACGTCTTCAAATGCCATTCTGACAATTTACATGCATTATGTGACGTATGTACTTGCCATCTAGCTTCATGAGATCGCCATTAGAACTATTGGGTTTTCTTTAATAATAAAGTTTATTGATTGATTCACTGCTGTGGCTGTGAAAATAAATACAATCAATTTCGGTAAGATAAATGAAAACCATAATGTTATAAAGATGGTATGTGCAATGAGCAATGAAAAATGAAGGAAGAGGGGTGTACATGCAAGCTCTATAGAGTAGCTGAAATTAAGTTACCTGGAGTAAAAGATCCTTGTTTGCTTTACTTGAAAATATAAAACACTGCCAATAAACAAACGAGGACAATTCTGTTTGGAACAGGATGAATGCTTAGGCCAAATGAAACAAAAAGTTTTGTTTCAGGTAATATGGGAAGAAACTCTAGGGTCGGTAGGTCGGATTTCTTTTTTTACTACATATACCATGTGAATGAATGGACTTTAACCGGCATACTCAGATACTGATTTGATTGTTTGTAACCATATGTGACATGCACGTTGAAAAAGGGGCCTTAGTGCACCCTGCATTAAGGTCCCTTTTTCGCAAATCACGTTACATATTTTGAAGATCACATTGTGAATAAATACTCTAGATCATGAAATCAAGAAATGAAAGACGACTTAAATCAAATCAAATGCGTTTTCCAGAACATCATCTCAAGTGAAGCAACGAGGTTGAATGATGATTACTACATTGGCTTTAACTTGATATATTTCGCCAATATCTCAGCTACCTGGATAGATGGTACACCATGGACAGTCTTCCACTCACAGTTAGTAGATTCATGTAACGACCATAATCTGTGACAACGGCTGTTAGGCTAGATAGTCTCAAAATTGCAAGATAGTCTCAAAATACTATGGTTTTGTTAGTATATTGCAACACTCAGGCTAGATAGTCTGAAAAGCCTGACAGACAGTCTCAAAACTGTAAGAAAGTCACAAAATACTATAGTTTTGAGACTATGTAGCCTGAGGTTTCGAGACACTAACAAAGCTTTAGTAATTTGAGACTATCGAGCCTGAGGGTTGCAAGATAGTCTAAAAATGTTATTATTTCGCAGTTTTGAGACTATATAGCCTAACAAAGTCTCTTGCTGCAGTGTGACTAAGGTCCCTTTACCGGCCGGACTCCACTAGAGCAAAACAGCTACTTTCAAAACAGAGTGTTATTTATCGTTGATTTTGTCAGGGGTAGAACATTAAGATTTATAACCTAAGTAAGTCATAGCTTAAAAGATACACAAATTGCGTAGCAATTAGGTGTATCTATGCTAGCCTAGAGTCAATGCTGATGTGATGCTTTTCAGTTTGATAAACTTTCCACCTTTGTTGATTTGAAAGACATATGGATAGCTGACATGATTGAGAAATTATATTTGATGATAGCCTTTTTCCTTTTAGGCTTTGGTACCCAGGAGAACCCAACGGTGCTGACTTCTGTGGGGTACTTTATCGGGGTAGATTTGGTAATTATCCCTGTGTTGGAAACCCCCAGAATTACATCTGCCGCAGTAAGTTTATAGCAAATCTTTATTTTTGTGTCAAATATTCATTTATCTTATTTAACTTAAGTTAGTGTATTCTCTGGGGGGAGACAAATAATTAATTTCATGAAAACATGGCTAAAATGTATGTAAATATGTGATTCTAAGTGCGTCAGTAGGAGTTCATGCTCTCGGTCCGCTCATGTGCCAGCTATAAGTTGGTGGCTTGTAGTTTTAAATCTGCATTGCTTGTACAAAATAGGGGTCGCCTACTCACCTGAGTTGCTTTTATGCATCATGTTGACCCTTTCAATGCCCTTTGGCCTATAATCATCTCAGAAGTAGGGGATCAGCTTAGAAGAGAAGTTAGCCTATCAGTGAGGGCTTTAATAGCTTTTTTACAATTTTACAAAAGTTAATGGCTAGAAAGGGTATTTTCTTAAATGGAAATCTTTCAAATTAAATAACATAGTAATTGATACATAGATATGTAAGCCCTTTTGACTACTATTAAGCTGACATTGACGAATGTGCTGTGGTAACCTGTCGTAACGGTGGAACGTGTAGTACACCTACTGTTGGTGACTTCATGTGTACCTGTCAACCAGGCTGGACAGGTAAAACTTGTGGAGGTAAGTAAACCAATTTACACATCTATCTGCACGGTGCCCAACATATATTCTTATTGTCATACTGTGAATACATTACATATAAGTAAGAGCCAATATATTGATCTTTATGTCGGCTAGACAAGGAGGTTATAGGAAGGGCTTCTCTACAGTGAAAACTATTGGAGATTTAACTGATGACATTTTAAGAGAAAGAAACAAAGGGAATAGTACAATTGCTGTATTTATTGATTCAAGAAGGCATTCGATACGGTAGACCACAATTTTCTTCTGGCTAAACTTTGAAAATATGGTATAAAAAATAAATAGTGGCATGGATTCAAAATTACTTAACGGATAGGAAACAAAGATTACTCATTAATAATGTTTACTCTGGAGATGCCCAGGTGTTAGATTGTGTGCCACAGGGCTCCATACTAGGGCCACTATTAGTTTTGACAATTATGTAGAAGGTTGCTGTCAAAATAGTGCTATCTCATTATACGCTGATGATACTGTCTTATAATCATCAGGAAATGATCACCGCCAGGTTGCAATCACATTAGAAGGCGATATTGATAGATTTGCAACATAGTGTAGTGAGAATAAATTGACTGTTAATGTGAGCAAGACAAAGTATATGGTTTTAAGACATAAACAAGTGTCAGTAAATATTACCCTTAATGATATTATACTACATAAGGTGCCAACATAATTATGTGTCATGTTCTGGGAAAAGGGACCCTAGCGCACCCGCACTAAGGGCTTTTTTGCAGATTGTGTCACATATATTTATCTCGTTGTAATTCTAGACCCTTTCCGATCCTATGAGAAATTCATGGCTAGTCGAATTAGAAATGCAGATTACAGGGCCTACGTTTTGTGTAAGTTATCGCACTATCTTGACAGCGGAACTATGATTATGATATATAAAGCTTACACACTGCCTATTGTGGAATATGGGGATATACTATATGCTTGCAACTGCTCTAAAAAAAGCTCCAGAGATGTCAAAAATATTGTATTAAAATTGCCTTAAAATTGTCATACATGACAAGTACTGCTGCTATACATAAGAAAGCGAATCTTAACTTGCTGGAAGGCAGACGCTTGTCACACCGACATATGGCAGCGTACATAAGGTCACGTGATGACAAATATGTAGACCATCGCAGGCTTAGAACAATGCTGTGGGATGGACCTATGCTGAGGGTGAATTTCCCTCACCTATCCCTATACCAGAAAAGTCTTGAACATAGCTTGGCTGTCATTTGGAATGACCTGGATGTTGATGTCAGGACTATTGCTTCTAAAACTTATTTAAGTCTGACCTAAAAAATAAAATTTGGCAGAAAATTCTGATCCTCCCAGCTCATGATGTTATAGCATAAAACTCTTACGGTTGCTCTCATCTCTCACATATGTCCGTCTCCAGATAAATGGACTATCATGGTATGAAGTGTGTTCCCCAACCATCTTATTCCCATGTTAACTTGTGTAAAAGTGATATTCTCATCGCAATTCTTAATGACATTTATCTACACGCACAGCATTGAAATGTCTTCTAAAGGTATCTGGTTTTGTTGTCATAGACATCCCACCTTATCAATGTTGGCGATTTACAAATTAACTAAATAATTGTTGAAATAGGGCTTACAAATTACACTGGTGTCCATGACCATCGACATTTATATCCCATTCCTTTCAGACAGGTTTAGTACAATACCCTCCAATATCACATTAAAGCCAGTTCTTACTTGCTGTAACAGGTTTCTTTGAGAACTAATATCTCATAATTTTCAAGAATTGACTACCGGGTTTAAGAATTGACTTTGTGACTTTATCCTAATTAATATTAACACCTTATCCTGATTACCTTTAAGCTGACATCGATGAATGTGATAGTGCACCATGTCAAAATGGTGGAATATGCAGCACACCAGAATCTGGTGACTTCACCTGTACTTGTGAACCTGGTTGGACTGGTAAAACCTGTGAGAGTAAGTGAATCTATTTACTCATTAACCTGCATAGTTGACAGTTGCTTCAGTTTATTACCAACTATCTATTGATAAAATAGACCAGATGGAATAACACACACCTATGACACTTTGGAGCTGCACATTTATTTTTCACCTTTACCCTTTCCTTTGGTGGGGAAACCTCATTTTTCAGGGTTTAGGCAAACAAACTCTAATTGCAATAAATATACAATAAAGTCATAGGACAAAATAACATTTTTGCTGTATCTTACAGTAATGAAAAGTGAATCTGTTGTGCTATTTTGTCGGGATTATATGTTACAGTGTAAAAACTAAATGCATTAATGATTAGAATCGAGTATGTCTTACAAACCAAAGCTGACCTTTATAATTCAAACACCTAATTTATGATCTGTTGACTTCCACAATCAAAGATACTCTACAAATATGAGTATTGAGACAATTGTGTCAGCCAGACAATTTAATTAAGCTATGAGGCTGGGATTGTCCCTCTAGCTTGGACTTTGTAAATCCTATAGGGTCCCTCATGTTAAAATGTCAGAAACTTCTGAGGTAGAATAATTGAAAATGCATTAATAATATCTCTCTCTTTAAGCTGACATTGATGATTGTGCATCATACCCCTGTGTAAATGGGGGAACATGTGTGGATGGGGTCAATGTATTTGCTTGCCTCTGTTCAAGAGGATTTGAAGGCCTGGATTGTTCAGGTATGTAAACATAAAAATGAAGAGTATTCAGATAGAATCTAGATTTCTATTGGGAAAAAAATTTCTTACAGGAAAGTAATGCAAATAATGTCTAGACCACAACATGTCAAAGTGAACAACATACTATTTGGTATAACTGTTATTCCCAAAACATAATTCTAACACATTTGTAGTTTTATCGGAGCATTCTACTGCCAATGCTCATCCATTATTCAGCCTGGATGAAAGCTTGTCTGTCCATTTGATACCCCTTTTGGCAGCTGTATAATGAAAATTAATTTAGAAATCTATATTATATTTTGGGACAATTATAGCATCTTCTAACACGACTAAGAAGGTAGTGGTACAAGTCAGTCTTACAGTAACCTTTTGATACTTGAACACCAACTGAAGTATCATTTTTTCATTATTGACAACCTAATGAACCAATATACAAAAATGTCAACTTCTTACATTGAATTTCCATGGTGTTTTGTCAGTAAATAGAGATGAATGTGCTACAACTCCATGTGAGAATGGTGGATTATGTGTGGATGAAGTTGATGCATTTACCTGTCACTGTTTACCTGGGTTTTCGGGTGACAACTGTCAAGGTAGGTAAACCATCACAGGCATTACATAGTACAATACATTTCTGCTTGTCTAAGATTATGCAGAATATTAATATGTTTAAATATGGGATCTTTCTCTCTATCTGGGACTGTTTGATCTCTGGTATTTCTGCAGTTGCTTAAGAACATCGGAATTTCTTAGCTTTGACTCATGAAGACACACAGAGAGAAGTAAAGGCATCGCCATGACTCTTTTACTATAGTCAACTCTAGTTGACTCTGGTAGCAGAGTCATGATGACTCTGGTGGGGGGGGGGTCACAGCTACTCCAGCAATAACCCTTTCTCCTTGTACACACTGACTCTACTTGTTGACTCTACTTGGCTATTAAATGAAAAAAGTTCCCATGTAACATTTTTAGTACGCCAATAAAAATATCAACAACAACAACATACCAGTGGAGAGTAAAGTGCAGTTGACTCTCTCTGCCCACAGCAGAGTCAATTGTAGTTTGACCCTTCATGAAGAGTCAAATAACAAATGTATTGACTCTGATAGTAGTTGCATATGAAGCCACCTGGTGGGACAAGTACCAGTGATAACCACAAGGCAGAGCCACTATCTATACTTTAGATAATTGTTACATGCCGCACAGTTTTGATTCTTTATAGAAAGGTCCACTATGTCTAAATAGTGTGGTTAAGGGATGTCAATGAATAAGCTTTCCAGTTAACTTACCTGAATCAAATGTGATGACAGACTACACAATACATTCTGAGAACATCAACAGTATAGAGCCTAGTCACCATATTTGTGGGTATGGGAAATAAATATAAGGCTGGGCACTAACTGTGCGAGATATAATGTGTGGCACTGCTTACTATTTTTTATATGGATCTGATATTGGCATCTAATATATGGCCAATGGTCTATAGAATGTAGTGTGAGGCAGATATAACTTAGCCCTTTCACACAGGGGGAAGTGGTGGACATCACAGCATATCTTGTTATTGAGCTGTCTTGGGCAATAACCTCACCTACTTACTTCTCTCACAGGCCTCACCTGGCCTGTTCACTAATTATATACACCTGTTACCCCAACTCTACCCTGCCATAAGTACAGGGTCCATCTTACCTGCAGGCCACTCACTTATTCAAGTATCAATTTTGATGCTGGCTCTTTTGAGGGGTCAATTGCTGTTGACTCTTCAGGAACGTAGAGTCAAACTCATTTGCCTCTCCTCAACAGGTGTCACGTGGGAGACAAACTACGACTCTGGCTGTCAGAGTCATGGTGACTGCTTTACTTTTCTGTGTGCAGAAATCATGATCTGTAACATAGCCGTCTGCGACAGAGGATTCCACCTCTCACATACAATCCCTAAATGGCTATGCAACTCATATCCATCAAAAGATACACTAAAAGATGTGTCCTGTCAGGTATTCCATCCTGTCGGGTGTACCTATTTCCCGCATCATTACCACACTTTAATTATTATGTTATGGGGCTTATATTTCCCTGTTACCTCCCCTCTTAATCTCCCTCCCCTTTCTAAAATTCCTGTATCTGCCCTGGAACTCACGGAATTTAAGAATCCACTAAAATATGTACACAGCGAATGTTCATACACTATCAAATTAAAGAGCTAAATTTTTGCTTCTGTGAACCTGGTTGGGCTGGTAACACATGTAAGAGTAAATGAAAGTCCTTTGCTTCTCTGTAGGTGGTTGTGTGGTTTACTAATCCGAAACTGCATAAGAAAGCATCCAGACCCTGTATGCCTAGAAACATATGACTACTTGTACGGGCTTGCGTGCTAGTCAGGTCTGTTAGGCAAAAGCACGTTAATATACGTCAATGGGCATGCAAGGTCTGGAGGCTTTCGAGAATGGTTTTGGCTTTATTCTACCTAGCCACTTCTTCTCCTTATTCTCGTGGAGCCTCCTTGCCAGTACCACTCACCTGAATTACATCATTATCATGTAAAACAGATGAGTTTCCCGTCATTTTCATATAATATTCACGAGAATAAAACAAGCCGTGCTCACTGGGCTGGGCCTAAATGACATTTGGAGAATTTTTTGTGTTTTTAGGGGCCAAAATGTCAGCATTTTTATCCACAAAAGGGGGTATTTTATACCAAAAAATCGGTGGTAAGAGGGTAAGCCTAAAGCCCAAAATCCACGGCGACAAAAACCTGCGTTAAAACGGTATCGCCCCTCTGCCACGCCGATTTCGCCCCCATAATGACATGGACTTTGGCGGCACAGACGCGAAAAGGACGCAGCAGGGCGAAATGGGGGCTAAATAGGCGCGGCAGAGGGGCGATACCGTTTTAACGCAGGTTCTTGTCGTCGCGGATTTTGGGCTTATACCACGGATGGTGTTGTTTGGGTAGGCCTATTAGATAGACAATTGCCGTAGTCCCAGTCTACATAATTCAGTTTTTGCCATCACAGTAATGTTCTATGGTGGGAGTGGGCCTGAGTTTACCTGAGTGTAGCAGCTTCAAGAAATAGGCCCTACCCCAGGTTCCTACCCTCATCTGAAACTCATTTTCTCAATACCCAACAATACTCGTAGTTTTTAATAACAAATTACCTGTTCTCTTTTCAGTTGATGCTGATGACTGTGCATTAAGTCCTTGCGTAAACGGATTTTGCATTGATGGAGCTAACATGTACAGCTGTGTCTGCTTCCCTGGCTATACTGGCACTGATTGCGAAGGTTAGTATAACATATTTATATTGTCATTTTTTTGTAGGATAAGAGAAAAGCCCACCCTTTTGTCTATTGTTCTTGATATTTTCTACTAAATTGCGGCATGTTGAAATATGCTGCATGTGAAATAAAAATGATAAAAAGCAGGCATATACCATGTAGTGAGTGACATAAAGGTTGTTGTCTTTCCTTTCAATAAAACATCCCAGTGGGCACGGAAAAGTGAACTAGATTTTAAAACTGCACAATCAACAATGTTTAATAAGTTGAGTTTGAGTTTGAGTTTTAAGTTTGAATTGATTTATTTCTGAATGGAATATATCCTTTTTTGTGTACAACAGTAGTTCGTATAAATGGTATCGCACATAGTCTATAATCACTTTTCGCGTAATCTCACTTTTTAATCAGAAATAAACAAGGCCGCTCTTCAGCGTGTACGCTGGTATGTATTAAGCAGCCTATATCAAGTAATACCGGTATCATTGACCCAGAATGCTAGGTATAGCATTTATATATAAACATATAAGAAGCCTGTCTTATAGTTGGTTATAAGTATCCTTATTACCTTTAAGTTGACATTAATGAATGTGATGGTGGACCATGTCAAAATGGTGGAATATGCAGCACACCAGACTTTGGTGACTTCACCTGTACTTGTGAACCTGGTTGGACTGGTAAAACCTGTGAGAGTAAGTGAATCTATTTACTCATGATTAACCTGTTATTTTTAGAATCATTAGTCTTATCTATTGTATATGTAGAAATTTGCGCGCTGTACATATTTTTCCGTGGAATTTAAAAAGACACGAAAATATGTACATAGTGAATGTTTAGACACTATGGAATTAAAGAGCTAAATTTCGGAAATCCATGATTTTAAATACACAGGAAATTCTAATTTTTGCAGCAAATTCGGAAAATTTGTACACACAAAAATATCTACGTTTACAGTATTCAGAAAAATTACCAGAAGGAATAATACATACCTGTGATACCTTAGAGCCAGTGCTTTTAGTGGGAAAGAGTCTCTTTTTATTAGTGGGGGAGGGGGAGGGGTTAGGAGAATTGCATGGACAAACTCTATTTTGCAATGAATATACACTATCTGAAATAGTACAAATAACAGTTTTGCTGTATATTATCATAATGAGAAGCCAGTCTGTGCTTTTTGATTGATCAAATCATGCTGAAAAGTTCAAATAATAATCATTAGAAATGCGTTAACCATACATCTCACTTTAAGCTGACATCGATGATTGTGCATCAAATCCCTGTGCAAATGGGGGAATATGTGTGGATGGGGAAAATGTATTTGCTTGCAACTGTCCGAGAGGATTTGAAGGCCCTGATTGTTCAGGTATGTAAACACAAAAATGATGAGTAATCAGATAGGATCTAGATGTTTATGGAAGAGAAGAGATTTCTCACAGGAGACTAATACAAATAATGTCTAGACTATGATTATGTCAAAGTCAGCAAAATAAAATTTGGTGTAACCGTTATTCCAAAAGAGTAACAAAAAATTCTAAGACATTAAATTTTGTAGTGTTTAGAGAGTATGGCACTGTCAATGTTTATCCGTCACTCTAAGGTGCAAAAGACCGATCCATGTCCGCACATATCATGCCAGGGAATACCACTTTTGAAAATGAATTCATTTTTGAAATGAATAGATATATGATGATCTCACATATCATCATTTTGGGATCATTATAAGACCTTTGGACTGAACCTAGATGACAGTGATACATGTCCTTTGTACAAAATCCGAAACCTTACTAGCCTCTAATAGTCCAGTAAATTACAGTAAATTTTGAATGATAATAAGGCCAAAAAAATAAAAGGTGTGTTTCAGGTTATATATTCTGAAAATCTAGGTAGGGTAGGTAGGATTTCTTCTTTTTTTTAAAGTTTTTTTTTATTTTTACTTTGGCCTGAAAAGTACCCAAAAATTAACTCCAGTGTGGACTCGCCGACAATGATGTCAACTCATGGACTATCAAATTGACTCTGAAATAGCCCCAAAATTACTCTAAATATAAATATTTTCTCAAAATTGGATAAATATTTCTAGGGTCGGCCCTGTTTTGCTGGGTAGGGTCGGGTGACCTAAAACACACCTTTTTTTTTATTTGGCTTAATGAATAATTCAATATTTGAACATCACAAAAATGCCACAAGGATTAACTTCTTCTATTGAACTTTCAAGATGTTGATGACTGTGCTACAACTCCATGTGAGAATGGTGGAACATGTGTAGATGGTGTCAACTCTTACACCTGTCTTTGTCTCAGTAACTTCCGTGGTATCAACTGTGAAGGTAAATACATTGTTAAACATACTTGCTCAATGTACTTATTATAGAGGACGATTTTCAAATTTTGATGTTCACATTACCGTAAATTCCTGTGTATAACCGGTAGGTTATATATGCGAACCAAACTCACAGTGTGGGTTCTACAAAATTCCCAAAGTCTAGACGCCGTTAAAGTGACATAGTCCAATGATTAGGGCCCTAAAAATCAATTTAGCTCAAAATGAACCAGAATGTTCCCTATGGCCATACTTCATGTGCTAGATACTTTATTTTATCTCATTCCCTAGAATTCATCATAGAATTCGACTAATTATCGGATTATGGCTCAATTTACTAATTTTGGAGTGCACGCTTTAATTCACCCCATTGGAAATACACTGTAAAATGTGTACCATACTTGCTTATAGAAAGTATGGGTATATATTGTGTATCCCCCCAAATGCTAAACTAATGTTAGGTGGTAGTTCCACCCTCTACCTCCAGGGTACTCTCCTCCACCTAGGGAATTGCCGCCAATTCGCGCACTTCCAATTCAGTTCCCAAGGGAGGAACAGGTTGATTTTTTCTTTTGTTCACTTATTCAATGTGATAAAGTGCCTACCTTACCAAATTGTGACCGAGGTCTAGGGCAAATGTTATCCTGTGTCTTCCATTTGTCCCGAACAGAATAGGCTGTACTTGGGCCATATCTGAACCTCTAATAGAGCTCTTATTGCCCATAGATGACATTTTATTGGGCCCTATGCTCAAAATATGATATTGTACTAACATTTGAAACACATTAAAGCAGGATTTAATATATGAAAAAAATCGGACCATGTCACTTTAATTAATATGAGAGGTTTTCCCCAGTATAGTACAGTACTAAAATCACAAATTTCAGACCTCTTGTGCGGGTTATAGGACTCTCTCAAAGTTGTGGTGTGGGTTATACGTAAGAAGTGGGTTATACGCTAGAACTTATGGTAGTAGACTCTCAAAATCTGGAATCTGAAATATGCTTTGATAGAGCATGTACAACTGTGTCTGTTCACCTGGCTATACTGGCACTGATTGGGGAGATCGAGGTTAGTACAACACAAAAGGCCACTCCAAATAATATACTTCTTTCTCATCACTATTCAATGATAGATATAACAAGGGCGCTTTTTTCTTCTTTTGTTGTTAAGGCCTGTATCGTATAGGGTATTGCAGGCTCTTGAGAAACCAAATTCACATTTTAGTAATTGGTAGATTAAGGATCTGCGAAAGTTGTAGATATGCATTTTCCATCCAACCTTTCCTGCACTGTAAACTTTAATTTGATACCAAAAATGCTCATATAATATGTCTAATTTTATCATGTTTTTCCACAAAAATTTGCACACAAAAAAAGAAAATATTTGTGTGGTGATGAGAAACAAGTATATTATTTGTAGAGGCCCGATCGTTTCTTATAGTCTAGGTTAAGAGAAAAGCCCACTCTCTTGTCATTAAGACTGCTATGAATTATTCTTATTAGCATCTGCTAAATTACACAACTTCGAAAATATTTTTTTTTCTGCTTAACTCAGCGGTGACTGGTGACTGTGCTTCGAGTCCATGTGAGAATGGTGGAACATGTGCAGATGGCGTTGACTCTCATACCTGTACCTGTCTCAGTAACTTCCGTGGTATCAACTGTGAAGGTAAGTACACTATTAAACATACTTGCTCCAAGTACTGGCCATACAAGACCTTCCTCAACTTTTGATATTCATATTAGAAGACTCACACTAGGAACATCCTATTTCTCTTTTTGATCTAGAATTATTATAGTTTTCAGTTAAATTATGTAAAAGATGGATGACCTCTCAAATAATAAGTAATACATGTACCAACTTTTATAATGTTTCAAAACTTCTCTTTATCAGTATCCCAGACAAACAACATTCTGATCCCAGTATTGAGTGCTGTTGGTGGCGTAATAGTAGTGACAGCCATATGCATCTGTGTCATATTTGTAAGAAGGTACGTAGACTTAGTGTTTTATTTGGAAAAATAATATAATTACAATAATAATAGAGTAAATGCATTAAACTTAGAATGTGTGCGTTGCATTCCTTTCACTAGGACCCCCATGATTGCAATTAATTCTACAGACGTATGTATACAATTTAATGGTATGGCGTTCACTAGTACATGACAAGATTTTCTTCAATAAAATTAATTACTCAACAGCAGAGATTGATCGTTGTTATCTTTCATATGTACAGCTTGATGATGTGATGATATCCATCATTGAGGTAGTCACTATTAATAAGCTTTATAGATATCTGCAACCCAGGTGTACTGGGACATACAGACCCACATGTGATGTTATATCTGTGAGCCCGAGATTGTTTATGTCTTTGTTAATAATCTTGATATTTAATTTTTCTTGAGATAGGAATTTGGGCTCATGTAACATGGGCTATAATTGAACATAGAGACCGCAACACTCTACTATATATGGCACCACCCCCGGCTGACACCCCCTCCTTCTCCTACCTCCTTCCTTGCCCCTCTGGTGCTGGTAAAAGAAATTAGAGCTGATATTGATAAATTTCAATTCCTATTGAGTATCTCTTTCTGAGGATATCATAGTTGACTTTCAAATCTGCCTTGGTGATGGGTCTATTGTTCTTATTATGGATTTATTCCCATAATAATTATTCTCCTTCTACCCTGAGAGGAGGGTATAGGGCTGATATGGGTGGAGAATATAGTCTTGGAGGAGGGTTTGAGTACTATAGTCTCGGGGGAGGCTATCTGATGTAACGTAGGTCAAGAATGAGTTGAAGTTATAAAGCTATTTGATCAAACCCCTGTGTTTATTGGAATTCAAACCTAAATTTGTAGTAATGTTGGTAAAACCTCCAGCCTTAGGTCCTCTGCTCTAACAGGTCAACTATAGCATACAGGCATCCTATTATTGTATAATTAATTGATTGAGACATTTTAATTTTGATAGATTTTGAATTTTCTCTTGAGGCTTAATGAAAAACTTCACTAAAAGACAAGGAAATCTTGTTCTCTTCAGAAATCCTGCGACCATGGATTTTCCAGTTAAACCCAGACTACCACCAGGGTGAGTGAACTTTTTGTGCTCTGTGATACCAAAAAGTTTTTAAAAAAAAGATACTAATGTACATGGCCCATGGCACCTTCAGGTGTGTGTGCGATTCACAGAAGGTACTCGCTTCGGTGATAATTACTCTCATTTCGCTGTTGTATCCAATCTGTCTTCCATATTCTAAATCTCCCCTAAATGTGTTACAAACACTGTACCAGGAAGGTGTTTCACAAGGAATTCAATAAATGGATTGACCTATTCTGAATACGGGTGGTGAAAATAGAATGCAATCCTAGGAAAACATAAAGTGTTTCAAAAGGATCACTCTTTAGAATGGACTTGTAGACGAGTGGTGCATGTACATCATAATAGAATGATCCTTGTGAAAAACTTGTCAATCCTATTCCATTTCTATTCTTACCCACCATTCATACCCATTATAGAATTCCCATTCAGTGTAAAAGTACATGAGAAAATGGCAATGGAACACTTGTAACAGTCAGTACATACACAAAAAATGGCCTATACACTATTTAACATGTAGCCTTCATGTGGCCACGAAGAAAAACATAAAAATGCCCATCTATAGTGAAAAGATCAAATATAGGAGATGGTATTACCTTCCCCTGTTTAGGCCTTTAGAAACACTTACTTTGCACTTGTAATTTCCTTATGAGTGGTAGCATCACTCGTAAATATCACTCATAAATTCTTGTGAAACACTTGCTCTAGTCCCCACTTACGAGAGATCATTAAACTTACGACCAGTGTGGTAATAGAATGGTGCTCAGTCAAATTTACAAGTGGTGGAGCTTTTGAAACACTTTGAACAATATTGATCTATAAAAACCGTTGTGAAAAATCTTCCAGTAGGCCTATAATATCCAGTGGGTAGAGGGACGTCAAATGATATCCATGGGCAGTGAGAGGGTCCTAGGAAGCCAATCCATGGGATTTACAGTGCATTCTCTATAGCCCGAACTCCACTAGTGCGACACAGGTAATGGTGCGATTTTTAACATGTTTTCTTTTGCAGATCTTGCTTCATTTCGCGGCAGTGTCGCCCTGATTGTCGCCCTGTTCCTGGTGATAGTTGGGGCGACATTGCCGCGAAATGAGGTGGAATGAGGCAAAATGTGCAAAAGAAAACATTTTAAAGCTCGCACTATTTCGCAGGTACCCATGGAGCCCTAGTGGAGCCCAGGCTAATGGGTGGAATAAAAATATGCATGTAATCAAATCAAATTACAGCAAAATGACAAAGAATAAGAATGGAATAGATAGGAAGGGAAGTGTGGTCTTTGTCAATCTTAAAAGAATTGAATTATGAGACCCAATCATCGGACATACTAACTCTAAGCAATGGGTTATGGATACACTAGAGCTAATTCAATTCATTGGAATCATTCCCATTTTCATCATTCCTCACTCTCTGTCTTGACTCTGATTACTACAATAGTAATTTAACTTGGCTACAATGAGGTACCTGTTGCATCATTATAAAAGAGTGCACGTTGTGACAGTATAATAAATCTCTGGAGAAATGGGACAGAAAGATATATGCTCTTTATAAAAACCAGTCCTCGTTATAGCCAAGTTTTACTGTAGTAAATACTGTACCCTTATGGACTTTTTTTTGGGGGGGGGGGGACTGTATATGTGACACAATCTGTGCAGGGTGCACTAAGGGCCGTTTTCCCACGTCACATATTCTGAGAGACAGTTTTTGGCCATTCATATATAATGGTAAAAAGAGCTGGGCTAAACCAAAATCTGAAGCCCCTACAGACCTAAAAGATTGTCCTTTGAGAGTGAAACAATTAAAACTTATACATGATAAAGCTTATTATCATCACTGCAAACATCTCAGAGACTTGACTATTCCTCAAAAATACCTCATTCTTCTTCCAGACCTGCACTTTCCAGACCTCCACCTGACTTTGGCCGACCACTTCCACGTTTCAATCGGGGCTTTCCAGGAGTGGTCTAAGAATAGTCTACTGTCGATAGGGAAACTATGGACCGTACAGATATGTCACCTTTGTTCCATTTGGGTCAATCGATGTTTGCTGTTCTAAGGAAAGCAGCACAATAGCAACACCATTGAAAAGCTTGAAGTTGGTTTGTGGGGGGGAAGTAAAATTGAGGGAAATATATAGCATATTGACCATTCCAGACGCCATCTTTAATTCCCATTGAAAAGAGCTAAAAGAGGATTTCCTGGGACTTTTACTACTTTAAGGATGGCACAATGCATTAATGCATCATGGGCTTGGTCGTCATGATACCTGAATGCAGTCCTGGTGAGTAATTCGCCAGTCCTGCATTGAAGCATCACGGTGACCCTATGGGATTGAGACACTCCCGAAGGGTTGGCATGATGCACCAATGCCGCATTGACCTATACTTTTTAAGGCTGCTGACCACTGTATTTAGAAGCAATTTATGTTAGGGATGAGCGTAGCAGTCCCTTAGTGGTGATCCACTGCTGCGATTTCCTGTGAATGTTGTCGTACGACAAACTTTTAGATTTTCTGTGAATGTAGTCATACACCGCTCGTCACTCGCGACGGCGTTGTCGCAGGGACTCACAACAGCAGATGCACTGCTGCACATTCTGTGCATGTGAACTGGCACGAGACTCATTAGCAGATAATTTGCAGCATTTTTGCGGCAGTGGATCACCGGCTTTAGGCCACTAAATAAAGAGACGGTTTCTCATCACTAAGCACTGAAAAATATGATGAGGGCGTTTTTTATTGATTTTATTTTTTTTTATCGTGGAGCCAAATGTATATAGACTTTTCACAAACAAAGTTCACAATTTAGTAGTTTAGAGTTTGTTGAAATATACAGTTTAATTCAAAACGTATCAAAAAAGAAAAGTTTTTACCAAATCATGATTTTTATGATGCGCGCAGTGATGAGAAAGCTGCATTTATTTGAGTGGCCTTAATGATGTTTGACGAGTTTGGATGCAAAGTGACATACATAATTATAAACACCATTTATACAAAAGAAACAAAAATCTGAGAAAACTGTGGTTTTGATGTAATCCTCATACAGTTTTCTCAGGATTTATCAATTTTCATGTAGGCCTAGGTAATGTAAGAAAATCATTCATGAATAAATACACATTACAAAATCAAAATGTAGGTAAGGCCCTTACTTTAGTAAGTACTTTATTATCACTGATTAAGTTGCTACAATTCTAGGATGGATTTGTTGTTTTGCATCCAAACTATAGAGAATAGCTCATGAATATAGAGAGGCATCTGTACAAAACTAATTTCTTTCATAAGAGAGTGGTCATTTTTTTGGGGGGGGGCGGTTGGTGGATTGGGGGGGGGACCAAAGAAATTTGGAACTCCTCTTGAGGGGGGCACCAAAAATATTGCACCTCTTTTTAGCGAAATTGCCCACGTGTTACTACAGCTCAAAAGGGCGAGCCGCCCTCAATTTCGACCTGCCTGAGGGGGGCCCAAAAAATTTGCGACCTATCCTGTAAGGGGGGACAGAAATTATTTTTACCCGGTCCCGCAAAAATCCACCAACCCGCCCTCTTGATAAAAAATTACCACTTCCTAATGTCACACCACAGGACAGCTCTTTCTCATAATCATTTTTATGTTATATCATGTAACCTTATGTAATGATTATGGTTAGTTATTTTGATTCTTATCTTATTATTGATTCAATTGTGACATGTACTGGGAGAAGGGAGCTGAGTGTCACCTGCAATATGGTCCCTTTTCACAGTTCATGTCACAGTATTATATGTAGGGACATATTCATCTATTACTGACACATGCACCAACAAGTATACACCTCTCAATGCTAAGCCATAGAGACATCTTTCTACTTATTAGGCCCAGGGGCAGACACTAACATTTCAGACCATGGGCCATCCGGGCCAAGAGCCTCAAAAGGATATGGACCGGAGATAAAACTGTGGGCCCGGGATTTTCAATAATAAAATTATTGGCTCCTGCAAATGTAAATGCACGGGGAGGGGGGAGTACATGTTGTATGTAAGTCAACATCTTACCAAAATACTTACTTATTTTACTTTAAATTTTATATGTTCCATTCTCTTTCACATGACCATAAATCACTGGGGAAATTTGCAATGTATTTTGTGGTAAGATCTGCAAGATGATCAGGATTTTCCCGTTTCAATGATGTATAACATGCCTGTATTGGACTACATAGATATGGGTTTAATGGTCTGATTTACACCTAAATTGATTTGGAAACTGGGATGTAAATAGCTAAAGGGCCAACCAGGCCCGTAGCTACATGAATATACATAAAACCACGGGCCCGGACCAAAAACTATTGGCCATTGGCTCCCGGGCCAGAGTTAGTGCCTACCCCTTAATAAGGCCACTCAAAAAAAGGAAGATGGGTTTTCATCACAAAGCACTGAGAAATAATGATGAGGGATTTTTTTTAATTGTTTCAATTAAAGTTTTTTAATTTTCTTACAGTGGAGCCAAAATGTATGGGGAAATGCATTACAGACAGTTTAAGCTTTAATTTGATACCAAACATGTATGCCAATATCAATTTTGTCCTCACAAATGTTTCATCAAAAATGTTTAAAAAAAGAAGAGAAAGTTTGTACCAAATCATAATTTTTATGATGCGCGCGGTGATAAGAAACCAGCTTTTATTTTTGAGTGGCCTTATGCTGTTACTAATCGATCATCCTTATGATATCACGGTCCACCACCAGGTTACTGGAGGCTAATCCCCTAATTATTAAAGTCAATAATCTAGAGATAAAAATGTATTATACTATAGAGCCATAGGAGTAACAGTTTGATGTGAAAATAAGAAAGACTTTGTGGTTACATACATGTTGGAAATAAATAATCATGCTGATGAGTTCCAAAGACACTCAAACAAATGCCAAACGTATTCCACAATACAATACAAAACACTACATCTTGGAATCTAAATGACACATGAAGAGTGACAAAGGTGATAAGATGTGACTGTGCATACAATATTAGGATTTCCAAAACTTTTTTAGGTTTTGAAATCAGTCGATTTTTTTGCGAAACTACAGGGCCAAACGTAAACCTGGGTTAAATGTAGAATCTCAGCTTATGAGGCACAGTTAATGAATAACATAATCTATTCGGTATATGAAATGATCAAAATCTAATGTGCATTTTAGATGTACTGGTAGCCAAAGGAGATTTATTGTGAATGTGTGCTACATTTTGTGATCTGTTGTAAAAGGACAGCCCAAAGGACACAATCCTTTTTGTATAATCTTAAAGCCAATAGAGATAAACTGTTGCTCAAAAAAGATCACTGTCTTGTTCATTGTTTGTAAGGTAATTCAGTATTTTCTATTTAATACCATTTTTTTCACCTAATATGTGGCTCTTTTGAGCATCCTTATAATGCAGACATATATCTTGTGAATTGATCTTTCATACTCAAACTCCTGGGGGCTATTACAAAACATAGCGATAATTTTCATAACGTAAGTAAGTGTTGCAAAAGAATTTTTTACATTGTTTTTCAGGGGGTGTTACAGAACAAAATTGACGTTATGGATTTATCTTTGTTTTTACGTTGTTTTATGTTTTTATCTTAAAAAGCATCAGCTCCGCTGCCGGAAATATTGATGCGGGAAAATCGTGTTGTCAATAATATCGTAAATTATTAAAAATCGTTAAGCATTAGCGTAAATTTGCTATTGGCGTAAATTTTGTTTTGTAACAGCCTGCAGCACATTAAGAGATAATTAAAGGAACTACAAAACAACATGATTCTTCACCATGCATTGCATTTTATTTGACTGTCATCTACAATAATTATGTTCTATTTCAAAGTATAGTATCCTTTCAGTAAAGCTTGTTATCTCACCCTAGGGATTGTTCTTTGCTGACCCTTGCCCAAAAAGAGTTGAATGAAAATAATAATTTAAGTGATAATTGGAATCTCCACTCACGCTGTGTGTTTTTGGATCCACTAGGCCAAATAAAAAAAAAGTTTTGTTTCAGGTAACATGGGAAGAACTTCTAGGGTCGGTAGGTCGGATTTTTTTTTTTTTTTTCCTTTTTTTTTTTTTTTAAAGCTCCTCTAGATACCCTAAAATCGGCTAAAAACTGTAAAATTGGGAACATTTTTTTCAAAAATGTTGTAAACCTAAATTAGACCCAAAAAAAATCTAAAAATCTAAAAATTTCTTCAAAATTGCATAAAAAAACCTAGGGTCGGCCGTGTTTAGATAGGGTCGGTCGGGTGACCTGAAACAAACCTTCTTTTTTTTTTTGGCCCTATCATTCCTTTATCAGTGGTCACAGTGGGTGTAGAGTCACGTCCACAGGCCACAACGTGTCCACAGCGTTCTCGCAGGTCAAGGAAAGACACAAGTTGATGCTGTTAAAATGAATTGTGTTTTTACTTGGAGTATAGTTTCTTTTCCATATGGATGTTTTCACCATACAGGTAACTTTAGGACCCATCCAGACAAGAAATATCAGTTGAAGTTTGATAATGGGTGTGGAAACTCTGTAGCATGTGGACAAAACGTGACTGTGTGGGTTTTAAATACTCGCCATAGTCACAGTCCCCATGCCCCCCTCCCCTCCCCCATCCACTAATAATAACTGGGCCACATGTGGCAGTATATGAAATTGTGCAGAATCATGAGATAATGATCATAACAGATTCAGGACCTTAAGGACAGTGTTAATTTGTCAAACTGCTATGGCAAATAAAGAAAATCTTGTTCTCAATCTCAAACATCAGAATATATTTCAACTATCAGCTACTTGGTTACTCGCTCCATAAATGCTATATTCACTTCATAAATCATATGCCACTTAAGAATCACCAGCCTTTCTATCAAACATATTGATGTTCTAATGGTCACAATTGCCCCAAAAACTGCATGTGAAACAACAAGGATTTGAACCTGGGGCCTCCTGCATGCCATGCAAGTGATCAACCACTAAGCTACATTCCTGAACTGTCCTATATGTTACTGGCAAATAAGCCGCACCCTGACCCTGGGCCAACCCCTGGGCCGACCGTGGGCCGATCCTATAAGCCGCACCTCGGATCTGACTCACATACTAGCAGCGGCTTATATGCAAGGTTTTATGGTAGGTATTGTAGTAGCTATAGAACTATCATCATTAAACAGATCTATACTGTATGGGAGCTGCAGCCAAGGTTTTCCATGAAAACTTAATAGATTCTACTTGTAGTGGAAAGAGTAAAAACACTGGTGTTGGTAGGTAGGAGTTGGTTGTGACAATCTGAGGAAGTCATGAACTGAAAGAGCACAATGGTGTAAGTAAGCAGCGTGCCCACAGTCTGAAATGTAAATGGACATTTTATTATTATCAATAACAATATGGTTTTCATATGCATGCAGTAGAATACATATGACATATCAATTGTGTTTTATGATATTGGTCTAATTGAAATTAAGTTCAAGGATCTACACAAAATATCTTAAACAGCTCACTATGGAAATATGACGTGGGTCTTTGCTTTCCAGTGAACTTGCATTGCTCTCCCAAAGATCAAGTTATTGGTCTTACCGTCAGCAAGAAAGAAGAATCAATCATGACTAATCCTGCAGCTGTGAGTCCAATTTTAGAAGTGTTGAGTCTACTTAGAATAAGTTGCAACTGAATCTACAAAATGTAAATGAAAAGTATGTCAAGATGTGTTGGTATACTTGCATGTAACCTGTGACATATCAATTAGATATTTCAAACCTCAAAAGAGATCCCTATAGATTATTGATAACCTTTGAGAACAGATTTCCCACAGATTTAACATAACATACTGTGCTATGCAGCTGGCTATGGTTGAGTAATTCTAGATGGGACCCCTACCCCTGGGGACTACACTCTAAGAACAGTTTGTTACGTTTACACACTTATCAACACACTTTTATGTAGCCACTTTTAACACACATTTTGGTGTAACACACTACCCACTACACACTCTTTGCCAAAGTGTGTTTATCTCAAAAGTGTTGCAAATTTGTGTGTAGAGCTCCCTACGCATGTTCCCGTAACACACTGTTCTTAGAGTGTAATACCTGTGTTAACATATCCGTTTTTACACTGTAATATAATGTATTTAGATTAGATTCGGGTTTTTTTTTGTGATTCAACATCACAATTTTGATGAAATCATGATATGTGGACAACTATATGGTAGATGATTGGTATGCAAGAAATTTCATATTAAATTGAAGGTAAAGAAAAAGTTATTACTGATTGCTTCCAATGATCATCTTCTGAGGTAACGTTGATTCTGTAGAACAATTCCTGACATGAATGGATCTGGATAGTAAATGGACTAGATATATTGCACATGTCAGTTACACAATTGCTTCTCAATCATTATAGCGACTTTAAATTATCTTTCCAGCCGGCTGTATGATAGTGTAAACTGCTCAGAATACAGCATATTGAGACCCCAGACCCAGCAGTATTAGTATATGGGGTTATATTGAGGTTTATATGAGAATTGGTATTCGTGATACATGTTTTCAAATGAATGATTTAGAATTTGTATGTAATTTCCTTTTATATGGAACCATAATACCTGGTTATGTCTGTCCAAACCTTTTGTTAGGGGTGCTTGGGATAATAGCATTTGATACCAAAAATGCCCTCCTTATAGTCCATTAATAGGCCCTACACTACCCATTTTTTACCAGGTGATCCATTAATTCACTAGTCAGCTGGAAAGAGTTAACCACAATGTTATCAAGGATTAGACCGTCACCGTTTGCATCAAATATCTAAGCTGACAATAAAGAGTGTTGGTATACAACTATTTAAAGCAGCAGAGTGAAACGAATTATTCATACTTACATTACTATTCACCTTCATGGGCAGAAGTATGTAGAACAAGAGGATGAAGCCCAGTATCAATATGAGGGAAAAGGACACACTCTGTACTGCAAAATGGCTACGTGCAGACACATAGACAGAAGTACACAGGAAGGCTATGCACATTGCTATAAGTGTACCGGTGAAGAGTCCAAAGCAGTCATCTACCTCCTTAACAGCATCAAGACACATTTCAAAATTCATTCTTAACTTTCCAATTTCATTTGCAGAAACCTGTTGATCCAGACAGGTCTCTACTTGAGTTTTGAATTCATTTATCATTTGATTAAGCATATAGCATACAACACCACAGTCGACAGGAAGTAGGACTGCTATAATGGCCGTATAAGACAAGTAAAGAGAATATAAGAATGCTTGAGTATAGGCAAACGCTGAAGGACTAGGTTCATCAAGTCTTTTAAAAGTGACCCACTTTCTCTCCATACTTCCATATATTGAAAGCACACCAAGAGCTATCGATAACAGGCAGCTGAACCCTAAGATACATTTCAACCGTATTCCAATACAGTGAAGCTTGCCACTCATATCTAATTTTAGATGATGGAAAGCTACTCCAAGTGCAATATAACAACTTTTCCTTTTCTTACTGACAAAGACGAGCAAAATATTTGAAACCATACAGAAATATGAGGAAAGTAGGAGAAGCATACTCCAAAGAGAAAAAGTATTGCATATTGGGTTGAAGCCAAATTCCAACAAGTCTGCAATAAATGTGCATGACAAGAGAAAAAGCATGAACATAAGAAATCCACTGTAGATTTTGGCCATTGTGTTCAACCATCCTCCTCTGTTGGAATATGTATGAATTCCACCAATAAGAAACCAGGATGAAAGATCAGACATTGCTACCAAAACAATGTTTTCTTGAACAGGGTGATCCTCTGTATTGTGTCCAGGAATTGCAATAGTTGTATTATGTCGGTTTCTTGACATCTCTCTGGTTGAAATTTCAGGGCAATCACTGTAAAGAACTATTGTAGTAGTATCTATATTCAACCAGGGGCTCCCATATATTCCTGTACTACAGCTTATGTTGATCTAACAGGTCCTGTTGCTGACCAAATTCTCACTTTCCTGAGTAGAATTTCACACTAACAAGAAACAGCTACAGAACCCAATGCCACGATTCCCAATCCTCAGGTCATGTAATACAAGACATAGACAAGCAAATGTAAGACGCTGAATCTATAAACCTTGGAGAACAAGCAATCTAAGGCCAAAAGGAAAAAAAGGTTTGTTTCAGGGCACCGGACCGACCCTATCAAAACAAGGCCGACCCTACTTGTTTTTATGCAATTTTGAAGACATTTTTATATATCTACACTTTTTTGGGATCAGTTTTAGGTTTACAAAATCTAGCATGTCTACATTTACTTTTTTTTGTTCAATTTAAGGGTATGGTAGAGGGGCTGTCCAAAAAGAAAAGGAAAAAAAGAAAAAAGTATTCGACCTACCGACCCTAGACTTTCTTCCAATGTTACCTGAAACAAACTTTTTTTGAGCCTTTTTTTATTTTACCCAATCAATATGGCAAGGATCTCTGTGAACCTTAGAATGTGTACCTGTCTACAATGAGTATAATATATGGGGGCCTCAGGTTGAATGATTGAGTAATTTATGTTTATGATCCATACATAATGTATCATCATTGATGTCGCAGTCAACAAATATAGATTCCTGAACAACTAGCCGAAGGGCAGTCTTGTATGATCACCCTTCGCATATCACAAAGCATGATGATGTAATATATTTCTATGGACATCTATAGAGCAGAACAAACATACAAAATCAATCCGAGACAAAGCATTGCCCATACAAGATAAGGGAATATTCCACTGGTTTAACATTATGGACTTTCATCGGATGACGGAATCACAGCCAACCAACGTCAGTGAAATACTCTCTATACATAGACACAATAGTGAGATTTTTAATGTTATTAAATGCTATGGTGAATGAGGGGGTAGGGTGCAAAAACATGTTTTAAATTATTTTTTTCTGAAAATCTATATTCAGCTTACCAGACAGAGAGGATTATTTCTCATGCACATAATTTATATTCATATACATAGACGCAATAGTTGGATTTGCATTGTTGTTAATGGATTGGGCCCTGGGTTAATTGAAATAACTGTGATATAGGCCTACCTATGAATTAGAGGCTGTAACCCTGTGGAATATTCTTTTTCAGCTAGCAGTGAATCCATGTAAATTCATGTTTTTCTTGTTTTGTTTGTTTGTTATTATCATTATCCACTGCAGGATTTATAGCTGCACAACGTAATTTTACTATTGCCAGAAACATCCTCAAACATAAAGTAGTGAGATTTCTATAAAACTCTCCCAAATTATTGTCCTTACAGTCACGATAACAAGAAATTCAGGGTGATTCTGAAAAAGAAAAGGTGACCCTAAATTCAATAGTGATACAATGGCGCTGTTGCCGAGCTGTTACTGTTTCCTCTAGACATTATCTAGAAAATTGGTGGGAGTAGTGAATGTAGTTGTGTGTATACACGCTAGATGGCACCAGGTAGCTCTACCCATTCCCATAGCTAGGACCTTTATCGTTATGTTTCACAGCTATACAAAACTTTAGACCACACTTGCACTCCCAGGAATGAGATCCCCGGTCTGCGTGGTCAGAGCATCAAAGATGGCGGATGGTAGGATGAATGGAGGCTTGTTTTAGTTAGTTTTAAGGGTGTTATGGAGGTTGACAGGTTGTACAACTCAGTATGTATGACTTAAATATCAATACAAACAATATGGATAGTAATTGCACTAGGAGGCTAAAATCACTATATTGGGCATCTTAGAATTGATGAATGATGCCCTTGCCACATATCAAAGTATTTGTTGTGATGCCCATAACACTTTTCTGTGATGCCCTGTCCATGGACATATGTGCCATAGCTTGATAGCTAGATTGTATTTTCAGTAGTTATTAACGGAAACTAAGATTTGTAGGTACAGGCCATAGGCCTACACTAGTATTGGATGAATTATAGAACCTTCTGCAGTGGTGATCGCTGACCCGATATGTATCCAAGCTCTCCGGGGACTGAACAACTTGAATAAAAAGTCTGTTGCATTCAAAACTGAATTTGGAACCTGTGTTCATTTCATGCTTTCACAACACTCCCCCCCCCCCCTACGTATATCTTTGGTGAGACTTAGCCTTCTATTCTGTAGTGCAGTGGTTGGTGTGAAATTTGTACCCAGTGCCACAGGAAATGATATGTACACTCAGTTTAGACATGTTTTATAGATGACCAGATTAACCACACCAATAAACTTTAACTTAAATGCCATGTTTTAATGTAGACAGTCATTACCCGTAGGATGTACATCTGTATTTGAACGGTGCTGACCACATTATTTGTTCAATTCTGAAGGTTTCAATAGAAGCAGTTTTATCTTCATTGCACTTGGGGAAAATGTTAGAGTTGCTCCCCTTACTTAATTGCTCAGAAACCCATATGTGTTGACCATGGCCTCAGCAGATGTAGATTTGTATAGATCAATGACCTAATACATTATTCAGTATGCTGCAGTACAAACACAGATTGTGGCATATTGGTTTAGATTGTTTGTTTCTGAGGGAGTGCTCATTTTCTAACATCAGGGAGTAATGGAGGAGTTGTTTCATGGGTTAACCCCACTTCGGGAGAGTAAAACTATTTCTCCTGTTTTCAGTGCTTAAAAGGGTGTGCAGTGTGAAATTTCACTCCACCCCTATTGTTAAAAAATGAGCATTCCCTAAAGTACACATTCCATTTTCCAGTGGAGACAGTGCTGTCTCATGCTTATTGATCTTCATATTGTATTACATGGCCTGAGGTTGGGAATTAATTAGTATAGTTCTTACTGGTAGTTTAATTTGGCATGATCTTGGACCTGAGTCGGTGGGCGACAAATATTCTTCACTCTAAGGTATATCAGACCACAGCAAGATACTGCAGAAATAGTTCCTAGTCTTTACCATTGAAGGTAAACATAGAAGATGGCAAGGGAACAACAGATTTCAGTTTCTGAGGGGCAGCCTGTGCAGAAGGATTTTGTTTTTGCATCAATGTCTGATCTCTCGACCTTGTTTCTTATTGGTGGAATTCATACATATTCTAACAGAGGAGGAAGATTGGAGATAATTGCCAAACTATATTGTGGATTTGTGTTTTTTCTGAAGCTGTTCATGTTTTGTACTTTTGCTGCAGACTTGGTGGAATATGGTTTCAGTCAAAATTGCAATGTTTCCTTTATTTGGAGAATAATTCTACTACTTTCCATACTATTCCATATTATTACAAAAATATTGTTGGCTTTGGTCAGCAGGAAACGAAGAAAACCGTATGTTGCTCTCGAAGAAGCTTTCCGTGTTCTTGAATTAGATATAAGTGGCAAGGTTGACTATATAATTCGAAAGTTAAAATATGTCTTAAAGTTATGCTGCCTATCATCAATAGCAATTGGATGCCTTTCACTCTATGGAAGTCTTGATAGAAAGTGGGTCATTTTACAAAGGTTTGATGTCCCTAGTCCTTCGGCCTTTGCCTATGTTCAAGCAGCCTTGTGGTCCATCAACCTTTTTAATATCGCCTACTCTGCACCCCTTGTTCCTGTTGATTATGGCCTGGTCTGTTACATGCTGAATGAGATAATAAATGGCTTCAAAATTCAATTGAAAATGTGCCTGTCCCAACAGCTTTCTGCAAATGAACTTGAGAAGTTGAGAATGAACTTTGAAATGTGTCTTGATGCTGTTAAAGAGGTTGACGAATGCTTTGGACTCTTCACTGGCACAGTTATTATATTGAGCATGGGTTTCATGTGTACCAGTATATACATGTCTACAAATGCCTACCAAGGATTCCAGGGCATGTCACTGCTACTCATCCTAATCATTGCCTCCATCCTCCTTTTCTACATTCTTCTATCCATGAAAATAAATGAAAATGTAAGTATTAACTAATATAATAAACCAATGCACTTTGATACAGCATGCAATAATTTTTATCAAAGGTCAGGAGATTTGAAACAATGATTCTGACGGATGCTAAAGGCAGACTGAAAGGTACCCATGTAATTTCAAATGATTATCATAAATATAAGTTCACTTTTGCATTTCAGGTAGTTTCATGCCAGGAATTATTCTACAAAATCAAATGTGCTCCCAATGATGACCACTGGAATCAATCGGTAGCCTCTTTTTTCTAGTATCATATAATGCATACTTCTGGCAAATCCATTATTTGCCAGACTAAAAACCTATCAATGACTTTATGTCTTCAGACTGAAACCCAAATTTACAACCTTAGGTTGTCAAGTTAACTATCTTATGTTATCATTAATATTTGTTACGACCTTGGGACATCACATCAGATCCATTCAGACCCAAGGCTGTCATTATGACCTTAGGTCGTGGCATTGAGTGTGACTACCTCGGGTATACAAGCTCCAATCTTACAGTATGCTGAGTCCACTCATGGACACACAAGTCAGACCTAGAAGGAGGTGTAGACACAATCCAAGGGTTTATTGTACAATGTTAAATGTAAATGGCTTTCAAATGCTCACCCAAGGTATACTATCCAAGACTTACTGTTTTCTGTTCGATGTCTACCTGTTTGCTACGTTAGCAGGTCCGGGAAATGAAGGGAAACCCTCCCCAGAGCTGTTATTTACACCAGTGTTAATTTTCACAACGCAGGTAGGTGTGAAAACACTGCAGGGCCAGAATTAGCAATGGTTTTGCTTGTAGCATAAACACTACAGGGCTAAAATTAGCAACGGTTTTCTTATAACCCATTTGCTGAATTTTCTATCAATTTGCTGTTAAATGTATATATCCCATAAGATAGATTAGTGTATGCTCTTGAATCATACATGGGGAATAATGAATCATACATGGGATTGCCATGAAATCACATATGAATAAGCCTTTTCTATAGACTTTTCCTCTGTGCTCTTCCACTTCACCCAGTAGGCAGTGAGCCATGAGTGTTTTCACACCTACCTGCGTTGTGAAAATTAACACTGGTGTAAATAATGGCTCTGGGGAGGGTTTTCCTCCATATCCCAGACCTGGTTAGGCAAGGTTTGCTGTTCACTGGGTCCATCTAAATTATCCCTATGTAGGGCCAAAAGTAATCTGCAGGCTTGCAGCTATGCAGTTATATGCCATTGGTGCTGGGACTAGCAATACAAGTGTGAACCCCAGATACAGTGGCCCATGAGGGTCAAAAAGTGAAATTCCATTTTAGAAATAAAAACTGAATTGAAAATTCATTATTTGAAAATTTAGATTAAAATTCACTTTTCCATAAGAAAATTCAGGAAGCCACTATATAGGCGTATTATGATAGTGCATACAGCCAATTCAAAGTTGGTTGGAGTAGCTCTGTCCTGGCCCTCCCCCAATGAAGATTTGCTTACGCTTCTGCATATTGCTTGCCAATCATCCTAGGGAACCAGTCTATGGGCCAGCTAGCTTGATCACTGTTTGTGTACAATTTGATCAGTTAGTATCAGTCAGTCATAGAATAATCCCTATAACTATGCTATAGGATGACAATATTCAGAGACATAATTATATATTGTAGATCCAGCTACAGCTTCTGTTAAGTAGACTGAATGGATCTCCAATTGGACTCACGGCTGCTGGACTGGTGATGATTGATTCCAGCTTCTTGCTGACAGTAAGATTACTAAAAACAATGATTAAATATCAAATTCCTTAAAAATGAATGATTCAGTAGGGTCTCTACATACAGGATGAATTTAAACATAATAGAAATACTATAATACCCGTCATACCTCCTTGAGCCAACCCTATGAAATGTGTGATTCACTATTATGATAACCTTTACAAAAACTTTACATATTAATTTAATCTTTCATGTCAGATCATGTAATTTGGTTGAATTATATAAAGTATACCCCAAATAATACTTTTCATATGCGGTATGAATCACCTCATGTATACAGGCACTTTGTATGATAATAACAATGTCCTCTTACATTTCAGACTGTGGGCACGCTGCTTACCTACACCATTGTGCTATTCCAGTTCACAACTTCCTCAGATTGTCACAACCAACTCCTCCATACCAACACCAGTGTCTATACTCTCCTCACCACAAGTGCAATGTGATACTTCTTTCCCTCTAACCCTGGAAAGATGATTAAAACCATCATCGATTATCATATATTTCTATTCTGTGGACCATGCTTCATTATAGAGGATGTTATATATTGCAGTGATCGGAAGTCTTGTTAGAGGCAGCGTTTTCAATGTGATCTCATATTTAATTGTAGCCTCAACTCCATTTTACTGAAGGCCAGATGCTCATCACTACTTGTTAGCTATTTGTACCTAGGACCTAGTTTATTAGTTCCTTGATAAACCTGTTTCATCTCCAGCTATTTTTGATAATGTACTGGCATCCTAAATCACAGCAATATGACACTGCTGTTATCAAAACAGAGATTATTGTATTACAGCCTAAATATGATGATTTTATCCATGCTTATTATTTTTACTTAATTTGTGACTAAGTTCTTAATAGGATGCCAGTTACTTTGATTAGGGGATAGAAGGAAACTGGAGGACTTAATTAGATTCCTAGTTTAATCCATGCATCATGTACACGCTTCCGGTTACAAATATATGTTATCTTATTGTACAAAAAATAATGTATTTTCAACAGCTCCAGTGATATCAGCTGCTACTAGGTGCTGAACATATTTGGACATTTGTCATTCAATGATTGATGAAGATGTTGTACATTTAAAATTGAGACTTATCTTAATTGCTTGACTATCAATTTTGCAGGAATACATGTATGTTGTACTGTTATCAGGTGAATACAGGTTGGGAGATTTCTTAAGATAATCACAAGAATGAAATAAACAGCAATATTTGGACGAAATCAGAAGCACAGCCTTCGTCTTTTTAACTAACAGTGTTTCTTTTCCCCACATTAAGTGCCCGAAACTAAATTCTCTTGGTATTCTTAGCCATCGGACCTGGAGGCTCCAAAGGCTCTAAACTTTACACTTTCTAAAAGGTTATAACCAATATTGTATTCTTCAAGATTCAGTTTGACTACAATAAACAACGTATTAAACTTGTATGGCTAAGGACAGTATCATTAGGGTTGTTGTTATTGTAGTTATAATGGATCTTGAAGAATACTATATTGGTTATAATGATATACTATATATGACGTTGGAGCTGCCAGGTCCCATGGCGGAGAGCGTCTTGCTCCTATTCCTATAGCTCGGACCCACACAGACTCGCTCAACCAGTCCCTTTTTCCGCCACAAGGGTTGCAAATGGGACTGGTGGAACTGCTATATTTAGATTGTTACATGTACTTCCTGTCAGGCTGTGCACAGCAATAGGGGCACAGGATTTGATTGGTCAACTCCTGAGGGCAACTTAGTGAAACAAGTATTTTATATGAGTTTGCGGTGGATCTGCTATAATTAGATTTGTTACTTCCTGTCAGGCTGTGCACAGGTGTAACATAACAACTCTGAGAGTAAATAGAATTAACCAGGTTCTTTTATTCTTGACCACCAAGTCCAACATATGTCAGTGGTTACCCACTGACTGCACCTCCACTTTCTTCAGATGTTAACACAGGGCCTGCTCTCCTTCCTCTGATCTTCCAGCTCTGAGCAGCTCAACATATTGGCCCTTCCTCCAGCCCAGAGGGAGGGGCCTAGCATGCACAGCCCTCACCTCAGGCCCCAAAATGGTGGTACCTCTGCCCTGATTGGTTCAACCTCAATAGCCACTCACTAATCACCCCCTGTCAACCTCATCAGACCACTACCACCCTCCCATCCTCCTGTCTGGAACTGATTCCAAGAACCTGGAGGAGGGAAGGGTGGTGCAGAGGCACACCACACAAACACACCAATTAATCATCCATAACTGGAGTAAATACATGCATGCACTGTAAATAATAATGATAATAATAGGGGGGTAAATATGGTTATATTACACAGGAATTGGGGCACAGGATTTGATTGGTCAACTCCTGAGGGCAACTTAGTGAGACAAGTATTTTATATGAGTTTGCCCAGATTCTACTATTAATAGAGTCGGGGCCTGAGACTGGTGCACTAAGGCTGAACTATGGTCCCTTTTCAGCTATTTACACAGATACTGTAAACGTAGATATTTTCGCATGTATAAATTTTCGCGGATTTGCTGAAAAGTACAATTTCACTGGGACTTGAATTCACAGATTTTGACATATGTTAGTAGTGTAACTACAGTGTGTATATATTCGCGCTGGACATATTTTTGAGGATTTTAAAAACTGCGAAATCCACGAAAATATGGACAGCGCGAAAATATAAACGTTTACAGTACCTATATACCTATATAGTTCCCATGGTAAAACCAGTTACCTGTAAAGGGGGAGTAAGGAGTTCCCACTGGTTTCCCCAGTAGACGGAGCATGTCAATATACAGTCTGTATAAAATAGGTCAGAACCTTCAATGGAAGGCATGATGCCCCCAATCTGTTATATATACATAATGTTGTTGGGATGTACCAACACAGTCCTGGCAAGTAACTCACCAGTACTGAATTGGTGTATCATACTGATCATTTGAAAGGTTTATGGACGCTGTACTGGGTAGTTACTCGCAGCATAATACAGTATAAAAGATGTATTAAAGTATTATTCTGTCCTTGAAGGGTTAGTCTAAATTATGCAAACAAGTTGTGGAAGGAGGAGGAGGAGGAGGTTGTACCAAGTCGACATGTATAGAAACTGAGAAACTGGGGAATCCCAAGTCCTACAACATTTGCCTAAAGTTGAAAAAATGCCTGTATATCCTGCTAAACATGGGAACATGTAAAGAAACGAGAAATGATGTTTCTACCCTGTATCTCTGCCAGCTTTTGATATAACTAATACTATGATTATATAGTCATCTTTATTTTAAAAGAGGGTGTTTACGTTTGCGTAAAGTGGTAAAACTTGGGATCTGGACATTGGGCCTGAATCCCCGACGTTGTATTTGGTTGAAGTGAAATTAGAAAGCTGGCCTTAAATGAGGTAAGAGTGACATAAGAAGAATGACAGACCTTTAGGGATTAATTGCGACAAGGAGGGAGGGGGGGTTCAAATCTGGCGTGCAGGGGCGAAAAGTTTTCACCTCCCCTCCCCCTTAATTTTTGCTTAAAAGGATCATAATTTTCTCCACACCCCTCAAGTTCCCTAAAGAGGGGTCAGAATCTATTAACCCCCCCCCCTGATGAGGGGGTCAATATTTTTTACCCCCCCCCCCCCCCAATCCACCACACCACCTCCTGTAACTACTGCCTTAACCTATGTTCTGTCTGTTGCCGAAACGGGGAGAGAAGTTGGGTGCGTATGTCAACTAGTATTGCAAAAAAAAGTCTCATTCAAAGGACATGCATAGTGCGTCACATGTATTAAAATGTATAGTTTTATGTACGTCACGACGTAACCACAAAGTCAGTAAGCGACACTCTTGAGTCTAACACACACATACAGTGGCCCAGGAGGGTCAAATCTTTTTGCAAATTTTGAAATTGCAAATTCACTTCAACTTGCAAAAAATCAACTAGAGTTGAAGATGAAAACTCTAACTTCAACCATTTACTGTCACCTGTCAACTGTCAATTCAAGTAAAGCAACTTGTGACTGCTATCTTTCAACACTACATCAAACCAAAAACAATGCAAATGTCAAAGTTGAAAGTGAAAACTCCAACTTCAGTCACTTACTGTCAACTGTCAACTGTCAATTCAGGAACAACAGCTTGTGACAGGTATCTTTAAGCACTGAAGTTCACTCCATGTATCTTGTGAGTGTTATCAAGTCTCAATAAAGTATCAATCAAGTGTCAATCACATCTCAATCAAGTGTCAATCACATCTCAATCAAGTACCAATCAAGTGTCAATCAAGTGCCCATAAAGGGCTCAATCAAGTGTCAATCAAGTGCCAATCAAGGGCTCAAACAAGTGCCAATCAAGAGCTCAATCATGTGCCAATCAAGTGCCAATCAAGTGCCAACCAAGTGCCAACCAAGTGCTGGCACTTGACCGGCACTTGACCGGCACTTGACCGGCACTTGACCGGCACTTGACGGACACTTGACGGACACTTGACCGGCACTTGACTGGCACTTGACCGGCACTTCACCGGCACTTGACCGGCACTTAAACGACACTTGACCGACACTTGACCGACACTTGACCGACACTTGACCGGCACTTGACCAACACTTGACCGGCACTTGACCGGCACTTGACCGGAACTTGACCGGAACTTGACCGGCACTTGACCGACACTTGACGGACACTTGACAGACAATTGACCGGTACTTGACCGACACTTGACCGGCACTTGACCGGCACTTGACCGACACTTGACCGGCACTTGACCGGCACTTGACCGGCACTTGACCGACACTTGACCGACACTTGACCGACACTTGACCGACACTTGACCGGAACTTGACCGGAACTTGACCGACATTTGACCGACATTTGACCGACATTTGACCGATACTTAACCGACACTTGACCGACACTTGACCGACAGTTGACCGACACTTGACCGACACTTGACCGACACTTGACCGACACTTGATTGACACTTGACCGACACTTAACCGACACTTGATCGACACTTGATAGACACTTGATTGACACTTGATCTAGCCCTTGATCGACACTTGATCTAGCCCTTGATCGACACTTTATTGGCCCTTGATCGACACTTTATTGGCCCTTGATCGACACTTTATCGGCACTTCATCGGCACTTTATCGGCACTTGATCGGCACTTGATTGGCACTTGATTGGCACTTGATTGGCACTTGATTGGCACTTGATTGGCACTTGATTAGCACTTGATTTGCACTTGATTGGCACTTGATAGGCACTTGATTGGCACATGATTGAGCCCTTGATTGGCACTTGATTGGCACTTGATTGACACTTGATTGAGCCCTTTATGGGCACTTGATAGGCATTTGATTGGCACTTGATAGCGATGTGATTGACACTTGATTGAGATGTGATTGACACTTGATTGATACAAGTGTCGGTGAATTGCTGGTGAATTGCTGGTGAATTGCTGGTGAATTGCTGGTCAAGTGCCAGTCAAGTGTCGGTCAAGTGTCGGTCAAGTGTCGGTCAAGTGTCGGTCAAGTGTCGGTCAAGTGTCGGTCAAGTGTCGGTCAAGTGCCGGTCAAGTGCCGGTCAAGTTCCGGTCAAGTTCCGGTCAAGTTCCGGTCAAGTTCCGGTCAAGTGTCAGTAAAGTGTTGGTCAAGTGTCGGTCAAGTGTCGGTCAAGTGTCGGTCAAGTGTCATTCAAGTGTTGGTAAAGTGTCGGCCAAGTGCCGGTCAAGTGCCGGTCAAGTGCCGGTCAAGTGCGGGTCAAGTGCCGGTCAAGTGTCGGTCAAGTGTCGGTCAAGTGTCGGTCAAGTGCCGGTCAAGTGTCGGTCAAGTGTCGGTCAAGTGTCAGCAAAGTGTCGGTCAAGTGTCCGTCAAGTGTCCGTCAAGTGTCCGTCAAGTGTCTGTCAAGTGTCTGTCAAGTGCCGGTCAAGTGCCGGTCAAGTGCCGGTCAAGTGTCTGTCAAGTGTCGGTCAAGTTCCGGTCAAGTGCCGGTCAAGTGCCGGTCAAGTGTCGGTCAAGTGTCGGTAAAGTGTTGGTAAAGTGTCGGTCAAGTGCCGGTCAAGTGTCGGTCAAGTGCCGGTCAAGTGTCGGTCAAGTGTCAGTCAAGTGTCGGTCAAGTGTCGGTCAAGTGTCGGTCAAGTGCCGGTCAAGTGCCGGTCAAGTGTCGGTCAAGTGTCGGTCAAGTGTCAGTAAAGTGTCGGTCAAGTGTCGGTCAAGTGTCGGTCAAGTGTCGGTCAAGTGTCGGTCAAGTGTCTGTCAAGTGTCGGTCAAGTGTCGGTCAAGTTCCGGTCAAGTGCCGGTCAAGTGCCGGTCAAGTGTCGGTCAAGTGTCGGTCAAGTGTCGGTAAAGTGTCGGTAAAGTGTCGGCCAAGTGCCGGTCAAGTGCCGGTCAAGTGCCGGTCAAGTGCGGGTCAAGTGCCGGTCAAGTGCCGGTCAAGTGCCGGTCAAGTGTCCGTCAAGTGTCCGTCAAGTGTCTGTCAAGTGCCGGTCAAGTGCCGGTCAAGTGTCGGTCAAGTGCCGGTCAAGTGCCGGTCAAGTGCCGGCACTTGGATGGCACTTGGTTGGCACTTGGTTGGCACTTGATTGGCACTTGATTGGCACATGATTGAGCTCTTGATTGGCACTTATTTAAGCCCTTGATTGAGCCCTTGATTGGCACTTGATTGGCACTTGATTGAGCCCTTTATGGGCACTTGATTGGCACTTGATTGGCACTTGATTGAGATGTGATTGACACTTGATTGAGATGTGATTGACACTTGATTGATACTTTATTGAGACTTGATAACACTCACAAGATACATGGAGTGAACTTCAGTGCTTAAAGATACCTGTCACAAGCTGTTGTTCCTGAATTGACAGTTGACAGTTGACAGTAAGTGACTGAAGTTGGAGTTTTCACTTTCAACTTTGACATTTGCATTGTTTTTGGTTTGATGTAGTGTTGAAAGATAGCAGTCACAAGTTGCTTTACTTGAATTGACAGTTGACAGGTGACAGTAAATGGTTGAAGTTAGAGTTTTCATCTTCAACTCTAGTTGATTTTTTGCAAGTTGAAGTGAATTTGCAATTTCAAAATTTGCAAAAAGATTTGACCCTCCTGGGCCACTGTACACACACCCCTCCCCCGCCCCAAATAATGACTACCAACATGTGACAATGAACCATGGTCTGAAAACACACCATATTTAAATTAAATGGCTATTAACCCTTTAAGGACGGCATAATGCATAAGTGCATCATGGCCTTGGTCGTCATGCATGAATGCGGCCTTGCTGATTAACTCACATTCAAGCATTATGATACTCCCGAGGGGTCGGCATGATGCGCCAATGCAGCACCGTGGTGAGTTACCCGCTGGGGCTGCATTGGTGCATCATGACGACAAATGTCATCTTTTACCAGCATGCCGGCATTCAAGGGTTAACGAACCGACGCCACCTCCGACATTAAGGCCATTCTGCACCTAGAGAGGGCGCCACCTGTCAAAGTCAATAAGCTCTCTGTACAGGCATGGCCATCCGTTTTCCAATGGTGGAAAGTAATATTATAATTTTATGGTAATTTTGCATCTGAGTTTATAACTAGACCAATCATATGTTCGGAGATTGAAATAACCCCTCTGCTATGTATTCTAATCGCACAGAGAGGCCCTCTGCATGCTCGCTCCCCCCATAAAATGGATGTGGTTAAAGATAAGGGGATGCCCCCACCCCCTCAGTTGGCAGCCGAATAATTGATTAACAAATCGAAACAGAAACCAACTTAATTGGCACATTATAGGTACATTTGCTCATGTGATCACAAAAAAGTGTATAATAACTATAATAGTGGATGTGATCGTGGTGTACGCTAAAAGAAAAGAGTCATATGATATTACGACATTTCCTGCAGGGCTATTCGATTCTCTCTGCAAAAGTATTGCAGACCATCCCTTTTAGGCAAATTAGTTGTTTCTTTAGAATCTCTCTATGCCTACGATATTATTATATAAATCATGTTTGGTGCATTACTATAAGTATATTTGCAACTGAGGCAAAAATCACCCATTTCGCCACCTGGATCCGCACGAGAGAAATGAGACAAAACAATATTTAACATGAAGCGTTAAATCGATGTGAAGTACACCTGTTTTTGCCGAATCCAAATATATATATATATATATATATATATATATATATATATATATATATATATATATATATATATATATAAAGAATAGAGGAGAAATGATTCTTCCTGTTTCTACTCAGGTTATCCACACGTGTCTATATAGATGTGATATCATGTAGCGTGAGAAACAGACTTCCAAGTCCTGAGTCTGTGCCTCCCAGCTGAGAGAGGTTATGGCAAACGATAATTATGTTCACCCCGATATCGGAGTTTCTAACTACATAATATATGATATCAAACTTTCAAACTTTGATATCGAAGTTTCTAGCTTTGATATCGGAGTTTCCAACTCTGATATCATTTGAAGTTTATTACTCCGGTATTGAAGAATTGAACTCTGATATTGAAGTATAAAACTCTTATGTTGACGTTTTAAAGTCTAATATCAAAGTTTTACACTCTGATATCCAAGTTTTAAACTCTGATGAAACTCTTAGAAACTTTGATATCAAAACAAATGTCACAGTGGGTAACTCCGGGACCATGTCCAATATAATGGACCCGTCAAAGATTTCCATTTCGTTCTGATTGATTTAGTTGGCTGGAAGTAGGTTTTAGGTAATCAAAGTTTCATTGGGACCTGATCGTCGACATGATGCATTCATGCAGCACCTACAGGTATCACTCACCACTTCTGCATTCATGCATCATGTGCCGACCCTGTGGAATTGATGCACTCTCGAAAGTCTGCGAGATTCATTTTCCAAAGCATTGGTGCATCATAACGATAAATGACCGACGGGATGCCGTATAGTACAATTTGTCTTTAAGAAGTGAATATTATGCCTAATATGAATACGTGACCCGGCTTGTGAATGCGAGTTGACAATTCAATTTTGTGTCAAAACTTTTGATATAAGATATCATGAGTTGGGATATTTTTTAATGGTTTCGTGGGAAATCTGATGTACTGAATAATTTTACTTTAAAAGATTCTGGGAGGAGGTTTCAAGGTCTGTTTCCACTTTTGAGTGACTGATGTAATTTTCAATTGACTAGGACCATAATGTTCCATTTTGAATAATAGAATGTTTCATGCCAATTAGAAAATGCAATATGTGCCAATTTATCCTAGAAAAAAATGTTTACATCTCAAATAAAAAAAGGTTAGCACCACCAAATATTCTCCGAAGAGTGCTGTATTCTCCATCAAAAAACACTCTAAAGTACCAAAGGATTTTTGGGTCAATTCCTCAATATCTTGTCATTTTGATTCCCCGTGTAGTATTGTGGCCAAAACTAGAACTAAGAACCCCCCATGAAGGCACCATTGCATGTGTCGATTTCGGGCGCTTTCAGACAAGAGAGATATGTAATATCCAGGCACCGCCATGGGAACGAGGTTATTTCAGTGTGCCATTTGGGTGCTTGAACATGTTAATTCAGGTAGCCCACCTGTATGGGGCCCAAGGAGGAAGTTTACCCCCCCCCCCCCCCCACCCACCCCCTGGATATAACACTGTATCCTCACCCCAGCCTCATATGAGTCATCCAGACCTCACCAGAGCAGGTGTATAAAGATATTGCACCTACAGGTGACAAGCACACATCAGACCATCAGGCCATGGAGGAGTACACTAAACTGGTGACAGCAGATTGAGTATTAATACAGCGGCATTTTGAAACCCTGGGTATACTAATATAGCGTCTAGTGCACTGTGATCGGAGGGAGACACTTTTCACGGCCTGATAACGCACTTTGTGGTTCATGTCATATATACAATGGCCTTGTTAGGGCTGCTTGGTGTCCTCATCGTTATGGGTCTGCATACAGGAGGGGTGACTGCACAGAACCCAGGCCTACAGATCAGGATTACAGAGATGGGCGTCCAAAAAGGTAAGGTGTCAGTTTGTTAATTAATTTAATTCAATTTCAAGGTTTTTTTTATTCCCAATATTAAAGTGCATTTTCCTCAGCGGCAACAAGTGGCCGACCAATCCTTCGGAGATAAAATTATGTATCGGGGTTTTGATTTAACAGTCACTCGAGGATGTATGACATAATTTGTATAAAAGATATAATAAATATGTTATGTTTACCAGCCTACATCGGTACAAGTTGTCTCCTCGTTTTATGTCCATCTATAAAAATGTGGTTGTGTTCTTAACATATAGCATAGCATTGGGTTTGTGTAGAACCACGTGTACATATCAGTAATTACAACTGGTATTTGGTCCACTTTTTAATTAGGCAAAACTTAGTTAGTTTCAAGTCACCCAACCAGGACTAGCAAAATTGTTATGAAAATCACTACGTGAATAAACACATTATAAACTCAAAAAAAAAATTTGTACAATCGTGATACATAATCATGACGCTTTACTTTAACTGTGATATACAGCTCAGGCCATAAACTACTTTTGTGCATATTTATTGGTCAATAAATGATTAAGACATTAAATTACACATAATACAACATAATACTGCATATCATAGATATTAGGAATGAATGCTCACCTGGTACTGCATTCGTGCTCCAAGATAACAGATGAGCATGAACCCTTGGGCTGAGGCATTATGCTTTCCTTAAAGGGTTAAAGATACAATATCAGTTAAAACGTAATTTGCAGATAGCAATAGACTGAAGGGGTTGTATACAGGTTGTCATGTTGTGGTTGCTTATCCAATGGTGTTATGATGCACCCCTAACAAGTCTTGATTTCTGCGAGCTGACAGTTTTTCATTTGTGACAATAATTATTGTAGTTTTAATATGCTAGATGAAGAATGAGAGCCTTCCAACATTCCATGCCTGCATGCAATTACACTCAAAAAGTAAACTTGTCTCCAGACTCTTCCAAGTGACTGTCATAAAATAAACGAGTCAAAAGCTTGTCTAAGTGACAAGGAAGCGGGTCTTCTAGCTGGAGATAGAAGACGCACTTGGCATGTGCCAGCTCAAAACCCGACATTTGCCAGCTCCAGATTCTATTTGTGGCATGGTAACCTGATAGGTTAGACAACTTTTGACTTGTCTATTTTATGACAGTCACTTAGACGAGTCTGGAGACAAGTTTACTTTTTCAGTGTATATTGATCATGTACCGTAAAACCTCACGTATAAGCCTAACTCGCGTATTAGCCGCACCCCTAACTTTGGGAAATGCTATAAGCCTAATAGGGTATATGAAAATTGTTAATTAAGTACTGTATTATACTTTTAAAAACTCGCACCCCATATAGGCATGTTTGGTATCAAAAGAAAGCTAGCTCTGATTCGCGTACAAGCCGCGGCTTCTACGCGAGGTTTTACAGTACTCAACCTAAAATCGGGGAAAAAACTAAAATCAGCTGACATAGTAGCTTTAACATAGCCTTCTTCTTACATGTATATACAGCTGTACAGGTTGCCGTAGACCTTATCTCAAGTCGCCTACAGAATGCGCCCCTTGCCGACATTAGTGATACTTCTGGCGACCTCAACTTCTGGTTCACAGGGTAAGGTTGATTTACTCTCTGGTTCGACAAGCGTTAACCATAACAGGCCTAGCATCGACTATAGTCGACACCATAACAGGCCTAGCGTCAACTATAGTCGATACCATGGCAGGCCTAGCGTCGACTATAGTCGACACCATAACAGGCCTAGCGTCGACTGTAGTTGACACCATAACAGGCCTAGCGTCAACTATACCCAGTAGGCACTAAACATGGAATCAACGTTGATAAATGGTTGTCAATGTTGATTCAATGTTGATACAGTGTTGCTTCAACGTTGAAGTGAATTTTGTGCCCACTGGGTAGTCGACACCATAACAGGCCTAGCGTCAACTATAGTCGATACCATGGCAGGCCTAGCGTCAACTACAGTCAATACCATGGCAGGCCTAGTGTCGACTATAGTCGATGCTATTTATATAGGATTATTATAGGAATTGATATGAGGTCCATCCTCCTGGGAACTATTGGTTCTCAGAGGTCGTGCCCATGGCAAGCCATCTAATCTTTTGGTCAGGATTCAAAGGGTCAATGTATACTTTATCTAAACTGAATACTTCAATAACAGTTAACAATAACAATTATAAATGAAGTAGTTCATAATAATCCACAATCAAACATAACCCACACATGAAGAACAGACAACCCTATGCCCTAGTAGTATTTTGCTAAAACCTCTCTCAAATACCTCAATACTTGTAAAATGTTACATTACCAATTGCCATAGGACTATTCCTCACATTAGATACGTTAGCTTTATTCTTTATGAAATACGGCAGTGTCATTGATTTAATGAAGGAACGCTGTATTTCACCCCCCTCCCCCCGTAAAATAATCGATAGCTGTATTTCATGAACCTGTGACGTCATCAAAATTGCGGTTTTTTTACATTTAGCTAATTTCCCCCCCCCCCCTTTCACCCCCTATAATAATTTCATTTGAATCGAAAAGGGTAAAATAAAATGCAAAGATTCTTTTGTTGACCCTCGGGCCGTATTTCACTGGGCCTACGGCCTCATGGAATACGGCCTAAGATCAACTCGTGAATTAACCCAGTCAACAAACTAAAACTCGTGAACCTTTGTCTATTCACATGTACCCTATATTTTTCAGGCTTGGGATAAGAAGTTTCCAAAAGCCATCCACTGATGTCCAAGTGTCTCCAAACCTAGGGATAACGTGGATAGGTAGAAATGCAGCGTTAAGTGTTAGTGGAAACTGGAGGTTCCGGTACAGAAAGGGATTCATGTGAGTAAATAATTACATGGTTGAATTTAAACATAACTGAGAAATGGATTATAATTAAAACACTTAATAAATCTTTATTGATATTTGGTAATGCATACCCTAAAGTCTGACACAGATATCTGAGATGCTATGTAGCTCTTGTGGCTGTTTTCAATTCTCGTGAATCTTAATTCCTAAATCAAACGTTCACATTTAGGCCTATACAATGGCTCTAGCAAACAAGCAAGTGTATTTTGTTATTTTATTGATAATTAATTGGCAGAAGAAGTGGTAGATTCAATACATACCGTTTTTATCTTTACAGTACCCTTAGTGACAGTGGAGGAATAACAGTGTCGGCGTCAGGGATATCATTCAGTGTGTCTTTTACACTAGGTAAGGTTCTTGGTTGCCGTACAGCATTTCTTTGTCTAGCCATAGTGTTGGCATATATAAAGACTGCGTTATATATATACAAAGCTTAAAATAAGTTTTATCATATTCCTATTGGGCCAAAAAAAAAGGTCTGTTTCAGGTTACATGGTCTGAACCTTTTTTTTTATTTCTTTTTTTTTAACTTAAGCCTGAAAAGTACCCAGAAATCGACTCACAAACTACAATGCTGACTCGCCGACGACCGCCTCGACTCGTGAACTATCAGATCGACCCTTAAATAGCCCCAAAATGACCCAAAATAAATTTTAAAAAATTAAATTGCATAAAAATTTCTAGGGTCGGCCCTATTTTGCTAGGTAGGGTCGGGTAACCTGAAACACACCTTTCTTTTATTTGGCCTTGTCTGATGAGGGGCGTCCTTGCGTTACTTCTCTTGTGTAACTTTATATCTGGGTTGTTGTTTTTTGTCTTTTTTTCAGCAAGGCATTTTGTATTTAATTTAATGTTGCACAGCCTTTAACTCAAGGCTTAATTTCTAGATCTCCTGCTTCTGCAAGAGCGAGGATTAATATTTCGGCAACAGCTGTGAAGTGTCCTTCTGTATTTAGAGAATTCAACTAGATTTGAAATTTGCGACTCGGCGCATGATTATATTATTTGCAACAAAATCACAGCAGTGGATCCCTAACTTGGGAGTGATGATTTTTTTAACAACAAAATAATTTGGATCCCTCTAGAGAGGGGGGGGACCAAAAGGATTTGGAACCCTCTTGAGGGGGCACCAAAAGAATCTGTACCCCTCTTGCACCCCTTTTAGCGACAAAGCCAGTGTACTACTACAGCTCAAAGGGGTCGGCCGAGCTCAATTTCAACCTGCCTAAGGGGGGACCAAAAAAAAGTTGACCCCAAAAAGACCCATTCGTGCAAAAATCCACCCAACCCCCCCTCCTTTTGTTAAAAAATGACCTGAATGCTTTACTTTCAGGTAGGAGTGCGTCAGGTCAGCCCACAGTACGCACCACCCAGTGTGTGGCCAACATTGGGGGTCTGGATGTGAGGGTGAGCGGGAGTCCCTTATCCTTCATCTACAATATCTTCATAAAGCTTGGAGAAGGCAAGATTAAAGACGAAGCTGTGGAAGCGGTAACTATTATCATGTTATCTTCTTTGACAAGGCCACCTTTTTTGATAACTTGGATTGAAATTCCCAGCGGCCAGGGGTGAAAAAAAAAGCAGTTTCTTTTTCAAAATGCCAAAAGTCCAATAGGATCCGTTATCCAAGTTATAAAAAGTTCCACCAAAACTACTGCAGCATGATACTCTATTGTGAGGTCTGGTATGGTTATTTGTAATCCAGTTGAAAACTACAATATTATTGCTCTTCAGTAGTACTGGTAGAACAGAGAGAATAAAAGAATGACAGGGCATCATCAGTTTGTTCAATTCACTGCTGGTGCCTATAGGTTAAGCACACCGACATCAAGCACATTCCCACGAGCAGAAAATGTAGTGATAATTTAGATTTTAAGGTGCAATACTAAGTAAAGTAAATAACTAGTACATCGGATAGGACATCTTTGGTCTGCCCTTGTATGTTAGCAAGGAACAGTTACTTATAATAACTCATGAACTGCACCCGAGAGAGGCTGTTTGTGCATGTGAAGAAAGTATATAACATCGTGACAGAACAAGGTCAAGGAACTGAATAATTTATTGACTGAAGTATTTAATTGTATAATACTGTGTACATATTCCATCCTGACTGTGCTGGAAGAACGTGTTCTCCTTTAACATGATTAAATGTTATGGTCAATAAACCTATTCAAAAAAGAAAGTTACATAAAATTCTTGGACATGTACGAAGGTATAATCATCATTATCAAAGCGCCAAACTTCCTGGTTGAAATACTTGAAAATTTGCCAACACTAGATAGTACCAATTAAACATCCTATAATTGAGGCAATCATAATGAAAACCACATTATATATGTCATCACCAAGACCAAAATAATCAGTGTACATTACATTTTTTGTCTCTATTCTCAGCTGTGTAAGGTGGCGAGAGCAACTATTGACGGAGATCTGAACCAGGACCTCTCCGATGTACAAGGTAATACCATGCATGGAGACCAGGATCTCTTTCCTTTTTTATTCAACCGTTCATAATTGACATTGAGATCTTCCCGGTTAATTTTCGTGGGGGTGATCCATCCAGTAAAGGAGACTCTTTATATTTAATCATACACTTTAAAGGGGCATTCTCATCACTCGCACTTAACCACATAGTAGACTAGAACAGTACTAGAATTATGAGTGGGACACGCTCGGTGATTGTGCCACTTTAACAAACTTAGAACTTTAGGTTCCACCCACTTTTTGCTGCCCTTGTTACAGTATGGTAATTAAGCGTCAAGGATTGCTCTTCATCATTTCCTGAATAATTGATTTTTTTCCAAATATATATATTTGTAATAATAACCGCAATCAGTCTTTTCAAATTGCTGCGGAAAAAAAAGAATCGCCCTCCCACTCCATTTTCTGAAGATGAAATTTTTTGGTGTTTGGTTAGCTCACGATTTTTTCTATGGGGACCATTGAGGACTAAGTTTTCCATGGTTTCCTTTAAGTTGCATAGTAGTAGAATGGTATATGAATTCACATAAATTTAGTTGAGAACAAAATGGAAGAAATAAATCGGACCGAAATCTGGTTGAGAGAAGACCCACCTTTGTGAACGAGTTATGGCACACTATGTATACACTATAATATTCTGTTAATCAAATGTGATATATATCCTTAGCACTGACATAGCGGGCCAATGCGTATAGTAAAAAGGGCCCTCTGAAAGCCAAGATTTTGCATTTGCATTGGAAACAATACGGTATGGCAGTGCGCCTCCAGAAAGTACCGGCAGTCCTAAGGATAAGTGGCTTACTGTAATATAAGCCTACACAGTCATAATAGAAATACTATATTTTCATGAACGCCATTACAACATATTTATTTGCTATAAATGTTAACTAAAGTCCTAACTAGCATCGCAACTTTGTTATTTGGCAGTGATGAGCCCCATTGCAAACACCTTTCTGCTGGACTACAGACTGATCAGTGTCCCTCAGTTTGCAAATGGTCATTTTGACAGTTTTCATAAGGTAAGACTTGAACATGATATACCCCTTTGTATCTTTTAAGCTTTCCATACATTGTGGCCAAATTTAGAGGGAAAGAGTGAAAAGTATTTGTTTCCCCTGAGAAGTGATGATTGTTGGAATATTAATTTAGTAAAAGATTGTTCACATGACGTCTTCTATATATATCAAATTCTTAAGATAATACAAAAATCTAAAAGAATCCCATGAGTATACACATTTATGCTGCTGTAATACAAAAAGAAATAACACATAATAATATATATTGAAGATTAACTTGGACTTCATTGCAGGTGCATCCGTTTTTAGAAAAATGTATATGACTTGATAGATTATATAATTCTTGTCAAGATGAATGGTAATATTGGGAGACCTCCCGTTTGTTTTGCTGAGTTATAGTAACCCAATTGACCAATTAAACTTAACTCAACTCAAGTCTTGGCAAATATTACTTTCTGTATTTTCAGGGTGAATTCCGCAGTAAACAGAATCCTGTCCCCTTCACATCTACCCCTGAACGATTACCGATCCGCACAGTCAGCTCTCGTATGGTGAACGTCTGGGGGAGTGACTACGTCATCAACTCCTTTGCATTTGCAACCTTCAAAAGGGGGCTTCTTCAATATCAGATCTCCAATTCAGAGGTGAGTCATTTCAAAATCATCAAATTTTATTCATAGGCCTTTTCATCTGGATATACAATCATGGCCTTATTATGATGCCAGGATTAAAAAGATTATTTTTTTTAAAAAGGTCTGTGGGCAGCCCACAATCTCCCCCAATCCCCACTTTACTACCTTACAGGCGGTCATCTAGCAAACTGTGTTAAGTATAATTATAATTATTTTTGTCCAGATTACTTATCAACTATTTACTGTCAATTTTCCAGTTACCAGCCGGAGCATTACGGACCACCTGTCAAGGGAATTCCCTATGTCTTGGGACACTCTTCCCACAGGTAAGTATTTACTCATCAGACATGTCCTCTGCTATATGAAAGACATGTTAACCCTTTAAGGACGCATGTCGCTAAAAGATGACATTTGCCATCATGATGCACCCTCAGAAGTGTCTCGACCCCATAGAGTCGGCATGATGCTTGAATGCAGCACTGCCGAGTTACTCACCAGGGCTGCATTCATGCATCATGGTGACTAGGGCATGATGCATTAATGCACTATGCCGTCCTGTTGAATGAAAATAGATGTATGCAGATCTCAGTGTAGTACCTGAGGGACAACATATCCGATCCGCCTTGCTATGATACGGAGTTATACAATTTTGTTTCATACTATAAATATTAGAAGCAGATTGGCATTGCCTTAATGATACATATCACCCTAAGGCTAAGACAATAGTGTAGATGCCTGTGATGTCTGTGATTGTGTAAAAATATGGGGGGGGGGAGTCAAACTGGCAACCACCACCTCCACTACATAGTCACCGGCCTGGGTTTCATAATACATTTTAATTCCTTTAGTTGAAGAAGATGTATCCAAATGGAGAGGCAGAGTTAAGTGTTAAGGCAATAAGTGCACCCAAAGTGCACACGTCACCCAGTGGTATCGGCCTTATGCTGGAAGGGGAGATCGGACTACAACTGCGGACTCCTGATGGACAGATGTACCCAATTTTCATACTATCTTTGGTGAGTAAAGGCTTTGTTTATAAGGTGATAATCACCCCCTGTAGTCTATAAACAGTATTATAGGTGGTATTGTACAAGATGATTTACAAGACAATGCATAATTATGGTTAACTATTACATCCTACACCCTTAGAAAAGTGAGCGTTATTGTCAGCGAAAGCACTCTCACCTGAAAGCCAGGCAGTGCCAGACTTTCAGGTGAAAGTGCTTTTGGCGACAGTGACGCTCACTTTTCTGAGGGTGTATTATACATGCATTATATCGGATATACACTTGTTTTATTAACTGCCAAATAATTAAATGTATAGTAGTGTTATAGCTTACTGAAAGTGGGCTGATAATTGAAAATATTGATAGGGTACCCCATCCTATCATTAAACCAAACTCGGATTGCTACACAACATTTTTGATTGTTGTATTTTGAAACATCATTTTATGAATAAAAACACGTTGCAAAATCAAAAATCGTCATATCAATGGTACCCAATTTATTCTGGTATAGATAATGTCTCCCTTTTTATTCTTCCTTTTTGTTTATATTTCATTCAGACCCTTAACATGTCAGTCAACGTGTACCTAGACGGCAATGTCCTCCGCGGTAGTGTGACATCTTTCTGGTAAGCTTCTTTATTTATATTTCTTTAAGTTTTATAACTGTATTTGTGGGATAGGATCATCAGGATCATCATGAAGGAAATGATAGTAATTATTGAATAATCTTGTCTATATACATGATGAAGATCTATACAGAGAGGTAGATTTGGTAGAAGTTGGCTTGAATTAGGGAAAAAAAAGTAAATCGGCACCAGAAGTGCTGTTATCTATCACTAATAGCTGTCACTCAGCGCAGTATCATCTGTTTGACATTAAAAATTATTATCTGCGTGTTCTTTTATACACTCCGTTTGTTTAACCCAAGTTATATCTGGGTTCTGGTTTGATTTCAGTCCTGTTGTGACTGTCAAGGAAACCATATTGAACAATATCCCGGTAAGTGTTCTATTCTCAAGCAATGTTTGATGTTCAATGATTATAGATGCGTAGCTTACATGATTTTTATCATTATTATTTAGATCGTTGATATCAAGTTCTAATACCGTTTCGTTTTTTGTTCAATTAAAGTTCAATTAAAATTTGAGGTCAAAATAATGAAAAATTATATGTACTATTTAAGACGAAAATATTTCCAATTGCGGACATTACTAATTCACAGAAACGGGTATTGAGCATTCTCTCAAAATAATATAATCACGGTGGTAATAGATTTAATCAACTTCACGAGGGGAAGTCACCCTTGACACATTGGTCAATAGATTTGTATCCATCGTAATGCGGGTGAGATTATATTAGACAATCTACCTATTCTATGCAGTGTGGTCACCAATTTATGGCTTGTCATAATCTTCCTTCCAGACCAACACCTTCCAGGCCCTATTTGATGTATTTGTGAAGAAAATTGTGGTGGGGAGTCTAGATGGTAAGTCTACTCAGTCAACATTGCTTAAGGTGGGTAGACCCCATAGTCTAGAAGTAATTCGATTTCGTCAGGATTTTCGCCATGAGGCCCACATTATAAGTAGTCTCAAATGGTGTAAAGAAAATAGGGGGGTCCCAAGCTAGTTTCTGAGATATCTGGCTTTGAGTTTGGAGTGATCTGTAATAGGATCATATGGTGATAGTACATATGTGCATCAAATAGCATCTTAAAGTAATTAACTTTCCCTATAGTTCTCTCAGGATATAGTCTACAATCCTTTACACCCAGAAACAATATTTTAAACATATGGTCCCCTGCATATTTTAAAGGTTTTTGGTGTTTGAAATAAGAAATATATAAATGGAGCACACAGTATTGATGTGGTACAGGTATAGCTTTCAGCATGCCTGCTACCAGAGCCCCAGTAGAGTAGGGGTAAAGCGTTAGACTCACATGCAGGAGACCCTGGGTTCAAGCCCCGGTCATGTCTCGCATGAAAATAGATATCTAATTTACAAAGATATCAAAAAGGCACCCCTTGGTGTGTTCTGGGACAACTACATGTATATATGCGCAATGACCTGCGCAGTTGACGTGTTAACAATAGGGTCTAGCCACCTTAATTGGGCCCACATGTGTTTTGACCTGGGCAAACTAATTTGCCCACCCTGGATTTTGGTCCTTTTTGTCCAGGGCTACAGGGCTACCAGTGGGAGCCCAGATGGGTCAGCCCACTGGTAGCCCTGGACAAAAAGGACCATAACCCACAGCTAGCCCAATTAAAACACATATGGGCCCCAGGGACCAATGCTGACTGGGTATATCCTTTTTACGCACACACGAACCTGCCAGGTGCCTCGACATATTGACATGTACTTACTGATATGCCCCTAATCTGTTACCTTTACTCCAAAAAAGGAAATAAATATAAAATGGAGTTCTGAGTAAACCGTTATTTTGCTCTATATGTTTTAGCCCTCTAGTGTGATTTGGATGTATCCTGTTTATATACATACACAAATACAAACTCCTGACTTATGTTGTTTCGGCTATTTCTGGCCCTTTTCAGGCTTATACCCCTGCAGAATAACCAGTTTTGCACCAATTTATTCAAATCTTTGGAATATGTGAGGAAACATCTTAACAATTCGGGAAATCTCTTTTTTTTGTGTACTGGCCCAATATTTTCCGTTTTCTGGCCCTCCAAAGGCCCAAAAAAACCTAAAACATAAAAAAATGACATGTTTTACATGATTTCACTAGATATGTTGCGTATCTTTTTCTCCACTGTCATTTAAGTGTGTTTTGTCAGCAAAATATTTATAAGTCATTTCAGGTTGATACCTCTATAATTATAGTAAATTAAGAAGATCCACACAGTATTTATTGTATCCCAGATTGTGAGGTAACTCTTGTGTCTTCTGCTGGAAAAAAAAATTGAAAAATATTGAATAATCTTGCCTCTAGGAGCATATGTCTATTGGGATACTTTTTTTCCATAAGGGAGTCACCCGGAATATTCGTCACGGAGTCACCAGCCACCCTGGTGAAAATTTAAACCTTCATAGAATTATTGATACCCAATATGTTTAAGTTATATCTGTTTTTCCAGTGTCCTACCCACTCCCTCTAATGCTCCAATGCAAAAATTCACCATTTTTATGCTCATTTATACAAGAAATTATTTCTGTCACAGAGTCACCCGGGTGACTCCGTGATGTAAAATAAGTTAATAGGGGTACTTTAGGCCTATACTGTGCAAATTAGGTCTAACCAGATATCATAATGCTTCATTTTGCTTATAGTACACATGATCAGGACACTGTAGAGTGATTTTAACCAATAATGGGACCATTTTGAGGAAACTAGGGTAAAGTTGAGAGTATGTAGTTGGAATTTTCATATTTCTGATAAATGTTCAAAATTCATCGGGCTGTATCTCAAAAACTATTACTCAGAGGATATCCATTCTTGGTATGCTTCAAGATATATGTTGTCCCAGCATGTAAACAAAATTATTAGTTGCTGTGATGTATTTAAAACATAATGTACATAATCATGGATTTTTCGTCACAGAGTCACCTGAAAAATGGACAATAAACTTCACGAGGCGATAAAAACAGAACCGCTAGGGTTAGAAACATATCAAAAAGTGTTCCAATGAGCCAAGATATATACCTTTCAATATACTAAACTTGTTTAAACATATTAAGAACTTTCTGAATTGTCCTTCCTCTATCCTAAAACAACATAAGTCAGGAGTTTGAGCCATTATATATATGTACAAGTATATATTGTATAATCTAATTTGATCATCATTTCTTTTTCAATATACTTTATCTGAACATTTATCAATAGTTTACTGCCTTAAATACTATTATGTTTCTTTTTGAACAACTACAGAAATTGGCCTGAAGGGTATCGACATTCCTCACATAAAGAATACCAAATTCACCAACATTATGTTGGTCAAAAATGAGGTAGGTTAACTTTATTTAGTCATTTTTTTATTCAATCTTTCTTTTTTTTTACTTGGGGCTTAAATATATAGGGAAATCCAGGCTTTTCGAGGATCAATTTTCACATCTTAGTAATTCAGAGTTTATTATTTGGTAAAGTTGTTTTAATGCAAAGTCTTCCTAGCTGACTGCATTACTGACAGCATGTGCTTTGATTTAATATCAAATTTGCCAATATTGTTTCCAATTTTAACATATTTTTCATCAAAATCTTTAAGAAAAAAATCACGATTTGCATGATGCGTGCGGTGATAAGAAACAAGTTTTTTTTTTTAATGGCCTAATAAACTCATATCCAAGTACATTTTAGTTTGCCACACCTATTTTCAAGTGGACTTTTTTTTAATTTAATATAATTTAAGCTAGCCTGATGAATTTCACATTCTACATAATTATATCATCATCCAGAAAGATTGATGCACTAAATATTCGGCCTAGAAATACTCGTGAGGCTCAAGCTCCGCTTTTAAAATATTCAAATATTATATTGACATCGTATGAGAAATCTCTCGAGGTTTTCATAGCTCAAACCTGGAATGATCTAGACCAGGAGTTTAGAAACATTTTGGAAATTTCCTCTTTCAAAATCAAAATGAAAGAACTTCTCTCTGAGAAAATTGCTAACTATTTTGATGTGTAGGTGACGATAAACCCAAATGTTCCCGGTAGCTCTTGTACTAGAAAGTCTGTGATAAATGATCTATGAGATTAAATCTCTCGCGAACAAACTGTGATAAATTGAGCTGCAAATGCTGTATGAATACTCAAGCTGTGATAAATACTTTTCAAACATATCATTACTGTAAAAATGTTTACGAGAATATTGTATGTCCTGTTCTGTCTGGTGCAGTCCATCTTGCTCTTTAAAGATCAAGTGTACTAAATTGATTTCGTGATAAATGTATAAGGTTGGCACCAAAAATCAGCTATGCTGAGTGCCATATCCTAGTCTTTATTGGCAGTTTATCAAATTGTTTAAAATATCCATCTCGTATATTGGTAATTGTCTTATAATATAATTCAGCAATGAAAACTGTGATAAAATCTACGATGGACAACGACGTTCAGTGTACATTGATGTGGTCAATAAATGATTAAAACACTTCCAAAAAAAATCATTGTTGCTGCAGGGAAGCCTCATGTTTGCTGCGGATGTGATCTGGGCCCCTGGTTCTGCCAACCCGGTCACACCACATCCTCCGACACCCAGTGCCACCAGACAACCCCTCGCTGCCTGCTACAACCCTGATCTACTCACAGCTACCCCTGCACCCCCACCACCGCCTACTGGACCACCACCACCCACTGAACCAACAACCCCACCTACAGGAGGGGGTGTGGGCGGTGGACAGGGCCCTACTGGAGGGGGACCAGCCTCACCCGCCACCAGGAGACCGTCTAGATCTGGTCAGCAGCGGTCCTCTGCCGCCACACAGTGCACTGCCACATGGGTAGTGCTCTGCTTGTGTGCCGCCATGTTGAAGGCGTTCTAATGGTAGTGAATATGTCCTATGCACGTGGGGACGGACTTGCCAAGTGACTAGACACCACCTATTTTACCTTGTAATCTTAAAAAGTCCGGTATCTTAATCAGTTCCCAGGCCTATCCTCCAGATGGCACCACTGTAAGTTGGTAACATAGTATAGCTGGGTTTTTTTTTTCATCTATGTAACCTCATAGCAGTATGTATTGGGGTTTCTGCCCCTGCATACCACTTTTCTTTCTCTCTCTTTTTTCTTTTTCTTTTTTGAAACTGTAACAGAACTATAACCAAACCCATTTATCTCTAAAGGATGGGACGATTAAGACTAAAGGAAAGTACAGTCAGACTTTAAGACTTACAGTGGCACCATCTAAGAGAAGAGGTGGGAATCATTAAGTTTACTGGGAAAATGTGTTTTTAAGATTACAGGTAAAATGGGTGCCGTCTAGTCCTTTGGCGAGTTCGTCCCTTGTTGCATATTCTGTAGGGTAGATTCCCCTTGAATCAGACACATACCATTCAGCCCAATTGGTGAACAACGGAAACCAGTGTTTCTTTACCAAAGATGCTGTCTGTACAAGTTTGACAAATCAAATCAAAATGAGACAAACTCTTTAATTTATGCTTATTTAAGCATTCTAATCTCTTTATTCGTGAATAATAGTCAAGTTTAAGTGGCTTTTTTTCAATAAATCACTAATACAAGTCTTATCATGCATAAAATGATTAGCAATATCCCTCTCAGTGTGTGTGTTCAACTCATGGTTAATATACCCTATATCAGGTTGATGACATGAAACAATTTTTTTTTGATTGTGAGATGTTATATGTATGCACACCTTTTTGCAGTATTACCTAACCAAATGTTGAAGATTGTATGAATTCCCATCTCTAAACGATATTGAGTGAAATATCATAGGTTTCTGTCTGATTACACTCTTATCTCTACCTCAATATTCTTGATTTTATTCTGTAACAAACCACTGACAATTTTGCAGCATTCTAGGAATATCTTTCAAGTCAGATATGATAGTCTAGATAGTTAACATGCATGTAATTGATTGATTGATCAATACTTATTCATTTGTACTGGATTTGACGAGGCTATTCCAGTTGAAGGTACATTGTATTATTACATACCAAATGATATGTATATTAATAGCGATGCACATATAGAGATATAGGTATATAAAACTATATCCGACTAGGGGTGGTAAATATAGCTTGAGAGCAGAGGGTATTCAATCGTCTTATTTAGACATCACAAGTGATCCTTGTTTTATTACTTCATAGTTTAGCCTGTATTGATATATAATTACATATTTTATTGAATCTTGCGAGAAAGGGAAGAAGCTGGAACTTACATATTTTGGCCATGTCATGTCATTAGTAGTGGTCTCTTTGCATCTTTGCGCGATTGGGTTCTACAGTTACTTTTGATTTCTTCGGCTCAAATGTAGGTATTTGATTCTATGAGTAAACTCTTCTCAGTAAACAACAAACATTATACAACTTTATATAACATTTCTCTATGGCTTCTTTTCATGGCAAAACGTTATAAGGTTTAAAATGTTATTTTGACATATTATAATAAAGTTTTTTTATCAGCTGGGTTACACCAAACGGGTTCTTTTGGCAATCAGCATACTCCCATATGAGTCAGATGCTCTAGACCAGGACCACACATCTCGGTGCAAATTAAGTCAAATTAAGTCACCCCTGTGAGAATTGTGCAGATCTACAGGCTATTTCAATTATATCCAAAGGAGGCTGTGTTCATTTGTTGATGTTGTCAGTGGTGGTTTTCATCTATTCATACATTTGCTTTGTTGGGAGTACAAAGTCACTATTGCAATATTGTGGTTACCGCTTATTTACTGGGGATCAAGTATGAGTTATGGATTGTCTTGCATGGGCTGGATTCATACCTTTGATGAGCCTGCTTATTGCTAGTTATATTATCTTGGTATGCTCATTGTCAAATCATGAAACGGACACATCAATGTGCTGGATTGTTGTTTTTATTATTGTTATAGTATAATGGATACAAGATGGATCAATGTTATTATGTGCAAAAAGTAAGAAGCTAGCGGTTTTGTTATAGCTATTTCCATGGAGATTTAGATACTGAACACCATTTCCCTGTATACAGAATTTATATTCCCCCTGGATTGTAATATGGAAATTGATCTCAAAAGGTATCAGTCCCTTTTTTTAATTTCATAATATGAAGTGAAACGAGTACTAAACCATTCATATCAATCAGTATTTTGGTTGGATTCAACTCTAGAACCTCAGTTTGGTGTTGGTTCTCATATCCTTCAACAACATGTCATAATAAGTAAACAAATGTGTATACAGATTATACTCCTGAAAGACAAATAGCATCATAAAAATATACTTTTTCCGCATATGTATTTTGCTCCTTTCTGTGTGTTTTTCATTCATTATGTTTGGCTGTCAATTATCGCCGTAAAAAGCATGAAGCATATATATATATTTCCTTCTCTTGATTATTATCTAAATCAATGTTAAGAACTTTTCTTGAAATTTAAGGTGTAATAATTCCATATACTACAAAAGATACCAAGGTCATATCAAATGTAAATACAATAAAATACATTTCCTTTCTATACATACATGCGTTAAACTATATCACTGTGCATTTACAACAGGTAACAATAAGCAATAAGGGTTGTCACAATTTTGACAATGCAGTCGTAAGAATTGATTATAGAGAGTAGGCAGTAGCCAAGAAGTATAAGGAACCCATAAATGGCCATTCTGTAGATTATGAAAATGAAAGTATGATTTATCATAACTTTTCTAACATGACATCAGCTCCCTATTACATCTTATATATTTATATAAATGTTCATTGGAAAACATATTTATTGACCCCAGTATGCTTGGTCTTATTTCATTGTTCCTGGTTTGTCGTTTATGGACGGACACACCTGCCAGCTCTCCCGCAGGGTCTAATAGGCCTGACAGGAGGCCTAACCGGAGGCCTGACAGGAGGTCTGACTGGAGGCCTTACCACGGGGCTCAACGCTACATCTGTCGCAAGACACACACTGCCCTAAAAGAGAAATAAATAATAAAGAATTCAGCTACTTTAGAATACCTGCACAGAACAAATATTTCCAGTAAGTAAAATATATTTTGCAATTGGTAAAATACGCATTCTAGAAAATAGAAAATATAAAAGCTTAAATAAGGTAAAATATAAGACATATGATAACACAGACTTGGTCTGGGTCACCCTTAATGACTGTTGCCATTATGCATTGTAACATGTTATGTATTAAAAGTTATCGACTACAGGTCCTATCTCATATGCTTATAAACATCTAAAAAGGACAGAAATATTGTGTAGAAGGTAACATATTCCATTGTAACTCACACATGTGCTAGGATACATAACATAAATCAAGGAACTTGGATACGTTGTCTATTATATAAAATAGTTTGCAATGTCTCCTATATCTCCAAAGTTAAAAGTATGACTATATTTCTATTGAATGAATCATTTGACAAAAGGAATACTTTTATCCTTTATAAACAGAATGATTGTAATGCCATAATTCTTGTATGCAGCTTGGCATTATTAACCCACTTTTTTATGTCTGTTGTATTTGAAAAATCATGAATGAATAAATACACATTGCAAACTCAAAAAGTATGTCATTATTGAAAACTGTTCATGCATGACTTATACCAGAATAAAGTATTGTTTATTTTGTTATATAAAGGACATTACAGGACATACCAATAGACTATTCTTGTTTTTTTAGTGCTTGTATTTTTATTTGAATTATCTGGCTATACCATTGTCTATAGCATGTCTATTCTGTAAGATTACTAAAACCGTACCTGATGCAGAACAAGAGCGGGTCTTGTGAACTTTGTTCCCTCAATATATGGTATGATGATTCCTTTCTGGCCGAGCTCTGCAAATATAGAACATGCATATTTCATTATTTATTATATTTCATCTATTGCACATATAGACAAAGGCCCATGGCCAGAGGATATTCTGGTATTGTTCCCCCCGAGGTGGGGCTGGGGCAGTATCCCACGAAGCCGCAGGCTGAGTGGGATGCACCCCAGCCCCACCGAGGGGGGAACAATGCCAAAAATCCTCTAACCATGGGCCTTTGCCTTTATTTCATGTTTTTTTATTCTTCAAAATATGTTTAATTGCATATAAATGGCCATAAGAATTTGAACAAATGATGATGTCATAGGTCATGTGATACGGGAACATTGTATCCCATGGGGGGCATGGGATACGGGATTTCTAGTACTTAGGCATAGTGATCATTGTATCCACCATGAAATAAGTATAAGATCCTTTAGTGATACTATTAACAGCACAAGAAGACAACTATGTTAGGCACACAGTGAAAGTGCAACTCACCGTTCAGCTTCTTGAGTATGACAGGCTTGGCAAATTGATCGAACAGGACCTGCAGAACTGTGTTCTGTAGAAAAAGTGAGAGAATATCATGATGAGTAATTAACATACATGTGCACCTACAAAAGAACATTAAAACAAATATAAGAGCGTGGAAGATCGGCCTTCTTCTTAACTACATTTTCTCTCTTTTATTTCTCTCTCCCTATATCTTTTTATCTCCCCCTACCTCGATCTCCGTCTCTCTCTCCGTCTCTCTCTCTGTGTCTGTCTGTCTGTCTGCCTGTCTCTGTCTCTCTTTCTGTCTCTGTCTCTGTCTGTCTCTGTCTGTCTCTCTTTCTTTCTCATTCTCTCTCTCTCTCTCTCTCTCTCTCTCTCTCTCTCCCCCCATCTATTTATATGTTATGTCCCATATGTACATGCCACCAATGATAGTGGATATATGTGTCAGAGACTGTACAGAAACTTACAGGTATCGTGCCGATGATGGATTCAGTAGCCTGGAACTGAGCGCTAGAAAAAAAAAAAGTTAATTTAGAAAACATTCATGGACGTTCATATTACACTTCACTAATCTCGAAAGATAAATATCCCAACTCCAAACAGTACATTTTATATCATTGTTATTCATTTTTAAGGAAACAGAATATGAATATACAACATCATCTAATTTTGTCAGAGTTTCACAGTAAATTAAGTAGTACAAACAAAAATTTAGATGTTCACCATGGTTTATATGAATACAATAATAAGGAGCTACGTTATTAACACGAGCATTTTCTATTGTTGAATAAACATACCTTAATGACACCACTTTGCCACGCACAGTGTGATCCTCAACCGAAACAGACACTTTAGTGCTGACAAGCTGAAACAATAATGATACATTATAGACGTTCCATCAGTGCAATAAAAGACAGAAACAACTACCCCCTGTGATAGACATGTCCTTTGTTTAGAATAGTTTACTCTCTTGCCAAGTCATTTAAGATAATGTTTTTGATGTAATTTAAAAGAGATATGCTTAGGATTTCGTTTTGATGACATTTCTTACATGATACACTTTGCAGACAGCCCCAAAAACGATTTCATTAATGCAGTGTTGCTAAAGAAAAGTTACACCAATTTCCGTTCTGCAATACACTCCAGAAACAATAGTCTACTTGAAATGCATGGTATTGAAACATATTAATAAGTACTGAATGGAACTCAGCATATATTATGTCATCAATAACAGTGGATGGTAGATAAAATGTATCAATGATATGTACTTAGATAGCTAAGTTAATTACAGACGTTCCATCAGTGCAAGAAAAGATGGAAACAACAATGACAACCAAAGTAGCAATAAAAGTCAACAGAATCAACCAAAATTAAAATTTGACATAGTAGCCATTCATAATAATCGTTCATGCTTCACATAAAAAGACCAAAAGGACTGATTTGTAAGGACATGGTATATAAAAATTACTTACCAAACCGAATTTGAATAGGGTGTCCTGTTGTCCTGTAGGGGCGGAGAGAAGGAGAGCCACCTGCCCGGGTAGGGTGAGGGTGATGCCTGTACGTGAGGTCCGGATGGAAGGCACACTGGTAGCCTTCAGATTCAGTACTACTGCACTGCCCTCTGGGTACCTACCACTCAACTAACAAGAAAGAGAGAAAAGCAAGCATATAGCACAGTGACAATATAAGCTAATGAGCAATTTTAGGAATAAAACAACTCAATTTTGCTTCAATTTTGCCCTGCAAACAGTTTCAGGTGAATTTGAGAAATATTATCTAGTATACCTAATATCATTTTATAAAAGGGCAACATTCTGTTTATTTCAACATAGATTTTAGCATGATGGGAAAGTTGGCGAAGAGAATAGAGAGTGAGATAGACTAAAAATGTATTGATTATGAGATCCAAAGGTAAAGTTCATATGATATCATTATGTTTGTTTATAGGTATAGTTCAATCTTAATAGGCCTACTCACCCCTGGTATAACTGTTCCTAAGCAGATAGCCGGGGGGCTGCATGATGTTCTCAAGTATTGTTGATTGCCACGCAATATCTGCAAACGCCATAATTCATTAGACAGATGTTGAATAGTTGTATTGTACATACTCTGCATAATCCTGTTTATGGTTTGATGTAAAAGTGGACACATTCCTTGTTGTAAATTATGATATAATTTAGTGATAATAATTGTCAATTATTGAGCAAGGAGAGTGTAAACCAATATTTCTATGAAGCATCAAAAGTGTCTAATATTGTTTTTTAATGGTTTAGAGAAATATTTAAAGTTAAGGATGGTTCTATCTGATTTCAGTAGTCAGTAGTCATTACATACTCTACTTGATATGTTGAGTGACTTACATCCTGTGCAGTCACGTTATACTGGGCGAGCCCCAGGTTGAAGGCACTGAAGATAAAGGAGTTGATGACATAGTCACTTCCCCAGACGTTCACCATCCGAGACGGGGCCCCAGCAGCATTCGGGAACGGTGTGGGCCGCGAGCTGAATGCTACTTGGCGGCTTCTGGCACGAACCTCACCCTAAATTTGAAAGAAAAAAGTCATTATTCAAATGGTGCAATATTTTGAGAACATTTATACATCATGCAGACTCTCCAGGAGTGTTTTGGCATGGTTCTCCAATGTATCACTGGGGACTTAGGACTAACCAGGGCTGCATTTGTGGATTGTGATGATAAAGGGGATAATCCAGCTCTTAAAGGGTTAAACAATCCATGGTCTGCATAGCACCAAGAATGGACAATCACATCTGGGCAATCAGGTGGAATAATACTTAGTAATATCTGATTTGTGAGCATATGCATGGTAGGAGTATTGCCTACCTTGTGTTTGGACAGTAAGTAGCCAGTGCCAAAGGTGGGATCCTGTATAAGACGGTAGTCCAACACCAATTCTCTTCCAATATTCTGCATCACTGGTGAAGGAAAATGTATTGATATATGTTTTTGCAAAATTATTTCTGTATGTGCATCTGTCTTTACTGCTTTCATCTCTCTCTGTTTCCAGTTTTAATTTAGCTGGTTTATTTAAAGCAAATCATTCCATTAGTCCATTTAAAGGATATCATGCTTTCTTACCATCAACCTGGGACAACTTTGTCTGAAGATCCTGAGTAATAGCCTTTTGGGCAGCCTCACACATCTACAATTAAAATAATTAAGATTACTCATAGTTGAATTCCAAATTCCAAAATCGAGATATCTGTATAGATGATTTACTTGCCACTTTTTCTGCTTCTCTCCTGATTTTCCCTCTGAAGATGCTCGTAATAAGGTTAAGTAACCGTCCAATAATACCGCCACGGAACCTTATGCTGAGGCTGTTAACACTACTAGAACACCCCGTGCTCGACACTGTGGGTCTGCCAGAGCTGTCCTTCCCTGATTGATGAGTAAATAAAGATAGTTTTACATGTCTGTCTTAAGTTGATCAATTTGTGGATTATACCTATTAAATACATCAGTAGGAACATAGATGTAAATGCAGGTCCATGCCAGGCTTTTTTCCTAAATATGATATGTTTATTACCTCTTAACTCATTATTTAATTATTTATAAAAATGTAGCTCCCAATGCGACCAGGAGTCAATCAAAAGAACAGTTAGTTCAATCATTTAATGTCATTTTATGTAAACTCTTGAGTTCCAAATTATATTTACCCATTTTTACGGAGATGCGGAAGGAGACTCCAGAACATGAAGCGGAGACACTTCCACTGCCACGGATACGGCTGTTGCCAAAAAGTGAAAGGGAGTTATTTCGTATAGTTTTCATTTCATTAACGTTGAAGATCCTTTTTGAATCCTTTTACAGAAGAATATGAATTGCCCAAGGGTTTACCATGGCTTTCATTACTTTTCAGATTTCCAGTAGAATAATTAGAGTGACTGGCTAAACAAAATCATACTTATGAACAATTACGGCCAACATAAGTGATATTGGTTTGTGCAGAGTCAGAGTATGGCCTTGTAGATTGTAATGTATTCACTAACATAAAGAAGTTAACATATTATTTTTATAATTATAACTAGGTACTACTAAGAAATAGTGGACACAGCATATAGTTATTCACGCTGTCAATATGGCATGCATCAAGGCTTCAAATTTCTTTATCATCATGATGCATTTTCTGTAAGTAAGACATCAGCAGCCCATGCTTCTGACCCCTCTGTACTGTGTGGGTCCCATAGGTTTGATACAATTTACACTGTGAAAAATACGTTTAGATCCTAAGCATGTATTGTGTCCGTTATTCTATTAACTTCTATAGTATTGTATATACAAGTGTTTAGGTAAAAAATGTCTAAATTCTAAGCACTTTACAAAGACATGTTTAGATACGTATTTCCATTTTCTATAATGTGTTTCAAATTTAAAAACATAAAAACTTAATGAAAGTGTGCTAATATGTGTTTGCCATGTTTAAGTAAAAAGGTTTTGATGCTAAACACTTTTTTTAAATAGTGTTTAGATAAGTGTATAGAACCTAAACACATTGCAATTAAGCCTAAACACCTATTAAAGTGTTTAGTTGAAATGCGTTTAGAATAAGTGTTTAAAATAACGGACACAATAAGTGCTTAAATTCTAGACACTTTTTTTACAGTGCACTCACCAGCTATGTTAGCATGCCCCATGATATGGCAATGGCTTTGATTTTAAAGCTTAAAAGAATACTCACAAAAATAGAACCTTAACGCTTCCCCCCCAGTTGGCTTGTATGCTAAGGGCTGCATTAGAAGCCGCCCAGGTTAGGCCTGCATGTGGGCTGATGGTGACTGTTGATCGAGGCTTCCGAAAACTGGTGACCTTTATACTAAAATTGTCAACATATTTCATCAAAATATTAGCCTATTACCATGCTGCTGGACTATCAGGTAAATGTCTTTCTTCATAGGGTGCAATATTAAGTAATTTGGTAATCTAACAAGAGGCGCTGAAACTGTAAATGTAAATGTACATAGTACTGTAAACATACTTTATTTTGCGCTGTTCATTTTCACAATTTTCGCGGAAATGAAAATCCGGGAAAACATGAATATTAATCCAATATTGTTATATAACTACCGTATTTCAAAATACGCAAGTTCAAATACACATGAACTTGTACTTCGGAGTCGATTCACGAAAATATATATGCACGAATATATGTACGTTTACAGTACCAGGTATATCTACCAATTGTGACAATTTATGGGAATTATCCAGCCAACACACCCAAATGGGCCCCATATGGGTGTGTCTCTGGGCACCATGGGCTAGCCCATATCTGGGTATTAACTGGTAATTGTCTGGGCTTCCAGATGTGGCCCATCTGGGCTCAGCCCAGAATATCAACATGTCATGTTCGCACTGCAAATCCTTCAATTTATACTCTTCTCTGAAAATATTCAATTAATTTACATTTTAAATTGACAATATATGTGTTTTTGTAAAAGTGGGTTTCATCTGGGTTGGAAATGGGCAAACTTGGCCAATGTATCCCTGGGTTTTCCATGGGCTCAGCATGGGCAGCCAGATAGGGCCCAGGTGGGCTGAGCCCATGTACGGAACTTAGTTTTTAATGGATTTCTTGCATTGCAGATATTTTAATTTATCCTCACTTGTCCCGTTTTTCTAGGAAATGCAAGTTCAAATTATTTTTTTCTCATGCTATGTTGTCTACCTGGGTTTCACCTGGGCTAGAGCTGGGCTAAGTGGGCTGAGGTCTGCATCGGTTTTCCATGGGCTTGGTGTGGGTTGCCAGGTGGGCCCTATGTGGGCCAACGCACCAACTTCACTTTCTGGGCTAATTCTACCAACACAACTTTCATGATTACGTTTCAAAGACCTTTCCCCAAAAGAGTGGGGTTCACCTGGGCTAGGCCTGGGCTAAGTGGGCAAGTACTGTTCCTAAGCTTACCACTAGATGTCATCATTGAGAGTACATAGGATTTGATATCCTATAGACATTTTCTTGTCTTTATTACAATGAGCCATAAATTCACAATTCCTTTAAAACCATTGAAATGATACGGTTTTCACATTATGTTCATATTATACGAAATTGTTTACACAAGTTTGCATACGAATAGAGAAACGAGGAGCACTCTGATACTGACACCTTTCCCCGGGATATGTTCATAGTACATAATCCCAAGGCTCCCTCAGGTATCACTATCAGACTTACAGGAACTCTGACTGTGTCACCCAAAATGATTAGAGTTGATGATACTAAATGCAGATAAATTAATTGACCCGCTTGAATACTTGTTGGTAACTACTCTTAACATGTATGGTCATCAACTAGATGTATGGTCATCAATTACATAACAACTTCATAACAACTAAGCCCCCAACTGCTCCGCCCCCCCCCCCCATTACGTGTTCCCCAAATAAAGGAGCCCACCTGGGTCCCACTTAGATCTGAACAGGGCCAGCCCACTTCAAACCTGGGCAAGCCCTTCTGGGCCCCACCTGATAGCCCCGGTCAAAACGAAGTGGGCCTCAGATGGGCAGCCCATATGGGCCCCATAAGGCAGCCCATCTGTGACCCATCTAGGGCCCACTAGGGTGTGTTGGCTGGGTAGGTATTGCTATTTATGTAATAGTTTATAGCATATTTTCAACTCCCATATTTTTAATTCCCAGTGATATATGATACATGAGAACAGGAACTATTGCCTGAATCATGTCAGAACAGGACATCGGTATACACGTGAAAATGAGTGATCTCATCACTATGACAATTGAGATTCTTTGATAGGTGATGAAATGGGCATGTAAGTAGTTTTACTGTTTTAACTCCAGTTCTTATAAATACTGGTGTATTGGGACCGATTCTCATGTCCAAATGGCTGACACGCATTGAGACACATATCTAAACGGTTAACAGGCACTGGTGCATAGAAATACTAAGTGTAAACGAGATCATTTTGATACCATTTGATATTGTATTGCCAAAGAGGCTCTCCCATTTTCATTTAAGAATTGAACAAAATCCCATGAAAAACATAACTTCTACTTAAATCTGTTTTATTTGACTGAGTACACCAGATAAATGTATTATTACACTTACTTTGAGAAGGAGTAGGTTTTACTACCAGAACGTCCGTCAATATTAGGGATATTCTTGTTGGTGATCACTGTGGCCAGCCTGTCAGTGGCCACCTGAGCAGCTGAAGGAAGAATATCAGAATAAAAGAGCGTTCTTTACAGAGACACATTCTTTCACACAGGCACTGAGGCGGGGGGGGGGGAGGGGGTTCTGACCTCTCCTTTGAAGGGGGGGGCTAAACTGTTATGGCCGTTTTTAGCAAATCACAGCCAGCCCCACTGGGAATCGAGCCGGGGATCTTCGGGTTCTCAGTCAAATGACTTGCCAACTGATCTTGTGTGACGGTGGATAGTCCTATATGGTGCTGTATATAGGCCTAATGTAGCATAGGTGCGGCTGACAGACTATATATGGAATAAAAAGGTTGGAAAGCATAGACTGGAGTAAAGTGCAGAGTTAAAAATGCTCCATTCTTTTAAATGGTACCGTATATTCCCATGTATAACCCACGGATGCGAATCAAGCATCCAGTGCTGGTTATACAATATTTCTCAAGTCCAGATGCGGGTAATACGAGGGTTTTTATAAGTATAGTACAGTACTAAATCGGCGATTTTCAGAACCCAAATCTGGGTTATATGATTCTCCAAAGTCGGGGTGCGGGTTATACGCAAGGTGCGGGTTATACGCAGGAATTCACAGTAATACTGAGAGAAAAAAAATGCTTTAAAGACTGACAGATAGATAAACACCTTTTTTTTCCGATATCTTACGCCAATCTTTTCCTCCTGTATTTTCTTTTGGTATAATTCACCAGATCTCGTCAGATCTCGCCAAATCTTGAGCATATGATATATGGGGGGCTGTACCCCCAAACTCCCCTTTCGACCATGAGTATATCCCTCTCTCCCTGAATTTTTAAAAATTATTTCTCTGGCAGACTATCAGACTTAGACTGGCCTGCGTCGGCGAGAGCCTTCCTCCCCGCCACACTCTACCCCCACCCCTCCTCCCCTCCCCTAGCTGCTCCCACTAGACTAAGACAGTTGAGAAAATTACATCATAGAAAAAACCCGCTTTTGTCTTTATTCAAATTCTAAGACTTGATCAAATTTATATCAGTCTGTCTCCCTCTATGAATACTGACATCTGTACTTATCTATTGCATTGTCCCCGAAATCTGTCGGATTGTCTCGCAAATTCTGTCAAATTGTCCTGTCGAATGGTCCTGATGAACAGGCAATTAGTTGAATTGTCTCTTTGCCCATAGGGCTACCTAACTAAAGCTGTAGGCCTGCTAGACATAGCAAAACCTAGAGTGTTTGTTTCCGAACCAAATACAAAATGTTTTAAAACGTTCTAATACAATTGTTTGTTCCCATGCCATATACAAACGTTTTAAAATGTTCTAACATATACTTTCGTTTCCAAACCAAATACAAACGTTTTAAAACGTTCTAGGAATGTTTTCCTTTCGCTGGGCGTCTCTTTGAGTAAGGCGTTAGTCATATTCTGTTTTGCCTCAGTCATATTTGAATATCAGATCATTGGTACAAATGAAGAAATTGAGTCTAAAGCCTTGGATATCATGGAGAACTAAAAGAGTTAAATTCCCTCTTATTAATCTAAGAAGACTCACCCATATCGATGCCACTCTGAAGTATCCTTATCTGGAGTCCCGGGTTCTGTGCAGACACCCTACTGGAGGCCAGCACCAGGAGGAGGAGGCTGGTCACGGCTATCAGGCTACCCATGTTAATACACGCTACCCTGGAGGAAGGAGAGCTGCCTACCAAGGGAAGACGCTGCCTATTTATAGGTGTGTGGGCTATAGTATGGCGTTCCAAGTGTTAACATATGTAAATGCACAAATATTGGTAAGATGATTATTTATGCATCAGTTGCTAGATGGGTGGCACCTGGGACATCATGTAATTACTTGGATAATTCAGTTACATTCTGCACCCCATACCTGGATCTCTTCCTGGTTTCGGGTCTTGTGTTCATAGACCACTCAATCATGTAGCTGGCAAGTGAAATTATTGGGTAGCGCCAGGTGGGAAAATGCAATTATCATAGGGAAAGTCATGAGTTTCGAGTCTACAGGAAAGTAATCCTCCCGTTTTTCTTGGCTTCAATGTGCTCTCATGCAACTTATTTAGTAACAAACAACACATGCAAGACGTGTCAACCTGAATAATAAAAAGTAAGAGCACTTATGATATCAAAATCAGCATGTACTAGTCTAGTATCTTCTTGTAGCCCATATCTGTTTGACAATAACTCATTGGTAAAGGACATACAGCAGCTTAAATATGAATAAATAGGTCGATAAGTCGGTAAGATATAATCATCATTCATTTTCAATTCGTTTTCAATTTGTTTTAATGATTTGCTCAACGTTAACAAAATATTGATTAAATTGTCGTCCTATTTACATGATTGTGTTCAAATAAATATTCCATTTTACTCTTTAAGGCGAAAACAAACAGGGCACGTTTTCTATGCGCAGACGGTAATTACTATGGTGATGGGCGCTTGGAGTGTAAAAATGCCCTTTGAGGTGTTGTCTACGCGGCCACACACGGACGCTTACATGTGCTGTATGTTTCCGCCTTTACACGTCATTGCTTTACAATAAATGATGTATGAGTAAAAGGACCGCTTCAAGATAACTAAAATCTGCTTTCGTTGGCCACCATTAAATATATTATATTATACACAACTGAAATATACTATACCACACAAATCATATAAGAATTACCCGTTTCGATTGCCATCAGTTGCCAAAAAAAAGCATCACATGCCATATAGTATTATGTTTCCAGATGGATCTATTACAAGTGGGATCTAGCAACAGATAAACTGGGTATTTCCTTGGATTTCAGTCTACAGGGGGCCCAGCGTCAACAACATAACCAAGAAGTTTGACTGTTTTATAGTTTCAACTACATGTATTCATGTTATTTTCATCAAAGCAGATACATGAATATTTTCAATGGTGAGTAAAGTGGTATATCAATGAATTGTCCTATTCTGTTCTCAATCTCTCCTGTACCACTGGGGATATATACCACCTATAGTCTAGGACCAATGTGGTGTAATCAGCCTGGATAACATAAAACGTTCAATAAAGAAATGGTGTTTTTCTAAAGGTAGGTGTAGGGGGCCTCCAAATGTTGTTCTACACTGAAATGTTTTCTTACAAAATATAGATCTAATTGAGACAACTACCCCCTGTGATAGTCATGTCCTTTGATATATATTTACAATAGTGTACTCTCTTACCAAGTCATTTAAGATATGTTTTGATGTAATTTAAAAGTGATAATACTTAGAGGATTTCGTTTTGATGACATTTTTTACATGATACATTTAGAAATTTCTGTTCTGCAATACACTCCAGATACGATAGTCTACTTGAAATGCATAGAATTGAAACGTATTCGTGTATGGCATAAACTCCCCACTTATGTTGTTTTGGCTATTTCTGGCCCTTTTCAGGCTTATACCCCTACAGAATAACCAGTTTTGCACCAATTTATTCAAATTCTTGGTATATGTGAAAAAACATCCTAATAATTCGGGAAATCTCTATTTTTTGTGTATTGGTCCAACATTTTCTGTTTTCTGGCCCTCCAAAGGCCCAAAAACCCCTAAAAACCTCAAAAAACGCTAAAAATGACATGTTTTACATGCCTCCCATGTGTACTGAGGCAGTAAAAGCTTATTCCTAACATCATTTTCTATTAGGTCTATGGTATAGTCAATTGATTCACGAGGATTTCACTAGATATGTTCCGTATTTTTTTCTCCACAGTCATTTAAGTGTGTTTTGTGAGCAAAATATTCAAATGTCATTTCAGGTTGATACCTCTATATAGTAAATAAAGAAGATCCACACAGTCTCTATTGTATCCCAGACTGTGAGGTAACTCTTGTGTCTTCTGCTGGAAAAAAGAAATTTTGAAAAATATCAAATAATCTTGCCTCCAGGAGCATATGTCTATTGGGATACATATTTTCCGTCACGGAGTCACCCAGAATATTCGTCACGGAGTCACCAGCCACCCTGATGAAAATTTAAACCTTCATAAAATTGTTAATACCCAATATATTTAAGTTATCTCTGGTTTTCCTGTGTCCTACCCACTCCCTCTAATGTTATAATGCAAAAATCCACCATTTTTATGCTCATTTATACAAGAAATAATTTCCGTCACGGAGTCACCCGGGTGACTCCGTGACGTAAAATAGGTTAATAGGGGTACTTTAGGCCTATACTGTGCAAATTTGGTCTAACCAGATATCATGATGCTTCATATTTCTTAAAGTCCACATGATCAGGACACTGTAGAGTGAATTTAACCAATAATGGGACCATTTTGAGGAAACTAGGGTAAAGTTGAGAGTATGTAGTTGAAATGTTCATATTTCTGATAAATGTTCAAAATTCATCGGGCTGTATCTCAAAAACTATTACTCAGAGGATATCCATTGTTGGTATGCTTCAAGATATATGTTGGCCCAGCTTGTAAACAAAATTATTAGTTGCTGTGATGTATTTAAAACATTATGTTCATGATCATGGATTTTTGGTCACGGAGTCACCTGAAAAAAGGACAATAAACTTCACGAGGCGATAAAATCTGAACCGCTAGGGTTAGAAATGTATCAAAAAGTGTTCCAAGGAGCCAAGATATATACCTTTCAATATACTAAACTTGTTTAAACATATTAAGAACTTTCTGATTTGTCCTTCCTCTATCCTAAAACAACATAAGTCAGGAGTTTGAGCCGTATACTGAATTGAACTTGGCATATATTATGTCATCAATTACAGTTGAAGGTATATATAATGTATCAATAATATGTATTTAGATAGCTAACCTATTCAGGGATAGAGATATAGGTGGGAAAACACCCTTGAATCTGACAAGTGATGGTAAGTATAGCTTGAGGGCAGAGGGTATGTACTGGTCTCATTAAAATATCGTAAATTATCCTTGTTTTGTAACTTCATAGTTTAGCCAGTATTGATATGTGATTACATGGATGTAGTATTGAATCTTGCGGTATTCGTTTGATGTCTTTGGGCTGCTGTTGTCTTAATATTCGCTGAAAAGGGGAAGGAGCTGGTACTTACATATTTTGGCCATGTCATGTCATTAGTAATGGTCTCTTTACATCTCTTATTCCCAAGTGCACAACTGGGTTTCCCAGTTACTTTTGATTTCTTCCGCTTAAATGTAGTTATTTGATTCTATGAATAGACTCTTCCCAGTAAACAACAAACATTATACAATGTTATATAACATTTCTCTATGGCTTCTTATCATGGTAAAACGTTATATTATATTAAAAATGTTTTTCTGACATAAAATAATGTTTTTCTTGTTAGCTTGGGTACACCAAAATGGTTCTTTATAGAAATCAGCATACTTCTACATGGGTCAGATGTTCAAGCCCAGGACCACACATCCTGGTGCAAACTAAGTCAAATTAAGTCACCCCTGGAAGAATTGTGCAGATCTACAGGCTATCTCAATTATATCCAAAGAGGATGTTGGTGGTGGTTTTCATCTGTTCATACATTTGCTTTGTTGGGAGTACAAAGTCATTATTGCAATACTGTGGTTACCGCTTATTTACTGGAGATTAAGTATCAGTTATAGATTGTCTTGCATGGGCTGGATTCATACTTCATGTTGATAAGCCTGCTTATTGCTAGTGATGTTATCTTATTATGCTCTATATAAAATCATGAAACGGACACATCAATGCTATGGATTGTTGTTTTTATTATCGTTATAGTATAATGGATACAAGATGGTTCAATTTATTACGTGCAAATAGTCAGTTGTGGTTTTGTCATAGCTATTTCCATGGAGATTTAGATACTGAACATCATTTCCCTGTATTTTCCATATTTACACTGAGGGAGTTTGTCACGGACTTCCGGCGTGATACAGAATTGATATTCCACCCTGCATTGTAATACGGAAATTGATCTTGAAAGGTATCAGTCTCTTTTTTAAAATTTCATAATATGAGGTGAAACGAGTATTAACCCATACATATCAATCAGTATTTCAGTTGGATTGGACTCTGGAACATCAGTTTGGCGTTGGTTTTCATATCCTTTAACAACACATTAAAATAAGTGAACAAATGTGTATACAGATTGTACATCAAGTTTAGCTGTCAATTGTTGCTGTAAAAAGCATGAAGCACATAATTATATTTCCTTTTCTTGATTACTATCTAAATCAATGTTAAGAACTTTTCTGGAAATTTAAGCTGTAATAATTCCATATACTACAAAAGATACCGAGGTCATATCAAATTTTGCTCCTTTCTGTGTGTTTTTCATACATCAAGTTTGGCTGTTAATTATCACTGTGAAAAGCAGGAGGCAGATATATTTTCCTTCTCCTGATTACTATCTAAATCAATGTTAAGAACTTTTCTGGAAATTTAAGCTGTAATAATTCCATATACTACAAAAGATACCGAGGTCATATCAAATTTTGCTCCTTTCTGTGTGTTTTTCATACATCAAGTTTGGCTGTTAATTATCACTGTAAAAAGCAGGAGGCAGATATATTTTCCTTCTCCTGATTACGATCTAAATCAATGTTAAGAACTTTTCTGGAAATTTAAGCTGTAATAATTCCATATACTACAAAAGATGTCGAGGTCATATCAAATGTAAATACAATAAAAGACATTTCCATTCTATACATACATGCGTTAAACTATTTCACGGTGCATTTACAAGAGGTAACAATAAGCAATAAGGGTTGTCACAATTTGGACAATGCAGTTGTAAGAATTGATAATAGAGAGTAGGCAGTAGACAAGAAGTATAAGGAACCCATAAACGGCCACTAGGAGATAAAAATGAAAATGAAAGTATGCAATTTGCTTAGTATGATTTATCATAACTTTTCTAACATGACATCAGCTCCCTGTTACATGTTATATATCTATATAAATGTCCATTGCAAGACTGAATTATTGACCTCAGTATACTTGTTCTCATTCCGTTGTTCCTGGTCTGCTGTTTATGGACACTCGCGTCCTCTCAGGCAGGGTCTAATAGGAGGCCTACCAGGAGGCCTAACCGGAGGCCTGACAGGAGGCCTGACCACGGGGCCCAACGCTACATCTGTTGCAAGACACACGCTGCCCTAAAAGAGAATGAATAACGAATTCAGTCACTTTAGAATGTCTGCACAAAACTAATTTTTACGTAAGGCACTGCCAATATTCTTTGCCATTGGTAAAATCTGTGTACGTTCTAGACAATAAGATTAATGATGTTTGAAGGAAATGTTTTTCCATCGCTTCTTTCAGACTGTTCATATATGATCTATCCCAGAATAAAGTAGAGCAACACTCCTTTAGAGAAGTTGCTCCCTTGGAGTCAACATGGCGTCTGAGAAGGCGCCCCTGAGTATGGTGTGAGGTGGGAGTAGTGGCTCCCCCCTGTGAGAGAAGTAGGAACCATCTATAGACCGTCTCCCATAATATATCCTCATATTAAATATAATATAATACAATGCACTTATTTATCTGCAAAAAAAGTCAAAATGGAGTCAAGATATCATCTATGCGCTGATTCTTTTAAAATTATGGTATATATAGGACAGTGAAGGACATCACAATAAAGACTATTCTTGTATTCTTTAGTGCTTGTATTTTTATTTTGATCATCCAGTTAGGCTATACCCTTGTCTATAGCATGTCTGTAAGATTACTAAAAACCGTACCTGATGCAGAACAACAGCGGGTCTTGTGAACTTTGTTCCCTTGACATATGGTATGATGATTCCTTTCAGGCCGAGCTCTGCAAATATAGAATATGCATATTTCATTATTTATTATATTCCATCTATTTCACATAAGATCCTTTAGTGATTCTATTAACAGCACAAGAAAACAACTATGTTAGGCACACAGTGCAACTCACCGTTCAGCTTCTTGACTATGGCAGGCTTGGCAAATTGATCAAACAGGGACTGCAGCAAAGTGTTCTTTGGAAAAGTGAGAGAATATCAGGATGAGTAATTAACATACATGTTCACCTACAAAAGAACATTAAAACAAATATAAAAGCTTAGAAGATAGACCTTCTTCTTAACTACATTTTCCTGTCCTCGATCTCGCTCTCCCTCTATTTATCTCCCCTCTCTCTCTCTCTCTCTCTTTTTTCTCTCTCTCTGTTTCTCTGTCTTCCTGTCTGTCTGTCTGTCTCTGTCTCTGTCTCTGTCTCTGCCTCTTTGTCTCTCTCTGTCCCTCTCTGTCTCTCTGTCTCTCTCACACACACACACACTCTCTCTCTCTCTCTCTCTTTCTCTCCGTATCTAGTTATCTGCTATGTCCTATATATATATATATATATATATATATATATATGCCATCAATGATAGTGGATATATGTGTCAGCGACTGTACAGAAACTTACAGGTATCGTGCCAATGGTGGATTCAGTAGCCTGGAACTGAGCACTAGAAAAAATAAAAAGTTAGTTTATAAGACATTCATGGACGTTCATATTACACTTCACTAATCTCAAAAAATGAAAATCCCGATTCCAAACAGTGCATTTTTATTTGATTTTTATTCATTTCTAAGGAAACAGAGTATGCAACATCATCCAATTTTGTCAGAGGTCAACAGTAGATTAAGAAGTACAGATAAAAGTTTAGATGATCACCATGGTGTATATAAATACAATAATAAGGAGCAACGTTAACATGAGCATTTTCTATTGTTGGATAAACATACCTTAATGACACTACTCTACCGCGCACTGTGTGATCCTCAACTGAAACAGACACTTTAGTGCTGATACGCTGAAACAATAATGATTGACATTCCATCAGTGCAAGAAACAATAGAAACAGCAATGACAGCCAGAGTAGCAATAAAAGTCAACAAAATCAATCATTATTCAAATTTGACATAGTAGCAGCTCATAATAGGGATCGTTTATGCTACACATGAAAAGACCAAAAGGACTGATTTGAAAGGTCATGGTATATAAAAAATTACTTACCAGACCGAATTTGAATAGGGTGTCCTGTTGTCCTGTAGGGGTGGAGACAAGGAGAGCCACCTGCCCAGGTAGGGTGAGGGTGATGCCTGTACGTGAGGTCCGGATGGAAGGCACACTGGTAGCCTTCAGATTTAGTACTACTGCACTGCCATCTGGGTACTTACCACTCAACTAACAAGATAGAGAGAAAAGCAAACATACAGCACATTGGCAATGCCAGCTAATGACCAATTAGAGGAATAAAACAACTTAATAATGCTGTAATTTTGCCCAGCAAACAGTTTCAGGTGAATTTGAGAAATATTATCTGGTATACTTGATATCATTTATAAAAGGCAACATTCTGTTATTTCAACATAGTCTTTAGCATTATAGGAAAGTTTGTGAATAGAATGGAAAGTGAGACAGTTGGGACTAAAAAGGGCAGACAGGATGATATTTATTTAAATGGAGGAATTAATTAATGATGACCCATAATCTTTAGCATTGATATTGGCTCTTAAGATGTATTGCTTATGATATCCAAAGTAAAGTTCATATAATATCATCATGTTTGTTTATAGATATAGTTCAACCTTAATAGGCCTACTTACCCCTGGTATATCTGTTCCTAAGCAGGTAGCTGGGGGGCTGCATGATGTTTTCAAGTATTGTTGATTGCCAGGCAATATCTACAAACACCATAATTCATCAGATAGATATTGAATAGTTGTATTGTACATACTCTGCATAATCCTGCTTATGGTTTGGTGTAAAAATGGACATAATCCTTATTGTAATTTATGATAAAATATACCCTATTCGACGTAATAAGCACCCTCTCCCTAATAAGCCCCCCCCCCCTAATTTTTTCGGGAAATTTTAGATTAGAACAAAGGCTGAAATTTCACAATTTTGAACAGAATTAAACTCTTAAGTACTAAAACTACCATGAAAATAATGTTATAAGCGCCCAGGTCACTTATCACATTGAATACAGTAGTCATGATAATTGTCAATTATTGAGCAAGGAGAGTGTAAACCAGAGTGTCTACAAATGTAATCCTGTTTTTTTAATGGTTTAGAGAAATATTTGAAATCAATGATGGTGCTATCTAATGTCAGCAGTCAGTACACACTCTACTTGATATGTTCAGTGACTTACGTCCTGTGCAGTCAGATTATACTGGGCGAGCCCCAGGTTGAAGGCACTGAAGATGAAGGAGTTGATGACATAGTCACTTCCCCAGACGTTCACCATCCGAGTTGGGGCTCCAGCAGCATTGGGGAACGGGACAGGCTGTGAGTTGAATGCTACTGGGTGGTTTTTGGCACGAAACTCACCCTGAATTTGAAAGAAAAAAGTTGACATAAAAAGTATATCTGACACGATCTGCGAATAAGGTCCTTAGTGCAGGGTGCACTGAGGTCCCTTTTTCCAGTACATGTCATATATGTTGAATGTTTGAGAACACTTAACTCATGACAGGCCCCATATTGCTTTACTCATGCATTATGGCCTTAGTTGTTATCATGCAGGTCTAGCGAATCTACTTGCTAAGGCATGCATTCATATATCATGCCGACTCTCCAGGAGTGTTTTGGCATGGTCTTCCCATGTATCACTGGGGACTTAAGACTAGCCAGGGCTGCTTTTGTGCATTGTGACGATAAAGGGGATACTGAAGCTCTTAAAGTGTTAACCAATCAATAGTCTGCATAGCACCAAGAATGGACAATCACATCTGGGCAATAAGGTGGAATAACACCTAGTAGCATCTGGCCTGGGAACATATGCATGGTAGGAGTATTGCCTACCTTGTGTTTGGACTGTAAGTAACCAGTGCCAAAGGTGGGATCCTGTATAAGACGGTAGTCCAACACCATTTCTCTCCCAATATTCTGCATCACTGGTGAAGGAAAAGGTACAGATATATGTTTTTGCAAAAAGAAATACTGAATATGAACCATTGTATTTCTGTATGTGCATCCGTCTTTACTGCTTTCATCTCTCTCTTTTGTTTCCAGTTTTAATCTAGTTGTTTTTTTTAAAGCAAATTATTCTGAGTCCATTTAAAGGACATTATGCTTTCTTACCATCAACCTGGGACAACTTTGTCTGAAGATCCTGATTTATAGCCTTTTGGGCAGCCTCACACATCTACAATTAAAATAATTGAGATTACTCATAATTGAATTCCAAAGTGCCCTATGCTGTTAGCTCTTCTAAAAGGGTGAATCGACTGATGAGTCTTCACAATGTTAAATCTGACGGATTTACCTCAGTGGATTCACCCCTTTAAAGGTATACTCCAGGGTTCGGTCAATTCTGATCTACCCATAATATCTCCTAATCACTTTGGATTATATTTGTTTGATATAATTATGGTGATGTAATAGAAGCAAAGAAATCAATACCTCAAAGTGCTAGATTTTGATATATAGACATTTGGAGATAGGGCACCCTTAACTATGACCACGTATGGGTCATAGTTAAGGGTTATTTTTTCAACGTTTTTCAAATTTTTGAAAGATTGACCCATATTATCTCAACCAAATTTCTTAATAAATGTTTAGAGATTATATGCCACATTATCAATCCATGAAAATGAGTGGTCCTAGGTAAAACCAAAGAGCCATGACTGATTTAGGGGAAAAACACAAGATTAAGATTATTCTATTTTCTCTACATTTTGCGACACAGACAAAACATTGGCCAACATTTCACAATCAAAACCTTAGCCATCTGTACAAAAGATGCATTTTACAACGACAACAAAAAGTGATTCATTGAAGAATTGAAGCAGTTTGGGATTTATTCAAATATTTTCTAGTCAGCCTAGACACCTATAATAGCTTAGGGCACGGCTTTTTAAAGCAGAGAAAAACAGTGACAAGATGTGTAGAATGCCATAGTGGGGCATTTAAAGGGTTAGTAAAGGTGAGTTAGATGATATGCAAAAGGGAGATATGCTTTTAGCATGGTTTTAGGTAGTTACATTTTTTGCCACCAGGTGCCATAATGTGTAGACCCTGGTGTATACCTTTAAACTGCTGGTTATGGATGCAATGGACCCATTCAGGAACATTATCTAGATATTTAGAAACATAACTGTATTCTGTACGGATGATTTACTTGCCAATTTTTCTGCTTCTCTCCTGATTTTCCCTCTGAAGATGCTCGAAATTAGGTTGAGCAACCGTCCAATAATACCGCCACGGAACCTTATGCTGAGTTGGTTAACACTACTAGAACACCCCGTGTTCAACACTGTGGGTCTGCCAGAGCTATCCTTCCCTGATTGATGAACAAATAAAGATATTTTCACATGTCTATATGCAATTAAGTTTATCAATTTGTGGATTATACCCATTAAGTACATCAGTAGGAACACAGACCTAAATATAGGTCCATGACAAGCTTCTTTTTCTAAATTATTACGCGTTTATTCCCTCTCATTATAACTATTTATAAACATGTAGCTCCCAATGCCACCAGGAGTCAATCAAACGTACAGTGAGTTCAATTATCCAATGTCATTATAAACTCTACAGTGGCCTATAGTTCCAAATTATATTTACCCATTTTTGCGGAGATGCGGAAGGAGACTCCAGAACATGAACCTGAGACGCTTCCACTGCCAGTGATACGGCTGTTCCCAAAAAGTGATAAGGAGTTATTTCGGAAAGTTTTCATTTTGTCAACATTGAAGATGAATCCTTTAGGAATTTATTCACAGAAGAATATGAATTGCCCAGGAGTTTACCATGGTTCTAATGTTTCGTTATTTTTCAGATTTCCAGTAGAATAATGAGAGTCACTGACTAGACAAAATTATGTTTATGAACAATCACTACCAACATAAGTGATATTGGTTTGTGCAGAGACATGTAGTATGACCTGGTATATTGTAATGTATTCACTAACATAAAAAAGTTAACATATTATTTTTATAATTATAACTGGGAACCACTAAGAAATGGTGGACACAGCATATAGTTATTCACCCTGTCAAAATGGCATGCATCAAGGCTTAATATTTCTTTATCATCATAATGTATTTTCTGTTAGTACGTTTGTACTGTGTGGGTACAGTGGCCCAGAAGGGTTTTGAGTTTCAACTTTCACGTTTTGAATTGATTCCATTTGGCCCTTCTAGGCCACTGTACGTAGGGTTGATACAAGTTACACTGTAAGAAAAGACACTTATCTAATCACCTATTGTGTTCATTATTCTAAACACTTCTATAGTAAGGTATATACAAGTGTTGAGGTAAAAAGTGTTTAGATTCTAAACACTTTACAAAAAAGTGTTTAAATTCTAAACACTTTACAAAAAAGTGTTTAGATAAGTGTTTCAATTTTCTATAAATGTGTTTAAAATCTAAACACCTAAACTCTCATTGAAAGTGTTAAGCTCATATGTGTTTAAAATCTTAACACTTCTGAATAAGTGTTTAAAGAATTTAAACACTTATCCAAACACTTTGCACAAAACTATTTTAATCTAAACACTTTTGCAGTATGTAGGTAAAAAGTGTTTAAATGCTAACATTTGTCAAAATAGTGTTTAGAAAAGTGTACAGAACCTAAACATATTGCAATTAAGTGTTTAAAGCCTAAACATTAATTAAAGTGTTTAGTTGAGATGTGTTTAGAATCTAAACACTTTTGATAAGTGTTTAACATAACAGACACAATAAGTGTTTAAATTCTAAACACTTTTTTTATAAGATACTTACCAGCTATGTTAGCATGCCCCATGGTATGAAAAGGGCTTTAAGTTAAATGCTTAAAGCAATACTCACAAAAATAGAACCTTAACAGTCCCCCGCCAGTTGGCTTGTATGCTAAGGGCTGCATTAGATGCCGCCCAGGTTAGGCCTGCCTGTGGGCTGATGGTGACTGTTGATTGAGGCTTCCGGAAACTGGTGACCTTTATACTGAAATTGTCAACATATTTCATCAAAATATTAGCCTATTACCATGCTGCTGGACCATCAGGTAAATGTCTTTCTTCACAGGGTGCAACATAGATAATTTGTTAATTGTAATAAGAGGCTCTGAAACATATAGTCAACCCAAATGGTTGACAAGCACTGGACACATATCTTAATTTCTGATACACATTGAGAAACTGACCCGAATGGCTAATTCTCACTTATCAGGTATCCCCCGAGTGGGACACCCACATTTAGAGGTGGCCACATTTATGGGAATTATATATTGCTATTTATGTAATAAATTTAGCATATTTTCAACTCCCATATTTTAAATTCCCAATGATTTAAGACACATGAGAACTGAATCATGTCAGAACAGGACATCAGTATACACATGAAAATGAGATTCTTTGACAGGTGATGAAAAGGGCATACAAGTAGGTTTACTGATTTAACTCCAGTTCTTGCCATTGAGCTATCTCAGTCCCAATACTGGTGCATTGTGGCAGATACTCATGTCCAAAGGGCTGAGATGCATTGAAACACATATTTAAATGGTTGACAGGCACTGGTGCATAGAAACACTAAATGTAAAAGAGATCATTTGGGTACCAATTGATATTGTATTACCAATGAGGTTCTCCCACTTTTATTTAAGAATTGAACAAAATCCCATGAAAAACATAACTTCTACTTAAATCTTAAATCTGTCTTATTTGACTGAGTACACCAGATAAATGTATCATTACACTTACTTTGAAAGGGAGTAGGTTTTACTACCAGATCTTCCATTGACATCAGGTATGTTCGTGGTGGTGACTTTTGCAGCCAGCCTGTCAGTGGCCACCTTAGCAGCTGAAGGCAGAATATCAGAATAATAGAGCATTCTTTACAGAGACACATAATGATTTCACTGCCATCTCATTAAACACACACGTGAACGAAGTGACTAAACGTCCCCAGTTTTCACCTACTTCCTTTTCATTCTTTTTCTTTTTCAAACTGATAAATCATATAGAGCCTACTGTGGGATGATCTGAAATTAAGTAAGTCGATAAGTATTAGGGTAGATTCACTATGACTAGTATGAATCGGACATATAACCTCAGATCGACAGTGAAATTTGAGGTTATTTGTGTAGATTGTGACTTCTGGATTTTGTTCCTTGAAAAAATAACACAGAAACTTTACCATTATGCACAAATAAAAAGCTTAAAATGCTTGAATAACCAAAAAAAAACATGTGTCTGTCTAAATCATGTGTCTGCCTTTTGTCGTCATGATGCATGAATGCAGCATTTGAGAATGGTATCCCGTTCCTGGGGGGCATTTCTCAAGTTTGAACGATTCATTCTGCTTAATATTGCTTAAGTAAAGCTGTGAACGATTCATGCATCCCTTATATATAGCTAAATCGTCCAGTTAAATTGCCCCCTCTATAAAATAAATATATAGTACATAGATTTCGTCTGGGCCACTTGAGTGGGACTGACTAGGGGGGGGGGTATAGCAATTAAATGGTTATGCACACATGACGAACATTTAATCCTTAGAATGTAAGTGAGCTATAAAAAATGATTTCTGGTGAAGGTATGATGCACACGGTATGCACACATGACGCACAAATGATGCACACATGACAAACATTTAATCCTTAGAATGGTAAGGGAGCTATAGAAAATTATTTCCAGTGAAGAGATGATGCACACATGATGCACACATGACGCACACATGACGCACACATGATGCACACATGACGAACATTTAACCTTTAGAATGGTAAGGGGGCTAGAGAAAATGATTTCTGGTGGAGGGATGACGCACATATGATGCACACATGACGAATATTTAACCTTGACCATAAATCATTTTCTACAGCTACCTGATCATTCTAAAGGTTAAATATATGTCATGCGTGCGTGGTCACATACCATACTCTGTCATGTTGTGATACATGTGTCTGTCATGTTGTGATACATGTGTCTGTCATGTTGAGATACATATGGCTGTCATGTTGACATACATATGGCTGTCATGTTGACATACATATGGCTGTCATGTTGACAGACACGTGGCTGTCATGTTCACATACATGTGTCTGTCATGTTGTCATGTATTACCATATCTATGCTATGTGGACACTGGCCTATACACCTTTTAGGATAGGTCTGGCCTAAAGCTCTGAACGAAAGCTCTGAATGAAAGCTCTGGACGAAAGCTCTGGATGAAAGCCATGCTTTAAACATATAGCATACCAAAGAATTTGATAACCAAAGAATTCACCCTGGGCGATTCTCACATTCTTTGCACATTTGGGCAAAGTGCAATTGTTTCCTATTGAGAAATGGGACCCTGGTGAATCTACCTTAATAGGGCGGAAATGCATATTGCCAATGATCTTAAAAGAGAACAGTTTCACAGAAGTTTTGGGGAAAACGCCTTTAAATTTGCAATTATAAAGACTATGGGAGATATGCATGTCAGCTAGTGAGTTTGAGTTTGAGTATCCTTTAATGTCGAAAATCACGCTATAGTGGTCTTCCTATTATGGACAAATAAGGTGACCAGTTCCTCGGTAATTATATATATATATATATATATATATATATATATATATATATATATATATATATATATATATATATATTATATATATATATATATATATATATCATGAGTACATATTTTCTTCTATTCTCAGAGTAGACAAAATTAGAGTATACTAAGGTACAATAATGTATAAGCGGTCTTGATTTAACTTTGTAATGATTATCCTACCACATATTTCGCCCTTTTATATGGTTTGTCTTAGTAGACTCTAAACCGTTAAGTTCTGGTACACAACTTTACCGGTAGTCGTATACTTCAATATACAATGTTACAATTAATTATGCTTAAATCACTTATTTCGACTTGCATAATGAAACCTTTCTAAAATCAGTGTTATAGTGAGCACATCCCTTCTCAATCATAAAGGAGTGCCTCCATCTACGACCGTTCATCCGTCCGTCCATAAAATCCGTCCAAAAAAGCAGGTATCTGGACCGATTTGATGGACGGATGGAAAACCCCACTTGCACCAACAACCGTCCGTCCATTCCGTCCATCAATCTGTCCAGTTTGTGGTCTAAATCTGGACGGATTGATGGACGGGATGGACGGGATGGACGGAATGGACGGACGGATTCCGTCCATTAATCCGTCCATCAATCCGTCCAATGCATCCATCACACATATGGACGGAAAATCCTGTTTTCTGATGGAAAAATGGACGGACGGAAATATCAAACTTTTTTGATATTTCCGTCCGTCCATTTTTCTACAGAATCCGTCCATTCTCTGGTGATCTGTGATGGACGTAACGGACGGATTGATGGACCAGAAACTGGGCGGATTTATGGACGGAATGGATAGACGGTCGTTGGTGGTTGGTGGAAGTGGGTTTTGTCAATCCGTCCATCGAACCCGTCCATTTCCCTGCTTTTTTAGACGTTTTTTATGGATGGACGGATAGACGGTCGATGGTGGAGGCACCCCTTAATACTTCGGACTGTCCTATTTTCGGTCCCTACCCTCAACACAACTAAGTCTGGTGCTGGTCAAACCCATGATCTTATAAATAGAGTGGTTTATGGTTTTTATGTTCTATGGAATACGGCCGTGCATTGAGATAACCAAGGAACCCCCCATGAAATAACCCACGGCCGTATTTCACGGCCCTGTGACGTCATCAAAACGGCGGTTTGTTTACATTTGAATGGAATAGAAAGAGGTCATTTCAGCTCTTTCGGGCTCCCCCCTACCATAATTTTGATATTTTGAATCGAAAAAGGTAAGAAATAAACACAAAGGTACACTCCTTTAAGTCTGTTGACTGGGTTATTTCACTTGCTGACCTTCGGGCCACATTTCACTCGACCCCAGGTCAACTTGTGAAATAACCCAGTCAACAGACTGAAACTCGTGCACCTTTGTCTTTGTATCGTATGATCAGATTATGAATAGAAAATCAATAAGTCAATGGTGTTCTTGGCGGACTTCAAGAGTTCTTGATCCGACACTGCACTTTGGGGGTGCATGTGAGGGGGGATGGGTTTACCGTCACTTAATAGTGAGTTCATCCCTTCTAGCACATTAAACCCCCACCCACCCTATAATATATACTCCCTAAAGTACTGGTCCTTGCTCCACTCCGACTCTCAGTGGAGGAGCAGTAAGCATTGGTTTTGTGAACCTCTTTTTGCCTAAAATATTGAAGAAAAATGATTTAAGATTGTGTTCGAAGTATTACTAAGTGTTAGTCCTTATAGACTAAAGTGTAAGGAAGGAAATAAACAGAATTTAATCATATAAAAAAATACCCCTTTATCAAGAGCACATAAACTGTTTTAATATATCAAAATTAATCTATAAAATGGAGACTGAAAAAGTGACAATAAATTAATGATATCCCACCAGTGATATTCTGGCCTTTGTCCGTGATGGCTAACAACTCAGTCGCTAGTGATTAACATAGTTATTATCGGCTCCCTATACGACCAACCTAGGTTAGTTAATACTGTTAGGTTGGTCTGAACTTCTGTTTTGCCTCAGTCATATTTGAATATCAGTTCATGGGTACAAATGAAGAAATTGAGCCTGAAGCCTTAAAGGAGACCTAAAAGGGCTAAATTGTCTCTCACTTTCTCTCACCATGTTCCACAATTTGTATATGATTCGCTCAGCCTCCCTCACCCACCCCCGCTCCCTTCAGATTTTAATCAACATCACTCCCTAATCATTGTAACATGTAAGCTAAAATTAATCATCCTAATGACATTAATCTAAGAAGACTTACCCATATCGATGCCACTCTGAAGAATCTTGATCTGGAGTCCCGGGTTCTGTGCAGACACCCTACTGGAGGCCAGCACCAGGAGGAGGAGGCTGGTCACGGCTGTCAGGCTACCCATGTTAATACACGCTACCCTGGAGGAGGAGAGCTGCCTACCAAGGGAAGACGCTGCCTATTTATAGGTGTGTGGGCTATAGTATGTGTTGACATATATATTAATGCACAAATATTTGAAAGATGATTATTTATACATCAGTTGCTAGATGGGTGGCACCTGGGACATCTTGTAGGCCTAAATCAGCACATTCCGCATCCCAGACTTGGATCTCTTCCTGGTTTCGGGTCTTGTGTCTATAGACTGCTCAAACATGTAGTTGGCAGGTGGAATTGTCAGGTGAAAATCCAGGTGAGAAAAAATGAGTTTTGGGAGAGAAAAATGGGTTTCGGTTGTACAGGGAAGTAATATTCCTGTTTTTCTTGGCTTCAATGTGCCCTCAGTAGCAAACAAGACGTGTCAACTTATATATGATTATTATTATTAATGAAGATACGCTGAAAGACTACTCCTAGACTTTAAGGCCCTCACAAAGTCTCCCGATAACATGAAAGTACTTTCCGTTAAACATCATCATATCACACAACTTGTAGCTTATATATGTAAAAGAACTCTCCATCCACATATTGGATGAAAGTGGACAATGTCAAGTTAGTTACCATTTCGGTACCTAAAGTAATAAGAAATGACCAGGGGAAATGACCCTCTTCGGGGTCTAAAGGGCGGCTATAGCACAAAAGTGTAATAGAGTAATGACTCTCCATTACATATGTGATGGTATTTTTGTGCTTATTGTGTTACCTGACATCTTCGGAGGAGTGTATATTTTATATGAGAAGTGTCAATAAACAAGGAATGAAAAAAATCATTTTCTAGGTAAATACGTACTTGTAGCTCATTTTCAATTGGCATTAATCCATGGGTTTAGTACACACAGCAGCATAAAGACATGATGATATATACCACCTAAGGTCTAGGACCAATGTGGATAACAATAATAACCACCGTAAAACCTTGGTTATAAGCTGAAGTTTTTTGGCGTTTTATTGTGCTATAAGCCGAATTTTTAGCCCCAAACTCCCAGTCGGCTTATAGGTGAGGTTTTAATAATGTAGGAACATAGTGAAAACAAATTTCAAGCACTCTTGTTATAAGCCGATTATTTACTTCCAAACTCACTTTCGGCTTATAACCAAGCTCGGCTTGTAACCAAGGTTTTACGGCAGAAGCTGTTTAGACTAACCCCTTATTTTGGAAAACCGTATAAGTCTCACAGAGCATCTGAATTTGGCCACTTCAGTACTGTAATATACATATGAAAACACCCGCAACCTGACCCGAGGATGATCCTATAAGCCACACTGGCGATCTGATTTGCGCACCAGCTGAGGCTTCTACTTGAAGTTTTACATTAGTATATTAGGATATTTTCGCGTCGAGTAACATGTTCACCATTTAGGTAAATCTAAGTAATAAAGACACCATCAAATATGTGGGACAAGAGTATCTATTGGCAGATGTATGCACTGTGTAGATTCTACTGTAAATCTACAGTAGATTCTACTGTGTACCTACACTAACTATAAATTTACAGTGTAGGGTTTTTCACTAATTTACAGTTGGTGCCTAAGGGTTTGTTAACGAAACACAATGTCATGTCAAACCGTTACCTCAGTTTAGTACACGAGTACTATATGAAGAGGTTAAGTGATGGAAAACCTCCGAGGAGGTGTAGTATTTGCTGTAAGACCTCCGAGGCGTAGCCGAGGAGGTTTTACAGCAAATCCTACACCTCCAAGGAGGTTTTCTAGCTTATACTCCATCTCCTAATGCAAACTATGCTAATTTGCAAATAGAAATAGTAAATTTGTTGCGTTTTTCAAAAGACTTTGTGTGAAACGTAACAAGCTCAGGCCGGGATTCGAACCTGCTATGGACAAGGCATTTCTTGAATGGGTTTTGGCCGATTTAGGAAAAGGTATTTTGAACTACAGTCTTAACAGTAAGTGGTCCTCTATGGCGCAATGGATAGCACAGTGGATAGGCATTAGGGACCTTTAGCAAACCACGTAAAAGCTTATAAAACGCAGACGTAGCAGTGCTGAAAGGATAGGATACGTCTGCGTTTAATGAGCTTTTACGTGGTTGCTAAAGGTCCCTAATGTCTATGATGTAGGTTCGAATCACATAGGAATTCTTTTGACAGGGATATCTACATAACTTTATTTAGTCTATTATAATACATCTTGCAACTCATTTGGTGGCTAGATCATATATAATAATGCAGGGTAGTAAATACTGTGGTACACACGGCCCTTTTATATAATAGCCCATCCAGTCTAGGCGTTGCTACATGAGTCCTACCTGTGTAAGTTCGAGTCTCACACGGACCCCATCCTTTTTTGTTTGTTGCTGTCATGTGGGAATTTAAAAAGAAGTGCCTTTCAGTAGGTGTTCTACCCAGGTTCGGTCCGTATGGGCCCTGTGGACCTGCTGACCAGCCTTCGGCTGTGTTGGATTTAAAACTATCTATATATGGGTGTTCTACACCTTCCCTACTGTGTGCAGGCGCCATGGCTGTGTGGTCTAGGGGCTGGCACATGGATCACAAATCGCACCCACATGGGTTCGACTCCCACTAAAAGCTGTCATTTTCCCTCAATAATTAGAACCCAAAACCTCCGTTCAGACTCCACAAAACCTCCGGACAGCACTTGCAAAACCTCCGGACAGCACTCCCACTAGAAAATCCTCCGGACAGCACTTGCAAAACCTCCACCCAGGCTAGCAGAAACAGGATATGATAATAAACCTACAGTAGGAACAATAGGACCAACACCTGAACGGAGTATAATTCCAAAAGTTTGAGGCATGTATACTGATGTTTGTACTAAGTTTACCATATAATGTAAGTATAGTGCCAAAAGATATGACCTTAGCAGAGACCGGATAATAACCCCCCCCCCTACACAAACACACACACACAAGCTCATTTTCATATGTCTGCTCATGCCTATCATCTTCGTAATTCACATATTAGTGTATTTCAAAACGATCATGTTAAAAAACATCTTTGATAAAAATGTGCATGTACCCCAGAGCAGTGTTTGGTTAAGGCTTTAGAGAAAAGAAGGTAGCAGTCTCATCATCTCATTTCATCTCGTCAAACGGGAAGTAATAATCAGTTCTGAGTATTTATTGTTTTAATTTTTTGAATGAATGTAATTGTGTGTTTACACTTAGCTCTCACCAAAGAAAAAAAGAGATCCTGGTTGCAGAAAGGCAATGCACCGGATCTTGTAATTACGTATTGTCTTGTAATATGTACGGTATGTTATGTTATAAATTTGTATTTGCGAGATCACTGTTTTAACGTCATGATAATGCGCCGGTCTCAAAAGAGCGCCGGTCTTGTATAAGCGCCGGGGGTAGATGGGGTATTGAACTCTTGACGCAGCCAAATTGAAGAGCGCCCTGGCGCTCTTTCGCGACGGTAAGGTATATATTGCGGCCCTTCCTTCTTGTTTTTACATAGATAATATGAAATATTATGTATGGATGTTTTTGTAGTAGGTAAAATTAGATATAAGATAAAGGACTGTTATAAGCTCCCGGATACTATAGCAATGGCAAAGAAGGCATTAGACTGGCTGAGTTTAATACTTAAGAGACTTCGAAAATGGCGTTCATGTTGTTTTGCATCCAAACCATTTGCACTGATACCTTTTGCACTGATAATGATGTCTTCTCTCAGCTCATCAGCGAGATAACACAATCAAACTCGGGCACTGCTAGATCATCTTGGTATATACACAATATTGCTTAATCAGGTACTTTTGACGTTTAATATTACTGGTCATATACAGATCTATGTGTTAGTACAAAGTGAATCAACTAAGATTAAGAAAAAAAAAGTTATCGAAACTAGATTGTATAAAAATAAAAGAAAGTTTTCTGCATGGTAAAAACTGACCGAGATTCTTTAACTGTGATGACAGATGGGTATGACACTGTCAACATAGGCTGGGCTACCTGCCCTGGTCGCTGTGTATGTGGGACCAGTCTACTGTCAACATGACGGATCCCAATGCAATGTGGTAGTATTATTAGAGAAAAACTAGATTAAATGTGCCGTGTTCTTCCTGAATGTGCACTGGTTGAAACCCCCTATTGTAGAGGCTATGAGAAATTGCGTGATAATGTGCAAAAACGTTTCGAAACCATTAATAGGAGAAAAACAGAGATAAGAAAGCTGCTGGTATTCCATAATTATGCTTTGTGCTAGTGTAACTGTCCCATACGCAGGCGGCTAGTGGATTAGACTCTGATTGTGGACAGATTCGACAAATAGAGTTTGAGTTGAGGAAACTTTTATAATTGGACAGAATTCTGCAGCATTACACTATACGTCTCTCAAAAAGAGCCAATGTTGGTAAAAGTTCATAAGTACACTCATGGTATAATGGATATTTATTTAAATACAGTCAAATACCGATCGCTTGCAGATAGAGTACACATAGGAAACGTAAAATTTGATAAATGGGAAGCAAAGCAAATAAGTCGGGTTTTTTCACAGACCCCCGCTAACATGGTCTCCATCAGGGTGGTATTTTTAAAAAGAAAGATTTGGACGTGATCATTTCAACGAGTAGAAAAGATGACAATTGGTATCCATCCACAAGTGTTCGGCTAAGGATATATAACATTGTAGAAAGTATATCCCATATAAGATACAATGTTCATATTATGTAGTTTCATAGATGTGTTATGGAACTCAACAGCACAGTCGACTATCTTGCAATTTTGAGACTATCTAGCCTGAGGGTTGCAAGATACTAACAAAACTATAGTATTTTGAGACTATCTTGCAATTTTGAGACTATCTAGCCTGAGGGTTGCAAGATACTAACAAAACTATAGTATTTTGAGACTATCTTGGATTTTTGAGACTATCTAGCCTGAGGGTTGCAAGATACTAACAAAACTATAGTATTTTGAGACTATCTTGCAATTTTGAGACTATCTAGCCTGAGGGGTTGCAAGATACCCTCAAAATTTTGAGACTATCTAGCCTGACGTGTGGTTTGAGACTATCTCGCAATTTTGAGACTATCTAGCCTGAGGTATGCAAGGTTGTCACAAAACCATAGTATTTTGAGACTATCTTGCAATTTTGAGACTATCTAGCCTAACAAACACTCCATGTTTCTAAGTTAATGCAAAGGTCACCAAAATTAGCATGTAAATATGTTTAAATAGGCCTACCTTACACAGACATAGAGGGGTCGGAATTTTGCCCCTTTTTGCTATTTTCACTCAGCTGATGGAAAATTCAGCCCCCTTCCTACTTTTCACGGAGGTTTTTTTGGGGAAAAAAACACCCCCCTTTCTCATTTCCACGGACGTGCCAATTCAATGAAAACGTACCCCTTTCTCAGCGTTTTCGTAACATGGATGGTGTTGGTTTCCACTCCAAGTGCAGGGACCGGGTATCAGGTTATACTCCAGGAAGTTTGACTCCTGTAGGGAGTGGGGGCAGGTGGATATATAGACCGGCACAGCAGTCTCCAAAGCTCGGGATGAAGAGTAATGTGACATAATGTGAGAACAAACTGTGGGAAGCCTCACGATTGTGAAAAATATGAAAGTCACTGGTAAAGATTAGCAGAGACATGCAATTATAAGATTAGGGGAGATATGTATAGGGCGTCTAAGCATGCATGGTTACTGGAGATATGTATACACGTTTGTATACACTCGTATAACGACATTATAAAATTTTATATGTAAAGAGGTTAAGAACATTAATATCAACCCCCAGACGGCCCCGTATAATAGATGAATGAATAAATAAATGAATGAATTAATACAGTGACTATTTATGGGTACCTTATTTTATAACCTTGTCGCCGTGTCGATTTTTAGAAAACTGCCTTGTCACCGTGTCGATCTTTATCTATATGATATGGTTTTCTGCATGGTAAAAACTGACCGAGATCCTTTAACTGTGATGACAGATGGGGATGAAATGGGTTCTGTTCTTCCTGAATGTACGCCCGACTGGTTGACACCCCCTATTGTCGAGGCTATGAGAAATTCCGTGATTATCCGTAGAAACGTTTCGAAACCATCAATAGCAGAAAAGAACAGAGATAAGAAAGCTGCTGGTATTCCATATGCTCTTTGCTAGTGTAACTCTCTGGTAGAGAGGCGGCTAGTGGATTTTACTCTGAATGTGAACAGATTTGACAAATAGGTTGTATTATAAATATTCCCTTTATATACAATAGATCAACCACAGTTACAGTATATGTGATATACTCTCAGGTCTTATACTTTCAGATCTTACACTCTTAGTTCTTATACCCGTGTACGGAACATACTCTAACAGAGAACCTTACTCCTACCTATACCACACCTGAAACTATGGAAATATATAGGAGAAAATCAGGGTAGGACAATATGCTCGTTATAACCCAGGCGTGAAAATTTCTTAAGCCCCCCCCCCCCCCTTCAAGCGTGCGTAGAATACTTCACGCCCCCTCGCCGAAGGAACCAAAAAAAAATTGCTCCCCGTCTTAAAATATAGTAACGTGCAGGCTTTTTTCGCTAAAAATGGGCATAATTTCTTTTATGCCCCCCCTGTAATGGAGTGTTCATTTATTAATTACAGGGGGGGTGGTGAGATTTGGCGCGGAGGGGTGAAATTTTTTTTAAGCCCCCCCCCCCCCTCCTTTGAGAGCGCGTGGAATGTTTCACACCCCCCTCGCCGAAGGCGGTGAAAATTCCCCCCCCCCTTTGAACTATAGTAACGCGCTGGCTTTTTTTCTAAAAAGGGGCTTCAATTTTTACGCCCCCCCCCCTCCCCCTCAAGAGGGGTCGGAAATTGTTACCCCCCCCAAAAAACCCACCACCCCCCCCCCCCCTCTGTAAATAATAAATGAACACTCCCTAACTAACAAGAAAATTGGGGCTATGGCCACGGCCCGGGGTTTGCAACAACTATGCAAATAGGCCTAACCCCTCGGGGGAAATCTAGGTGATGCTCCCGCAAACTTAGCACTTTTCTTTTTTTTTTGTATAGGATAAAGGCCTATATGACCCCTTCTGCAAGTTTCCTATGGGCCTGGAGTAGGATTGAATTGATACAGTATCGCTTTCTGACCATATCAATAGCATACAAGTCTCGATCTAAGCTTTCTTTCTATAATTAGACAGACTCTAGACCTAGATAATGTTCTTGTCAACCATTTATAATATTTTAGTAGGCCTGCATCTAGGCAGCCACATACCCCGACCCCAAACCGTCCAGATCCTACCTCTGGTGATTGTTTCCCTGTTTACTGGACAGGAACGACTACTGAGTTTTGCCCAGCTTTATTTTTGAGGCGACCCATTGTAGAATTAGGTATTCTAGCTAGGGTAGGTATACAGTAACACGGACACATGTTGCTTAGTTGACTGCTTGGTGAATACTAACTTTATTTCCTCTCTCAGGGTCTCACCCCCTCCAGTATAAAATCCGTTACAACATGTTCTCTCACAATGCTCACACAAGCCATTGTTATACATACACCCTAAAGTACACCAATCCCTAATACTAACAACCACTAAGGCCTCCTATGCTTACATACAAGACCAGCTGAGACTTGCATGTAAGGAAGGCTACCTTAATTAGAGTCACCTAGTACAATGTATATTACCAACATGATAATTATATCATATCTGACTTCATGACTTCTTATGCTAGGTTACCAACATCAGACTGACATATTGTGTGCTATATCACTTTATACTCTAGGATGAGTACTTCATTCTACATATCTCCCCCATTTTATTAAAATATTTTCATATGATTGATGAAAATATGTAGGATACATCGCACATTCCACAAACCCCCATGTCCTCACAGAGGGTAACAGGGAATACCACCTCTATGATCATACCAGTCACATGAAACTCGTGAATTGAGTCACTTCTATGACAGAACCATACTCATACCCCAAATAATCTGACAGGGTGGGCAAACACATCCACCTCTGTGACAATACAATAATCATATCCCAATAATCTCACGGAGTGGGCAAACACATCCACCTCCGTGAAAATACAATAATCATATTCCAAATAATCTCACAGAGTGGGCAGGCACATCCACCTCCGTGACAATACAATAATCATATCCCAAATAATCTCACAGAGTGGGCAGGCACATTCACCTCCATGATAATACAATAATCATATCACAATAATCTCACGGAGTGGGCAAACACATCCACCTCCGTGACAATACAATAATCATATCCCAAATAATCTCACAGAGTGGGCAGGCACATCCACTTCTGTGACAATACAATAATCATCCCAATAATCTCACGGAGTGGGCAGGCAGATCAACCTCCGTGACACTATAATAATCATAACCCAAATAATCTCACGGAATGGGCAGGCACATTGACCTCCGTGACACTATAATAATCAAATACCAAATAATCTCACAGAGTGGGCAAACACATCCACCTCCATGACATTACAATAATAATATCCCAAATAAACTCACGGAGTGGGCAGGCACATCCACCTCCGTGACAATACAATAATCATATCCCAAATAATCTCACAGAGTGGGCAAACACATCCACCTCCATGACAATATACTAACTCGTGAATTGAGTAAAATATTATGACCTCAATGTGAAAATTGATGGGAGGCTAGCTGGCAGGGGGACCAGCTAATAGGCAGCTAGGCACAGGTTAGGGTGAGGGAAACCCAATACTGCTCATCTACACTAACCTACCTTTCCCAAATCTCACAGGGACAAAACATTAAGAGGAAAAAAAATCAAACCAATGGCCACACAGGCCTCAACTCTCAATGGCCACACAGGCCTCAACTAACTATGGCCACCCAGGCCTCAACTAACTATGGCCACACAGGCCTCACCTAAAACTAAATATACCTTCCATCACAACAAAGCTGGACCTCCTCAACAGCCTTCTCAACTACACAAGCTAAATCATCATTTCTATAAGGCTAAATATGTGCCATCCAGGTCCCATACTACTGAGCAGCCCGGACACAATGGAGGGGAATACTCTAAGGATTGCTGGTATGACTAGCCTCCATTACATAGACCAAACCACCCATGTCTTCACAAACAATTTTTCCATCTCCCTGATACTTTGACCTTTAAGAAACTATCTCCCCATCTCCCTGATACTATGAACATCTAACAAACGATCTCCCCATCTCCCTGATACTTTGACCTTTAACAAACGATCTCCCCATCTCCCTGATACTTTGAACATCTAACAAACGATCTCCCCATCTCCCTGATACTTTGAACATCTAACAAACGATCTCCCCATCTTCCTGATACTTTGGACATTTTAACAAAGATCTCCCCATCTTCCTGATACTATAAATATTCAACAAACAATCTCCCCATCTCCCTGATACTTAAGACATCTAACAAACGATCTTCCCATCTCCCTGATACTTTGAACATCTAACAAACAATCTCCCAATCTTCCTGATACTTTGAACATTTTAACAACGATCTCCCCATCTTCCTGATACCTTTAGCATTTAACAAACGACCTCCCCATCTTCCTGGTACATTGAGAATGCAATCAACGACCTCTTATAAATTATACATTATCAAAGTTCAGTTCTTGTCCTTTGTATCACCGTCCATTCTTATTTAAATGTATACTTATTAATCATGACATTTCCTCCATACATCTCCTAGTCCTCTCCTCTCCTCTGATATTACTTGGGAAGTTCACCATGTCGCTCCCAGTCCTCTCCCCTCCTCTGATATTACTTGGGAAGTTCACCATGTCACTCCTAGTCCTCTCCTCTCCTCTGATATTACTCAGGAAGTTCACCATGTCGCTCCTAGTCCTCTCCCCTCCTCTGATATTACTTGGAAAGTTCACCATGTCACTCCCAGTTCTCTCCTCTCCTCTGATATTACTTGGGAAGTTCACCATGTCGCTCCCAGTTCTCTCCTCTCCTCTGATATTACTTGGGAAGTTCACCATGTCACTCCTAGTCCTCCAGCCCATCATGCTGCCCTCCTACTACCTGACATATAGCAGCAGGAGGCAGCCCTCAGTGCAGTTACATTGTCCTGTTATTCACATTCCTACATGAATTAACTCCACCAATCCGCCATGTCAATCTCCTTCCTTTGACATTACTCCAGAGTTCTGTAGACTTTACAGCCTACTAGATCAAGTCAGTGGTCGCCAGTGTAGAATTAGGTATTCTAGCTAGGGTAGGTATACAGTAACACGGACACATGTTGCTTAGTTGACTGCTTGGTGAATACTAACTTTATTTCCTCTCTCAGGGTCTCACCCCCTCCAGTATAAAATCCGTTACAACATGTTCTCTCACAATGCTCACACAAGCCATTGTTATACATACACCCTAAAGTACACCAATCCCTAATACTAACAACCACTAAGGCCTCCTATGCTTACATACAAGACCAGCTGAGACTTGCATGTAAGGAAGGCTACCTTAATTAGAGTCACCTAGTACAATGTATATTACCAACATGATAATTATATCATATCTGACTTCATGACTTCTTATGCTAGGTTACCAACATCAGACTGACATATTGTGTGCTATATCACTTTATACTCTAGGATGAGTACTTCATTCTACACCGTGCCGAGTTGTAGATTTTAATTTAAATAGTGATGATAACTTTTTATACAGATTTTTGTTAACATAAGCGGCCTTCCCAAGTTATTATTATCCACCCTGTGACGTACATCACAGGTGTCCCATGAGCTCATAATGCAAAACGAAAACATTAATAGACTTGCCAAGAAGTTGCTTCGCAACGTCAGGTCGCTACGCTCCAGGCAACCCCAAATAAATGAACACTCCCTTATCTCTAAAACGCTAGCCTATATGGTGATCGCATATACCTAGCTACCCTACTATACCTATCAACTTGCCCTTATCACTCAAACGCTAGGCATATATATAGTGGTCTAATATACCTTACTGCCCTAAAATATGAACTTGTAATGGGTCATTCATAAAGTGTATCACCCAAATTTTGGCCATTATCAAGACCCCCTCCCCCACCCTTTGTCACGCTTTTCCCCATACCTCTATCATCGGGGACCAAGACTCCTCAACCCCCTCAGGTGTGACGTACCTAATGGATCACCCCTAAACCCTTATCCCTTTCTTAGTGTATTCATCTTCACGTGTTTGTCTGTGTTGTCCCTCATCTCATTTAAGTGTTAACCATGGACCGTGTTGTCCCAGGTTCGGTCCGTATGGGCCCTGTGGACCTGCTGGCCAGCCTTCGGCTGTGTTGGTTTTAAAACTATATCATCATCATCACCCTTATCCCTCAAATTCTATATAAGCTGGTCTAGTGATAACGCGTGCGCCTGCAATGCGGTCGGCCCGTGTTCAATTCCCGGACGGGGCAGCACAAAAAATATATACTATGAGAGTTTTCACATGCCAAAATGGCTATGGAATTCTTTCATGACCTTATTCCAAAATCAAGAGCATCTTAATTAGTCTAGAAAATCAATTCTGAGTGTGCATTAGCCTGAGATAACCGCACGGCAAATATCCACTCTCCACACGGAAAACGCCGGAATCGTAGGATAAGGCCGTTTAACGGTTAAAGGCCCAGCGCCCCTATATATAGCGCTGAGTACCTCTCCCGACTCCACTCCGACTGCTGCTGGATGGGTACCGAGACCTGCGGGTTTAAGACTGTTTGAGGGATGAGGCCGTTTGAGGGATGAAGCCTTTTGTGCTCATATTTTAGGGGTAGTGACCGATGGTGCACCCTTATCTCTCAAACAGATACTTGCTTTGATTGTTAAAAATTAAATACACTCGCCCACTGGCAGGGTTTATGGAACTAGCAAATCCTCACCAAATGGTCACCATAGCCCCATCTGATGGCTTACTCCTGAACAACTCCAGTCTCAATGTTGTTTCTAATATCCATATTGAAGCAATAATTTCTAATGAAGCTATGTCATATTCCCTTTTCAATACATATCATAAATGTATAAGTAAAGCAGAATTTTCTGCATGCCTTTGGACAAAATACATGCTAGACTAAAGGGAAAAAAATATTTCCCGCAAATGATACCCTGGCAAGATTTGAACCAGGGCCCTTTCACGCTCTAGATCAGTTCTCTATGCATGTAGCTACAGAGCCCTGTCAGTTTTGGGGAGGTGCTAACCTGTAGTCCTGCATTATGCCCCTACCTAGTTTTCTGGATATTTGCATAGCTATGGGCCTGGGTGGCCCGTAGCTATGTCCACCTAAAGTCCCACGTGAATATTGCTGTAAATATATATTATATAGTTTGGCATGTTATATATATCTTTGGAAGGAAATCTCCCACATGTCACTACTGTCATTGTGTGGCGACAAATGAATAAGAGCCATCACAGTGTCGGATTTAAAGGACCCGCATTTTCGAATTTTAGTCTACAATTTTGTTTTTATGGTCCAAGAGTTATCTAGAGAAATAATTCCGTTTTCCCACTGCAAACAGTTTCATGTGATTGCTAATGGATCAAATTAAATCTTTCTTGTGTGTTACAAATGTATCTATTCCCGGGCCCACAGCTTTACCTCCGGGCCCACAACTTTCTGGGGCAGCGGGCCCGGGTGGCCCATGGTCTAAAATGTTAGTGTTTACCCCTGGGTACCCCCCCTTTTTTTGAATGAATACCAAGCTATGGCCATAATCTTCAACATAGTAAAGTTAAATGAGGCCTGGAACTGTTTTTACTTACTTAGATATAATGTTATATAAGTGTATGCCAAAGACGAAAATGTCATCTGTTACTTCAAGCATCAAGTCCAAAATAAAACAAAAAATAACTTTTCAACAAGCATATTTTATTGTTATCCTTGTTCCTTAAAACAGATACATCACATATCCATGGTTTTTACGAAAGAATCTGGTGGATAATATCTGGTTTAACTGGTTTCTTCTAGGAATATGAAAAATTAGGAAAATATATGATCCCTTGCATCAGCCATCGCAGCAGAAAAGATAGTATGGGTACCCCCAATCTTTTTTTGCCCAATGGATTCTATAGCATTTAAGGAACCATCTGTAATTTTCTTAGGAGGCCTGAAGCTCTATTCAATTTGGGGGGAATAGGGACTTTCGCCTTTAAGATAGTCCAAAGAGGTGCCGAGAACTGACTTTCCAAACCCGGGATGGTAGGAATATGAGGAAATTCAGAATAGATTGTATCTCCTGTAGATATTCAGATATTTTTGTATAATCCATGTACATTATTTTTTTATAAACATTATCTAAGATCTACGTTACGAACATTTGTTGTTGATTTGAATTGGAGGTTGGGTGAAATGAGGTCAGCGCCTGAGTGTGTTGACAACATCACTTCTGGGCTGACTGCATATCTAGATGCCAACCATCCAATCAAAACTTTTGTTGTGACTGTGCGCGGTCCGGATGGGTTTACACCCGAGGTTGAGCGCCTTATTAAGAGGAAAAATCGATTTTTAAGACGCTCTCGTAAAACTAAGCCTGGTTTGTTGAATGACCCTCTTGTTTTGGTCAGGGCACTTGATAAGCAAATTGGTCTTTTGTTGGTCAGAAATTGTAGAAACCATATAAAAGAAAAACTGACCAGGTTTGGTGACGACCCTAAGAGATTTTGGTCCGAGGTTAACACTGTATGGCGTGGTCCTAAAAAGGAAACTATAATGAAACTGGTGGATGATAATGGTTCATGTCTACCGGGTAATGCGCAGCCTGACTTTGTAAACAATTTCTACAGCTCGGTTGGAGCTAGGTTGGCTGCAGTTTTCCCACCTAATAATCAAATCATACAATTGTGTAGTGAGGATGTTACCCTTGACAGGCCATGTTTTCATCTGTGCAATATTACACTTCAGCAGAGTGCCAAATTGGCGTCCAAAATTAAGGCTAATAAGTCATCCTGTATTGCTAACATTAGGTCCTGTGTTTTAAAGGATGCCTTCCTGGTGAAGCCGGACCTACTAAAGACTTATGTTAACGCTTCCTTTGCTGACGGTGCTTTCCCCAGTACTCTGAAGAGTGCTGTGGTGATACCTCTGCCCAAGGGTGGTGATCTAACCAAAGTCACTAACTGGCAGCCTGTGAGCCAACTCAGCCTTTTTTCTAAGGTACTGGAGAAGGCGGTACATGGTCAGCTAATGACATACCTGTTACACCATGACATAATTAATTCAAACCAGTTTGGTTTTATGCCAGGCCGGTGTACAGGTGATGCGGTATTCGGCCTTGTTCAGGATTTGTTTGACAGTAGAAATCAAGGGGAGGTGGCGGCCATTGTCTTCCTCGATCTGAGGAAGGCTTTTGACACGGTCGACCACCTCCTCCTCCTGAATGAACTCTGCAAGATTGGCTGTAGTGATGAAAGTGTACGCTGGTTTAGTAGCTATCTCAGTGGTCGCAGTCAGAGAACCGTGGTCTGTGGTGTCTCCTCTAGTGCTAGGAGTATTGCCTGTGGAGTACCGCAGGGTTCGGTCCTCGGGCCACTACTTTTCAATATTTATATAAATAGTGTTGTTTCATGTCTTGAACATGCATCGTATTATATGTATGCCGATGATTTGGCGATATGTGTATGTAACAAGGATCCTGAAATGGTGCGCACACTATTGCAGGAAGATCTTGACCGTGTGAGTGCCTGGTGTGTGAATTTCAAATTGACCATCAATTCTGATAAAACCCATGTACTTTGGAGTAAAGGTGAAAATGACCCCCGATGCCATAGAGGTAAAGATATTTATCTCTCTGGCAAGAAACTACATGTTGTAGACTGCTTCAACTATCTGGGGGTTTCCATTGATAGTGGATTATCCTTTGCAGATCATTGTGGGAAGTTTATTACTGCTGGTAGGGTAAAGCTAAATCACTTGCGTCGACTCAAGAAGTATATGGGCTTTGACCTATCACTGCTGTTGTATAAACAGATGATTCTCCCCTGTTTGGAATATTGTGATTTTGTACTGGAGAGTGGTCCAGCTGACTCGGTCAGGTATATACAAACGCTTCAGAACCACTGTCTGCGCTGTTGTATGGGTATCATTGATCCCAGAGCGATAAGTATTGATGACCTACATGAGGATTGTTCCCTAAAAAGACTGGTTGCTCGGAGGAAATCAAACATGCTGTGTTTAATGTATAAATTCAGCAGGAAACCAGACATACTGGTAGTACCTCGTCGGGTCCTTCGTAGCAATTGTAAAATGTTGATTCGAACGCTCCGACCAAAGGGTCAACTCTACAGGGACAGTCCTTTATATAGGGGAACTGCTCTTTGGAATGAGCTACTGCCTGAAGAGCAGAAAGTTGAGACATATTCCCTATTTATGAATAAAATGAAGGATCGATGATACTGCTTATACTGATTATAGATCCTTACTTGTGAGAGACAAATCATAATGTAGCTCTTTGATTGTTGTGATTATTTGAAGATTGGTGCGTTTTGAAATGATTTGATATTGAGTTATCTAGCAACTACAGCTAAGTTATACTTAATGACTAGCTTGTTTATGCATGACTATGCTGCTGAGGTTTATAATATGACTTATCTCATGATCCCGGTTGTTGGATCCCTCGTAGCATCCTGAACGTGACATGTTTTGTGGAGTTGTATGTGATCAGTTCGAATGTCCCTCATGGAAAAACCCAGTAGAGAGTAATGCAATATTGACTCTATATTGTGTTCTGCACAATGTTGTGCGATCTACCAGCTTAGCTGCCCTATGTGTATATTATGTGTGACTGTGTTTTCTGTGTACTGTATCTGCTAGCGATCGGTATCTGCTTTGACTATAATCATGTGTTGTGATTCTGTATTAACATTGGCTCTATTTGAGAGACGTAGTGTAATACTGCGGAATTTTGTCCAATAAAAACTTTCCCAAACTCAAAACTCATTATCGTATTAGAAAATAAATGATTAAAGTAAGCTATATAATGTATTTTTAGATCTAGAAGGAGTGATGGTACTCCTTCTTCAATTCTGGGATTCTAATACTGCAAGAATGGTTTCCATGGGAACCAAATGTCAACAAATATGCTGAATATGGGTAAGAACATTCTTCTTACATTCCAAATAAGACCAATTTAGAATGAAAATGGAAGGTTTATAATAGCATAAACAGAACTGCTGGAAATAGTTTGCCTAGAACCATTTCCTCGTAACTATTTACATTTCTTGTAATATCTCCTTAAACAATATGTTTATAGCATAATGGCTATTTCCCCTAATGTTACCTTCTCTCCTGTTATATCACATTTGATGTAATTTGCACACATTATGTTTAACAAATTATTCTTAACACATTGTAGTAATGTGGAGCTTATTTGGGCTCACGTTTTGACATATTTGGGGGGGGGGGGAGTTATAGTCAAAATCGGCCCAAAAGGGGGGATGTGTGTGCGTATTAGGAGATGTGTACCTTTTAGGTTGAATAGGGTATATACCAAATCCTGAAACAGACACATCAATGTAAGCATTAGAGTTATGTTTTGAATAATAACAATACTAGGTTTACAAGTGCAGTCTAGAGTTGATCGTGTGTACTGCAATTGAAAGTAGAGAGTAGGCAGTATGCAAGGAGTATAAGTAATTAATGTACAGGATTGATGTTAATTCATGAAAGTATTATGGGTAGCTCTCACAGACTCCTCCAGATGTCATGCCAGTGCTTACTAAGGATTTGTCTACCTGTCAACTGCGGCTGGATTACACAAACACTCTCCATGCCAACCTCATATCTACCAGGAGGTGACTTTGTAAAGGAAAATTCATGAAAATGATTTGCATAGTGTCATTCATCATGACTTTTCCAACATGACATCATGATCAGATTCTTATTACATGTTATGTTCTGATTTAAATATCATTATTGACCACGGTGTAGTTGGTTTCATTTCATTGATCTTGGTTTGCAGTTCATTGAATGGCCGGAGGAGGATACTTCTGTCTTGACCTACAGGGTCTCGGAATAGGCCTAACAGGACGTCTAAGAGGAGGCCTTATGTCGTGGGGCTAGAGTCAGCTAATGCTACATCTGCTGCAATGAATAGGCTGCGCTGAAAGTGAGAAAAGAGAGAATGCAGTCACTTTAGTATGCTTTTACATATTCTAGACAATTGAAAGTTTTTTTTATCTTAAAAGACTAACTCAGAAGAAAATAACAATAAGCAATAACAATATGATAATACCATGTGTAAGGAGAGTACGGGTAGAAGAGGGACAAATGTATTATTTTAAGATCAAAAGGTGACTGCATATTATGGTATTGTTAGCAAAGTAATCTGGGTAATTTGACATTTAGATTATTTGGTTACGGCCTATTTTTAGTGTTAACAAAGCTATATGAATGTTACTAAAGATGTACCTCATTCAGAACAAGATCAGATCCTGTGAACTTTGTACCCATGATGTATGGGATATTGATACCCTTCTGGCCAATTTCTGAAAACAGGAAGGTTAGTAAGTATTGGTCACATTCAAAAACTAACAAACATTATTTATGTGCTGTCATTTTTCCAAAGTTGACACCACAATTTGTTCAGACCCGACTACTGTTGGTGTTGAGTTAATATGTCTCAATACTTCCTTATAGTGACTGGGAGAATGGTTAGATGGAGTTTCCAATCCTGTATTTTATGTCTTCATGAAATTGTGGTAATATTATTACAATAAACACCACATGTGAATATTGTATGTGTGACACACAGTGCAAGTGAAACTCACCGTTCAACTTATTGACTATCACAGGCTTGGTGTATTGATCAAATAGAAGCTGTAGCACAGTGTTCTTTAGGAACAATAATAGAATGATCAGTAACATAATTAGCATGTGGAGTCTTAATAGAAAGTTAATGTGAATATGAGAGCATGATAAAGAACATGTAGCTGTTAAACTATGTGATTATTGTTGACTATCATATCAAAGATCTTATTCACTACTTTTAATAATATCTATACCCTCTCTCTCCTTGTCTTTCTCCCTCTCTAATGCTATCTCTCCCTCTCTGTGTATCCCTTTCTTATGTACCACATAAATTCCATCTAATAACCAAGTGGATTAAGTATGGACTTATAGAAACTTACAGGTATTGCGCCAACTGTGGATTCAATTGTCCCAAACTGAGCACTAGAAAAATATAAAGCCAATTTGTGAGCCATTAGATCTAACTGACATTCAAAATTCAAAAGGGGTTACCTCAAGAAAATAAAACGTAGCGTCATCCACTTTTAAACATGTCAGAAGTCAACAATGAATAGTAAATCCAATAGATAAATACAACGATAGATATAAATCATTGCAACTAATATAAATCATATGATAATAATGAGTATAAACAACAAGAACATGTTCTATTATTAAATATAAACATACCTTGATGACACTACTTTACCACAGACACTGTGATCACCAAGCCAGACTGACACAGTAGTGTTGATATGCTGAAATAAAGTGAAATAATACATATAATTTCACCAGTGAAACAAGGCAGAAAAAAGCCAATGACAATGAGTATAGATCGGGGTATACCCTATTTGATTATTAAGAAAATGGCATTTTAGTAGTTGCGTCAGGGAATTATTCTTCAATATCATGGGTTTGTTTGGTTTAAAAACATTCCAAAATGATAACACACTTTAAATGTGATCTTACATGCATCATGTATACATTATTCTGATAGTATTCATAGATAACATGTCTCACTCATACTACACATAACTGATAAGAAAGGACTTTAAGAGTATTGTATAAAATAGCTAACCAGGCCGAATTTGAATATTGTGTCTTGTCCTGTAGGGGTGGAGACAAGGAGAGCCACCTGCCCGGGTAGGGTGAGGGTGATGCCTGTACGTGAGGTGCGGATGGAGGGCACACTGGTAGCTTTCAGATTCAGTACTACTGCACTGCCATCTGGGTACTTTTCACTCAACTAACAAGGTGACAATATCAGCTAATGAGCAGTTATCAGAATAAAACAGCTTGATTAATATTTTTCTGGGACTCTGCCCTGAGAATAGTTTCAGGCGAAATATCATAGTCTCATATTATCAATATAATTCTCATAAATGGGCAACACTCTGTTGATTTCTTAATGGGAGAGTTGGTGAGTAGGATAGAGGGGAGAAAGGGGATGTGCATATAAGGAGATATAGTACAGGTTTAAAAGGCCAGACAGGATAATATCTTATTCACATATAGAAATATGTAGGAATTCCGTCATAGGGTAGAGGCGGATATTTCTGGCTATTTGGGGCAGAATAGTATTTCAACACACTGTTTCTCTGATGTCAGATTGATTCATCTACAAAACGTAACTACAGTGTATTCTTAAAAAGGTGTTTATAATGGATATGTAATTATGGACTCTGAAGATTGATTGACTGTGATTTAAGGATTAAGGTTAAAGTTGATATTGTATCATTATATTTGCTATATTATGTATATATGGCTCAACCCAAAGAGGCTTAAACTTACCCCTGGTATATCTGTTCCTAAGCAGGTAGCCGGGGCGCTGCATGATGTTTTCAAGTATTGTTGTTTTCCAGGCAATATCTACAAATAGTATAGTACACTGGATACATAGATCATTGTCTATTGAAAAGTTGCATGTTACATAGTGTACATAATCCTGCTTACAGTTTGATCTAGAGGTAGACAGTCCCTGCTGTGAATTATAGCATAATTGCATAACAATAATTGTCAATTGGTGTGCGAGGAGAAATCAGTATGTTTATCAAACAACAAAAGAGCAACCTAGTCTTTTAAATGGCTTAGAGACATCATTTAAATTCAATGATGGCACTAGACAAAATGTCAGTACACACTACATGTATAGTAAATATGTTGAGTGACTTACGTCCTGTGCAGTCAGGTTATACTGAGCGAGCCCCAGGTTGAAGGCACTAAACATGAAGGAGTTGATGATATAGTCACTTCCCCAGACGTTCACCATCCGAGTTGGGGCTCCAGCAGCACTGGGGAACGGGACAGGCTGCGAGCTGAATGCTACTGGGTGTGTTTTGGCATGAACCTGACCCTGATTTGAAGAGAAAAAAGGTAAAGATCATTTAGGTCTTTCAAATCAATATTGGAGATTGCAAAGTCTAACAAAGCTGATCATAGTATACAATGGGTGTCAATTTTGATAGCTCTAGAACGAAGCAAGGTAGCATTGAAATGTAGCATTATTTTGACAACAGTAAACTAATCAATGCATTTAATGAAAATGTAGAGGTCATAATATCACACTATAAGTCCATTTAATTCCATCTCAACATGGTGGATCTTGATGGAATTCAATGATAAGATGATCATCCACCTTGTGTTTGGACTGGAGGTAACCAGTACCAAAGGTGGGATCCTGTATAAGACGATAGTCCAACACCATTTCACTTCCGATATTCTGCATCACTAGTAATGGATGAAAGGTATCAGGCAGATGAAGAGAAGGGGGTTAAATGTACTTATAAGACATAAGCTTCCAAAACATTTAGCGACATCCGTTCTATAGTTTTAGAGGATATAGGATCTTGTTTATCTACCCCAACAGCGTTCTCTCATTGTTTTAATACTATGTTATATCTAATTGATAACGTTATGTTATTTGAATTTAAATTAGCAACTGATCAACTTTTTCAAACCTTTGGTCATATCCTTTGGATATAGAAATGATGTTTAAATTCTTTCTTTGATGTAACAATCCCTTTGAGTCCTATCAAATGACATTTTCTTTCCTCTATTTTGAATGTGATTTAGAGCACATTATTTTAAAAACCCTTTTAAGACATGGCTCAGGCTTCAAAAAGTTCAAAAAGCATTACACCACTATTGTTTCCTACATGAAACAGTTTCCTTAACATTTTCAGTCAACCATTACATTTTTGACTATTGTGCTCTCCCCCCCCCCCCCCCCCCCGGTGGCTAAAGCCCAGTAAAATCACACAGGGAGTTCTCTTCTAGCCAGCTGCCCTCCTATTGAAAGTTATTCAGAGGTAGATCAGTTTAAAGGATATCAAGTCATCTTACCATCACCCTGGGACAGTTTTGTCCGCAGATCCTGAGTTACAGCCCTTTGGGCAGCGTCACACATCTACAATTGAGAGAAAACAGTTATAGAATCATTGGACTTGACACATGAAGGATGCAAATAGTTGAAAAGGATATTCTAAAATTGCTAGAGAACTCAGATCACTTGCCTTCAATATACCAAAATATTAATGCAATGGACCAATTCACAAAGAGATCTAGATGATTATACAGAAGCATGAACTGCATTCTATGCAGATAATTCACTTACCACTTTTTCTGCTTCTCCCCTGAGACGTCTGGAGATTCGGCCCCTAAGTAGGTTGTAGAGGAAGGAGACAGGGCTGCCACGCATACGTACACTGAGGCGGTTTATACTAGCCCTACACCCAGTGCTCCGAACTGTGGCTCTACCAGAACTGTCCCTCCCTGCTCAATGATAAAAGATATTCTCATCATTATGAAAAGTTTTACCAAAGGTTTTGTTGAGTATGTCATCCACGGATATTAAATCAATTAAGTGACATTTAACCATTGTTCATGTTTGACATGACATGTCAACTTTATACAGATTTTTCATGTGTGGAAGTTCCAAATTATATGAGAAAATGATAGATGCCCTTAACTGAAAAAAATGTCTGCCATTCAGCATCTTTTCTGTATGGCCACTCACATTTATCACATGAATGCAACTCAAGAGTGCCATTGAGTGTAAATCAAAAGTACAGTGTGTTCAATCAATGCCATTATGTGTAAATTCCTTTAATCATTGCATTAAAAATTATATTTACCCATTTTTACAGAGATACTGAAGGAGACTCCAGAACATGAAATGTGGAACCTGCCGTGGTCACTGATACGGCTGTTGAAGAAATGTGAAAAACAGATGTATATAATTGTTTTTATTTAGTCAAAATGGAAGATGCATCTTTTTCGGGATTCAATGACATAAGAATATAGATTGCCCAAGAGTTCACTGTGGGTTTGATTCATTTTAGATTTTCAGTAGAATAATGACAGAGAAGTAAGTCAAACAAACTTTTTAGGGAGCAAAAAATGTTTGACCTTCCCTCCCCTTGAAACATGTCAATATTTTTTGGAACTACCTTGTTGATAAATAATGACCACTCCCTTAACCCTTTAAGGCCGACCAAAAAAAATATTTGCTGGTGATAGGGGCGAGACATTTTCACAGGAACTCTCTCAGGGCCGAGCCTTTGCTGATTCTCATAGAGTTATGTCGACTATAGTCGATGCTCGGCCAGCCATGGCATCGACTATAGTCGATGCTCGGCCAGCCATGGCATCGACTATAGTCGACACTCGGCCTCAAAGGGTTAAGCGATGTACAATTACTACCACCACAGAGTATATTACTGTGAGATGGTTTGTGAAAAGATTCATGGCCTTGTATTAACTGACATAAGGATTATAAGAGAACCACAAAGAATTGGTAGATATGTCCTTAGATTTTACCCCTTTAAGGATAACATGATGCCTCAAGGTCTTATTTCCTTTGACATTGTAATGCACCAATGCAGCACGAGGAAGTAAATCACCAACAATATATGTGACCTGTTCTAACAAAATGGGTCGGAAGTTGCACTTTTAAGAGCCTAGATGTGGGCTCTTTGAGTAGCATAGGGTGAGAAAAATATAATTTTTGAAAAATGAGTTTTTGACATTTTTCTAACATATGAATAGTTATCTTCTGACACTCACTTATAAACCAGATTTCAACTCCCATTTTCCCCCTAATGATGGTCATAGGATTAACAATTGTATTGTATAATATAGATAGTATCTCATTTAAACCTTAATTATCCCAATTTAATTAATTTCCATTTAAATCAACAAAAAAGTGTGAAAAATATCGCCTAAGAGTGAATATTGGCTAATATAATGCTTGTCACATATCAAATGAAAGCTCTTGATGAGCTGTAAGTAGTATAGTATGTATCGGAACGGGACTATAGTTAACTACTGTTTATTACTCAATCGACATGCAGCCAATCAGAGGCCGCCATTTGGTCACGTGACCCGTTGCCATGGTAACGTGACCTACTTAGGGCTCTCAGCCAATCAGAAGCCAGCATTCTGGGTGACCTACTGACCTACTTAGAAGCTCTCAGCCAATCAGAGGCCGGCATTCTGGTAACCATGGTAACGTGACCTACTTACGTCACGTGACCTACTTAGGCTCAGCCAATCAGAAGCCGGCATTCTGGTAACTAGGGTAACGTGACCTACTTAGGGTTTGTTTGTAAACAACACCACGTGGCTCTCTTGTTTGTAAACAACACCACGTGACACGTGACTGTTTGTAAACAAACAAACAAAAAAGTTATGTAACTTATATATAGAAATAAAAACACAACAAGATAATTTCTTTTTTTTCATTTTATTCTTTATTTTCATTTCAATCAAAAAAACACACAAGTTTATGCTTTTTTAGCTTGCTTTTTCGATTTGCAACAACCCAACAGGCCGCAAAGTCTCACGCCGCCGTCACTCACACCACCACACCCCGGACGACTTCTCTCCAATAGATATTGCACGACTTTGGATAAATCCAACACCATTTCGGCAAGGCAGAGAATCTTTGCCTCCATGAAACGGCCGCCATCGCAACAACCCGTCACAACAGCATCATCGATAGCTTCTGACTCACTGCCCGGTCGCTCAGCTTTGGGATTTTGCTCATGCGCATGACGCACTTCTTGGGGTTTCTTGTTTGACATGCTTCAATTAGGAAATGAACGCAATGAGGTCCACAGGTGTCAGCAGAAGTGTCTTGTAGTTGAATGCGGTTTCTTTGCCACTTGAACGGAGCAGAGCGTTCCACGAAAGACAAGAACTCCGCACTCAGCGGCTGTAAGCCGAAGGAATCAAAGTAGTACACTTCACCCGTGCTCGACACGTAAAACGCCACCCAATGCTGACCTGGTAAATGTTGCGGATCTGTGTTGCTCACGAAACAAGTGTCTTTGATAGGGTGCTTCGGAATAGTGTCACAAGAGAAAACACCCAGGAAACGATGTTTTGTGTGAACGTTTTCCTTCAACACTCTGCTTATTTCAAGCGTGTTCATACGATACGCTAAGTACCGCTGTCTTGTCTTCAGTTCATGTGGTAGTCGGTGATGGGGTGTCGATCTCGGGTCAGCTCGACGACGTTGTCGTACACCAAGTAGAGTAGCACCGTTGTTGTCGCTTGTAGCGCCGAGCGGAAACTGACTTCCACCCTCAGCTGACCCGCTCTAATAAGGTTCACGCGACACCCGTCGTGCGATCTGTCTGGGGTTAAATCGAGGGGGAACACCGTGTAACCGTTCAGGAATTGATCGTATGAAATACCGCAGGAGCGCGCGCCCTCGTACATCCCCGTTTCTGTGTGTAGCGCCAAGTACTCTCTCACGGCTGCTTTGGTCTTAAAGTCGGGCACGTAGGCGTCGTTCGGCACTTTCTGATTGTTCACTATCACTTGAAGCGAGCTGATGTCGTAATGCTTCATCTCAAACGGGTTCTTGGTGTAGCTACCGTTGAAGGCGTCGTGGTCCAGGAAGCAAATCATCATCGACTTGGGAAGCTGGCCTGTGTTGGAGTGCGTGTAGCTGTGATCTCTGTTACCTTGAGGGATGGCGTACGTCGTCACCTCCACTCTGTTCACCGGGTAGTCGAAGGGACCGTGTTCTATCACCGCTCTCTCGTGCGTTTCCGCTACAGCGTCCGCCACCAACATGTGTCGCACGTAGAGCTTTGCTTTGTAGATCTTCAAGCTGTAGCCTCCGTCAGCGGCGCACATCAGATAGAAAGAGGGCGCTGCCTGTTTCAGAGTGAGATTGATTTCTGTCTCTCCAACGATGAGCTTCGGTTGATGAGCCAGGTCAAAGTGCAGTCGCGCCATCAGCGAAAAGCGCTTGTTGGAGATTAGCTTCCTGCGCGCTTTGTACCCCGCATTCGCGTTAGTCAACGCGTCAAAGTGACCAGGCGTATCTTCATGCCACCCCTGGGCGCTCATCACGCCGTCCTTCACGTCTTTGTTGTAGTTGAGTAACCCTTCCAAGTAAGCTCGGTAAGGGTAGGTCTCGGTGTTGCCAGACACTTTGAAACCGCCGATGGAGACTTGGACGTCTTTGAAGAGCGAGTGAGCCAAGTTGTTCACCGGAGCTACCACGTCGGTGTCCTCGAGGGCCGCTCCGTTCGGTTTCAGCACTTGACATTCCAGATGAAGGTAATTCTCGTTCAGGTCTGTGTACTCTTGCGACTTGTTGATGGTGAAATTTATGTTACCTCCATCCTCTAAAGAGTTTTTTGTTTCTATCCCCAGGAAAGACGACTTTAAGATAGTAGTCTGAGTCGGCGCTACGGTGTGCAGGTCGAGCTCAGAGAGCGCGCACTCGTTACTGCTCTCGTGTACGTAAGCCATTGTGTTCTCTCTTCACGCGGACGACAGAATGACTCCGGCCGCCTCCAGTCTTTTTATTTATACCTGAACGCCTAGGCGCTTACCGGTCGAATACATCCCCTCTACGTCTCTTGCAAGAGCCACCGCCCGTCTGAGGAGAATGCCGGCGACGTTTCGACCCTTTCTTAGACGCGACAGTCGTCTTTCCTCCCGAGAACGCCGTACTCGCCAGTCTCTTCAGAGCGCCTGCGCCTCGGTCTTTCACGCTGCTCTTTAAAGTCCGACCCGCCAGCACATCTTTAGCTACGCCCACACCGGCGCGGAGCAGCGTTTTTCCCACCGACTTCAATAGCGGGGTAGCCGAGCGCATCAGACCTAACAGAGCGCCGCCCAAACCGTGCCCGCTCTGGAAAGAGCGCCCGCTGTACACGTTGATGCCATTGCCCAGCTGCGCGTTGTAGTAATCGCTGTACCCTCTGCCGACGGTGCGCCTGGGTGGAAAGTACGGAACGCGTTGACGCATCATTTTTCTCTCTTTCAGCGCTCAATAGGTCTCAGATGAAGTGTCACGGTCACCTCGCCTCTACCGAATGGGATGGAATGACCGGATCGGTCTCTTTAATAGATGCCGACCTCGGTAAACCTCTTGGATTTCAAGGGGAAATAATCCAAATGGGGAAAACTGATAGCTTGCACGCCACCTCGACGCTTTCCGCCTCTGTCCACCGCGACGCAGCGTAACAGCGGCACTTGCATGTCGCCCACACGTCTCTCCTGGATCATGTCGGTGTATATGTACACAGAGTGCACGTCCCCAAAAACATCCATCGAGTAGGCGCCGGTACTCGGCGATGCGAAACACGTCTTCTCTCCGAAGCCTAGAACGCATGCGAGATACTGAGTCAGCAGGACAGCATAGTGTCTCGGCGGTTTGATGGTGACGCGTTTCGTCTTGGAGTCGTACGATAAGATCCCCATCGGTTTGAGCAAGAAGCTGGAGCCCTCTAGTCTGTCATCTCGCAACGTCTCACTCAAGCGCTCGACTAGGGTGTGGTTGCTTCCGGTGAAAATAGGAGGTATCTCGAATATGTTTGGCATGAAACTGCGCACTCCCATGGCTTTCTCCATCTCTTCGATCATCTGTCTTGCTTGATCGCTGATCGCCTTCTTCTTCACCGCCGGGGACAAGAACTGCTTGTATACGGCATTCGTCTGTCTCAAGTCGACCTCTCTCTTGAACCTTTTTGTTTCCGCTTTCAATCGCTGCTCTTCCGACGTGTCTGATATCTCTTCCACCGTTACATAGCTCGCTTCCTTCCAGCTCAGCGGGTATTTTGAGCTGAACGTTAGCTTGCTCAGACCGTTCGCGTTTTTCATTCCCCTCCAGTCTACCTGCGGTTTTCTTCTTTCGGCGAATTTAGTGTCTTTTAAAACCTTGATCGCCTCCTCTAGCGAACCCTTGGTGCGCAGAGGAACAACGATGATCAAGTCGTCGTCGTGCACGTTAGTCCATTCTGTAGGGAGGATGATCTCAGTCAGAGCCGCTTCGTACGCTTCGGGCAGAAGGAGCGGCGAGTCGAAGTGAGTTCGGAAAGACGTCAAGCTGTTGTCAGGATAATACTCCATAGAGCTGTTGCTAGGTAGAGTGATGTTCATTTTTTTTTTTTTTTTTCTACGTTTTTTTTTTGACGGGGATCCACTCGTTGAACTTGTCGTCGTAACCTAACCAACGTACGAAAGCTAACTCTTTACCGTCGACGGTCTTGCGGCGCAACACCTCGTCTATCAGGTAGTTGTTGTCGTAACGACTCTTGTACACCTTCTGAACCTCTTCCGGGTAGAAGACACCTTTTCTCTCCTTGCCCTTGTCGTCTTTCAGCTCGAACCCTCTGCTTCCCAACGTCTTAGCAACGTCGACCACTTCCTCGCGCCAGTTTCCCTCGTACCCTTTGTCGAAGGCGCCTTTAGTTCTCAACATCCTCACTCTGTCACCCGGAGCGATGACGTCGACGGCGGACGTCTTTGTTTTTTTCTTCTTTTTCCATATTTCGTCGATTTGTTTGTTAGTTGGGAGATCTTGTCGGTAGAAAACTGTTTCGCTGTTTTCCGAGCTGACCTGAGCCGGCGCCATTTTCAACGTCTTGTGGTGAGTGCGATTGTAAGAAGACACTACATGGTGCAGTACGTCTACGTAGCGATACGTGCGCTTGTGTGTGAAATAACGCCACAGCTTCTCCTTCAGACTGCGGTTCAAGCGCTCCACTAGACTAGCTTTGATGTCGTCGTTCTCGCCAGTGAAAAACTCTATGCCCTCGCTCTTCAAGTGATCTTGAAAGATCTTGTTCAAAAACTCTTTCCCCTTGTCTGTCTGAACAGTGTGCGGTCGTCTCTCGCCAGTGTCTGTCATCTTTCGGAAGGCCTCGGTAACATCAGCGCCGCTCTTGGATTTAATGGGAACGGCCCACGCGTACCTAGAGAAAACGTCGATCGCCGTCACCACGTACCGGAAGCGGTCGTTGTGAGACGCCAAAGCCTGCATGTCCATCAGATCTATCTGCCACTGCTGATCGATTGCGCCGGTTATAGTCTTGTTCCTTACGAATTTTCTCCGAATGGGTTTATGTTTAGTGTAGGCGTCCAGCGACACTAAAGCATCTCGGATGACGGCCGGGTTTAGGTGGCGAAAATGATGTTTCTGGAGTTTAGTCACGCTAGTGAAACTGGAGGGCGCTTTGACGTCGGTATATCTAGCTACTACGCGCTTCTTTTCTTTTTCCTTCTTGGTCAGTCTCTTCACTGGTTTGCCCATCTTCGACCTGTTGAGGGCGTGAACGACGACGTCGCCGCTAGGCGGTTGCGCCCTTTCCTTTTCTTACTCCCCACGCTCCTATAGGAAGTCGGAGTTTGGAAAAGTTCACTGCCCTCCTCGTCGTCAGAGGATTGATCGTCCACCTGGAGAGAAGAGTCTGCTGCTGCTACTGCTGCTGCTGCTGCTTCTCCTTCTTCCGAGTCGAAGCTCGGTCGTTTCCGACCTCTGTCAGCAAGCCGTGTGTCCAAGCTTTGGCCAGGTCCGCTCGCTTTATACAGATGGTTTCCGATCAAGGAGTCTGTGGGAACTGCTTCGCGCAGCGCTTTTGTGAACGGAGAGTAGCCCGCCGGTCTGGGCGCCGTCTTCCTGAACCTGGCGGCGTCGTTCAGTAAGTCCACTATGTTGATGCGATGCTCAGGTGGTATTCTCCGACCCGACATCTCGCGCACCGCACCGTCCTCGTTCCACTTGACCACACCGGATTTCTCCAATTGTTTGTACAGCGCCACGGTCCGGGTGCGATTCCTCTTGGGAACTTGGTTCACCAACCGCTCAAGTAGGGACGCGCTGGCTTCTTCAGCAGACTGACGGAGGTGAGCCGGGGGCGAAGAAGTGTAGGACGAAGAGATGTTGCTGTTGTTGGGATTCGCGAGAAAAAATTGCAATCTATTCAACAACCTTCGGTATTTCAACATTTTCTCGCGCGATTCCAAAGTGGGATCGTTCAACACTAAGTCCAAGTCCCTGTAGATAAACTGTAGCACCTGGTGCAAGGCCGCGTCGGGATGAAGGGACTGTTCTGCCTGCTTGTGGTAATAGGCCATATCGGCAGGTAGGCGGGCGGCGGTGGCAGGAGCGGAACTCTCGTTCTTTTCAGTACGCTCATCAGGAAGAGGAGGAAGGTTTGGAGCAGTAGAAGTACTAGCAGCAGCGACTGCAGTAGTAGCAGCGCTAGTAGTAGCAGCAGCGGGCACATGATGAAGTAGACCTGCTCGTGATGATTTGTAGAGCGTCTCAGGATCCACGAGCGCTAAGCGTTTGTAGTGTTGTTGCTGCTCTGAGTCCGTCATGGGGACGACGGTGGCGATGACGCTGGCGGTGGCGGTAGTGGTGGTACTGTCGGCGAGTAGGTGTCGAATGAGGTGTCTCATATACGGAGAATGCTCTTTATAAGCGGTAAGGCCATCCCTATGAGAGCCGGAATGAGGAAACCTCCCTCTTGTACCAAGACGCGTCTCTTTTTTTTGATGGGCGTAGATTTTTTGCCGACCTCCCTCAACACGTCAGCCGATTCTCGAAGCTTGTCCAGTTGTTTGTCGCTGAGCGGGATGTTCCCTACCAGTAAATTGTGACAGATCTCACTCAACGCTGCGATCAGATCGTCGCTTCCAGAGTCTATTAGATGCGAGCAGTCCTTTGGCGAGCACTTAGCTAAGTGCTTGAGAGTACCAAAGTGTCTTTCGAGTAGATGAGAAGACATTTTTGCTACTGCTTTCTCTTGTTCTTTTTTTTGTCTAGCGGTACGAATACTAGCTGAGAGTGTATGGACGTCAAAGAGGAGCGTATTCTCAGATCGTCAGGTGTTGACTGCTTGAAGTCCAGAAGGAGGTATGAGTGAGGTTGCTTGAGTTCATGGGTAAATATACTAGAGAGGGCCGCCGCGTTGGAGGGAAACACCTGGCGAGACAGACTAGCTATTTGCCCCATGTCGCGCGGGTTCTTAAAAACGATCATGTAGTGAGCGTTCAGACTCATAGTTCGAAAGTCGGGTGATTTCTGGAATAGGTTCTGAGTGATGTATATGACGCTCACGTTCCAGTGATGCGAGTATTTAGTAAAGATGTCGGCTACCACTTGCTGATTGGAACTGCTCATCAGATCGTCCAATATCAGTAGAGTGTGTGGTCGTAAAGCGTCTTCTGCTACTTCCACGTCTCCCGCTATAGACTCTTTGCTAGGAAGACCTTCTCTGAATTCCACACCGTACTGATTTTGCATTTTTTCAAACAGAGGTTGCCACTCGCCGTAATGGTAAAAAGTCTTTTCCACCGGCGGCGTGACCAAATTGTTCACGTCGCTCAGAAATTGATCCACCAAGCGCGATTTTCCACAACCCGACGGACCGCTAATGATACAACTAAAGGGTCCTTGTAGTCGAGCGTCGAAATGAATTTCTGTGAAGAGTTTGCTTTTACTACTCTACATTTTTTTGTTTTTTTTCAGGACGCGTCAGAGAGTAGTTGTGTGTCTGACTGTCTGCTGTGTTTCTCACTCGAACGGTCGGTAGTGAATGGTTGTGGGGAAAAGTCAGCCGACCTTTTTATTGATACCGGCCGGTGTCACAGTAGCGGCAGCAGAAGTGACTTTTTTTTCTTTTTATTTTTGCGATAAAATTCTATTTTCACTCAATAGTCATAAATGTTTGTATCAGACTCCAGAGGAGTCTGATACAAATATTTATTTTTTAAAAAAAAGAAGAGGAGGAGGAGGAGGAGGAGGAGGAGGAGGAGGAGGAGGAGGAGGAGGAGGAGATTAATTTTTATTTTTTATTTTTTGATCATTTAGGCAAAGCTCGTCGCTTTGCCGCTTTTTTTTCTATTTCTGTGTTGTGACACGATCGTCTCGAAAAAGCAATAAGGCGTGTGAGCGCGGCGGTGACAAATACATATTGGAGCGTATGGTTTAAGATAGTGCGTCCCTATCTTCTTCGATTCGGCTGCGTTGCAATATGCGGGATAACAAGTGACGACGTCGAAACGTTTAGAGACCGTGTTCACGTCGGCCACAACGCGCGCCCACCGAGTGGGAGCTGCAGTCGCTCCCAAGAAACCGATCGGCTTGTCGAATCGTTTCATAGCGCTTATTCTCACTTTATAAGAGGAGGCAGGGTGAGGAGAGTAGCGGCGCTCTTTCTTTTTGTGAAACGCCCAACGAGTGGGGGCGCTGAGAGCGGCTGTTATGCAATGGTAGAGTAAATACTGTTCTGAGAAGACGGCTCTCGGCCATGTCGCTACGTTTTCCTTTTCCGCTCTTGTATAACGACGATGGCGCTCAGCTTTGCTTTTCTCGAGAATTCGGTACGCTTCAAGAGAAGCGTGAACCTCAACTACGTGACGCTCTCTCCTTTGAGATAAAAAAATAGCCGGGCAGTTGAGGAGGGCACTTTGTTCGCGTGTCCGTCTTTTAGAAACTCGCGCCCTCTGCGGCGCCATATTTCTTTCCTCCGAAACAAAAAAGACTGAGTGAAAATAAAAATTTTAAAAAACAAAAAGCTCAAAGAAAAAAAATAAGCAATAAGCAGACTCAGCTCGAAATTCCCTGCTGGCGTGATGGCGGTGACTGCAGGCGGTGGCGGCGGTGAGCTGGCCGGTGGTGGCGGTGTCGGCGGCGATGGTAGAAGGAGGTGTGGAAAGAGAGATGCATCTCAGTCTTTTATAGGAGCGGCGAGAGTTCGACTTAGTCTGACATTTTCAGCTGTCGCATGCTGACCTGCTGCTATCATAAGAGAAACAAAAGCCCTAATCACGCTTTTCAGCTGGATCCTTCCACCCACCAGACATGGATCCAGATGGGAGGGTGGTTTAAAATTAATCCGTGTACCGACTGTCATACAATAGTGTAATTAGTTGAACACGTGTTACCTGTATAAAGGATTAGCAGGTCATGGGCTTAGAGTGTGTATAGAAAAACAACTACAGGTAGCGTGAACAAAGCGACCCCCTCCCTTTCTGTCACTCTGTCTGTGACTAGAGGGCGCGCGTGTGGTAAGCGGCTTAAATCTAAAGAAAAAAAATCACCCTCTCCTGTCGTCAGCAGTCAGCTGGCCGGCGGCTGGAAAATGCGATTAGAGGGATGATGAGCGCGTAGTAAGCGACTTAAGGCTAATCTAAAGACCTGCCGTGAGTGGGCAGCTGGCCGGCGGCTTGAAAAAAGGGGGGAGTAAGGGTATATAAGGGGGAGTGAAACCGTATTCGTCATCGTCAATCATCATTCACTCTACTACTACTACTACTACTACTACCACCACCACCAGCACCACGCCTCAATTTGCAGATCCCCATGATGGAAAGTTGCGACCGTGACATGAAGCGGTATGACGAAGCGGCGCGCGAATGTGAAGCTGATGCTGTAGCCTCTGCTACTGCTGCTGCTAGTGCCGCTCATCGTGCTACTGCTGCATTTACTGCGGCTGTTAGTGACGCTGGTTGTGATGACCTTGTTGTTGTTGCCGCTGCGGCTGTGACTGCTGCTGTTGCTGCCGCCGATGCAGCTACTCATGCCGCCGATGCCGACGCTGCTGCTGCTGATGCTGTTGCGACTGCCGATGTCGCCGCTGATAACGCTGCTAGTGCACGCTCTGCTGCCCTTGCTACTGTCGCTGCTGCTGTTGTTGCTAATGCTCACACTACTGCTGCTGGCGCTGCTGCTGCTGCTGCTACCGCTGCTGCCGAGGCTGCTGCCGCTGCTGCTGATGCTGCTGCTGATGCTGCTGATGCTGCTGATGTTAGCAGTCGCGTCGACAAAGAATCGTCATTTGTCACTCTTAAACCTCCAGTTGAACGCGCGACGGGTAGTAGGGCTACCAACGCGACGGCCGGATGGTGCAAATGGTGTCGTCGCTTCTGCTCGTGCGCTTGCTTTTCTTCCGGTCCTACCTGCTGCTGCTACGGTATAATAGTGTTATAGTGTTTGAATGAGAACGCGCGTAGTTACACATAGACGCTGTAACAGATGTGCTTTTTTTTTGAAAATATAATTTTAGCATAACATGGAACTTGTTGTGTTTATTTTCTATATATAAGTTGTTTGTTTACAAACAGTCACGTGTCACGTGGTGTTGTTTACAAACAAGAGAGCCACGTGGTGTTGTTTACAAACAAACCCTAAGTAGGTCACGTTACCCTAGTTACCAGAATGCCGGCTTCTGATTGGCTGAGCCTAAGTAGGTCACGTGACGTAAGTAGGTCACGTTACCATGGTTACCAGAATGCCAGCCTCTGATTGGCTGAGAGCTTCTAAGTAGGTCAGTAGGTCACCCAGAATGCTGGCTTCTGATTGGCTGAGAGCCCTAAGTAGGTCACTATACCATGGCAACGGGTCACGTGACCAAATGGCGGCCTCTGATTGGCTGCATATCGATTGAGTAATAAACAGTAGTTAACCATAGTCCCGTTCCGATACATACTATACTACTACTGTACACGAGAATGGCAATGTCACAACATTTTTCATGTGAGACTTCCGACCCATTTTGTTAAAACGGGTCACATATGGTATTGTTGCATCACTTGTATGAATGCAGCACTGGCAAGGTACATATTCCTGCTGCATTCATACATCATACTGTAGAAGGACATAGTGTATCAAACTAAAAGTCTATAACAAGTGAGTGGTACAGCCACGTAATACACTATTAAAACTCTATAACAATACTTACATAAATAGCAGCTTGGTCCTGTAGCGCCAGTCGCCCTGTATGCTGAGGGCTGCATTAGATGCCGTCCACGTAAGGCCTGGCTGTGAGCCGATGGTGACTGAGGACGCAGGCTTCTGGAAACTGGTGATCTTTATACTGAAATCACCAATATATAATTATTTTATCAATTTATTAGTCTACTACCACACTGCTGTCAGGTAAATGTCTTTCTTAACAGGTTGCAATAACAAGTTGATTTAGGTTTAATTGATTGTAACAAGAGGCACTGACACATGTAGTCTACCCAACATATCACTGAGAAACATCCCCCAAATGGTGGACAAGCATTGAGACATATACCCAAATAGCTAGCAGACTCTGATTTACACCATAGTTGGCTGAGGGAACAAAAGAATTTCCCTGACTGTATATCTTATATATAATTGTATGCAGTCCATTGAGCACCCTCCCCTCATGTCAGATATGGATACGTGTGGGTAGCTGCAGAAGTGAGGGCCATAGAAAACTATTATAGAGAGGTGGATTTAGGTAGAACCAGCCGGTGTTCCCCTTATGACATGGGCTCTAAGGCAATACTGTTGGTTTATATTATCCCCATGGGTGTGTGGTCCGTATAGTGAAACTAGATTAGACACAAGCTCTGGTCAATCTTATTACCCTGTCCTTGGCTGATAACCCTTATACAGCAACTAACTTGTAAAATATCTACCACATCTATACCCAAATGGCCAACAGAGATACACATTATATTATGGTTGACAGGCACATTGCTCAATTGTGCAGACATCCCAAATTTCCGACAGTAATGTAGATTAGATTGTCTTATTGAACCACCACGCTTACTTTGAGAGGCCGTAGGATGTTTTCCCAGACTTTCCCGAGACACCAGGGAGGTTCTTGTTGGTGATCCTTGTGGCCAGACTGTCAGTGGCCACCTTAGCAGCTGAAGGAAGAATATCAAAACATTATATCATTTACAACTAAGTGCAGCATAGTACTTTAATGTGTTATGCCCTTTGTCCCCATTAATACAGCCTTGGCGAGTAAGTCACGAGGGTGATATTCATGCATTATGCTGATTTTTTTTCCATGTTCAAGGCCAACTCTGATGATGCTAGGACTTTTTAGCCAGTGTGGCAAATTTGTGTCCATTTTTATTAGCCAAATTCAACATAGATTAGTCAAACCTCTTTTGCTATAAATGCTTATCACCATTTTTGCATCATTTATAATACAGTGATTGCAATGACATCTGTTTGTGGAATATGGCAAAATAATTTAGACAGTATCTTATGTTGAAAACATGGGCGGAATTGCTCACTGGGGTTATAGCATTGAGGGAAAGGTTACATATTCACCTGATCGAAAAATCCGGGAATATTCAGTGTTTTGTAGATCTTATTCTTCCCCTCCCTCAGTTTTTTCTCTTTATTTACTCCTGTCTCCCACCCTCTCAAACTGACTTCAATCTGAGTGGCTTCTCCACATTACCCGGTATACACTTTCCTATGATATACAGTCATATACAGTTAACTCCCTCTTAACGCCCACCCCTTCAGCGCAGCCAACATCTTTAATGCAGACACTTTCCATAGTCCCAGACATACTACAATGTATAGAAAATGACACCCTCTAATGCATCTACCCCACTAATGCAACCACTATTCAAAGCCCAAAGGGTTGCCACAGTTGACTGGATAACAGGACCATAGTGAGTAAATTTACGCTCCGGCAATATTTCAAACTGTATCATATCATGATATGGTTTGGTGCATATGAATATTTACAATGGAAAATGATGATCTAAGGCCAAATTAACATTTTTGTTGACATTACAGGCAAATATATCTTGGTTAAACCTTGAATTTGCACTATTGCATGACTATATACATTGAAATACATTTCAGAACATATTTTGACTTTTTTCTGGCATTTTGGCGGCCATTTTGTTTTTTGGAATTTTGAAGGCATAAAATGCATTTTTCGTTTTGGTGAAATGAATCTTTGGAATTTACAACCCAAAATTGACCTAAAAATGTGATTCACCAAATTTTACTCAGAAATGCTTTTTCTGAATAAAACAGAATGAAGAGCGTATTGGGGTAGGTTAGCATCATCCAATATTGGTGAAACAATTTCTCAGAAACTAGAGGGAATATATCTGACAGAGTTCGATATCACCTAGGATGGTCCTTTTACTTCATCCCTGCATATTAAATGTGTAATGAATTTTATGCTGTGAGGCAACATGCAGCACTTATAGGGTTAATGGCTCTGGACGAGGGCTCATTTCAGCAGCTCTGTTTTAATGTCATTGTGAATAACAGATGGATAAGAATTAGGAGCACTGAACCCACGACATCATTTGCATGCAAAACTCGGGGCCTGATCACCGACTCAGTACGCCTTTAATCAGTTAAGTTCTTCTTATTTTGGCATGTCTGATCCTGCAAGGGTTCGGGCCTTAAAATGCGACAACGCCCATGACTCTTTACCTCTGTCAGTCTGTCTCTCTCTCTGTTGATATGTCTCTCCATATATCTTTCACTTTTCCCATTCCCTACACACTATAATTTAAAGTATAACTGACAATTTAAACGAATTCTCTCTGTACCATCACAATGATAACAGTGTAAGAAGACTTACCCATATCAATGCCACTCTGAAGTATCCTGATCTGTAGTCCCGGGTTCTGTGCAGACACCCTACTGGAGGCCAGCACCAGGAGGAGGAGGCTGGTCACGGCTGTCAGGCTACCCATGTTAATACACGCTACCCTGGAGGAAGGAGAGCTGCCTACCAAGGGAAGACGCTGCCTATTTGGGTTGTGGCTATTTGGGTTTGTGGTCTATAGTATCCCAGCAAAATAATGTGAAGTAGTGCAAGACTTGTTCAAGCATGTCCAATGTGCTAGTTAGGTCGAGCCCTATGTGGACAGGCTTACCCTATGTGTTAGATTAGATGAGCCTTGCATCTACACCCTCCTGTACCCAAACCCACAGATGACACGGTTTAACAGTCTATCCCTACAGTGCTAATACACCACTTTACCCATGATCACCCAAGCATGCATGATATTACCTGGTGTTAGGTTATGTATTGCCCTGTTGGAGTTGGGAGACAGGCTTGCGCTAGATTAGGGAATTCATGCCCTTGATTGATTGATTGATATTCTTTTGTTTACACTGAACGTGATCAGACATTATGCTTGTCTATGAATTATGTCATCTCCAGTTGAGGGTTTAAATGCTATGATTCCCTTAATAGCGCCATAATGGTGTACTCAATGCGCACTTTACAGGGTTGCCTTAGGGCCATGACTTAGTGATAATATTGTTTTCTTCAAGATGTTAGTTCTTATGCTGTTAGGACTGATGTTGGTAGTCCAAGGCTTTACTGGTTGGTGTTAAAGTATCCTTGTTGGAAAGGTGATATTATCCAACAAATACAAATGATTCAAAATCTCTGCGGTCATAAAAATAAAATGGATGTTGTCCATGGACGGTCTTGTTGTCCATAAGGCCCGTATAAAACAGGTCTTGGGTTTGGTTGGTTAGACCAAACCGGAGGTCATTTGGGTTTATTGGCGGATCTATAGGGTGGGGGGAGGCAACGGGCCTTGTCCCCCCCCCCCCCCCCCCGCCCCAAAAAAAAAATCAAAAAGAGGAAGAAAAAAAAGGAGAAGAAAATATGGAAAACGGTTAAAATATTGTGTCCTGAAATGCGTGGGAATGCACCATTTCAAGTCTAGATCAACTAAATTTTCCTGGGGGCATGCCTCCAAACCCCCAGTGTTGCAAATGCGCTTCATTCGCGGGAAACAGACAGTGACTCCGGATTGGCGCGGCTTGCCCCCCCCCCTCTCTAGACAATCATGGATCCCCCACTAGGGTTCGATGGTATATACATATTATATAGATATAGATATAGATATAGATATATAGATATAAGCATACATGTATGTTAGGTCCAGGTCTGCTATTTGTAATTTGTTACTAACTCTTCATGGTACTCTCTGTTCCACCCGGCTATGCTGCAGCTGTAACGCAAGTTCCCCTACACTGATAAAATCAAAGCATCTAAAGTTGTCAAATAGTTGTCTTATAAGAAGAATGTTTAGGGTATCCTTGTTGACTGTCATCAAATAAACAAGTTAATGGTTGTCCATCTGAGGACCTACCAGGTTACCATCTCACAAAACGACACTACGCTAATCATACTAACAACCCAGTAAACACAATTACGTTGGTCAGACGTAAATTAACGTTGGTTTTTGGTCTGAACTACGTAATTTTAGAAGGTTTATCAACGTTAGAACGTTAAGGTTTATTTACCAATCTCAAACCTGCAGGTCTGATTTACGTTGCTCAGATGTAAATCTAAGTCCAACTTTGTGAACATTATAATATTATATAGTGGGATTCAGACAAAGATATCTCAGACAAATTTACATTAACAAACAATGAAACTAACTACTATGATTCTCAATCACATTTCTTTCTATACATATACATATATTACATCTTTGTAGTTTAACTGAACAGCCTGACAGTATAGATCTATTGCATGGTTTTGGCTGCAGAGAGGCTTTGTATTTCTTTCATTACCACCAATGTGGTGTCTGCCCAGTAAATTGCTGTACTGTGCATATCAATCCACAATTCTTTAACCTGCTGTCCATCATATATAACTATTAAATTGTATATGGTTCATTTGCATAACATTTAATTCATGACTATTGAGAAATTACTACTTGAATGTGGTAGATTTGTTAAAGAGCTATCATATTCTCTCCACAGTTGAAAGTGCTGCCACCTAGTGTGAAACTGAGAAGTTATATACCCAATTGAAGTTGAAAAATTACGTAGATTAACGTAGATCTACGTAGATTTGCTACGTTGATTCACGTCTGAATGAGGTAGATTAACGTAAATCAGATGTCTACGTCTGTTGAAAACTACCTAGAGAAACCTCTGAGCTACGTTGGAATTATGTAGGGTGTTTACTGGGAACGCTAGCCCAGGCAGTGGCCCAATCCAAGTGACAAGTTTAGGGTCACATTTGTCAAAGTCACAATCCTGGAAAACACTTTAAAGACTATGCGCTGCTATGAATGTGCTTTATATATTTTGTTGGTATGAATATAGCTCTTGTGAGTCTATTTGCCTAGCCTGCATTCATATATTATGCTGACCCTTTGAAAATGTTAGGATTGTTGTAGTCCCAAGTCTGGAGCTGGCAAACGCCAGGTTTTAGGCACGCAAATGCCAAGCGGGTCTTCTATCTGACAACTCCAGCTAGAAGACCTGCTTCCTTGTCACTTAAAAGAGTCTGCAGACGACTTTACCTTTTCAGTGTAGTTGAAGCTTGTCTTAAGTTAAAGTGACGTGTGACATGTATCCATGGCTATTTGTGACGTTAGTTTCATTAAAATAGACCTCCCAAGATTTTAAAAAGAGATGGGTAGGGTGACATGGCCGAGTCTAGAATCCTGGACATCAGGCTTTCACGACATGCTTTACCCTTATCCTGTGTTAGCTGGCCATCTAAAGGAGCCTCTATTTTATCCCACATGTATTTTGTTCAGATTACTAGAGATATGCAATTTTAAAATTATGGGAGATATGCAACGTGTCTAGGCACAGGTATTACTGTATATATCCCCTACATTGTTATCTCGTCTCTGGTGTTGTGGGATTCGGGCTGGAGGTATTCTGTGCAATGAGGTGCCACTTCAGTTTCTCGCCCAAACATTGTATCAGCATGTTTGGCGCTGCATTGATTCTGGCAGGGCTAAGTTTATCCCGATTCGCGGACAATATCTGATCAGATTAACCCCTACCAATGCCAATCCACTGTTTTTTCACGGCTTGCTCCCTTTTCTAAATTGGTTCCCACTCAACCTGTTTTTCAACTAAGTATGAAGAAATTAGAGCTGGTCTGGCAATTCTGTCATTCCTGCAGGGGAACATAGCATTGGTTCCCCCGCACTGAACTCTGTATCACACTCGCATAGTAGTCAGGGACGATATCTTAGGGTCATATTTGAAATACTAATTTAGAAAAATTTAAGTGTAAGCAATTTATACACCCCCAAAAAGGTTCAGCCTTGACCATGCTATGCTAGAGCGAGTAACTCATTAGTGCTGTAGACCCCATGGGCTTGAAGCATTCCAAAAGGGTCGACTGCAAGTGTTGCGGCGCGAACTTGGTGGGAGGGCTTAAGACACAAGGAGCCTGTTTCTGTTTAGAAACGACCACATTTTTATATAGAAATACTGTGGTAACGAGCACGTTTGGGTGTTAGCTATTTTGGTATTTCTTTTATTATTACTATGCCTTATATAGGAAAACGAGCATATCCACCGAACAAAAATTATGTTTCCTGATTTGTAAATATTCTCCTGATAAAACAAATTTACCCACGATTTTTAAATAGAAACAGGCCCAAGATTTCCCAGGGACCATGCAGAAGGGCTCTACCGCTCAGTGTCGGTATGCGGCTCGCCCCTCCACTTAAGGCGGGAAACCTTACCATGTTCCCCAATAACACCCCTCCGCTCCCCACACATGGACTCGCCCGCGCCTTACCTCGTTCCCGGCACCCCCGGTCAGTCCCTCGCTCCCCGCTCCTCCTCACAACCTCACCAACCGCTGGACAGTAAACAACTCTCATTTCCACCACCATCCCCTTCCACCACTTAATCTAATCATGTCTTTCAATTACAGCAAAATTGTACGATGGGGACATTCACATTTTACTCGCTGTACACCTATCATTGTATCACAAATATTACTACCCAGGCAAAGGTGCCCATGTATTTTTATATACAATTATTTGATTGTTATTTATCATGGTAATAAAACTCCAAATATTTTGACACAATCTTCCTTTTTCTTGATGGGAGGGGAAGTAGAAGCATATCGATTTATGACGCAACATTTAAGTCATATAGAATTGATGCAAACTCACGGGTCAGCTTATATGTAAGTTATGCTTATACATTCTATACATATTGATTTACAGTACTTTGGATATAATTGAGATGATTATGGACTACAGGTAGGCGGGTATGCTCTATACCAAATCATGAAACAGACACATCATTGTATGGATTATTATTATTATTTATTGAATGATAATGAGACTAGATTGACAGGTACAGTCTAAAGATGATGGTGTGTACTGCAGTTGATAATTGCAGTACAGAGTACTTCTATTAGTATACAAGTAGTATAAGGAATCAATAAAAGATTCTGATCAGTTCTGATTTGTTTACTCTGTGAAGGTCTCCTTGAAAATTCATGAAAATAGAAGTATCTGCAATTTTCATAGTATGATTTATCAGGACTTTTCTAACATGACATCAGCCTCCTATTTCTTGTTATATATGTGTAGGGGCTTAAACAGATTAGACTGATCAGAATGAGGCTGCCCCAATTGAGACGTGTGCGTAGCAAGACTGATCTACCTACAGCAGTGCAGGTATACAAGCACATGATCAGACCGATCTCTGACTACTGCGCCTTCATGGCAGACAGCGGCCCGGTGTGGGCCTCCCGAAAACTACAGACATTGCAGAATGACTGCCTTCGAGCATGTGAGCAGATTAGATTCGCTCCTGATGTACACGTCCATGACCTACACCACCGCCACAAGGTGTCTTACCTTGATGCCACTCGCCGGAAGCAATTACTTGCCCATATGCACAACCTAGCCCTAACACCAGAAATGGTGGTGGTACCTGTGAGACTGCTGCGCGGCAACACAAAGAAGAAACTGAAGGTACCCAGGCTGGAGAAAGCCATCTTCGCCAAGAGTCCACTGCACCAAAGGGATGCCCTCTGGACTGCCCTAGACGACGAGGTCCAAAACCTGGCAATCAGGAAGGACTTCCCAAACGCAATCTAGAACTGATAAAGACGCTAAGTGTCCAATGATCGATGATCGCATCGTTGATATGACTAGTTAATTAGTATAAGACTCTACTGCATCAATCGCTCGATTCATGTATCCTCCTTGGCCATTTTTGAAAAGCGCCCCACGTCTGTGATTTTTTATGGTCAATAAAATAATTAAACTACAAACTACAACTAGGGTTATACATATTGAAATATGTGCGATCCTACATATAGTTAATCAAGGCGGCAAAGTTCCGACCTGCCACCTTGCGTGTAAATCATATAGTCACGTGTGCTCAAATAAACGTGACGTCACAAGCTGTGGTCGCCATCATGCATCAAGACGTCCGTCTAGTCCTTCTGTCCGTATTTACCGATTACCAACAGGTTATGGGCCCAGAATACGATCAGTGGAGAGATTAACATCTGAAGCTGTAAAGTGCGTTCTGCTGGAAGGAATTCAGGGTTGGATGACAGAGGATTGATCAGGGATTAATCAGCGAGTTTTAGGCTGCGACGTGGGAGCGTGGCTGCAGGCGGGCTGACGTCGGACAAGGTGCCGGGGATCCACGTGGCCCGAGCAGGGCGAGGTCTGGGGACAACGTGGCGACAGAGTGTCGGTATCAGTTTGAACATTTGGAGATCCACATGAGGACAATGTGGAAAGTGCAGTGTCGGCAAGTTTTAGAGAGCATCTGATCGACTGGGGGGCAGCAGTGGCGAGGACGCCTGGCCTACTAGTACGATTTGCTGTTCAAGGACTGGTAGGAAGCAATACACGTGGATACGTTGTGTGTTGTGTGTGTGTTGACCAGAGGACAGTGGAATCTACGTGAGGATTTGTAGTAGTGGTGTCGTCAATACACATGGGAATACGTTGTGTGTGAGTTGCAGACAGTGGCAGGACTTACAGTGGACTTGTATGATGCCAGGAAGGTCTGTGTTGTGTCTTGTGTACACTGGGACGATGTGCTGCTGTGTGTGTATTGTTGTGTGCACACCAGATCGACGTGGGGAGTGATCCCAGGATATCGATGAGGGCTGTGTCAGACAGTTACAGGGAGTTACAGACAGTGACTGGCAGTTACAGGAGACTGCAGGTGACGTCAGGAGACTGCAGGTGACGTCAGGAGTCTGTCTAGGAAGTAGCAGTGGACTATGGAGAACATTGTGAGTTTGCAGTAGTAAGTTTATGTACTGTGTTGGGAGCACTAACTGTGCGTTTGCAGTAGTAAGTTTATGTACTGTGCTTGGACTTTGGTAGCACTAACTGTGCGTTTGCAGTAGTAAGTTTATGTACTGTGTTTGGTAGCACTAACTGTGCGTTTGCAGTAGTAAGTTTATGTACTGTGCTTGGACTTTGGTAGCACTAACTGTGCGTTTGCAGTAGTAAGTTTATGTACTGTGTTTGGTAGCACTAACTGTGCGTTTTCAGTAGTAAATTTATGTACTGTGGTTGGACTTTGGTAGCACTAACTGTGCGTTTGCAGTAGTAAGTTTATGTACTGTGTTGGGAGCACTAACTGTGCGTTTTCAGTAGTAGATTTATGTACTGTGGTTGGACTTTGGTAGCACTAACTGTGCGTTTGCAGTAGTAAGTTTATGTACTGTGTTGGTAGCACTAACTGTGCGTTTTCAGTAGTAAATTTATGTACTGTGGTTGGACTTTGGTAGCACTAACTGTGCGTTTGCAGTAGTAAGTTTATGTACTGTGTTGGGAGCACTAACCGTGCGTTTGCAGTAGTAAGTTTATGTACTGTGTTTGGACTTTGGTAGCACTAACTGTGCGTTTGCAGTAGTAAGTTTATGTACTGTGTTGGGAGCACTAACCGTGCGTTTGCAGTAGTAAGTTTATGTACTGTGTTTGGACTTTGGTAACACTGGAGACGTGTCAGAGGCACTGGAGATGTGTCAGAGGCACTGGAGACGTGTCAAGAGGCACTGGAGACGTGTCAAGAGGCACTGGAGATGTGTCAGTTTTCTTTAGAGTAGGGAGGTGAGGGCTGAAGCCTCACAGGGAAATGAAGTACTGGTGACCTCTCTTTCCAAGTTTTAGGCATTATGTTTTAATTCAATGGTAATAGCAAGTGATAGCTATTTGTGTAGTTTGTGTTAAAGTAACTGGTTTATTTTAGTATGTAACTTGACAGTCATTCAAGAACTACCAGTTTACTGGAGGAAACTAAGAACTAACATTTAACACCAGTTTACTGGACAACATTTATAAGTCAAGATACGGACTTCAAAAATCTGAAGAGACACTGAACATTATTTCTCAAAAAGTGAACATTGAACATTCAGAAGGAGTGCTGAAACTATATCTATGTTTGAGAAGGAGCCTTTATGTTTGAATAACATTATCATCAATATGTAAGTCTCGAGAAGGAGTATTGAAATATGTGCGATCCTACATATAGTTAATCAAGGCGGCAAAGTTCCGACCTGCCACCTTGCGTGTAAATCATATAGTCACATGTGCTCAAATAAACGTGACGTCACAAGCTGTGGTCGCCATCATGCATCAAGACGTCCGTCTAGTCCTTCTGTCCGTATTTACCGATTACCAACAATACAGGGTTTATATAACGGGTTCTGTTGGTTCTGTTGGACTCGTCGGTCACTCTGGATCCACGCTTGGACAGAGGCCCCGTGATCGTATTGGCTGCAAGCCTATACTGACCCGTTCCGAACTCTATAGGGAGTTCGCACCGCTATAGCTTTGCCTGTCTAGGTTACTGAATAAACCTATTGATTCGCAACCTGTAACACTTGATCCAAACTGTGTCGACTTTGGTTCTTTACTTAATACTATAACAATATTATAAAGGACAAATTATCGTTTATTACATATGGATATATATGTCCATTGGAAAATGCAATTATTGACTACTGAACATGGTTCTTCTTTCATTGTTCTTGCTTTGCTGTTTATGGGATGGCTTCTAGAGGGCACCGCTGTCGGGACCTACAGGGTCTCACATCCGGCCGTCTGGTGCGTCTGACGGTAGGCCTAGCAGTGACAGTGGGCCTAGAGTCACCCAACGCTACATCTGTTGCAATGAACAGGCTACCCTGGAAGTGAGAAGATAGAGAACGCAGCCACTTTAGTATGCATTTTACACATTCTAGACAATGGAAAGTACAATAGGCTAAAATGCCTAACATACAGGAAAATAACAAGAAAGCAAAAGCAATATAATAACATTACATGTTTGATGAGGGACAAATGTAATTTTGTAAGGTCAAAAAATGGCTGTATATAATTATGGTATAGTAAGTGGTAATCTGGTGGTCTTATTTTCATTTAGATAATTTGGTTAAAGCCTATGTTTAATGTTAGCAGATCTATAAGGCCTATAAATGTTCTTAAAACGTACCTCATTCAGAACAAGAGCAGGTCTTGTGAACTTTGTTCCTTTGATATATGGGATGTCGATACCCTTCTGACCAACCTCTGAAAACAGAAAGTTGATATTGTTTTGGTAATTAGATCATATTAAACACATTGTTTATGTACAGTTATTTTTCCAAATATATCAGGATCAGTGCCGACTACTGTTGGCATTATATACAGTGTGTTGTGTCGCAATACTTGCGCGTAGTCTTGGAGACTGAGAGTATGGATAGATGGAGCCTCCAATCTTGTATTTCATATCTGCATGAAATTGTGGTTGTATTATTACAACAGGACATATGAATATTGTATGTATGAGATACAGTGAATGTGTAACTCACCGTTCAACTTCTTGACTATCGCAGGCTTGGCGTATTGATCAAATAGATACTGTAGCACAGCGCTCTTTAGAAACAATGAGAGAATAATGAGGACCATGATTAGGATGTCAACTCTTAATAGAAATTAAACATGAATATTTACAAGAACGTGGCAAGGAAGATACATCAGTTAATTTACGTGATTGTTGTTGACTATTATTTCAAAGATTTTAAAGATTATTCTTAACTACTTTTAATCATGTCTATACCCTCCATATCTCACTCCCTCTTCTCTCTCACTCTCCCTTTCTGTGTATCTCTTTCTTATACCCTATATACATTTCATCCATTAAGCAAATGAATATATTTCAGGGAGTTATAGAAACTTACAGGTATTGTGCCAGCAGTGGATTCAATCTTCCCGAATTGAGCACTAGAAAAATATAAAGTCAATTTGTGTGCCATTAGATCTAACTGACTTTCAAACTTCACTTTACAATTCTTGATAGATTTCCTATTTGTAAATGGGATATTACTTCCAGAAAATAAAAGGCAGCATATACACTTTTAATTATGTCAGAAGTCAACAATGAACAGTACATCCAATTCTTTTAACTATAGGTCATTGCGACCAATATGAATTTAGTATCATATGATAGTAATGAGTACAAGCAAGCATGTTCTATTATTGAATAAACATACCTTAATGACACAACTTTACCACGGACACTATGATCCTCAAGCGAAACGGACACTTTAGTATTGATATTCTGGAATAAAGTGAAATAATCCATATTCCATTAGTGAAATAAGGCACACAAAAGCCAAGGACAATGACACAAAATGCAATGTTACATTTTGGAGTGCAATAATTACTAATTAGGAGTTAGCCATATTAAGAAAATGGTATTGTATTACTTGCTTCAGGGAATTAATAATTTCTTCAATATTATTGGGTTGTTTTGTCTAAAAACCTCCGCAAGGGTGAGAGGATGCTTAATAACTCGAATGCGGTATTACATGCATTATTCTAATAGTATTCACCCATAAAATACATCATCCATACTACGCATAACTGATAAGATAGTGTTTATATGAAGGTTATTATCAAATAACTTACCAAGCCGAATTTGAATATTGTGTCTTGTCCTGTAGCAGTGTTGACAAGGAGAGCCACCTGCCCGGGTAGGGTGAGGGTGATGCCTGTACGTGAGGTGCGGATGGAGGGCACACTGGTAGCCTTCAGATTCAGTACTACTGCACTGCCCCCTGGGTACTTACCACTCAACTAACAAGATAGAGAGAAAAGTAAACATACAGTTAAGTGATAATATTGGGTAATGAGCGATTTTAGGAATAAAGCAACTTAGTTTTTGTTGTGACTCTCTCCTGTAAATAGTTTCAGGTAAATCTTACTAAAATATAGTCGACAATGATGTTTCAAGGTTAAAGTTATCATAATATTATCAACCTCTACTTACCCCTGGTAGAACTGTTCCTAAGCAGATAGCTGGGGCGCTACATGACGTTTTCAAGTACTGTTGCTTCCCAGGCAATATCTACAAACAGTATAGTACACTGGATATATAGGGTTGTGTATTGAATAGTTACATGTTACATTTTCTGTATAATCCTGCTTACGTTTTGATGTAAAGGTAGACAGGTCCCTGTTGTAAATTATGATATAATTGCAGAACAATAATTGTCAATTGTCGGTATCAGTAAATCAGTATGACAATTGATTCTCAATCATCAAAAGAGTAACCTGGTTTTCTAATGGCTTAGAGACGTTATTTAAATTCAATGATGGTGCTATACAAAATGATAAAGTCAGTAGAAACTACATGTATAGTGAACATGTTCAGCGACTTACGTCCTGTGCAGTCAGGTTATACTGAGCGAGCCCCAGGTTGAAGGCACTGTAGATGAAGGAGTTGATGACATAGTCACTTCCCCAGACGTTCACCATCCGAGACGGGGCTCCAGCAGCACTGGGGAATGGGACAGGCCGTGAGCTGAATGGTACTGGGCGGATTCTGGCACGAAACTCACCCTGAAGTTCAAAATTAACAACAAAAATGACATAATTTAGGACATGTCTTTCAAATCAATATAAAAGTTTGCAAAAGCTTATTAGATAATATAAAGGGTTTTGTTCTGATAGCTCTAGAACAAAGCAACGCAGTATTGGAATTGTGCATCATTTTGACAACAGTCTACTAATTACTGCATTTAATGAAAATGTATAGGTCATGAAATTACACTTCTAGTTTATTTAATTCCATTCAAACATGGTTTAACATTGAATTTAACAGAATTAAATTATAAGATGATCACCCACCTTGTGTTTGGACTCGAGGTAACCAGTACCAAAGGTGGGATCCTGTATAAGACGATAGTCCAACACCATTTCTCTCCCAATATTCTGCATCACTGGTAATGAATGAAAGGTATTGGGTAGATGAAGAAAAGGGGTCATCCAGGTTGAATGGTAATTAACATACATGCATATTATATACTCTTTAAAACGTCATATTTGATGTAAAATAACATATTTTTGTTAGCTGGGAGGTTCGTTTAAGGGATATCAAGTCATCTTACCATCAACCTGGGATAGCTTGGTCTGCAGGTCCTGAGTTATGGCCTTTTGGGCTGCATCACACATCTACAATTCAGGAAGTACAATTGTATAATTCTTGGACTATAACTGTCAGCTTGACACATGAGGGATGCTCTCAGACTTAGTTGAAAAAGAAGTTAGTATCAATGTAAGGTAATACAACCTACATTAGTTGAAAAAGATAATCTAAAATGGCTGGAGATAACTTGCTTTAGACCAACTGAAATATGTAATTATATCGATGCAATGTACTTATTCAGGAACAGATCTAGACATCAAAAAATATGAACTGTAGAGTATACAGATAATTCACTTACCACATTTTCTGCTTCTCTCTTGAGACGTCTGGAGATTTGGCCCCTAAGTAGGTTGTAGAGGAAGGAGACAGGGCTGCCACGGATACGTACACTGAGGCGGTTTATACTTGCCCTACACCCAGTGCTCCGAACTGTGGGTCTGCCAGAGCTATCCTTCCCTAATCATTTACAAAAGATTTTCTCATTATTATGATAAACTTTACCACTTTGTGCATTATTCCTTTCATTTAGGTCATAAGATATGGATATTAAATTGATTAAATTGCATTTAACCCTTTTTCGATGTCAATCATGATGCACTAATAGAGCTCTGACGAGTAACCCCTGCATTAGTACATCATGCCAATAGACTTAGTACATAGATCATGGCATTCGGGAGTTTTCAATTTTGTGTGGAACTAAAAAGATGTCTTTTTGGAGAGCAGCCAAGCAGACAGCTGAACTCGAGAGTGACATCGAGAGTCAATCAAAGTACAGTGTGCTCAATCATTCAATGTCATTATGTATGTCTCATTGCATTCAAAATTCAATTTACCCATTTTGACGGAGATGCTGAAAGAGACTCCTGAACATGAAATGTAGAACCTGCCGTGGTCACTGATACGACTGTTGAAGAAAAGTGAAAAAAAACTATTGTACACTTTTTATATTTTATCAATGTGGAGAAGAAATCTTTATGGGATGTATTCCCATGAGAATATGAAATGCCCAGGAGTTTACTGTTGCTATTAGATTTTCAGTAGAATAATGACAGAGAAGTACAAACTTATCAAGTCATGTACAATTGCTACCAGCATAGATAATATTATAGTATAGATTACATGATGCCTCAAGGTCCATGTTCCTTTGCCGTCATGACGTAGCACCGGTAAGTAACTCACCAATGCTGCATCACATAACCCTTCTGGAGTGCCTGAATGCAGCACTGACAAGTACCTTTTTACCGTCCCAGTGAACACAAAAGGTTATACTACATTTTATAACGTAATTTAATGTTATATAATGCTTCCCTAAGGCTCCATACTATGGCAGAACATTAAATAACGTTTATAACGTTATTTTAATGTAAAATAACGTTTTTTTGTTCGCTGGGCCTGTATCCATGCATCTTGATGTACAAAGGGCATAGTGTATTAAACCAAAGGTTCATAACAATACTTACATGAATAGCAGCTTGGTCCTGTAGCGCCAGTCGCCCTGTATGTTGAGGGCTGCATTAGATGCCGTCCACGTAAGGCCTGGCCGTGGGCGAATGGTGACTGAAGACGCAGGCTTCGTGAAACTGGTGATCTTTATACTGAAATCATCAACATAGTTCATCAATATATCAGCCTACTACCATGCTGCTGTCAGGTAGATGCCTTTCCTCACAGGTTGTATAAATCTGACTATACAAAGAGGCACTGAAACATGTAGTCTACCCAATGTGTCGTTAGGCCACTCAAAAAAATTGTTTCTCGTCACCAAGAAATGAGAGATATGATGAGGGCCTTTTTTATTTAATTACATTAGGAAATTTGGACTTTTCGCAGTCAATTTCCAAATTTTAGTAATTTGGAGTTTATTGATTAGCAAAGGTTTTTATTTATAATGCAAGTACTATCCAGCTGACTGCATTGCTGACCGCGTAAGCTTTGATTTGATACCAAATTTGCCAATATTTTTGCAATTCTAACATAATTTTCATCAAAAATGTATTTAAAAAAAAGGTTTTCCCCAAATCATGATTTTCATAATGCGCGCGGTAATGAGAAACAACTTTCTTTTGAGTGGCCTTAGAAACATCCCCAGATGGTCGGCAGGCAATGAGATTTAATACCCAAATGGCTAGCCGACTCTGATATACATAATCAAATGGCTAACTGGCATAGTGATACAGATGCGGTTGAGAGGCACAATAATTATTGTGCGCACAGAGAAAAGAAACAGCGTCAAAAGGGAGTCCAGGTTGCCTCCAGCCCAGTGGGCACAGAACATTGAATCAACATTGATAACGGGTTGTCAATGTTGACTCAATGTTGATTCAACATTGATTCAACATTGCAACGAATTTTGTGCCCACTGGGAGAATGGCCCTCTCTCTAGGGGAGTTCAGGTCGCCAAAGTGAGCCTAGGTGACTCTCTGGCTGACCTAAGGGGGTCACCTGGGGGAGTCATATGATACAGAGAGCTATATGACTGCCCCAGACGACTCCCTTAGGTCGGCCAGAGGGTCACATAGGCTCCCTTAGGCGACCTGGACTCCCCTAAAGAGGGGGTCATTCCGAAGGCAACCTAGACTCCTTTTTGACGCTTTTTTCCCTTCATTGTGCAGATGTCAAGAACTCCGGATGAAGCTGTAGATAAAATTATTAATTGAACCACCACACTTACTTTGAGAGGCCGTAGGATGTTTTCCCGGACTTTCCCGAGACACCAGGGAGGTTCTTGTTGGTGATCACTGTGGCCAGCCTGTCAGTGGCCACCTGAGCAGCTGAAGGAAGACAACCCGAATTATAACGTGCTTAACACTAATATTAATAACAGTTAAGGGCAGCATAGTGCGTTACTGTGCTATGCCCTTTGCGGCCATGATACATGACTGCAGCCATGGCGAGTAACTCAGGCCAAAAAAAAAAGATTTGTTTCAGGTCACCCGACCGACCCTATGTAACTAAACAGGGCCGACCCTACGTTTTTTTATGCAATTTTGAAGATTTTTTTTTATTTTTACACTTTTTGGGGGTAAATTTTAGGTTTTTAAAAGTTTTGAAAAAACTCTTCCAATTTTAATACTTTTTTGGGTCAATTTTATGGTTATGTAAAAAAAATCAAAAAAGTCCGACCTACCGACCCTAGAGTTTCATCCCATGTTACCTGAAACAAAACTTTTTTTTTTATTTGGCCTCAGCACGGCGGCATTCATGCATCATGCCGACCCTTCAGGAATGTATCAGCTCAGTAGCGTGGTCATGATGCTTGAATGCATCACTGACAAGTAAAGTGAGTAGCCAAGTAGAAAAGGTACTCCTGGTGCAATTTGTATAGCACCGTGGATAGGAGGTGCCGTAATGGCCAAAACTGTGACAAGAGGGCAATTTTAAGGTAGAAAGCGATAGCATTCTCCAAAATATTCTATTTTTGAGTGATGGTCCTGTATTTGGAATGTAAAGCAAACGTTTTAAGGCTAAATCAGGTCTAAATGCACATTCTCCTAGAATGGTGTCGCCAATGAAAACATGATGCAAATATCATTTCTATATCCAAAGATAATAATGACCAAAGGTTTGAAAAGGTTTAGTCAAATGTTATTTCTAAATTACATAGATACAATTAACACAGTAAGAGATAGAGCTTATAATAGAGGCCATGGGCATTGGATGGAATTATCCTATATTGCTGAAGCACTTTCTCAGAAGCATCATGGTGACAAATGGAACATTGCATTAAAGCAATATGCAGCATTTAAGGGGTTACTGGCCTTTGATGAAGGCTCATTTCAGAAGCGCAGCTGTCATTTCATAAGGGAACATCATGGCAACAATTTTAAAGGTGAGAATAAGCAGTGCACATGGCATTAATGCGGTTCATACCCCGCCCCCCCCCCCGTCTCTGTCCCTGCTTCTGTCTCCGCCTATCTATCTTAATATCAAAAAGTGAAAAAATCTCTCTCCCTCTGCCTTTTTTCCCGCTACCTAGTATAGGGTATAAATGACAATTTATACCAATTCTTTCTATATTAATTATCCTAATGATAACAGTCTTATTAAGAAATTCCACCAGGCGTGTAATTATTGATGTAAAATTAAGATATCTAAATTCAAGAAGACTTACCCATATTAAGGCCATTTTGAAGTATCCTTATCTGGAGTCCCGGGTTCTGTGCAGACACCCTACTGGAGGCCAGCACCAGGAGGAGGAGGCTGGTCACGGCTGTCAGGCTACCCATGTTAATACACGCTACCCTGGAGGAAGGAGAGCTGCCTACCAAGGGAAGACGCTGCCTATTTATAGGTGTGTGGTCTATAGTATGGGGTTCCAAGTGTTAACATTTAATACATCCGGTTTTCAAATGCAATATATTTTGAGGTAATAATTATAGTTCATGTCAATGTCATGTCAGTGTCATGTCAATGTCATGTCAATGTCATGTCAGTGTCATGTCAATGTCATGTCAGTGTCAGTGTCATGTCAGTGTCATGTCAATGTCATGTCATGTCAATGTCATGTCAATGTCATGTCAATGTTATGTCAATGTCATGTCAATGTCATGTCAATGCCATGTCAATACCATGTCAATGCCATGGCAAGGCCATGTCAATGCAATGTCATGTCAATATCATGTCAATGTCATGTCAATGCCATGTCAATGTCATTTCAATGTCATGTCAATGTCATTTCAATGTCATGTCAATGTCATTTCAATGTCATGTCAATGTCATTTCAATGTCATGTCAATGCCATGTCAATGCCATGTCAATGTCATGTCAATGTCATGGCAATTGTCAATGTCAATGAGTTAAACATTTTGCAAATGCTCACTGACACTCTAATATTTTGACTTTACATGCTGCGCCCCATTCCTGGCACACATCCTGGTTTCACGTCTGGTGTCTATAGTGAGGACTCGTGTGCTAAAAGAAGGTGTAAGGTTTCTGGTAGGAACCATGTGGTTAACCTTACATTAAGTATACACATCCTTGAATATGACATCACGTTGGGCAGACCAGGAGTTTCGGGTCTTTTTTCATATGTACCTTACAGTAAGGAGAATGTCATTTGCACATCTGGTGATGTCATCATTACTCGGACCCCTGAAGGAAAACTTTAAGACGGGAATTGGGTTTATAAAATTTATTTAAATTTTATATGAAGAACCTCTATGAATGTGAGGTTGTATGTTTATAACATGATGAGAATACATTATTACCGGTATATTTTAACCCATTATTAAAATATATAGACCTATACGAGAGTAAAATACCATTTTACATATAAAATTGAGGTGTGGGTGGGCGGGAACTTGGAAGAGATGTGGACGGTGTTGGTAGGAAGGAAGGAATGAATGGCGGGTGTTTTGGTTTGGAGGGTTACAGAGTGTTGGGGTAGGGGGAGCCACCGTGGGCTTTGTATGTAGTGAGAGTGTAAACCTCCAGGGGGTAGCAATGCCGCGCCGGGCTGTGTACCTCAGCCCGACCATATCATTACTCGGACCCCTGAAGGAAAACTTTAAGACGGGAATTGGGTTTATAAAATTTATTTAAATTTTATATGAAGAACCTCTATGAATGTGAGGTTGTATGTTTATAACATGATGAGAATACATTATTACCGGTATATTTTAACCCATTATTAAAATATATAGACCCAAACCTGCCAAGGAATAATGTATTTTGCAGGGTGGGTGGGAGGAAGTTTATGTAGTATAATAAATGAGGTGATAAAATGTACACATTGTGATTGAAATGCATAGTCATTGGGTGAGGGCCTGGGATATAGCCTGATTGACCCTGGAGTTTCTTGTATTCTTGATGTAAGTTCGGTGGGCGTTGCTAGCCCAACCCCCGTATGCTTGTATGTCTAGTTCGGTGCATCCCTGCAGGTGGGCCTGGGTGGCCGCGGCCCTCCTGAGGGCATGCAGCGTGTATGCCTTGTGGGTCAGATGGCATGCTGCTATGGACTGAGACCACACCTTTCTGATGTAGGAGACGGGCACTGGTCGGTCTGTGTGGGGGAATGTAATGAGGGGCTGCGCCGCTGAGAGTGTGGGGGAGTCCTTTATGTGGGCCTCCATGGCGGCCACAGGGCAGAAGTGCGGGACGCGGGCTCTGGCCATGAACACAGTCTTGCCCCTGGTGTACTGCTGCATGTTTTTGGCCCACTTGACTCTCAGCGTCAGTCCTTCCCTGTTGATCTTGATGTCCGCTCTTGTTGGGTGTCTGAGAGGGTCCATTGCTGAGATGGATGGAGGGGCCACCTCCGACTGGCGGAGGGCCCCGTGATACATGATGAGGGTGGCCGCCCTGGTTGCCCTTCCAGCAGGGGAACGTGGGATGGCGCACACCACCCTCCTCAGGTGAGGCATTGATATAGCCGGGGTGGCCCGGTGTGAATATGACTTGTCCCTGATGAGTGCATCTAGGGCCCTCTCGACCCGGTAGTGCTTGAATGGACCCAGTGGGGCCCCTGTGAGGAGGGCATGCATCCTGATGTGTGACACTTTGTTCTTTATGGTCAGGGGTTTGTCGCCCTTGATGACCCGTTCCTCGATCCATCCACATATGTCCTGGTATGTGGGGGATCGGGGGTCGATGTCCATTCTGTATGTGAATTGCAGGAACTGTCTGACAGTGGAGTGACGGCCTTTGTTGGTGCCGGGGGCTCGGGCCTTCCTTTGTCTGACAGCCGCATGTCGTTGTAGTGAACGGTACTCCTCGTCTGGAAAGAATAGTAGGGGATACTTGATCCAGAGCATACAGGCATGGGGAGACCCTGTCTATCTGTAGCTGACCCAGGAGGGTATCAGCTTCTTTGGCCGCAGCCCTAGAGTTGTGGGCCCTGCTCAACCTATCAGCTAAAATGTTTAACTTCCCGGGGATGTGGACATATACTAGGTGGACGTCGAATGTAGCTTCTATCATCCAAGCAGCCCTCGCTACATCCAGGAGGACCTTGTCCTGGCCTCGGCCAGAGGTGAGGACAGATACTGCGGCCTCGTTGTCGCAGTGGATTCTTATGGTGGATCCCCTATTGCTGCCCTTGATGAACGTGTGCAGCGCCATAACTATGTTTATGGCCTCGAGGTGGGCTATGTTGTCGACTGGGTCCAGATCGGGGGCGACCCTGGCGGCGTATGCATGCACTCCATTGTGCGCGCCAATGCCTGTGCCGCTGGCGTCCACATATATTTCTGATGTGAACTGAGTGATGGGGATGAGACCTACGCCGTTCCAGTCCTCGGAGAACTGTCTGAACCACTCCATGTCTTTCTTCATGTCGCTGGTGACATTGATGTATTTACCCTTGTTGCCTCGTAGTGCATCCAGGAGGCGGCCCACGAACAGCCTCGCTGGTGGAATGCACTTCGCCACGTGGAGGAGGCTGCCCAACAGGCTCTGGAGCTTCTTGACGGTTATGGATCTTTTTCCCATGGTCTTAGTGACCATGAGTCTGACCTCCCTCAGCTTGTCCGGGGGCACCGAGAGAGTCATGTTGATGGAGTCTATAATAACTCCCAGCCACTTTATGACAGGGGCTGGGGGCTGGGCTTTTTCGATCGCCTCTGGGAGTCCTAACTCTTTGATGATTGCCCTGGCGGTCTCATAGTCATGTGTGGCCTTCTCCAGGGTGTCTGCCACGAGGATCAAGTCGTCCAAGTACATGACCGCTGTTATTCCTCTTGAGTGGAGCATCTGGACTATGGCATTGGCCACTCGCTGCATGTGGGCGGAGCTGGCGCGGGCACCAAACGGCATAGTAAGGTCGCAATAATATTGACCTTCCCAGCCCACACACAGGAGTGGCCACGAGAGTGGGCAGCTGTAGAAATTCTTATAGGCCCTGGAAATGTCTAGTGTGGCCATGTATGCCCCTGGAGGCATGCCCTGGAGGGTGGTGACAAATTGTTTTACTGTTGGTAGAGAGTGGGCACGTTCCATGCCCATGACACAATTTTTGTATATGAAGGCATTCACTGAGTGTGAGTGTGGGAATGTTAGATCGGTGATTACCCTTCTGTCCTCCCTGGTGGCCTTTTCTCTGGACATTAGGGGGGACACGTGTGCCCAGGGGGCAAAGGGGGGACACTCAAATGGACCCTGCATGGCACCCAGACTCACCTCCTTGTGTATGAATTCAGCTATCTGGGTGGGGTAGTCGGTGGCACTCGAGTGGTTGTGGATTTCTTGAATGTCACTAACTGGACCCATATACCCTATTGGGAAACCGTGTTTTATGTACTGGAGTAGCTGGAAGTTGTCGTCTGAAGGGACCAGCAACTTTTCCCATGCCGGGATGTTGAGGGCTGTAGGCAGAGGTATCCGTGCCTGGACAGCGTTGGGGAGGCCAGTGGCCTTAACAGCTGAGTAGATTTTACATAATTGTGTTGACAGCACGCCTTCAACTGGGTCCGGCCAGTGCCTACGTCGGTGGAGTGCGAATGCGGCCGGGCTACCGTCTACCTGTGGGTCCCATACGTTTGACCCACACATGACTCGTATTTTTTCAAAGTCCGGGAGATTCTCTCCAAGTTCAGCACAAATGGTGTCACTTACTGGCGGGGCGGGAGCTAGTTCGTGTTCCCCATCGTGTTGGTGTGTCGTGCTATGCAAGCTGTGTGCGTATGCCGAGATGGGAGGCCGCTGAGATGAGGATTCATCGTTGTTTACTTCGGGCCGGGGCGCTTTGTGGCGCATTGCAGCGTTTTCATGGGGGCCGCCATCTTTGTTTACATCTGGCTGCTTGTTGCCGCCTTGCTCTGGCGCGTGTAGCGTGCTCGGCGCGGGGGGCCGAGAACCAGCTTCAGTCGAGGTGGGCGCGCATGCGCCCTGAGTCGGCTGTGGGCTTCCTTCCGTTCTGTCGATAAGTTGCGGGTTGCAGCTAGAAAAATTCAAATTATCGATGGAATTCTGCACAATCGAGTGGCATATAGTGACGGGACCTTTACTTGGTGGCGCCTCCCCATATATGGGCTGACGGGGGGCGCCTACTGTCCGTTTTTTGGATACCCGGGCTGATTTTGTGTGAGTGACTGGCCGGGCTGTGGCCATGCCGCTGTCTGCTGCGTCTGGCGTGTGTCAGTCTGGGCGGTGGCCCGAATCCTGGCGTTGCAAGTTGAGTATGGGTGGTTGGCTCTCTTGCTATATCGCCAGCAGTGGGAGCAGAAATGTAGGAAGTTGGTGCTGTTGTGGGTGTGGTGGGACCTGAACCTGCACCCTTTCTCTGAGTTGAAGTCCCGGCAATACACTCCCTGTGCGTTGTACGGGTCTGAGACCTCCTCCGTGGGGCCTCCCGCGGATCCGTGCCCGTGTGTGGATCCAGCTATGGCCAGATTTACCTTCTCGTTCTGTATGGCCTGCGAGTCGTGCCAACTGAAGTCATCGAGCTCAATCCGGTCCCAGACGGATTGTGTCCAGCGTCGGACCTCCGGCCACCTGCGGCGGGTGAGGTCCCGGGCGACCTCTGCGATGTGGGCTAGTATACAGTCTCTGTCCTCACCTCTACAGGCCCTCTTGTCCAGAACAAGGGTGAGGGCCGCATGGATGTATTCAAACTCCCCCAATTTATGACGTACGTCCAACTTCTGTTTAGGGGTGTGGAGCCCCTCCCTCTTAATATACATGTAGGGTTTGCATATCGGGGTTTTACCATGTAGGGGGTCGAGGAGTGGGCCTTTACCTTCATGTGACTTTTCCCGGTAGTCCTCCTGGCGCAGGTATGACTCTACATAATCATCCCTTGACCACGACCTGGATCGGTCGCGGGGGACCCTGTGCCTCCGCGGGGCCCTGGGGGACCTGGTGCGGGACCGGGAGTGCGGGGACCTGGAGTGCCGGGACCTGCTGGCCCTATTTCGGCGGTCCCTGGACCTGGATCTAGGGCTTGGGGTCTTATCCCGGGCTGTGTGGCGGGCCTTGACCACCTTGGACTTTATCTTGGGCTTGTGCCGTGGAGGGGGAGTCCTCTTACTATGGCGCTTTTTCTTCTTGGGGGGGGTGTGCCTCTTGGGGGTAACCTCCTCCTCACTAGTAGGTGTGTCGTCCTCACTGAGGGGGTCTACGCTGGGGGATTGAGCCCTAATGAACTCTGATATGACATCAATCTTAGTGCTAATGTCCTTGACCTTGGTGGTGACTGTGGACAGTCCCTGCTCTAGCTTGGCGACCTTCGCCCCTCGGGGTGAGACTGTGGGGGTTTTTGACTTTTTAGCTTTCCCAGTCCCGTTCAATTCCTCCTTTCCCTTCTTCTTTGTGGCCGTAGGCCTACCTTTTGACCTCGTTCTAGGACGCGACCCCGCCGGCTCCCTCTTCTTGGGCGGCATGCTTGGAGGGGGGGGGGGGTCGTGCGCAATGTGAGGTGACTTTTGGTAAACACAATCGTTAAATATCTCAATGTAAAACCAAGCATCCGCGGACCAAATTAACAGGGTGTGATAAGCAGTGGCTATACTTATCTACCGGTGTCTTATTCTGGTGAGGAAGCAGTGGATCTGTAAACTCCAGGTGGAGCAACTTGGAAGAGATGTGGACGGTGTTGGTAGGAAGGAAGGAATGAATGGCGGGTGTTTTGGTTTGGAGGGTTACAGAGTGTTGGGGTAGGGGGAGCCACCGTGGGCTTTGTATGTAGTGAGAGTGTAAACCTCCAGGGGGTAGCAATGCCGCGCCGGGCTGTGTACCTCAGCCCGACCATATGTTGATCTCTATAGGAAGAAGTGTGAGTTCCTCCTGTCGTTTTTGATCATAAACTTATAATAGGTTTCGATTGCCATGCATTGCCAAATATGAACGGATCTACTTTTTTGATTGTTATAAAAACGAACTGTCATCTTCCTGGTTCTGCACTGGCGCACCTCCTTTTGTGGAGTGGGGTGATGCCGTGGTATGTCACTGTTAACTATTAGTGTAGAATAGAGCATTAGCATGGTGATGTTTATATATTCAGTACATGTTTACTGTATCTTAATACAGCTACTTGCGCTGTATATTTACAGAGTATAGGCCTACTGTAAATGGGACCTAGCACTAGCGGTAAAGTGACTGTGTATTAACATTACCGCAATCCTGGCATCATGCCTTAATGCATCATGTTCTTGGTCGTCATGATGCGTGAATGCAGCCCTGGCGAGTAACTTGCCAGTGTTGCATTCAAGCATCATGACAACTTTCGAAGGGTGAGATGGTCCCGAAGAGTCAGCATGATGCACCAATGCAGTGTTGCTCACTGGGGCTTCATTGGTGCATCAAGACAAAATCACCTTTTACCGACATTTGTCCTTAAAGGGCTAAATAGGTCAGCAAATCTTGTTTGTAAGTTTCAGCCACTAGAGGGCAGCAGTATACCCTTGTGTCTCATAATGACACACCACGAGGGCTATACTTTGGACGTTTTAATACAGTTTGATAAATGCGGTTACATAGGTACATAGTTAAAGGGACAGTGTATACGTGGGGTTGTCCGCCATTGCTGGCCGTTTTAGGTGACCTTTGACCCTCTTTTGCATAGTGGATCCCGCCCACAGTTCAGTGGATCCCGCCCACAGGTCACTGCTGGTCATAGTATGCAAAATACCCAATAATCTGGGTCACCTGAAGCGACCTCTCTGTGTTATTTATGGCAGGGAGTGGTTATTTTTGTGTACATTGTGGGGGGGGGTAGGTGGGAGGATATTCCCTAACTAACTGAACTGCATGGCTAAAATTATGGCGATCTTTGGGAAAGGGCTGGAGGGGGGGGAGGTCATATTCCCTCTAAATAATTATTGTTCATTTGTTACCCCAATCCGATACTGATCCTCCTTTCTAGGTTTACTCTCTTTAAAAAAAATCTTAATCTTGAATATCAATGGTAATAACAAGTTGCTGACTGACTTATGACCCATGTACCCTGAATAGAACCACCCGTGTGTGTTTGGCCCCATAGCTGCACAAATAAAAGTAATCAGCAACTGGAACCTCCCCCTATTTACATTAGTATATAAACCTATTGTGTACCTGTAAAAACAAGAGAGTGACAAGGGCATTTATCAAAGTCGACAGAGGGCATGTATATCCCTCCCTTCATATCAAGGGAGCCTTTCTTCCCGCTTCTGCTTCCCTCAAACGCCCCCCTCCCCTATTTGTAAACATGACCAGTCCCTTACCTGAGTGGTGTGGCTACATCCAGTGTTATATAACCACTCAAGGCAGTGCCTCGTGGTCCCCACCACCCTTATAGGGAAGGTTACATAATCAGGTGACAGCTAACCAGGACTGCCTCGTCGTAGTGGGACAAATAGCCATATTGGTGCCTCTACATGGGTACCCACAATTTTGACTGTGTCGCCGTGTCGAATTTTAGCTGGAGTGTAGTGGCATCGTGTCGATTTTTAGGTATATAAGAACAGAGACAAAACTCCCTGTGGGTCGATTTTTATCCCCGATTTTCCTGTGTCCGTCGATTTTTAAGATGGCCTAAAAGGGCCGTGTCGCTCGTGTCGATTTTTACCCATGTAGAGGCACATATTGGTATTTAGTACATTTTTGTTTGTATATACTCAGAGACACCTTGTAGCAGTGTCGTGTTATAATGTGATGCATGAACCAATGGCCAACCAATGTATTTGTCACCTAAATTAAAAGAAATTAGTGATCTTTCTCACAAATTAGTGGCTGTTATAGCCTGATAGACAGATACCCCTTCTAAAGGCCTGTTGATGTACCAACTTGATACTGTGATAATCTATTATCTCAGGGTTGGGGTTAGCGTAAGGGTCAGGGTTAGCCGTATGGTTAGGGTGTTTATTAGATTATGTTTATTGACGATTTTTTAAAGATTATGGTTATTATTAGAACGTTTCTCGGTGCACCTAGGAGAGCTAGACCCGATGAGCGGGAGTAGGCAGGGTGGCAGGTGGATGGCGAGAAGGGGGCGATCCTGCACGGCTTTCACGCCACGGTGAGTATCAGAGGCCTAGAGAGAGGGGGTGGGGGTGGGGGGGGGGGTCATTGGGTACGTTTGTTAGCGTCATGCTATAGGTGGAGTTACATATAATGATTGTTTCTATTTATATAGGAGGAGCGGTGGGCAAACAAAACACTGGACTGTGACATTTAGGTAGGGTGGCTCTGAATCAGGCAGTTATATATAAATATAGATAGATATACATGTATCATGAGGTATACATGATCACATAGATTTAATACAAAGTATTTTAAAGTGAAACCCTCTGGATCACTATAAGCCAGATACAATTACAAATAGAGTTTAATGTAATCAGTGGCGTAGGAAAAGGGGGGGGCAGGGGGCCCGGACCCCCCCCCCAATCACAGAGGAGGGGGGGGGGGCTGAATATGTTATGTAATACACAAACTTTCCAAAACATACCTTTCCCACATAGGGAAAAGTTGGGACAGTAGGGCTTGGCACCCAATCATAACTAAAGTAAAGGGGGCTCAAATACTACTTTTCTATACAATTCCTATATGAGCGTGTATATATGCACTTTCATGATTGAAAGCCGATATTTATAATATTTATGACCCCCCTCCTGAAGATTTTTTTCCTACACCTCTGTGTAATGGCCCCAGTGTGTGGCTATCATGGTGAGGTTACCTGACCACGTGTAGCCTTTGTTTGCCCACACTGTTACGTAGCAGAACTGTATATAACTCGACCCATACCGCTACGTTACATGTGGAGACTATGTACATCCTTTTATAACCTTGGACAATACCTGATAATAGTATACTTGATTGTTTCCATGTATATGTGAGGTGCGGTGGGCAAACAAACCACTGGACTGTGACCCCCAGATAGGGTAAACTGACCTAGAGTCAACCATGTACCTTGACATGTCCACCCCTATTTTACAGTCGTTCATGCATGATCAGCCCTCTTTTCGTGTACCCGGTATCACAGTACACTTTAATTTTCTCTTTCCAGCAAAGGACAAATGGAGATAATAACATGCATGAATGACTACATAATTAAGGTGGACATCTCAGGGTACGTGGTTGACTCTAGGTCAATCTACCCTATATGCACCATGAATGAGGCAGTTTTGCCATCCTCTGAGCATTCCTCAATGTCTATATCCAGTCTAGATCACACCCACAACGTCCTATTCCCTAACTAATGAAATATACAACAAAGTGGCAGGAAAATGGGCTTGTAATCAGGACATTCCAGATCTAATCCGAGCGAGATAGCATATATCTATATAAACGTATTATTATTTACAATATAATTTAAGAGTTTTCGGCCACAAGGTAACATAATACAATGTCTCCAAATATTGACATATATCGAAATATCAAGACCAAAAATCGTGATAATCTCAGAATCGAAAAAAAATTGGATGACAATGACATCCCTACTATATACCCCCCACACTCCGCACCTCCCCACCTCATCCCCCCCATATTTCACATGCATAGCTTTGCAAAGAGATGAACCGTGACGACCTAGTTCTGCAATAGGGTGCCACCTGGTGTGTGTATATGGTACCTACAGACTGGGTCAACTGGGCGTGAACAATTGCCGAACAGTGGTGCCCATTAGTGGCAGCCTGATGTATACCATGGACCTTTAAAAACTCAGCTTTTCAAATTCCCCTTATACCACTGTTTATTTTACAAGGTGGTGTTTGTCACCATATAATTATTTTCTAACCAATACAATAATATTTATTTTACAAGGTGCTATTTGAGGATGCTGCCGGTCGTCACCTAGCAGGCTGGGTGGCCTATGATGGTACAGTGTTCCCCATGACACAGGGAGGTGACGTCTGCCCCATGGTGACAAGTAGGCACATAATCTACCGTAAATTCTCATGTATAAGCCTAACGCTCATATAGGTCGCGCCCCTAACTTGTAATAACCATATAAGCTGCAAAGGAGGTCTGAGACTTAGCAATTTAGGGACTGGTCATTTTTTAACAACAGTGGGGTTGGTGGATTTTCACGCGAGCAGGTCGATTTTTTTCTGGTGAGGCATTCTCACCACTCGCACTTAACCACATAGTAGACTAGGACAGCGCTAGAATTGTGAGTGGGATACGCTTGGTGATTATGCCACTTTTTATGCTAATTTTATGCATGACCATGGTGTTTTAAGTTCTTATCATGTATACTTTTAGAAACTCGCCGTAAGTGTAACTGCAACAATGATGCCGTGTGGCGCATTGACACGGGCTACATCACTGACAAGGACAACTTCCCCATCCAGGCACTGGCCTTTGGAGACATGGGACCGGGCGGCTCAGAGGAACTGTGGATAACAGTCGATCCAATGGAATGTAAAGGTAAGGATGAGACATCTCTCAGCTTTATCCATAGGTCAAGTAAATAGCCTACCATATGTCTTCACAGTATAGGTTTGGTTTCATTATAGTGCCAGCTTTGTATAAGCACCGGGGTACAGGGGTGTTGAAATCTATACCTTCAGCACTAAAATACAAGAAGGTACGACTTTTCGGCCCGTGCTTTACACATCTTGCATTGTCCTAAAGTTACACACTCTGCATAGTCTTACAAGACTTTGCGTATAGAAGGTGCTACCTCCTACAGGCATTGTACAAGCACGCCAAATTGAAGAGTACCCAAGTGTATTTCGCAACGATACGCGGTATATACAATCATCAGAGCTCAGAAATCAATCAGAATTGATGAGGCTCTTCACTAAAGCCATGCACTGAAAACCCAGAGGAAGGTCCCTCCCAGTGGGCACAAAATTAAGTAAAATGTTGAATCAACGTAGAAACAATATTGAATCAACATTGTCAACCAGTTTCCAATGTTGATTCAATGTTCTGTGCCCACTGGGCTAGTCATTATGACGACCTAGGTTGTCATAATGACTAATGGAAAGTCCTCTGGAGAATGGTGTATGAATATACTAGTAGTCTCTAACTATTTCACCTCCTAACGAGAGGCATCCCTTTCACATAATTATTTGGTTTACTTTTGATTAAACTAAGTAGCTTTACTTGTTATAAAAAAGTTGTGTATGGGTGAGAATGATGGCCTTGAAGGTATAGCGACTACTCTGCTCCCTGTCAGCAGTTTATATCTCATGGCTGAAAATTTACTTCAATCAATTTACCCTGGGGGGCAGCATGTGACAAGGAATATCCAACACCCAGATATACCCTAGGTTGTCCGAATGACTACCCAATGGTGTTTAGACTTGTCATTGCTGATGACTTCAGGTCTTCAAATTTACAATACCTAAAACAACAACCTTAAAGGTCCATGGTATACATCAGGCTGCCACTAATGGGCACCACTGTTCGGCAATTGTTCACGCCCAGTTGACCCAGTCTGTAGGTACCATATACACACACCAGGTGGCACCCTATTGCAGAACTAGGTCGTCACGGTTCATCTCTTTGCAAAGCTATGCATGTGAAATATGGGGGGGATGAGGTGGGGAGGTGCGGAGTGTGGGGGGTATATAGTAGGGATGTCATTGTCATCCAATTTTTTTTCGATTCTGAGATTATCACGATTTTTGGTCTTGATATTTCGATATATGTCAATATTTGGAGACATTGTATTATGTTACCTTGTGGCCGAAAACTCTTAAATTATATTGTAAATAATAATACGTTTATATAGATATATGCTATCTCGCTCGGATTAGATCTGGAATGTCCTGATTACAAGCCCATTTTCCTGCCACTTTGTTGTATATTTCATTAGTTAGGGAATAGGACGTTGTGGGTGTGATCTAGACTGGATATAGACATTGAGGAATGCTCAGAGGATGGCAAAACTGCCTCATTCATGGTGCATATAGGGTAGATTGACCTAGAGTCAACCACGTACCCTGAGATGTCCACGTTAATTATGTAGTCATTCATGCATGTTATTATCTCCATTTGTCCTTTGCTGGAAAGAGAAAATTAAAGTGTACTGTGATACCGGGTACACGAAAAGAGGGCTGATCATGCATGAACGACTGTAAAATAGGGGTGGACATGTCAAGGTACATGGTTGACTCTAGGTCAGTTTACCCTATCTGGGGGTCACAGTCCAGTGGTTTGTTTGCCCACCGCACCTCACATATACATGGAAACAATCAAGTATACTATTATCAGGTATTGTCCAAGGTTATAAAAGGATGTACATAGTCTCCACATGTAACGTAGCGGTATAGGTCGAGTTATATACAGTTCTGCTACGTAACAGTGTGGGCAAACAAAGGCTACACGTGGTCAGGTAACCTCACCATGATAGCCACACACTGGGGCCATTACACAGAGGTGTAGGAAAAAAATCTTCAGGAGGGGGGTCATAAATATTATAAATATCGGCTTTCAATCATGAAAGTGCATATATACACGCTCATATAGGAATTGTATAGAAAAGTAGTATTTGAGCCCCCTTTACTTTAGTTATGATTGGGTGCCAAGCCCTACTGTCCCAACTTTTCCCTATGTGGGAAAGGTATGTTTTGGAAAGTTTGTGTATTACATAACATATTCAGCCCCCCCCCCCCCTCCTCTGTGATTGGGGGGGGGGGTCCGGGCCCCCTGCCCCCCCCTTTTCCTACGCCACTGATTACATTAAACTCTATTTGTAATTGTATCTGGCTTATAGTGATCCAGAGGGTTTCACTTTAAAATACTTTGTATTAAATCTATGTGATCATGTATACCTCATGATACATGTATATCTATCTATATTTATATATAACTGCCTGATTCAGAGCCACCCTACCTAAATGTCACAGTCCAGTGTTTTGTTTGCCCACCGCTCCTCCTATATAAATAGAAACAATCATTATATGTAACTCCACCTATAGCATGACGCTAACAAACGTACCCAATGACCCCCCCCCCCACCCCCACCCCCTCTCTCTAGGCCTCTGATACTCACCGTGGCGTGAAAGCCGTGCAGGATCGCCCCCTTCTCGCCATCCACCTGCCACCCTGCCTACTCCCGCTCATCGGGTCTAGCTCTCCTAGGTGCACCGAGAAACGTTCTAATAATAACCATAATCTTTAAAAAATCGTCAATAAACATAATCTAATAAACACCCTAACCATACGGCTAACCCTGACCCTTACGCTAACCCCAACCCTGAGATAATAGATTATCACAGTATCAAGTTGGTACATCAACAGGCCTTTAGAAGGGGTATCTGTCTATCAGGCTATAACAGCCACTAATTTGTGAGAAAGATCACTAATTTCTTTTAATTTAGGTGACAAATACATTGGTTGGCCATTGGTTCATGCATCACATTATAACACGACACTGCTACAAGGTGTCTCTGAGTATATACAAACAAAAATGTACTAAATACCAATATGTGCCTCTACATGGGTAAAAATCGACACGAGCGACACGGCCCTTTTAGGCCATCTTAAAAATCGACGGACACAGGAAAATCGGGGATAAAAATCGACCCACAGGGAGTTTTGTCTCTGTTCTTATATACCTAAAAATCGACACGATGCCACTACACTCCAGCTAAAATTCGACACGGCGACACAGTCAAAATTGTGGGTACCCATGTAGAGGCACCAATATGGCTATTTGTCCCACTACGACGAGGCAGTCCTGGTTAGCTGTCACCTGATTATGTAACCTTCCCTATAAGGGTGGTGGGGACCACGAGGCACTGCCTTGAGTGGTTATATAACACTGGATGTAGCCACACCACTCAGGTAAGGGACTGGTCATGTTTACAAATAGGGGAGGGGGGCGTTTGAGGGAAGCAGAAGCGGGAAGAAAGGCTCCCTTGATATGAAGGGAGGGATATACATGCCCTCTGTCGACTTTGATAAATGCCCTTGTCACTCTCTTGTTTTTACAGGTACACAATAGGTTTATATACTAATGTAAATAGGGGGAGGTTCCAGTTGCTGATTACTTTTATTTGTGCAGCTATGGGGCCAAACACACACGGGTGGTTCTATTCAGGGTACATGGGTCATAAGTCAGTCAGCAACTTGTTATTACCATTGATATTCAAGATTAAGATTTTTTTTAAAGAGAGTAAACCTAGAAAGGAGGATCAGTATCGGATTGGGGTAACAAATGAACAATAATTATTTAGAGGGAATATGACCTCCCCCCCCTCCAGCCCTTTCCCAAAGATCGCCATAATTTTAGCCATGCAGTTCAGTTAGTTAGGGAATATCCTCCCACCTACCCCCCCCCCACAATGTACACAAAAATAACCACTCCCTGCCATAAATAACACAGAGAGGTCGCTTCAGGTGACCCAGATTATTGGGTATTTTGCATACTATGACCAGCAGTGACCTGTGGGCGGGATCCACTGAACTGTGGGCGGGATCCACTATGCAAAAGAGGGTCAAAGGTCACCTAAAACGGCCAGCAATGGCGGACAACCCCACGTATACACTGTCCCTTTAATACAGTGACATGTCATAGTAAAACAGTGACATGTAGTAGTAGAACAGTGTAACAGGTAAACGAGTACAGCTGTTTACACAAAGAGGTAGTATCAACTCAGTCCATGGTTTTAGGTACTGCAGAAACATAATGTTATTTTCTGGTTATAATAAAGGGTGTGGTGGGTGGGTCACCCTCAGGCCACAGTAATGGTGATTGGTTGATACTTTAAATGGATCAATTCCTTGTAAAAATGACTTGTGTTCATGAACTAACAAAAACAACAATAATGTAAATAGTTATTTGACCCAAAATACAATCTTTTCTATTGTAGATTCACAGTACATGCACTGCTAACGACAGATTCAGGGTTGAATATGGGAGATATGGTTTATTAACCGACCCTTTCTGTGTTGTTTGAACGTGGGTCAAGTGAGTATCAGCCTACATGGAGAGTTGGTTCCAAATCAAAGCATCAACAGGTTGGACTGATCTCAAATAAGCTTCTTCTTTGGGAGTCATCCTCATTAGGGCGGAGGGTCCTGGTGAATAAGTCCAGTACTTGCCAAGTTGGAACTCCACTGCCCGATTTTGTCGTCAGATCGGACCTATTTCCATAAATTGGACCCAAACACGTGTAAATAAACAAACTGTTATGTCCACAACCTTCCAACACAAATTTACCACAAAATACAGTTTGTCCAGGGTCTTCAATCACAATGTGTCCACAAAATGCAGTTTGTCCATAGCATTTTATAACAAAGTGTCCATAACATACAGTTTGTCCACACTTAGCATGGCAAAAGGTGCACAAAATACAATTTGTCCCCAACTAACCATCACAGAGTATCCACAAAATTTAATACAGTTTGTCCTACATGCAACTGTCACAAAGTGTCCAGAAATTCAATTTGTCCACAGCGAAACATCACAAAATGTGCACAAATCTTGCTTTGTCTACAAGGAAACATCACAAAATGTACACAAATCTTGCTTTGTCTACAAGGAAACATCACAATGTATCCGCACAAAACACTTACCCAGTGGGCACGGAATTCAGTTCAACATTGAATCAATATTGAATCAACGTTCAACGTTGAATCAACATTGACAACAAGTTATCAATGTTTATGCAATGTTCTGTGCCCACTGGGTAGTTCACAGCTAGCTGCTACTTCTGCTTCTTCCACACAGAAACATCACAAAATGTCCACATCGCACACTTTGTCCACATAGAACCATCACAAAGTGTCCACAGAATGCACAAACCTATATAGCAAGGTGTCTGGTAAGTACAAAACCATCACAGGTGAATTTTTCTGTATCTATGCTGTTCAAAGTAAACAAATGTTGTTGTTTTTTTCCTTGGTATTGTGGCCTCCGTTAGAAAAGATAGCCCCAAGGCCTAAATAAGGGAAACTGTAAGTGAAGAGGGGGGGAGAGAGCAGACAAGACGAGGTTTGGTGTCACAGTATAATCTAATATCTTCATCTAATGGGGTATCAATTACTAATTTTAAACATTATAACATTCCTTAACTTTTTCAGCCCATTTATATCTTCATCTGACCTAAATAAATCGTTTTCTATCAAGCCAGTCAAAGATGGCACTCGGTCAAAGATGGCCCCCGTTCAAAGACATTTACATTGGCCTGATCTCATGAAACACATCCTTCTCCTCACCGGGCTGTGAAAAATGTAACAAGGGCGTTTTATTATTTATCTTTATACTTTTGCTGGAAGGCTAAAATATATTAGGGAAATTCAGAATTTTCTCAAACAATTTTCCAATTTATTGGGTTGACTGCATCACTCACAGCATAAGCTTTAATTTGATACCAAATAAACCAATATTTGTCAATTTCAAACATATTTTTAATAAAAAATGTAAAAAAGAGAAAATGTCTTCCTCAAATGGCGGTTTTCCTGACTCGGGCGATTATGCGAAACTGGGCTCTTTTTGAGTGGCCTAATATGTATATGTTATGATAATAGGTTAAATGTGTTATGTTTTCAACTTCTCAACTTCAACCTGAATGCGTGTATCGTATTTTAAATGGGGGTCCAAGGTAAAATAGTCAGAATGTGGTTACAGAATATATTGATGTGTAATGATAGTCAATTCAATTTTCCAATTTAATTGTTTTATTAAGCTGAATATGCAGTCTGCAATTTAATACAGATATCAATAGTACACTCAGTTGGACGGAGACAGCATTAATAATTATGTCCAATTATCTCTTCAATATTACATGTTACATAGTAATCAGTATTTGGGGTGAAGGGTATAAAAGAGTTATGCTCTACTGGCAACGTATCAGCAAAATTAATACGGGCAGTTTACTACACTCACTAGGAGACAAGATCATAATAGGAGTGATTTTACTGATTATTTCCGCATTGTAATCCACTTTATCGATACAGTCGCAATCACCCTTAACAAATCCACTATCATAGTAAATCCGGTTGACACTCAGATTACAATCGGAGGAATTAGAAGGTGTTGGTGTCATTGATTATTAGAGACTACTATTATTTCTTCTAACCGGAAACACGTGACCAGATTCTGTATGGAGGCCGCCATGTGCATTGGACTCTGGAAAAACGTGACGTGTTTTTTCCTCCTTTTTTTAAAGATTTCCTCCAATTAACCACTACTCATCGATTCAATTCTCATTTAATACTTATACCATGTACAACTACCTAAAGATGTATGATTAATTTCGCACTTAAAAGTGCAAAATACAGAGCTATGATGCGCTACCCACGCGACCAACTAGGTCACACCCTAACCCTATGTAACTAGGTCACGGAGACGGCCATCAACTAGGTCACTGACCAGAGCGCGGATTGGGGTGGGGGGTTGGGGGTGGTGCAGACCAGTGGTAGGGAGTAGTGGAGGGGGGGGGGGGGGGGTAGCGATGCGACTCGCCAGAGGCCGAAGGCCTCTGGTATACTAGTAATATCACAGCATTTCTAATTTCGTGGTAATATCTAACACTTTACATGTTTCTCAGTACCAGCCTTTCGTGGCTCGCTTTACCATGTTTGCACCTCAAATGATTCTAGTTGCCAGTAATCTGCCATAAAATCAAGCATTTAGGTAAGGTTAGGTGATCCTGTACCAGCAATCTCCCACGCTACATCGCTTACGTAATAGGTGGAAGACTGTACGATCTATAAATAGGTATGTGGAACGGTGCAGTGTGAGCAATCTCCTAACCTAACCTGAAAGTTGGCCAGTCAAAAAAGAAAATGTTTCTCATCACCAATCAGTGAGATATCTGACAAGGGCGTTTTTTTGTTTTAATCCCAGGACAATGCCGGGAGCACAGCAGCGACAGCTCCCGCCGACAATGCCGGGAGCACGGCAGCGACAGCTCCCGCCGACAATGCCGGGAGCACGGCAGCGACAGCTCCCGCCGCCAATGCCGGGAGCACGGCAGCGACAGCTCCCGCCGCCAATGCCGGGAGCACGGCAGCGACAGCTCCCGCCGACAATGCCGGGAGCCCGGCAGCGACAGCTCCCGCCGACAATGCCGGGAGCACGGCAGCGACAGCTCCCGCCGACAATGCCGGGAGCACGGCAGCGACAGCTCCCGCCGACAATGCCGGGAGCACGGCAGCAACATTAGAGGCATCCAGCAACACACCCACAGCAGCTACACTACCAGCGGTGGCAACATCACATAACAAGGCTGGTAATACAGTCACTACAGCCACTCAGACTTCAGGACAAGATGGCGCCACCGGTTCAGTACGGCCTGGCAGCAAACCTACACCTAAGGCTACTGACTACCTTCTGATCGGGAACAGTAATGTAAAGGGCATGGCTGGTATTCTACGCAGTAAAGGGCTCTCAGCGACTGGCATTGCTATGCCTGGTGCCAAAGTAATTGATATCGCCAAGGCTGCCCTTAAAACAAACCAGAAGCCTAAATATGTTGTTGTGCATGCCATGGACATCGACATTCATGAAAATGTACCACTGCCAGCACTGTTTGAAGATGTAGACCGTCTGCTGGATAACGTGAAGTCTGCATTTCCAGATTCACATGTTGTCATATCAGGTCTGCCAGACAGTAAGAACAGGAAGTTAGACAAGCCAAAACAGCACATCGAGGCCTACATCAGACATAAACTTTCCAAAGACTACAAAACATGCCTCATGGACAATGGTGGTCTAGAACTTAAGGACAACAACCATTTTAGCTGGCGTGCCAAAAAGGCCTACTGCAATAGGCTTGCTCGACTGTCCTTCACAACTAAATAGCACATTGGGCATACAGACCAAGTAAGGACCATCCTTAATAAAGGTGGAATTAAAAGTGTATCACTATATTACTGGAACATTCATGGTCTGGGTGACAAACTGACATATCCCCATATTCAAAACATAATAACTAGTCATGATGTTATTATTTTAAGTGAGATATGGAAAAATAAGGACTTTAAACCAGATATACCAGGCTATAAATATATCCAGTTAACCCGTAAAATGAAACACCCTAATGCAGAAAGGTCATCAGGTGGAATAGGCATATTCATATCAAATCGTTGTAAGGGTGGTTTAAAACTGGATATTATATCTGACTTTTTAATATGGATACACTTTGACTCTAAATTCTTTGGCTTTACCCGCAATGTGGTGGTAGGTGCTATATATATACCACCTGAGGGGTCAACATATACGGCTGAAAACGATAACTATTTTGATACTATATGTGAGCAGATTGGTAAATTTGAAAACCAAGATTGTTATTTGATGCTATGTGGTGACCTTAATGCACGGACGTCATCCACAAATGAACTTAATAATGACTCACGCATGGTGCTAGAAGGGCTATTGCCCACAGAACGAAAATCAAAAGATAAGGTTGTAAATAACAATGGTATAGAACTTATTCAAGTATGTAAAGATACAGATATGGTAATACTGAACGGTAGATTGGGGGAAACAGGAAACACCAGTGGTTTTACATGTTACACTGCAAATGGTCAGAGTGTTGTAGATTATGTGATATGTAAGTCAACCTCAATAGGAATTTGTGAGAGATTGGAAATATTGGAGCTACTTCCCGAATCAGACCATAAACCTATTAGTTTTAGTCTGAGTGGTGCTATACAAAATTGTGAAACTAGTCAAGTAAAAGGGGCTACATATAAAGCCTACAAGTGGGACCGTTCCCAAAAGGAAATGTACAAAGATAATATTGCAAGTAATAAGTGCAAGCAACTTAAAAACCATATAATAACATTAGCGGCAGATGCACAGGCCAACATGGATGAAATAGTCCAAGCATATTATACTCTTCTTGCGGTGGCTATTCCCGGGAATAAATGCTCCCGGGTAACAAAGTCATGTTTCCCTCGAAACACATGGTATGATGAAGAATGTAAGGTAGCTAAAAAAAAGGCACATGAATATAGTAAAATGCACAACATTGAACATGAGGTTCATAGGGATAGATACTCTGAACTTAAAAGGGAATATAATAGAATAACCCAAAAATCCAGGAGGGCTGCTAAAAGAAGTAAAGGCCAAGAGATTGAAAATATGCTAGAAATAGAAAACAATGAAAGGTTCTGGAAATCATGGCAAAAGTTGCAAAGTAAATCTAACCAATGTGAGATTCCAATTGACACATTTGTTGAATACTTTAAGAAACAGCAGACCCCTCCTCATATTGAATATTTTGACCATGATAACATGAAACATATAGAGGAGTTTGTCGAACAATCGGAATTTGGCTATCAGACAACCAACATCGAAAAGTCGATAGAGTCACTCCTTGACTCTCCAATCACAATGTGTGAAATTGAATATGCTCTAAAAATCCTAAAGACTAACACAGGAACTGATGGCATTCCGGCTGAATTCTTAAAAGAAGGAGGGAGAATTTTCACAGATGTCCTATATATTGTCTTTAACTGTGTGTGGGAAACAGGTGAATTCCTGCAAAATGGGTAGAGGGCATCATCAGTCCTTTACACAAGAAAGGTGATAGGACCAATCCTGAAAATTACAGGAAAATTACTATAATGAATAGCACATGTAAACTTTTTGAAATCATTATAAATAATAGACTTAAGTTCAACAATGATATGCTAAATCAGAATGACCCTCTACAGAACGGTTTTGTTGAGAACAGCAGAACATCTGATAATGTTTTTATATTATATACTGCTGTAAAGATGGCGCAGGCTGAACGTAAAACCCTCTACTGTTGCTTTATTGACTTTACAAAGGCCTTTGACTATATAAATAGGAGAGCACTATTCTATAAACTGATGTGTAACAATGTTAAAGGGAAATCTTTACAAATTCTTATTGATCTATATAAGAAATCCCATTCAAAAGTACGTATAAACTCAGGATTAAGTGAGGATATAGATAGTACATATGGCGTATTACAGGGCGGAGTGTTAAGCCCAAAACTATTCAACACCTATCTAGCGGATATTAATGAATACCTAGACTCTGGCAGTGGAGTGAATATATATGGAATGGATGTCGCATATCTTCTGTATGCAGATGACTTGGTTTTACTTGCTACCTCACCAGAAGACCTTCAGAAACAACTTGACAGGCTATTTCAATACTGTAGAAATTGGCATTTAATAGTTAACATGATCAAGTCAAATATAGTGGTGTTTAATGGCAAAAAACATGACAACAGAGTGGACTTTACATATGGTGATGAAGTCTTGGAAAGGGTAGATTCATATAAATACCTAGGTTTCATACTAACTGCTAGCCACAAAGACATATTTCATGAAACCTATAACCAACTTTGTGATAAAGGAAGGAAGACAATTTACCAGTCATATTCATGTTGCTACCAACATATTGGGAAACCAAAGCCCAGACTAGCTCTTAAGTTGTTTGACACCCAAGTAAGGCCATGTCTTGACTATGGATGTGAAATATGGGGCATGAACAAAGGCAGAAATGTTGATAAATTTGAGTTGATACATCTAAGATACTTAAAATCAATGCTTGGTGTAAGAAAGCAGACAACCTCAGCTGCTGTGTATGCAGATACTGGGAGAGTGCCTCTAAAAGCTCAATGGGAGACACGGGCGATTAGATATTGGGATAGGGTGCTCAACCTGAAAGATTCACATATTCTACATAAATGTTATTTGAAACTATACAACCTTGAAACAGATGGCCAGGATAACTGGTGTAAAAGTATTAAAGGTTTACTACACTCACTAGGTGCGAAATATAGCCAACTCTGGGCTAATCAGTCAACTTCCAAAGACCAGAAAATTGTATCTAATGCAATAGAACCTATTCACACTCAATATAGGGAACAAATTATGAATGAGATTACGCTGGCTGGGGAGGGTAAGAAGCTAAGAACATACAATAAATTTAAAACAGAGTTTCGGCTCGAACACTATTTGTTTAATATAACTAACCAAAATTACAGGACTGCATTAACACAGTTTAGACTAAGTTCCCACAACCTTGGCATAGAGACTGGGAGGCACTGTAGACCCCCAAAACCTGAGTGTGACAGAATCTGCTTATATTGCTCTACTGGTGCTGTAGATGATGAAATACATTTTCTAACAACGTGCGAAATGCATGATACACTTCGAACAACTTTTGAAAAATATCTAGATGGAAAAATTGTTAATTACCAGGACAAGACAGCATTAGACAAGTTCACTGTAGTTATGAAGGAAACTGGCCATGGTATTATGAATGCTCTTGCCAAATTTGTATACTCTGCCTTCAAACAAAGGCAGCAGCAGCTTTAAACCTATGACAGCTAAGATAACATATACAATTTATCATTATTTTATGACACATGCTGTACATAGCCTGTATTTAAATGTATGTTTTATAGATGTGAGTGACCCGCCTTGGTTATGTATGCCATCTTTGTAAACATGTATCTTGGTAGATGGTTCCTACATGATACTCTGTAAGCATATCTGTGTGTGTGTGTGTGTGTGTGTGTAGGTGTGTGAATGAATTTGTCTCTGTGTGCTAAACATCATTATCTGTAGATTGCATATACTCCTTAGTTTTGTAGAACATAGTCTTGTAGTGTATTGTAGTGAACTTACTGTATGACACATAGGTCAGTAATGACCTCCCTTTTGTTGTCAATAAAAGCTATTATTATTATTTAATTATCTTTTTTTTTCTTTTTTTACTGGGGGCTGAAATACAGGAAAATTAAGACTTTTCGCGCACAATTTTCACATTTTATTAGTTAAGAGTTTATTGATCTGCAAAATATATCTTAAAAAATCCCCAAATCACAATTTTCATAATGCTCGCGGTGATGAGAAACAACTTTTTTTGTGAGTGGCCTTGGGTAATTATGTTCAATGTTGAGTAGGCGGTAAACCAATGAAATCTCACATTGCATTTTCTATCTCACCTGTACCACTGGCACTGGGTGCATACTACATGTAACCTGGGGCCGCCAATGTGGTGCACTTTGTTATTAATGATGACTCCATTTTGGTCGTTTTGTAATTAATTTTATCATATAATGATCTCCTGTATAATTCGGAAAAATAATGAAGCTTAGATGGAGCTAAATAACGACTTAACATCCACCTCCCCCACCTCCGCCACCTCCTCCCCCACCGCCACCCCCACCCCCACTGTACCCACCACCATTTCTGTACCCGCCCCCACTATACCCACCACCACCACTGTACCCACCCCCACTCCTCCCAGGCCTACTGCTAATAACATAGTCACCCCCACCAGCAGGCCAATTAACACTAGGTACATCTGGTGTATCCTCTGGGTCTCTCCTTGAACACCCACAGTCGTCTCTGCTACAACAACACCACCAGAAGGAGCAGAGCAGGGAGAATATGACCACCCCTGCCACTGAGGATATCACCATCAGCACAACGTACAAGGTATGCCAAGGGGCCCCTTCATCTAGAAACATCCTGCGGAGAGAAAATAAACATTAAAAGGGTTATAATATATGCTCATGGTATGATAAGATATAGCTGTTTTAGATATCATGAAAACTAAGCTTAAAGAATGCTATAATTGCAGTCCCATTATTGAAATGTGTAGTTTTTTCCAGTTTATCGTTTTACTCCCATTATGATCACTTCTGACATCTACTCCATGCAAGCTCACTATCAAAATGCAGTATTCATCACAGCAAGTCATGTCCTCTATATGATAAACGTTTGTCACACTAATCCAGACTATTGTAACAATGATATTTCATCAACTGCTTACTTATAATTTGTCAGCATTGCTTTGAGCCCGTCAAAAATATTTCCATTCACAAAATATTTCTGATTTGCATCCAGTCCAGTTTTCTCAGCGCGGCTGTCTGTGATCACCTTCCTGGCAAACCTGTTTGTAGCAGTCCATATCTGGTAGGATGGAGAGGCCATAATGGCAAAAGGTGACTTTAGGGTGGGGGGGTGTGGGGACACTAGGCCACAAACGTGACATTAGGCCTCAAACGGGACCTTTTTGAGGCCTAATGTCACCCTCGGGACACTAGGCCACAAAAGTGACACTAAAGCACAAATGACATTAGGCCTCAAATGACATTAGGCCTCAAATGACATTAGGCCTCAAATACAGTTTGCTATAATTTCAACCTAGGGTAAATGTGGGTAATATCGCGCATTTGGTAATATCGCGCACCCCCCCCCCCCCTAAAAGGCACAATTTTTTTTTTTTTCAATTTTTTTTTTGGTGAGTAGTCACTTTATATACGATATCATGTCAATACATAATATTTATCTGAGATATATATTTATGCCTCGAGCTAGACATTTATAAAAACGTTAAAAAATCTAAATTTCTTAATCTTTCTATATTTGCTTTTTCTATACTAATTCCCATAGAGCTTATATCGCTCAGGCATATTGTTATATCGTGCACATGTTTATAAAATAAAAAATAATATATCAAATAACAGTAAAATGAGTCAAATAGTGTTAAAGGGTAGATTTGTATGTTGTCTAACACTGGTGTAAATTTGGGGATGCTGCTACTCACCATAGAGGTGTGAGAGCATTTGGGGTGAAGCACCCTGTTTTCACACTTTTGGGTGTGAAAACAGGTGAGCAGATTTACCCATATGGTCAAATTCACTGTATATCAATGGGTGAGTGATATAACCCAATGATATAAGCGATATAACCAAAACTATAGCGATATAACCCTAACATTCAGCCCGACTTTTAGCCCCCTGCATACCATACAAGGGTTTGCAATTGGCATTTATTTTTTTCTCCATTTTTTTCATTTTAGATTATTTCTTAAAGAAATTATATAAAAATCGTTCTTAATGACAGTGGACAAGAGATGTGAGGAACATTTGGGTAATATTGTCACAAGGTGTGCGATATTACCCACATTTACCCTATATAGCATTTGAGGCATAAGGGCAAGATGACATTTTCATGGCAGTTTGCTATGTTGTCAACCTATATAGCGTTTGCGGCATGAAGGCAAGTTGATAGTTTACTGCAGTTAAGTACATTAGCTGACTATATAGTGTTTGGGGCATAAGGGCAAGGAGATGATATTATTTTATGAGGGTTTGCTATAATTTCAGGCCTCAAATGGCATTAGGCCTCAAACAGATATCATTTGAGGCCTAATGTCATATGTCTGGACATTAGACCATAAAAGAGGACAATATGCCTCAAATGGCATTAGGCCTCAAACAAATATCATTTGAGGCCTAATGTCATATGTATACATGTCTGGACATTAGACACTAAAGCACATATGACATTAGGCCTCAAATGGCATTAGGCCTCAAACAGATATCATTTGAGGCCTAATGTCATATGTCTGGACATTAGAAAACCAACAGGACAGTATGCCTCAAATGGCATTAGCTGACTGTATAGTGTTTGAGACATAAGGGCAAGGAGATATTTTATTGCAGTTTGCTATAATTTCAACCTATATAGCATTTGAGGCATAAGGGCAAGATGACATTTTCATGGCAGTTTGCTATGTTGTCAACCTATATAGCGTTTGAGGCATGAAGGCAAGTTAATAGTTTACTGCAGTTAAGTACATTAGCTGACTATATAGTGTTTGAGGCATAAGGGCAAGGAGATGATATTATTTTATGAGGGTTTGCTATAATTTCAGGCCTCAAATGGCATTAGGCCTCAAACAGATATCATTTGAGGCCTAATGTCACATGTCTGGACATTAGACCACAAACAGGACAGTATGCCTCAAATGGCATTAGGCCTCAAACAAATATCGTTTGAGGCCTAATGTCATATACATGTCTGGACATTAGACACTAAAGCACATATGACATTAGGCCTCAAATGGCATTAAGCCTCAAACAGATATCATTTGAGGCCTAATGTCATATGTCTGGACATTAGACAACCAACAGGACAGTATGCCTCAAATGGCATTAGCTGACTGTATAGCGTTTGAGGCATAAGGGCAAGGAGATATTTTATGGCAGTTTGCCATAGTTTCAACCCATATAGTATTTTACTTTAAGTCTTCAGATACAGTTCGGTGCTTTGATTGTTAAGATAGGCCAGCGGGTTGCGGAGAGCTCCCAAGCATAGGATGATAAGAGCTGATTTAGATATGAATAATTATATTGCAGCATGACGTAAATGTCATAGTAGCGAAAAGAAAGGTTTCCATGACATCAGCATGTCAAGAAATATGCTTTTCTTTTTACATTTGAAATAAGACCATTTGAAAATGGAAATGGAATCTGTTGGCTAGGGAGAAAATTAGCCTTCACATTTGTCTCCTTGAATATCATGTTTAGTATAAAATCGCTAATGTTACGTGTACCACATGAGAAAGCCTGCACCTGGTAGACATATATTCCACTATAATGTTAACTAATGAATCTATGGGGGGGGGGGATGGAAACTTTGAAAAATAAAAACTACAGATATAAAAAAATATCAAATTAAAAAAAAAGATGTATAAACAGTTGAGATTCTACTCACAATGTTTGTATCAAGGGTAAGTACAATAACGACATGCATTGCACATGACTCATTGAAAGATGGCCACTCCGTGTCCCTCAGATATTCTGCAAACTCTTTTGTGGCATCTACCAGCTCGAGTTTTGATAGAGGAGAACCTCCAGGATTAGTGAAGTTGATACTGGGCACTATGGCCATTAGGATTTGGTGAGAGGGGGTTTCTTGGCATCTTGTGTCATGATGGTCGTCACAGAGGCACTGGGTGATGTTATTCAAGCTCAGTACGATATCGTTCAATATATGCACTGAAAGCATAATAATGCAAGTGGAAAAGGTGAATGTGAATAAAACAGTAACGCTGTGTCTCATGAGATCGGGCCAATTGAAACGTCTTTGACCATGTGCGAGCTTTGACTGGGTGCCAGCTTTGACCGGATGCCAGCTTTGACCGGCTGACATAAAATGGCTTATTTGGGCAGGCAAAGCCATAAATGAAGATACAACCACCGCCATTTTCTTTATTTTATCCCTTACATATCAAAGAAATTTATTTTTCTTAAACAATTTTTTAATGGTGGCCGGTCAAAGACGTCACCCGGTTAAAGCTGGCACCCGGTCAAAGATGTTTCAATTGGCCCGATCTCATGAGACACAGCCGTAAGCATATATAATGTTTAAAGAAACATGGTATGCATGTACTTCATCATGAGTGTCAATAGTTCTTAATAAACGCGTTCTTTCTATCTGTATTAATAAAGAAAATGGTATGAATTCTAAATTCAATTTTTTTAAACAAGAGAAAACAATCATACAAGATAAACCATGATCAACCCCTGCCCCAGAAACGTGCTCCTAGAGATAGATACCTTTAGAGGTCACCTTTTTACAAAAAAGTGAAATATGATTGGTCTCTCTATACCCGGTCCTCACGAATGTGTATCGAAACATGTTATAGGTCCATGTGTCTAAAACGAAGCTGTTAATTGGCTTCTAGTTGTTTCCAAAAAAAAAAAAGAATACTAGTAGCCAATGTCTATAAGTTTAATATTTCTTATTTATTTGGATAATCCCTCAAGGACAGCATAATGTTCCAATACACTTTACCCTTCTCTCACCCTAGGCCAATTTTCTCCCTAACTAACAGATTCCATTTCCATTTTCAATTGGTCTCATGATATCAGAGTTTAAAACTGTGATATCGAGGGTGAACAAATGGCTTGCCACAGTAATCTCGCCTGTGCTGCATTCATGCATGTAAGGGTTGACTCCAATGCAGCGCAGACTCATAACTTCTCAGTACTGCATTACCTGGTGCACTGAAAATCCATAGGTTGAAAGGGTTAGTCAGTACAGACTTAACCCAGGTTGGTCATATGAGTGTTACTCACAATGGCAAAGTTATATTCAAAAATGACCAAGGGGTCAGTCAGTAGTGGCAAACCAAGTCCATCATTGGTGTGTTGTATTTGTATACCACTAGTTGGGGCCACCTGTGATGACCACTCAGTGGCTCCCCCTGGAACTAAAAAGACTAAGGTGGGTTGGTCAGTAGTGACCAACCTGACAATAATAACTAATCTAGGTCCGTCGTATAGGGAGCCAAAAAATGACTAACTAGGTTAGGCACACACACAGAAAGGTGAGAGTCATTGTCGCTAAAACTACCCTCACCTGAGGGTCAAGCACTGCCTGAGGGTAGTTTTTGCGACAATGACTCTCACTTTTCTGAGGGTGCACTAGTGACTGAGAGGTTGGGCATATAGGGAGCCTAGGAATATCAGTGTGGATCATGACGACAAAATATCATAAATACCGTCTATAAAGGGTTATTACATACCTTGTGTTGTGTTGAGTGAGTTAGAGGGGTCACACACGTATGATGTCGTGTTCTGTCCGCATCCTATGGGGTCTGTTCTGGGGTCAGGGAATCCCATCTTGGAATACGACCCAGCCACCACTCCACCATATAAAGTCACATAAACCAGCAATAGGAGCAATGGTTCCAAACACATGAGCCGATGGTTGCCATTCTGCATGGCTATTATAATAGGGAATATATCCCTTCTATATAGACTTAACAGGCTTAGAGAGTTGGTGTGTATAGGCTACACTGAAGTACTGCAGTCACGGTTGGCTTGGTCCTCCTGTACATTAAACAAATGTGTTGTATCACACTATCACATATTATGTCTATGTGATATCCCATTTTGTAGCCACAATGACAGTCTTATTTCTGACGTGACCTTACACTTATTATGTTGTGCCCATCGGTTCACCACTATAGTTCTTTAATGGCGGCATAGTCCTACTGCCTTAATGCATTATGCCATGTGTCGTCATGGTCCATGAATGCAGGTCTGGTGAGTAACTAGTCTAGGCTACATTCATGCAACTTGCATCATGTCGACTCTACGAGGTTGGTACGATCCTGAAGGGTCATGATACACGATGTGTAGACTCGTGAGAGCTGCATTTATACATCATGACTACCAAGCGCAAAGCACATAATTTTACAGGACTATGCGGCCATTAAAGGTCTAAAGAGGATATTGGGTGCGCCACACTTACCATGAGTCAAATGGGATAAACCTTAGTCTTTAGTGGCCTGCCAGACACGGAAAGCACGGACTACCCTGTATCATATAGACGTATAGGTCTGAATTGTTGAATTATATAGGGGGTTCTGCCCCTGAACCCCCTTCCATTTTTCTTGTTTAAGACTACACTAAGTAAGCACATATCCCACATAGTCTTGAGCATTAGAGGTGCTTTTTGTCAAGGCTCGCTTTTCAGTTCGTGACATTTTGCCGGAAAGAATTAGCTATATGACATATATTGGACATTGTGACCCAGGGGGGGGGGCACTTGCATTTTTTTTTACAGGGGTGTGCGGCTGGACCTCTGACAACTCTTACCCTTGTTAGGGTGATTTTGAGGCCAAAAAGTTATCCTTGTTAGGGCATTTTCGGTCAAAAGTGCCTAGGTTTCAGTAAAAAAGCGATAAAATAGCCAAAAAGTTACCCTTGTTAGGGCATTTTCGGCCAAAAGGGCCTAGGTTTCGGAAAAAAAAGAGATAACATAGACCATGTTTGTGTAAATCTGCTGAAAAAATTACCCTCATGCGGAGGTTTTAGTCAAAAACTGTGATATTTTTGGTGAAAACTGGCAAATATTGGTGAAAACCCGGACATTTTTGTGAAAAATAAACCCTTGTTAGGGCGATTTTCAAGAAAGTGGACCCTTGTTAGGGCGATTTTTCCTTGAAAAGTGGACCCTTGTTAGGGCGATTTTGTAGAAAAAGTAGCCTTCCCAGCCGCACACATGTGTATACAAAATATACTAAGTGCCCCCCCCCCCCCGGGGCATTGTGACCACGGTATAATTATTGTCATTGCTGATTGTGTCAATCCTGCCATCATTTTCAAGAAGTGTAAGTTGACGTAGGAGCTGATTTATAATAATGTCCATATCCGAATATTTTCGCCCATAATATTAGCCAGCTTTAGATATAGTGGCCTACCGCAATTGAAAGACATGTCGCTGTTTTGTTGTTTCTAACAGGGGTGATGGAGGGGGGAAGTAGGAGCCCTCTCATGAGACTATGTAAAAACATAACCATAACTTTTATATGTCACCTTAATTTGGGACATGTCTCATTTCCTTACCTGGGTACAGGATGTGCGGGGCGGCGTGGTAAAAGTGTGAGGACGGGGGAACGAATATGGCAAGTGATGTATCCACCCCTGATATCGGCGTTTTTAACTCTGATATCGGAGTTTCTAACTTTGATGACAGAGTTTATCACTATGATTTTGTCATTTTAAACTCCGATACCTAAGTTTAAAACTCTGATATCTAAGTTTTGAAGTCTGAAGTTTAAAACCCTGATATCCAAGTTTCAAACTCTGATATCCAAGTTTCAAACTCTGATATCAGTGTTTAAAAGTTTGATATCGCGAGAGAATGAATGGCTTGCCCCTATATCCTGTCCAGACTTTAGGGAGTGATCATTTTTTATCAACAGGGGGGGGGGGTTGGTTTGGGGGGGGGGCAAAATTTTTTGGACCCCTTGACCGTGGGGGGTGTAAAAAATTTGGACCCCTCTTGGGGGGGGGTCAACAAAATTTAACCTGTTTTGGGCCAAAAAGCCCGCGCGTTACTATGCTTTAAAGGGCCCGCATGCGCGCCAATTTCCGATCCGCGCGGAAAACCACCCACCCCTCCTGTTGTTAAAAAATGATCACTCCCTTATATCTCCTTATACTGGTTATACGTATAGCGTTAGGGATGTTCACAAATGACGTCACCGGCTCTGTCTGTTAAGGTGTGCCTTGAAGTTAAAGAGCTCAGAGTCGACGTCATGACTTTTGACATGATATTTGGCAAAGCATACCTGCTTGTGCACGGGTATCCCTTAGTTGGGTAGCAATTTGGCACCATAGTTAAATTATGACCTGAAAATCGTTTTTCATTTTGGCCATAAGGGGTGAAGGACCAAAATCCAAAATGGTCGCCAAATTACCATATATCACCCTCTCACAGCAGTATAGCCCCTAGACGAATTTAAACCATGATAAATAATACACCTACCTAGCCAAAATCTTCAGAATTTAAACATGTTTAAAACCTAAACACCCTTTTTAGAGTGTTTTAGAGACCAATTTTGGCGATACATTCAGTGCCATATGACACCTATATATCGTCAAAAACTTTTTAGTGTAGATATAACGAAGTTACATATTAACACTTATAGGGAAAATAGAAATACCGTATTCGACGTAATAAGTCCCGCTCCCTCCCCCCTTTTGGGGTCATTTTTAGACTGGAAAAAAAGGCTCAAATTTCACGATTTTGGAGACAATTAAACTCTTAATAACTAAAACGCCATAGAAATAATTGTATACGCGTCCAGGGCGGCGCTTAGTACGGTATGCCATTTATAGAGAGAATCACATTTATAGTCTAATGCCGAGTGGAAAAAGGCTGGATGTCTTAGCGGTGGTAGCTATAATTATCTGAGAGCTTATTTCTGAATTGCTAGGGTCGTGTCGACAAGAGCTTTCATCGGCACGGCCGCGTCATGTCGATAACAGAAACCAGTTACACTGATAGTAACTAAATATACAGCAGTCCAACATTATAGCACTCCAATGCACTATATGGGTATATATCTAAAACTGGACATCGACATCCATGTATCAGAGTCCTTCTAACAGAAAGCTATATTCAGTCTCATCAGTGTAGAAATACATAGGTTGCTATATGAAGGAGAAGGCCATGTTCATGCCTATGTGTATGTCTGTGTGGGTGTACATGAGTCTGTGTCCATGAGTGTCTGCATTCATGCTACAGTAATAGGGGTTAAGGGAAATTTCCCTTTTTTGTGATTTTGAACTTTTTTTCTCGCCAAATAAGGGCTTTTTAGGCAAATTTCACTTTTTTGCAATTTGAATGTTTTTCTCGCCAAATAGGGTTTTTTTAGGCAAATTTCATTTTTTTGCGATTTTGAACTTTTTTCTCGCCAAATCGGGTGCTTTTATGCAAATTTCTTTTTTTTTTTGCGATTTTGAACTTTTTTCTCGCCAAATAGGTTTTTTTTTAGGTGAATTTCACTTCTTTGCGATTTTGAACTTTTTTCTCGCCAAAAGCTGCGGAATCTGCCTCCATGCGTGATCCCATTGATGGACTCTGGATAGACCCATGCATAGTGAAGACCTACATAGTGGACATGAGGTCAAGTTAAAAAGTGCAAGTCACTTGTTTTGCAACTTGCACTGAACTGAACCTAATAGCCCTTGACTGGATTGTCAACAATCAATTAAACTATGATCAAACTCCCTCTATTTCGGAGACCAAATACACTATCAAATGATTTATATTTTTTCAAAATAACACCCTGTGTATAATGGCCCGGTATTCAGGAATCCTACTGCGAATAAAAATATGTCAAATTCTAATTCTAAATACCTGAAAATTGAGAAATGCTGACGTTCACGGGTTATGTAGGAAATGTACTAAAAACAGCAAAAAAAGGCAACAAAACCCTAATTTTCTCAAAAACTGTTCAGTAGGATTTTTTCTAACTGAGGTTCCACTGTTTTCTACCCTCATATTACAAATTGGCATAGAAGATATATTGACACCTAGTCAGGATTTTGCGCTAGGAGCAATCTATGAGGCGAAAAACAGCCAAAATGAGCCACTGGTCTGAAGTATAAAACTGGGCATCAATCACTATAGAGCTACAAAGAGACAGAGAATCGATGTCCAGTAACAATCACTATAGAGCTACAAAGAGACAGAGAACCGATGTCCAGTAATAAGCAACACAATAGGTTCATGTTTAGTATTTCATTGTATTTATATTTATTTACAATTTTACTCGAGACGGGACTGATGTACATTTGTTGCTACACAATGCTGCCTGGACACCTTTTTAAACTTTAAATGCTGTTTATATTATATATACATGTGGTCATTCTTGCTTGAATCAATCCGCGATGGAGTGATTTGTGGTTGTCGACAGCAAATGTGATATTTGTGTGCGAAGCGCAAAGTAGGTGAGTGGCACTTTAATATCGGGAAGGCTGGATTGGAATCCTTGTTTTTTACGGTCCATGATTTCTATATCTTGGTATAATCATGAGGGTTGATTTAATACAAACTTATGAATATTAAATAGACATTTTAATACCTGATCATAGTTCATTGAAAAGAAGGTATAACACCTAATATAGTAGAAATAGGAGTGCCATATACTATAATGTATACTGTTTTAAATGATTAATCTTTACAGCCAAACTGTTAACACTATAAACAAGTAGCCCTTCAAAAATCCATGCATTTCTCTTGAAATTTCTTTGATGTTAATACACATACTTTTCACAAAATTCGAGCACAACTGACTTTCAGCTAACACATGAGAACCCTTTCAGTCGTTTACGATAAACTCAAGATGAAAAATACCTTTCTGGTGAATACAGAGCTCAGATGTCGAATTTCACCAAAAAAGTTACTCGCACCATTGATACATTCTACTAATACACAGATCAACTCTCACACATCCATTTAAATCTCAACCATATCAGGCATAATGCTCAATTCTCTAATAGCTTTAATGATTTATTTGGCCTTTCCCCGCCCCCGGCCTCTTGTCGTTGTCTGTGCCTTTCCGCGTCCTTTACCCTTGGCAGTTGTCGAGGCAGATGCCGCTTTACCCTTGGCACTGGAGGCAGATCCCGCTCCTCGGCCCTTTCCCTTTTTAGCGGGCTGTTATTGAATATAAAAGGGGATACACATTATGAAACAGTACTTGTAGTAACTTAAGCCATTTTACTATTCATTGAAATAGTAATCAACAACTTGGCAGCAATGGTTAAAAAGGGTAAATTGGTATTCAGTAAACGAGTTATTTTAAATCTAGTAAATTCATATGCTATGCCGTTATTTAGAAGGCCTATGTCTTTTTAATAAAATTTCGGAAAAGAATCTTTCCACGTGAATTGCCGCCCTGGCTCAGCCAGCGTTGCCACTCCCTGGATAGGCTGGTCGACAAATAGACTATTACCGTAAAACCTCGCGTATAAGCCTAACTCGCGTATAAGCCGCACCCCGAGTTTGGGACAATTCTATAAGCCGCAGAAGCCTCCTGAGTGGTCCCTAGCAAAAACTCGCGTATTAGCCGCATCCCCTACTCTAGCCTAAATCTATGAGTCCCACATGGAGTTAGAGTCCTCCTTGTGGCCCTTGGGGCCTCCATGAGCCTTCACAGCTTTCTTAATCCACCCCCCCCACCCCGACCTAATGTAGTACACTTATGTGGCGGTGACCAACCTTGTTAGTGTAAGTGGGCTGCATTGTCTTAGGGCTGAGGTGCGAATGGGCTGCACAGACTGGGTGTTTGGTGGGGGGGGGGGGGGGGCTTCCTTCACTCCGAGGTGTTATAACAGTGCTGACGAAGCCCAAGGACAGATCGCACACCCCTCCCTCCCCTCACCGCATATGGATAGTAGCAGTGTGTGGCCATTTTAATTAGGCCATTTCAAGGTCATTTTTGAAGGAATTCGGAAAAACTCTCGTATTAGCCGCACTCCGACTTTGGCCTGACTCTATAAGCCGCACTAGCGATCTGTCTCGCGTACTAGCCGCGGCTAGTACGCGAGGTTTTACGGTATAGTAGAAACGCTAAGATTTGGTCAATTCTCCTTAGGAAATTAACATAATTAAAATATATACAGAAATCCTTGCCAAAAAGTAAGAATTCCCGCAGTAAGAGAAGTGGTATCTCTACTCACCTTTATCATGGCGTCCTTACTGACATCTTCGTCACTGTCGGCGTCGTCGTTGGCTAACACGGCGGCGTCCTCCTCCCCCATCATGTCCTCCTCTCCCCCACCCCCTCCACCCCCGCGCTTCTTCTTCGCTCCCTGCACCGCCGCGTAGGGCGTCAGGTGAGACTCTTTGTTGTACGTACGGGTGAAGGCCGCTTTGGTCTGTGAGTGGGAAAAGAGAAAAGAATGGGTATGAGAACAAGGAAGGGCTTGAGGGCTAAAATGTAGTGTTCTTAGTCGAATGTCGGGGGACATAAATAATCTCGTCGAGAGTGGATCCTCTTTTTTCGACTTATTTAGGACTTTTGCTGCCCCAAAAGGCCTGAAAAGTGTCTAAAAAGTGCCTTTCCACTTTGTATAAATAGGATCACCTGCTGGAAAGACCTAAAAAGTGTCTAAAAAGTGCCTTTTCACTGTGTATAAATAGGATCTCCTGCTGGAAAGGCCTAAAAAGTGTCTAAAAAGTGTCTTTTCACTGTATATAAATAGGATCTCCTGCTGGAAAGGCCAAAAAAAGTGTCTAAAAAGTGCCTTTCCACTTTGTATAAATAGGATCACCTGCTGGAAAGGCCTAAAAAGTGTCTAAAACGTGCCTTTTCACTGTGTATAAATAGGATCTCCTGCTGGAAAGGCCTAAAAAGTGTCTAAAAAGTGTCTTTTCACTGTATATAAATAGGATCTCCTGCTGGAAAGGCCAAAAAAAGTGTCTAAAAAGTGCCTTTCCACTTTGTATAAATAGGATCACCTGCTGGAAAGGCCTAAAAAGTGTCTAAAACGTGCCTTTTCACTGTGTATAAATAGGATCTCCTGCTGGAAAGGCCTAAAAAGTGTCTAAAAAGTGCCTTTTCACTGTGTATAAATAGGATCTCCTGCTGGAAAGGCCTAAGGGAGTGTTCATTTATTAATTACAGGGGGTGGGTGGTGGTGAGATTTCGCGCGGAGGGGCGAAAAATTTTTACGCCCCCCCCCCCCTCGAGAGCGCGTGTAACGTTTTGCGCCCCCTCGCCGAAGGCGGGGAAATTTTTTGGCCCTCCCCTTTGAACTATAGTAACGCGCGGGCTTTTTGGCTAAAAAGGGGCTTAAATTTTTACGCCCCCCCCCTCAGGAGGGGTCAGAATTGTTTAAGCCGCCCCCTCAGACAAAATTGTCGGAAATTTTTACGCCCCCCCCCCCACCAAACCCACCACCCCGCCTGTAAATAATAAATGAACACTCCCTAAAAAGTGCCAAAAAAGGTGATTTAGGGTAAGAAGGGTCCTAAAAAAAGGATTTTGGGCAGGAAAGGTCCTATAAAAGAGGATTAGGGGCAGGAAAGGTCCTAATAAAGAGGATTTTGGGGAGGAAAGGGGCTAAAAAAGAGGATTTTGGGCAGGAAAGGTGCTATAGAAGAGGATCTCGGGCAGAAAAGGTGCTAAATAATTATTATTTTTTTGTGTTTTTTTTGGCTTCAGCGAGGGTAGGGGGGCTGTAAATAAAATAGGCCAAGCTATAGTTAGTAGGCCTACATTGATAGAATTGATTATAGTCCCAGTGCCCCCCCCCCCTCTTTGTTTTCAATAGTCTAGGCCACAGTTAGTAGGCCTACACTGATAAAATTGCCTATAGGCCTAGCACCAGCCCCCCCCCCCCTTTTTTTCAATAGCCTAGCCTAGGTCAAATTGATACATTTTAGTAGCGGCAGCAAATTGATACATTTTAGTAGCGGCTGCAAATTGATACATCTTAGTAGCGGCTGAAAATTGATACATCTTAGTAGCGGCTGAAAATTGATACATTTTAGTAGCGGCAGTAAATCACGTAGCTGCTGCGACCTGGCATAATAATTTAAGTGACCTGGCGACGTTTGGAAAAATATGACTATAGCAAAAATGGTCTAAAATAGCGACTTTGTGACCTGGGGCCCTAAATTTCGGCGACTTTCCGACCTGAGGGGGGGACCCCTCTGCACCCCCCGACCTGGTGCAATAATTTAAGCGACCTGGCGACTTTTGGACAAATTTGGTTGTAGTAAAATTGGTCTAAATTAAGCCTCCCTGGAAAAAAAAGTGAGCCCCCCCCCCAAACTACTGCCCCCTCTGACAGCAAACTACTGCCGACTCTGACCACAAACTACTGCCGAGTCCGACAAATATCTAGGTGAATTACAATAAAGTTATCTGTTTCATCCTATGATACATGAAACAGGGGGGCAGCGACCTGTAGAGGGGGGGTATAATAAATCAAAAACATAACTTGTAGGCATAACTACCTGCAGATTCCACTCGTGGCATCTGCCGGATTCCACTTGCCCTTATAAAGGGCAGGCGTGGAATCCGGCAGATGCCACGAGTGGAATCTGCAGGTAGTTATGCCCACTGCGTTATGTTTTTGGTTAGGAGCACATGTATAGTCCCTAGGACTACGCATGAAGTCCTCATGACTATAAATATAGTCCCCAGGACCATGCTATAACCTGCTGTATATGTTAATCCTGAGTGCGCAACCCCCCCCCCCCTCTCCTCGCTCATCCCCCACTTGCTCTTTCCCACGGTCGCTGGCGGCGACGCGTAGGCGGCGCGGGAGGGCGCGCGCGGCAATGTCGTAGTCCTAGGGACTACAGTGGCCGCAGTAATCGGTCAGCTGCCCTCTGCACTCGTCGGGCGCGAGAGGGCGCGAGATTCGGAAATTGTTGTTTTGACAATTTTCGGCGTGCCGACGAGTCGATATCTCCGGATCTACTTCGTTTTCAGGGTTGAGACCAGCGCCATTCTCTTTATTTTCAAATTTTAGGCCAAAAACATGTGCTGGGGGGTGGAATGGTGGATATTTGGACCAATTTGAGCCATTTTATCGATTCGAATCGAATAGAAAGACGGCGGCTCTGGCGTGATTCACCTCTCGACCAATCAGAAGTCAGGGCTGGGGTCACGTGATATTCGGAAATTGTTGTTGTTTTGACAATTTTCGGCATGCCGACGAGTCGATATCTCCGGATCTACTTCGTTTTTAGGGTTGAGACCAGCGCCATTCTCTTTATTTTCGAATTTTAGGCCGAAAACATGTGCTGGGGGGTTGAAATGATGAATATTTGGGTCATTTAGAGCATATTTATCGATTCGAATCGATGCGAGTTGAGGCCCGCCATGTTGGATTTCGTTCGGTCTTTCTACATTTTTCATGTTCAAACATGATGACGTACCATGACATAAGCGTATGTGATGTATCATTAAAAGGGCAATACTGATAAAACAGGTGTTGAGGAAAGTGATGGCACTTTACATTACTAGAATAGTAATATAGGTAGGTAGATATAAGGATGGAAACAACCTGTACATTTGTCAGAAAAGTGCCCTGATCCATTTTATTTAGGTCAAGTACAGTATTTACATGATTTACAATAATTCAAAGCATTTTATTGCATCAAGTACAGATGGAAAGTTGGGAAACTGGCTTCTGCATCATATTATACCAAAACCTAAGTGATTCACTTAAAATTAAAGAAAATGGAGAACAATAACAGTTAGGAAAAAGTGTGAAATATTAATCTCGGCGAGATCATGAAGTCTGTGGTAGCTTTCAGAGCTTGAAATCGTGGAATTATATCTCTCCTCGATAATTACGTTATCAACGTACCATATTCGACCTAATAAGCACCTTGACGGCTAAAAAAAAAGATTATTTTGAGTGGAAAAATCTGACTCAAATGTTTATTTTAATAAGAGCCCCCCACGGCTGTGGGCTATACATACTACCGGGGTACTGACCCACTTCTACATGGCTTCTGCTCACCCCTATGCCTTCACACTTGGCTTGGTTTTCACCCTGGCTTAAAGAGCAGAGAAAATCGCTGAAAGGGTACCCAATTACCTTTAAGCCGCTATTTTCAGAGTATATTTAAACAGCGGAACGATCTTTGATCCCTGTTTTCAGGGAAATCCCTCATCACTTACATATCTGAATTAAGAGGTTCAACTTCGACAGGACCATGAGAATGATAAAGGATTTTACCTTTGAGTCGACCCCTGCGAGTGGCTCCTTGAGGTGGCTCCACTGTGAGATGTCTAGGATGTTGTCGTAGTCTTCCCGTAGCAGGTCGTACTCGTGTAGCAGTGACACCACTTCCGGTACGCCCTCGTTCTGCCTCTCCACCAGAGGGCGTGACAGGCAGCGCCGGAAGTGTGGGATGTAGTCCATGTTCAAGGCTCGCCGGTCACCGGACAATCTGAGTCAAATCAATGTATACTATTATGTATAGGGAAGAAAGTGACAAATCTTTGAATAAAATTGAAATGTTCAAATTGAGGTCTCTGAAGAAAGGTCCTCTATACTTAATTATAGTTCTTCGTGACATAAAAAAAACCTTTGAAATCAAGGGAAAAGGTGAAGACTTTCATCCCTGAATGTAAGTTCAAGTTTCAAGTTTGGGAAATGTATCCACAAGAATCAACCCTTCTTCTCCATATTATCAATCGAACGAAAAACATTTACTAGCACATTATTCCAGAGGCACTTCATGATTTGAGAGCATGCTCTGAGATGCCACCCACTGGTTGGTAAATTGCAGGACTTTGTACAACTTTATGCTGGAAAGTCGCAGAATCTAATAGCAATACAGAAATTCCTTGTAAAAAATTGGAATTCCTCGAAAGCCAGGGAAATAGGCATCTCTGTATAATACATCGGTCTGGTAATCCAACAGAAAGAAGTGTCCGCGCTATTTTTCAGTCAGTTTAATTGACAAATTTCTTTTTTAACTGACACATTTAGCACCATAAATTCCGTGGGATAACTCGCATTACAACTGTACCCGGCTTTTTTTTTAAATCTAGAAGTCAAATGACAAAAATGACAATTATTTTTCTAACTGGCTTTTAGAGTAAAAAAGACAAAACAAAAAAAAACAGACTTTTAACTGACGGGTGGGAACCCTGAACATACTTGAGACTCATGTGTTTATGCAGCTCCTGTAGGATCCGGTCCGTCTTGTTCGTCGACGAGTTCTTGCCGAGCCACTGTGGGAAGGTGACCATGTGGCTAAACCCACCGCGCATCACATCACCGGGAATAACGCTCGAGAACATGGCCTGCAGGAATTGTTACAACCTTGTTAGTCATAGATGAGCCAATGCAGTATAATCCTAAAATATATATTTCCGTATAATGTTTGATATAACTTTTCGTGATTTTCTTCTGAAACTGTAAGAAGCCTTACTACGTTCTATGAAGATTCTCAAAAGTGTTTTATGCTGTCTTGACAGTGGTTAACGGTATAATGCCCCTTAATGCATCATGCCCTTGGTCGTCATGATGTATGAATGCAGCGGGCTGCTTTCATGCATCATGCCGACCCAACGGGGTTGAGACACTCCCGTAAGGTCAGAATGATGCACCAATGTAGCACTGGTGAGTAACTGGCCGGGGCTGCATTGTGTATCATGACGACAAATGTCATCTTTATTGACATCCGCGAGTGTGATTTTCCTTCACTTTGATTTTTACCATTTTAGGGGTCGTGGCCCTAGATTAAAAATGGCTAGTTGTGCTAGTTATTGACATCCGTTAACAATGGCCTGCAGGAATTGTTACAACCTTGTTAGTCATAGATGAGCCAATGCAGTATAATCCTAAAATATATATTTCCGTATAATGTTTGATATAACTTTTCGTGATTTTCTTCTGAAACTGTAAGAAGCCTTACTACGTTCTATGAAGATTCTCAAAAGTGTTTTATGCTGTCTTGACAGTGGTTAACGGTATAATGCCCCTTAATGCATCATGCCCTTGGTCGTCATGATGTATGAATGCAGCGGGCTGCTTTCATGCATCATGCCGACCCAACGGGGTTGAGACACTCCCGTAAGGTCAGAATGATGCACCAATGTAGCACTGGTGAGTAACTGGTCGGGGCTGCATTGTGTATCATGACGACAAATGTCATCTTTATTGACATCCGCGAGTGTGATTTTCCTTCACTTTGATTTTTACCATTTTAGGGGTCGTGGCCCTAGATTAAAAATGGCTAGTTGTGCTAGTTATTGACATCCGTTAACAATGGGTTACCAATGCCATGTATACTAACCTGTGTGGGTAACATGCTCCAGTTTTGGCTACCACGGATCTTACGGTCTACTAGATCACCGTCCGCGATGGAATCAATCGCTTTGCTAAGGCAGTCGAGATGCTTCCTTTTGTCACCCCTGAAATAAACGGATTTTTTTTTTTTAATTAGCAAATTTTAATTGCAACGCTACGTATGAATCTTAAACTGTAATTCACATCATCAGGTTTTGGGACTGGAAAACCTGAGGATTTGTCAACAGTTTTTTTTAAAATTTATTTTAATATTTTTTAAAACAGCGCTTTGTACAATGTATAGGTAATTCATGATAACCTCAGACAGGAGGAAAGATGGATCAATATAGTTTTATTTCCCTATACCACTACCAGTAGGTCTATAGTCTTCAGAGATGTAAGTCAGGTATTGACAAAAATCCTGAAAAGGTACTCAGTAAACCGCTATATTCTATATTTGCAAATCTTTGAAATCCCGATTTTCAAGGGAATCCCTAACCACTGACATCTCTGAGTCTTTCTGTCTTTTCTATATTTATAGACCACCTTGCTGTTTCTAAACTCACCTTGCTGCATATGGCTGGGCATGGATATAATTCTCATGGACAAACAGAGGCCCAAAGCTGTAGTCATGGAAGAAGAGGTCCGACTTGTCGTGGATCGTCATTTTGGCAGTTTCTTCTCCTCCTACAAACACTTTCCGACACACGTCAAAGGGACCCTTAAATCAAATAAAAATAATACATTATTTTATACATTGTCGTATACATTAATTTCGTGTTTTTTTTAAGTACTGATGTCTTCCAATACGATTTACTATGCACCATAATTCTTATTTTTACACACAAAAATGTCCAAGTGCTGTTGTGTAGAAGTTGTGAGCACAAATAAAGAGGGAAAATTGCATCTTTCCTTGTAGTTAGCGCCAATGATCAAAGGTTAAATGTAATCAAAGGACGATACTAGTTTAATGAAGTATAGAGGTTTGCTGTACTACAGAAAGACAATTTGAAAAAGGACTGTACTACAGAAATGCAATTTAAATGTGTTTGTTTTTGTGTTTGTATATTGAGCATGAATGGCATTACTTTCAACAAGGTAAAAACCAGGCTTAAAATCCCCTACCATTTTCATGTCCTTAGTTGCTTTAGCGGAGTCCTTTTTGCACTGCTCGAGGGTGAGTGTCTTATCGGCGACCGACCACATGGAAAGATTGTGGATGACTTGTCGCACGTCCTGGTTGGCAGCGGCAATGACGTCATTCAGGGCTGGAGGTGGAATCTTGACGCCCTCTTTGTAAGCCAGCGACATCATGGCAGCCTGGAGGGTGGGAGACGGAGGGGCTTAAACACATGTTTTAATCCTTTATTTTCAGACTATTAAGACAGTTGGATACATTTTAATCAGTCATCTAAAGGAAATTCATCATAAATTTAATACAAAACTCCCCAGTCTGGCCCTCGTGCCTGTCAGTGTCTGTATTCCGGCCGCCCACCGGTCTAGACACTATCAGACAGAGCGAGGACATTTAAAGCCGCCAGCAGATTTTTTAACACTAAGCATAGGCATGAACTGTCTGCGTCACAATGGTTCCAATAGTTATGTGGTGCATATCCCTGCCTCCTTTGTGGGAGGTTATCTAACTTGGGATAATCTACTCCCTTAAGTAGAGTAATGCAAATATTATATTATATATTTATTAACGGATAAAACGTGGCATTTACCTTGATTTGCTCCATCCTTGGCCGCTGGAAGCGTAAGTCGAAGCAGTAGTTGGCGAGTGAGCGCACCTTCTGGTGGTTGCGGTCGTTACACATACAGATAATGGGGATGCGGCTCTTCTTAATGAGGGCGATGAGCTCCTGCATACCGCCCCGGTCCTCGTTACCTGCCATGCCTACAACACACAAACAATGTCAACGTAAATTCCCGCGTAGAGCCTGCAGCTTGCGACTAGGTCAGACTCAGGCTTCCCTTTGATACCAAACATGCCTGTATAGGATGTGGCTTATACATAGGTTTTTAAGTATACTACAGTACTAAATTAGCAATTTTCAGACTGCCTCTGTGGCTTACTACTGTATATGATTTGTCAAAGTAAAGGGTGCGGCTTATACGCGAGTTATTCGCGAGAATTTACTGTAATGCTATACATTGTATTACAGTAATTTCAGGATTGCTAAACTCCTGAAGGGTTGAAATGATGCTTCAATGCAGCACCGGTGATTAATCGGCTGTTGGTGCATCAATGAACAGGCGAAGCTTTGAGGAATCATGCAGCCCTTAAAGGGTTAATTAATATATTAATACGTCGAGTATACACACCATCGACTTCGTCCATGATGAGGCAATGCTGTTTGCCGTCGGTGGCTTTGTTGTGGCCGTCCGTGCTTCCAAAGAAGTCAACGAGCGTGTGGTTCCCGAGCAACTCGGACACAACCGTGTCCAGACTCTTCTTAGAGCGCGTGTCAGACGCGTTCAACTCAACGTAAGAGAATCCCATCTCCTGTGGCAATAAAATAAAAAGGGAAACTTTTATTAGGGAAAAGCTCAAGAGGCTATGTAATAGAGGTAATAAGATTCCAGGGCGCTTATGAAATTTAACATGTATAATCATTTTCAACACATCTTAGTAATTTAGCGTTTATATGGGACTTATAAAGTAAGTGGTGGTACATTGATTACGGTATTGGGATTTTTCATTGATAATTTCAGGCACCGTGTTAAGTCAATTCCATGATTGCACACTATGATGTACCTAAAAATATATCACTCTTTTATAGCCATGCTCTATACTAATGCAGCATGGATCTTGTGTCCTATAGACTTTACCTGACAGACTAGTGTAGCGGTGGTTGTCTTGCCGACGCCCGGGGGACCCGACAATAAGGCGCACCGGTAACCAGCTCCGTCATCACTGAACCGATTGACTAGAAACACATACAACAATAGTCTTCAAACAATGTTCTATCATATGAAATATAAAGGTCGGAAATGTAATATATAGTAATATAGTAAAAAATATATCATAAAATCCCGATTCTTTTGGAGGATTCATTTTGCTTATATGAAGGATTTTTCCCGCTAAAATAGCGGGGTCGTCTTGAAGGCAGAGTTTCGTACATTATATCAAGAAGAAATTGATAAGAACCGAAATTGTAAAATATTTGCAGTCAGTTAGCCTCTAGAGGCGGCAAATCTTCCTCTATCACATTGAGATCTTCTACTTACACGCTGGCTTCCTCCCCTCAGCCTGCCACTTGTGCCAGTTCTTGAGCCAGTTGAGAAGTTTGTTGGCGTTGGACTTTGGCCCTTGTTGCCCGATGACCTGTTTGAGGCTCGTTGGCTTATACTTGTCGACCCACATCAGACTGACCTCCGTGCCCTCTGGTGGAACCCGCGGGCTACTCGCTGCACTCGTAGAACTAGATGCTTTGGGGGTCATTGGTGAAGGTCGGACTGAAGGTGAAGGTTTCGCTGAAGGTCGCGAAGGTGAAGCCACCGGAGTTTTTGATAAGCTGGGTTTGTTTGCTGCTTTAGGCGTAGCTTGTTTTTCCTGTTGTTGGAAAGTATGGATTAAGTGTATGTGATGATCTTTATTAATATCTTTAATGATCTTTGATATATTCAATGTTAATTAGTAAATCCACTAGTGTCATAGCTCGACACTGCTTGATGCATCATGATATTATTTTTTAAGTACCTGGTGAAATTCTTCTTCACACTAAATTGCTAGGTACATCTCAATAATACTACAAGTAGCAAATTATTTTTTCTTTTTACCTTTTTGGCTGACAACTCGGCATTAATCTCGTACTTGGACTTCTTGCCGGGTAAGGTCCTGACAAGATCTAGGAGCCCGTCTTCATCGAGTTGTTTGGTACCAAACTCCTCTGCCTAGACAATGGAGAATATGATTCTTAACACTGGGTAGTACATGTACATGGCTTAATCTGAGCTGTGTGCATATTTGCCAAAATCTTTTTAAAGGCTTTGTCCCATTTTTAGTCTAAAATTCGGCCAAATAAGTGGGGCTGTGGGCATATCAGAGTATTGCGCATCGAATACGATGGTGCTCATATTTTGAAAACATTAATCCAGGGCCCAGGAAGGGTGGGGGCCGTCGACCAAACAGTAAAGTATAATAATGCAACATGATATCCTTAGCGGGTTAATGCCTCACCTTGGCCGTCTTGGAGATGCCTGCGTCGCGCCCCAATACGATGTAACTGGTTCTCTTACTGATGGACGTGGTCACCTTACCACCGTAACGCTCCACCAGAGCCTTCGCATCGTCACGCTCCAACGACTCCAGCACCCCGCTGATGACAAACGTCAGCCCCTCCATGCAGTTCACGCCACCCTATTTTGGAGGCAAAAGGATTGATTTTTATTCAATTTTTGCAGAATAATATATTGGGATAAAAGTGATCAATCTCAAAAAAATTAAATGTTCATATTCAGGCCCCTGAATAAAGGTCTGCTGTAGTTATGTAAATGTCTTCATGACATAAAAATATTGAAATCAGGAAAAAGTATTTTCATCCCTGATATATGCAGCTTGAAAGAAAACGTCCTAACGACGAGTGGCAAGTTAACTTCTATTTTCTTTAATCAGTACCCCTGTTCAAGTGCTCAGACAGCATACCACTACCAGGTGCAGTGTAACAAATCCAGTGCAACGTACCATTCAACTATTTATTTGTAAACGTCTATTTGTCCATGAATAAAGACAACATAGATATGATCAGTGTATATCAATCTGCTTTTATATACTAGTGAAAAGGTTAATCACTTACCTCAGGAATTTCTTTTGAGCCAATGGCAGACGGTGGGGCCCGTTGTAGATATGAACGGTAACCCGGACCACCGCGTCCTCCCTTTGGTGTAACACCTTCTGATTCGGCCGCCTAGAAATATAAAGTTATAGATTACGACTACTGTCTGGTTGCACGATGTATGGAGTTGCCACTCACTGTTTGGCAAAACTAAGACATCAAGATGTTGCTCAAATCTCTGTAAGAAATTACTGTATTATGTATTACAGTTATTCAAACAAGAAAGTAGTAATTCATATTGAAACATGGAAAGTGGCATCTCTGCATGCATATAACCCATTGAAGTGTAGATATCAAACTTTATCAGCAGCAAGGACTAGGGAATTTCTTCTAGTACATGCACTACTTTGAAAAGGTCTTTAATAGAGATGAGATTCATCAACTTTTAGGAAATCTACCATAGGGCCAGACCAAAAAAAAAAATTGTCAATGGATTTCGCTCGCCTCATTTTTTTCAAAATTGAGAAAAAATAAAATTTCAAATTTTTCTTCCAGTAATTCCCCAGATCAACCAATGCATTTTCGTGTTAGGGGTCTTTTGTCGGAGGCTGGGTAAAAAAAAATTAAAAAATTGTCGCTCGCTCCATTTTTCCACAAACAAAAGTCATTGACAAAAAAGAATTTCTTAAATTAATTTAAAAAATTTTGCTCGCTCGCACCATTTTTTGAAAAGTGAAATCCATTGACCAACTTTTTTTTTGGTGCGGCCTAGAGCACTTTTATCAACGTCAACTCAACTTATTAAATTATATAAACATGAAATCTTTACCTTATCGGCTACAGCTGCTTTTGGTGTGCTGATCTGTTTAACAGGAGACATTGTTTTAGCTGGAGACATCTTTATCGGTGTCTTCTTTCTGGGAGATGATCTTGCTGGCGTTTTTTTCTCTGGAGTCTTGGTCCTTTGTGGCGTCTCTTCTACGATTTGTATATCCGACATGGTACGTGACTTTTTCTTATCCGGCGTCTCTTTGATGACTGTTTCCTCCTTCTTGAACCGAGACGATAACTTACTCGCTAACGAAGGAGCTGCAACATCAACCAGGTTGAGACCTGTAAAGCTGGTTCTAAAACTTAAACATGGCGTCTTTATATGATATAGACGAGTCCCACTTACCGGTTTTCTTAACTTTGTATAAAATTCATACCGTTTATCATTTTGGTCTGCCGTTCATATTTTTTGCGGCCACCAGATAAATAGTTACAGTTACAAATCTGACTGGGTGTTAGGAAGTACTTCAGATTATTTCTAGACATTTCCTTAATATTCACAACATTCAAAGGGAAATCAGGAGTTATGACAAGGTCGAGCAAACTCACCTTCAGATGATGTACTTGCTTCTTCAAGCTTGGGCTGAAATAACAATATAATACTTTTTCACTATCAAAATAATATGAGCATTTGGATGGAACCTCATACAAACGATTCTATTTTTTCATTTGTTTTTCAAGCAACTTTCCCAATGGACAGTCTACTATGTATATGAGAAGCTTCACCTTGCATTTATCGGTTCTCTATGTTAGCACAAGTCTTAGTCTTAGACTGTTTCATTGACATGTGACAACTCACCCTCTTAGACTGCTGTTCACATTGACTCGTGTCGAGTTGAAGTAGAGTCTGCTCGAAGTCGTCATCGTCGTGGATCTCCATGTCGTCATTGTCAAAACTAGAAGGTTGCTTCTGCGGGCTGGATTCCTATTGGAAAACAAAAACTATGAAATTGTAAAACTGAAGAAATTTATTCCTCAAATGATATGAACAATATAGACGTATCACCAGCTTACATATTGTTCACTTAACAAAATCGCCTCTATCGTATAAGGCATAATTAGCATACACTTTGTTTTTCCAACTAGAAATGACTAAGATTTTATCTTTTTGTTGGCAATTAATTACCGGTAACTACTAATAAAGCAACTTGAAGTAATGTTTATTGTATGTGGTGGATGAATTTGTATTTCCTTTGCACTTACAGCTTTCCGCTTTACGGGTAAGATTTTCCTCTCCACGCGGGTAACAGCTGGTGACGCCCCAAAGAAATCTGTCAGCGAACAACTTTTCATCTTGGGTTTTTCTTCTGATTTGGGCTTGTTTTTGTTCTTGGGTGTAGTTTTTGCAGCTTTTCTGAAAGCCTCGCTGATCGACATTTGTTTCTCTTCTTCATCTGGAATTGGAATGACATACATTTAGATTGTTAGGTCAGCAAACCACAATATGTTGTCCTTGATTGCTGGAGACTATTGTCACAGACTGGGGAATTAAATGAAATAGTTTGCATTGCTCCCTCTTTTTTCAGAAATTAAAGTCGTAAAATACTTTTTCTTGCCCTATTAAATTAACACAGAAGTAAATCTCATCAACGTTAGCTTACCTGAATCTGATACAAAGACCTTGTGTTTTTTTCTCCTTGCTGATTTGGTTTCTTCTTGTGTTGGGGGAACCACGTCTTCGTCTGAATCTGTAAAATATTTAGAAAAGTAAATGTATTTCAAGAAAAGATGAAAATTGGAATTCTAATAAACTATTCCAAACAGAATTTACAACACTAAATCCCAATGTGTTATGGTTTATATAATGGTTGTCTATGTCTTCCATTTTTAATTTGTTTTAGTTATAATTGTTAACAATAATGCTGAAAATGAGAATGAAACATCTAATTTACCTGAATCAAATATCCTAGCACCCTTTCTGCTCTTGCCCTTTGACGACGAAGCTTTCCGCTTCACTGCAAACGTTTCATCCTCATCACTGCTTACCTACGGAAGAGGTATCAATCAGATGTACGACTACACTTTAAGCACAGCATAACTCTTTATGTTCACTTACAGGCATGATGATCATAGACTATGTAGTAATTATCAATGTATCAGGTCTTGAGTAAACCATTTGGTAAAACTTACCACGGTTACTGCAGGCTTCCTTTTCCCTGATTTCTTCTCTTCAGATTTTACAGCTTTACTCGTCTCTGCTTTTCTTTCTGTAGAGGCCCCTCGCTTTGGTGTACTCTTTTCAGCTTTACTTGTGTCTGTCTTTCTTTCTGTGGATGCCCCTCTTTTAGATTTTTCTTTTTCATCTTTCTTCGTGTCGGATTTTCTTTCTGAAGATGCACCCCCTTTAGCAGTATCTTTTTCAGCTTTGTCTTCTGATTTAGGGGTTTTATTTGCACCCTTTTTCTGTTCCTTTTCTTTCTCCTTCACTTCTTTGTCCTGAGTCTTTTTGTTTTCCTTCTCACTTGGTGACGTTTCAGTTCTCGTTACCTTCACTTCTTTTGATTTCGTTTTCTTTTCCAAAACTTTGCTCTTGTTATTTACACTTTCTACTTTCTGTTGCTGAACCTTAATAGGTGGTTCAGAATCCGTCTCAGAATCTATCACCACGACATCTGACGACTTTGAGGATTTCCTCTCCACTTTGCTTTTCTCTTTTGTGGGCGTCTTAGTTTTGGGTTTGACTGTTTCTGATTTCTTGGATTTTTCAGATGTGTTTTTAGTGGCTTTAGTATTGGACGGGCCCTTCGGTTTAGCCGAGGGTTTCCCACCGCCACCACCGAAAAACAACCGGATGTCCTGTTGAGGAAATAAAGAGAGTAACATTATGAATCAACTTGGGGTATGGAATAGGATTGAATTGTTATTAAATCTAAATTGGGCCTAAAAAAAAATTGTTGTGTTCCGGTAACATGGCCAAACTTCTACAGGGTGGGTAGGTCGAATTTATTTTTTTTTTAACTTTTTTTTTTTGGTAAAAAAGTTGATTTTAACTGTAAAAATGTCAAAATTGTCATAAAATTTTCTAAAAATTTCAAAAATGTCTAAAAATAATTAGGGTCGGTCCCAAAAACGGAGGGTCGGTCGGGATACCGGAACACAACTTCTTTTTTTTTAGGCCTTGTTACTCCCCTCCATCCCGATTAGGACTAACATTGTTTGCGGTAAACCATGGTGTGTTAAACGTTACCATCGGTGATCCACTGCTGGGTGATACCGCATGTTTGTTACTTGTGTGTAAAATCTCACAGAATGTTCCAGCAGCTAGATATGATTTATAGTCTAAAAGAAAACACTACTCTACCTCACGGTACTTATCTCAAGTTAGCAAGGCTGCCTCACAGTAGGACAGATATGTATATGCTGCTTGCCCAATACAGTAGAGAGTCAGTGAGTGACCACATCTATAGATGATCGAATCTATTAAAATGAATGACCGCACCTATGAGGTGATGGAGAAAACCGCTACCAGGGCACGTCCCCTACTCTTTTCAAAGGATAGCAAGTGCTCTTTTATTTGCCTGGCCCTACATACCTGGGCTAGTACCATAGTAGTCAGGGCCAGACAAACTACGGCCTTTGATATCTCAGACATGGTTCACTGAGGAGAGATCACAAGTTAGACCACCAGCATGAAGGCCCAGGCCCGCAATTATGGGCAGTAGCTGCCAATAGCTTTAATATACAGCAGTCCAACATTATAGCACTCCAATGCACTATATGGATATATATCTAAAACTGGACATCGACATCCATGTAACAGAAAGCTATATTTATTAGAAGTAGAAATCCATGAATATCTATATGAAGGAGAACACCATGTTCATGCCTATATGTCTGTGTGTATGTTCATTTCGAAATTCAAGATTGCAACCATTGATTGAATGCCACCATGCTTTCAATGTAATCTCGAATTGCAGTTGCAGTAGTTTGATAGTAATAAAAAAAAATCTATTCTATTTTTCTTTCATGAACAGTTGGCATCCCATAGATTCAAGATGGCTATCACTTATTGAATGTCCCGATGCTTGAAATGCAATCTTGACTTGTAGTTGCATTAATTTGATACTATCAAAAAAACAAATCCTATTTGATTTTTCCTTCATTCAACCCATTCAAGATGGCTACCATTTACTAAATGCCACAATGCTTTCAGTGCATTGAAGAATTGTAGTTGCATTAATTTGATATCTATATAAGAACATTTCTATTTGATACCTTTTTCAAACACAGTTGGCACCCCATAGGTTTAGGATGGCCACTATTCATTGAATGCCACAATGCTTTAAATGCAATCTTGAAATGTAGTTGCATTAATTTTAAACTGTTAAAAACATCCAATTTAGTTGTTTTTTTCATGAAGAGTTGGCACCCCATAGGTTCAAGATGGCCACCAATCATTGAATGCCATAATGCTTAAATGCAATCTTGAGTTGCTGTTGCATTAATTTGATTCTTAAAAAAAAAACTTTCTTTTTTTTCTTTCATGAACAGTTGGCACCCCATACATTCAAGGTGGCTACCAGTCATTGCATGCCACAATGCTTTAAGTGCAATCACAAATTGTAGTTGCATTAATCTGATACTAATAAAAAAAACTAATTCTATTCTTTTTTTTATTTATGAACAGTTGGCACCCCATATATTTAAGATGACTACCATTCATTGAATGCCCCGATGCTTGAAATGCAATCTCGAATTGTAGTTGCATCAATTTAATGCTAATAAAAAACAAATTCTTATCAATTTTTCTTTCATGAATATTTGGCACCCCATAAGGTGGCCACCATTCATATTAATTATGCAAATAGAATGCTAAGTGCTATCACGACTTGTAGTTGCATTAATCTGATACTAAAAAAAAAAAAATCTATTTGAATTTTCTTTCATGAACAGTTGGCACCCCATAAATTAAAAATGCACCCAGCACCCAGGTCAACAGCTATATACAGACACGTGTACCTCCCCTGCCTGTTCTCCTTCAATGCACAGTGAAGAGGGTGGGAGGGGGTGACCATCAACAGTGCATAAACACTTTGATTGGATGACAATGCAGTTTTTATATTACAACCTAAATTTGTGCAACGAAAATCATCAAGAAATACTAAGTATTTTTTCCAAAGAATAGCTTTTCTAGAATGGCTCGGTATTCAGGAATCCTACTGCGAATAAAAAAATGTCAAATTCTAATTCTAAATACCTGAAAATTGAGAAATGCTGACGTTCACGGGTTATGTAGGAAATGTACTAAAATCAGCAAAAAAGGGCAACAAAACCCTAATTTTCTCAAAAACTGTTCAGTAGGATTTTTTCTAACTGAGGTTCCACTGTTTTCTACCCTCATATTACACATTGGCATAGAGAATATATTGACACCTAGTCAGGATTTTGCGCTAGGAGCAATCTGTGAGGCGAAAAACAGCCAAAATGAGCCACTGGTCTGAAGTATAAAACTGGGCATCGATCACTATAGAGCTACAAAGAGACAGAGAATCGATGTCCAGTAATTAGTGACGATCACAGCAGTCCATCAAGTAATTGACCCCTCAAGTTTTGTCGCCTTTTACAAAAATCCGGAATGCCCATTGGTATGAAGGAAGGCTCCTGATGAAGTTATTCTACTCCTTCATGCCCCCATAATGAAGGTTCCCACCACCACAGGGGCGGTGTAGTCGCACAACTGAGACCCACAGCAAAAATGGACCACATTCGTGGCATTGGATCACCAACCACATTGGATTACGGTACCGGTAAGTATCTGCTGGCAAGACCTGCTCAAGCTGTTGGATGTGTATTGGACAAATTCACAATGCACATCCAGCCAAAGAGACGGGACTATTAAATGGAACTTTTTGGGAAAAGTGGTGCGGGCGATGAAAATACTTTCATTCTTTAATATGGCCAGGGCTAGAAGGTTATTTCTAATATGGCCTTATGGACGTCAAAAAATGAAAAATCCCTTGACTTTTGTTTTATAAATAAAGTGTATTAAGTGTCAGACCTGGGAACAAGCCTACCCTAGGCCTAGATAGATTTGTTAATATCACTCTAGCTAAATCTCTAAGCTCATTACTACATTAGCTTTCCGTTGGTAGTTCTACAGCTGTACATGTTGAATCAGCACCTATTAAATGAGCTGGTTCAAGTTGTCAAACTGTTGTTGTGTCACTCGACGTGAACTGCTCAGACTCAGAGACTGAGACTGAGAGAGTGAGTCAAGACAAGAGTCAAAAAGAGACTGCCCGCAGCTGTCAGTGACGTTGTCAACCCTACCCCACGATCTTCTACTGAGTGATACGTTACGCCATTTGGTATTAAGGCTTTGTGTATGTAAACGTCACTTCAGCATCCCAAACGAACTTAGATTACAATCACATTTGCTAATAAATGGCAAGTTAAAGTCATTTATGTTTTGGACCTACCATTTTGCCCAGGGGTTCGCGCCAAGTTGCCGGAAATACAATGTACCTATTTTCGGGAGGGTCTCCACCCTGAGGTCTAGCCTACTCCCGTAGGGAAAAATAGCTAAGGCTATGCTTGAAGATTGATTTCCGTAATTGTCGTAAAATTTCAAAAATGCAATACCAGAATTCTTTTTCTTCACACTGAATAGCACTGGATTAATTAGACACGATTTATAGATAAACCACACTATTTACAAAATTACCTGCGTTTATACAAATATTCATTTTGAAAGTTTTACGACACCAGTGCGTGCGCGCCTACTGTCGTTTCTGAGGTTATGGCGGATGAATTGAAAAGGTAAATGTTTGTTTATCTCATCAATTTCTTATGACATTTCATCTTTATGAAGTTAATCAATTAATTATCGATGTAGGGGCTTAACTTAACTGTCTAGAGTAAGTTGTTTAGTACTTTATGTGTGTAAAGTGTGTACTTCAGTCAGAATCAGAATGTGTTTCTGCTGTGGAATTTGTGACCGTTGGCGTTGACTTGTGTTACGGCGGAATCTTGATTCTTGCACTGCTGTTTTGTTCTTGGCTTGCGGCCCATTTTTTTTACTAATCCAGACAACTACGCTATAGTGCGTAGTGGTCAGCTCTGTTTTATGGCCTACTATAACTGGGGAGTAAGTCAAGCGGAGTAAGCCCTGGACTAGAGGAATGGTCATTTTCCTGCAGGGCCCCAGGCTGGGGTGGGGGGGTAATTTTCATTTCAATTTTCATCATCAAATTCATGCTATTGCTAGTTAATGGACATTTACAACAAAAATCATATTACAAGAATGTACTCATAGTGAGAGCACTGAACAGTCACGTTAGGTACTGGACCGACAGTTGAGTTTACTTTAATGTCTGACATCATTAATATTAAATGATGACTAAGGACAGTGAGGTAGACCAAGCCTGAAGCCAGTGTCACTGTGACTGTCTGATTTTTTGTAGTCACGGCGAGACTACTGTGTTAGAGCACCTATCATATTCTATGCGATCATTGGTTGGTAAGTCCAACTAATTTTTTTCTAAAACAATTACCGGTAGGCCTACTAATGTACTAATCTAATTAGCCTATTTGGGAGTGCCCTTTTTTAGGGAGTGTTAGAGTTTATTAATTACAGGGGGGGGTGAGATTTCGCACAGAGGGCTGACATTTTTTTACGCCCCCCCCCCCCCCCCTCAAGAGCGCGTGGAACGCTTGCGCCTGCTTCCCCCCCCCCCCCCCCGCCAAAGGCGCCGACATTTTTTCGCCCCCCCCCCCTCTTTGTTGAACTATAGTAACATGCGGGCTTTTTTGCTAAAAAGGGGCTTCAATTCTACGTCCGGGGATTTTTTACGCCACCCCCCCCCCCCTCCCCCGCAGGAGGGGTCGGAAATTTATTTTGTGCGGAGCGTGGGAAATCTTTTCTTAGTTTTCACTCCCCGCCCCCCGCCGCTCCTTACTAGACCTTAGATTAGACCATGCCATGGTAACCCGGGGGCTTTTACACTCAAAGTCAAACAGGTGGAGTTTTTTGCCCCCCTTTTTTTTTAAATGTGAGCGCTCCCCTAAATGAAGCCAGGGTCAGGCTGGGGTGAGGGGGTAGTAACTAATGGTCTGGGAGCAGCCTGTCATCCCACCTACAATCTGATTATTTTGGAGGCATTGTCATTGAATAGCTTCATCAGAAGCCTTCCTCAATAATGAAATGAATAACAAGGGGCATTATACCGGAGACGGCGGAGTGATAAAGGGCGACTAAACTTGAGGGATCTTGTGGCTTACTGCTTCCCCTGACTCTGCTATGTTGGCAGCCGGTGCCCATATGTCACAGTGCGGTCAGTGCCTTCACACTGGTGGCCTGCCATGTGATCTCTCCTCACTCACTGAACCACGTCTGAGATATCAACATTAAAGAACACTTGCTAAAAGAAAAAAGGGACGTGCCCAGTAGTGATTCTCATCTCAGATCATAGATGCAGTCATTCATGAATACGACAATACGTCACGTTCTGCAGTGTTGCCGAAAACTTTTTCCCGGTGCAGGCCACATTGGCCTGCATCTTGGTATCTTACGCAGGCCATTTCTTCTCACGTAGGCCAGATGAATTTTGAAATTTTAAGGTACCTTCATAAACTTCATTGTACCTTGTTTTATACTACGCAAAAAAGATAAAAGAAACTGAAAAAGTATTTAATATAAAACAATTTTACAAATATGGCCCTATCTTCGCTTCTAATCGGCTGATTTGAAAAATTGTTTCACCATTAGGAAGCTTAGAATATGGCAGGCCATTCTGGACTGTGGCTGTGTCCTAAGGTCCTACACCGGCCACTACGATTCTACGCCGGCGTGCCGGTGTCATTTCAGCTGCTTTGTATTATGCATGGGGGTGGGGGGGGGGGGGGTGGCTAGGGCGAAGTCCTTTGGCTATGGCTAAGTCATTTGTTGGGGCCGAAGGGACGTTTTTTGAATAAAAGAAACTTTTTTTTTCAGGGGATTACATAAACCCCTAGATACATCTTGCTGGAAATGTACTATAACCAGGTGCACACATGTGTATAGAAATATATTTTGTTTCCTAGATGAGATGCGCTTAGGCAGACACCTGGAGAATACTTGCTGAATCTGGACTGTTTTAGCAAACTCATCACATTTCACACATCACCGTCCATAGACCAGCATCCAAGTAAGTTCTCTATCACGTATACTATTCACAGTATTCAGTACAATGGAGTCTTGTTCATTTCATTGAATACATAATATCAATTAATATAGACTTTTTAGAAGAAAAAAAAATCTCTTTTTTTTCAAATGCAGGACCCGTGTTCGTATAATTAAAAGCAAGCTTTGCAGGAGGAATTAGTATTTGGTTTCTATAGCAACCGTCGCCAATAGCTTCAACAGAGAAGTCGGAACGTTTTCCAATAAAAAGTTATTCCGCGTTTAATAGCTGCCTAAGATCACAGAGCAAAATCTCATCGTTATCATAGTTTTTATAGTTTTTTAATTTGTCTCTCAACTCTGTTGTAGGATGCCGTCCCCTTCCCATAAGAAGGTGGGCCCACAGCTGGCACGCCTCGACCTGAGTGGGGAGCGGCTCAGCTCCAGTCTACCCTCCCCTCACCACCGCATGTCGCTCGATAACCCACCCATGAACAAGATCTCAGCCTGCGACAACCTCAACAACTCTCTGGTAGGTGGATATAAGACTAATGAATTTATATGATTACTTCTACTTGCTACTACACTGTATTCGTATATCAATGTCTCCAAAGTTATGGGGAGAGGGGGGGGGGGGGGGGGTAAAAGCCAGAATTTGGGGGGAGGGGGGCAACTGAAGGGATGGTATTACCTTGGGGGCCTGGTTTGAGGGAGGTGGGAGTGCGCACCCCCTGAGGAAGGGATGTTAGTACCTTAGTTAAACCTTTAAGAATGGTATCATGCCGCTTAAAGTAGGTGGGGCAATCAGGGGCCATGTTACTGGGTCTGTATGTGTCATAGGGTTAAACAATCCAAATGAAATATTTCATTACTCTGCATTGAAACATCTAACAAACACAATATCAAATGACATCACAAGGGTGGGGGGAGACTCTCTTTTTCTTTCTGAGCCATCTGCAGTGTTGCCGAAAACTTTTTCTCAACGCAGGCCAAAGTGGCCTGCGTCTTGGCATCTTACGCAGGCCATTTCCTTCTCACGCAGGCCATATGAATTTTGATATTTCAAGGTACTTTCATAAACTTCATTATGACTTATAACTACTGCAAAAACTTAAAAAAATTGAAATATTCAATTCTACAAATATGGCCCTATCTTTCCTTCTAATTGGCCGATTTGAAAAATTCTTTCACCATTAGAAATCTGAGATCATGGCAGGCCATTCTGGCCTGCGTCCTAAGGCCCTACGCCGGCCAATAAGATTCTACGCCGGCAAAAGCCGGCGTGCCGGCGTTATTTCGGCAACACTGCATCTGTAGGTGCCAGGGCAAATAGTACTGAGATAGAAATAGGTAAAATAGATACAACTCTAGTGCAGACACTGACAGGTAAATTGGAACTGTTTCTAAAGGGGATGCACTGGTGGCACCCTCACAGAAAAGATGGTCAATCGTGAAAATTTCACTTGTGTTCTAAATCCCCAAAACAGCACACTACGTAGTGCTTTTTAGGCTCGTTAGAACATTAATTCCCCTTCATAATTATAATTGACCCAGGGTACCCTGCGTCTCTGTGAGACGATTTTCCAGCAAAAAATGCAGATTGGTCAGCTGACTTTGAAGAGTTTCCCTGCATTTCTTCTTTCATTTATCTGATTGAAATAAACACATGCATATAGATCGAAACAAACTGTACCTCCCTCTTTTTTTCAGTTTGTAAAAAAAAATATATTTGTAGCAGAAAAACGCTCGGGGGGAAAAAAGACAAAAATACCCCTGAAATCAAGTCTGTGTGAACTAATGGTGGAGATAGGCCAGTGACCTTGAATCCTGACTTTAAAAGATGCACGTTCACACAGACTTCCTATACCTACAATGGTTAAGAGGAGGTGAGACCAAAAAGTGAGACGCTTTTAACACCAAGAGAAACTCCAATAGTGGTGCACAAAGACTCATGTGCTGAGGGTGGGTGGGGGTAAGGGTGAAGGAGTGAGTCTGGACTGCCTTTATCCCGTCCCCACTGCCCTCAACCCATCCCCACTGCCCCCACCCCATCCCCCACTGCCTTAATCCCGTCCCCACTGCCCTCACCCAGTCCCCACTGCCCTCAACCCATCCCCACTGCCTTAATCCCGTCCCCACTGCCCTCACCCAGTCCCCACTGCCCCCACCCCATCCCCACTGCCCTCACCCCATCCCCACTGCCCTCACCCAGTCCCCACTGCCCCCACCCCATCCCCACTGCCCTCACCCCGTCCCCACTGCCCTCACCCCGTCCCCACTGCCCCCACCCCATCCCCACTGCCTTAATCCCGTCCCCACTGCCCTCATCCCGTCCCCACTGCCCTCACCCCATCCCCACTGCCCTCACCCCGTCCCCACTGCCCTCACCCCGTCCCCACTGCCCTCACCCCATCCACACTGCCCTTACCTGGTCCCCACTGCCCTCGTCCAGTCCCCACTGCCCCCACCCAGTCCCCACTGCCCTCACCCCGGGTTGGGACTTTCAGTTGGGACTTTCAGTCGGGACTTTGGGTTGAGACTTTCAATTGAGACTTTGGGTTGGGACTTTCAATTGGGACTTTGGGTTGGGACCCTGGGTCACATGTGATGTAAGTCACACAATCAATCTTTACTCGGGTAATTTAATATTTGGGGGATCTTTTACATATGGACTTTCCTAAAAGAGCAGATTTTGTAGGTATCTCATTTTACTTTCTGTCACAACAATTACTATATAAAACCATCCAGGATTGAGCGACAACACTTTTGCAGGCAATCAATATAGTCAAGCACTCCCTACAACCCCACAAAACTCCCTCATGGTCTAGATGGGGTCCCTTAGATTGATAGTATCCAATTTAATCAAGGAAATAGTCTCTAAATTAGAGCAATTTCCCTACAGCACACAGTAGCACAGGTCCAGCTAAAACTCCCCAGTATGGCCACAGCAGTGGTACACTGCAGTAGGGGTGGAATAGCAGAAAGTGACAGGTGCATTCTGACAACATTTTATTTTCAGAAAATCATAGAAAATGATCCATGAATGATAGGTGCATAATGTTTGTGGTTGTAAATTCTACATGATTTCCTGATCATACTGTGTGATACATGATGAAATTTGATAATTTCCCGAAAATCCATTGTACTATCTACTAAAGATGACATTTGTTATCATGATACACCAATGCAGCAATAGCGAGTAACTATTATGCCGACCTGTCAGGAGTTCTCTACCCCGAATGCCCGGCATGATGCCAGAATGCATTCATGCATCATGACGACCAATGCATTCATGCATCATGACGGCCAAGACCTGGTGCATTAATGCATCATGCGGTCCATAAAGGGTTAATAGGGGCAGAACACGGCAGTGTAGCATTTCCTGTCTAGCTATGGGCTTCCTGCTTATACGTGCAGCCATGGCAACCACCAAAACGGAACCTGGCAGAGCTCCAAGTAGTACCGAGAATTGAATTGGCAGTAGAAAGTACAGCATCCCTTCTTCATTTCCTCCATTCTGCCTTCCCTCTTTCTTAATATATGTCGCTAAATCATATGCTAATAAAGCTAACACCCGATCATTTTTGCAAAAAAAAAAAATCGATTTTTGTTAAAATTTCTGACCCACTCACCTACAATACAAAATAATAATAGCTTGCTAAAAAATCAATAAACACCTCCGATAATGCTATTTTTACCCAAAGAAGGTTTCTTAGTGCTCGCACCTAGCTAAAATAAAAGAAAAAGGGAAGACACATACTTACGTGTTAGCACTAAAGAGAAGGTATCTATCGATCCACTGTCTGTAGGGTGTACATACAACTGAGGGAACCCTGGAGTATAATCCCAGCCCCACTCCCTCCAGTACCAGGTGGGTGTATGTCTGGCCGCTTAAGGGGACAAAAAGTGAATAAGCTGCCCCTCTCCAGGAGGTGTCTGGCCTCTCCATGGTTACGGCATTGATTGCTATTGATCTGTTTAGGGAGCAGCTCCGGGCCTGTCGTCATGGCAACCAGGCACCTGGAGCTGCTCCCTCCTCCTCCAGTGAGTTGCTCCCAGTGGCAGGTGACTGCCATACCTATAGCCACTCACCCTACTGGAGGGACACCTGGTATTTAATAGGTCAAATAGGGGTCATGACAAGGTCACAGGGACTTTGTAATTCAAACCTGATCTGAGGATTATAGATCACTTTTTTGTTCTCGTTGGACAAAAGGATTTGTTGCATTAACAATTGGAGTGTAGTCATTGTTAATGCATATAGGCCTATGCTAGTTGGGGAGCTGATGTGATGGCTATAAATACATTCAGGAGTATTCTCCGTCATTGAGCAGTGTTAAGGACTCCGTCGCTTTATAATTAACCGCTAACCGCGAGTGTGCATACCACAACCACCCTAGCAGCCATCACTAAGGAAGCATAACAGGGTCACACAGGATGTGCTCTATGGATACCGAGAAATGGGGGCCGAGAATTTCTTATTTTTAGCCGCTCGACACATCAATGCATATTGTTGAGTTGTACGCAGTTTGGTCTTACCACGCGTACATCGCGAATCATTGATAGCTGGTCTAGGATTTTATATATAGATAGGCAACATGGGAGGAAAGGCATCGAAGAAAAATCCATATCTAGATCTATGTCAGGTAAGGATTCCGTGTTTACCAACGCAGAGATGTAACTATTCATACTTTTGTTAGAATTCATACATGTTTTGATAAATTTCCCATAGTAAATTGGCCAAAAGCTGAGGATTTCCTACTTCTGGTTGTTTCATCAGACAGAGCCATCTCTGCTATATGCCTCCTTAGTGCACCTCTGCGTTTATCTGTATAGATCTACAGTATCAGACACTTTTCTACTTTTGTAGAAATTCCTACTTTTTCGCTGGAATTTCAGTGTTAAATTGTGTAAATTTCCCAAATTGATCAAAATTACGATATCCTACTTTTTGTGGACTCTGGAGTGGCATCCTTGAATTCTATACTGTGTACTTCAGCTGGGGGTAGGACTTGCATAACATGTTTTGATTATAGTCCGTGGCACCAAGAAAGGGACTATTGAATTAGGCTTGTTTTCTATGTGAAATAACATGTAGAAGCAACTCAAATGAGCACAAAATATTTCCCGATGAAGAGCTAAACACATACACATGAGAATAACAGGGCTCGACAAATCGCTGTGTCCAGTGCCCGTGACACAGAAAAACTTCACTGGACACAGAAAAATTTGAAAGTTGTGCCCAATGGACACAACTGAAACTGAGGATAATTTGGACCATAATTTCTACGAGCAAAACCACCAGCCAAATATGAGTGTTATGCAGCATTGGAAAGCTTGTAATATTTGGATTCTAGATATGGAAGTCAATATATCAATACAAGATCCTGAAAAATCATCCTATCATTAAAGAGAAAGTATTTATCGAAATTTTCATGGCCCGGTCGGGCACGGATTCCACTGACTGGGCACAACATATTTTTTTCTCTGTGCCCAGTGGACACACCTGTATCGAACCATTTGTCGAGCCCTGCAGAATAAATGTTTACAATCAGGGAAATTGTTCATTCTCTTGCTTGTAAAGTGCAGTTTCATGACAATATTGGCAAGCACTCTCTATGGTACACTATAAGTATAGGGAATATCATCAAAACTTCCCCAAAATGCTGATTTTAAGCAATTTTTGAATATTTCGATCTCACTTTGTGGAAAGGCTCACATTTGCATTTCTTTAACCAGAATGTTCTAAATGGTACCATTGTGAAGAAAAAATTGTTCCCTGATTTATTTGATGACTAATTTCATCTCTGACAGTGTATTTCAATTTCTATAGGTGCCAATGTAAATCAAAGTCAACAAAAATATAACATTTCAGAAATGTTTCTAGGGTATTTACAAATTTCACAATTACCCACATTTCTCCAGAGAAACATAACATTGTCATTACCTTAAACTACAGAGTCTCGGCTAAAAAACGTTTTTTACATGAAGATGATGCGACTACTAGTGCCAAAGTAGTGGATCATGACGTGAAATGCAAAAGGGCAAACATAGTTTGGCAGTCCCTTTCTTGGTGCCACGGACTATAACCTACATCTCGCATATAACCCGCACTTGGTCTTTCAAGAAAATCATTGAATCCGCACTTCAATGGGGTCTGATCACTTTCAAAAAAACATGGGCTAGCCAGGATTTGGACTTTGAAAGAACCTAATCACCTGTACAGGGTTCTGGTTTGTGTACCTAATGGGAGTTCTCAGGAGTAAATCATTAACATGTGACGTCACTCACATCATTGTGGCCCTTATCTGGCGTATCCCTCTTGTGGAAATGTCACTTTTCCTGTCACAAATCCTGCTTTTTCACTGAAATGTCATATGTTGAGTTATGTAATGTCCTGCAAATAAAAAGACCAATTCGACAGCAGATTTTCTATATTTCGTCGACTGTAATCTGTCCCTTGTGATAAGCAAAAACGGTTTTCACAAACAGCACTTTGCTAGAAAAAGTAGTCCGACCTACATGAAAAAGAGTTCAACATGTGCCGCCCAAAAGACGGATCTTTGCGGGGAAAAAAAACAGATATTTGGGGTTGATGGGTCTTAAAAAAATAGTGTCTTGAAGGAAGTGTTATATGGTGTTGTGTTATGGACTGGTCGGATAGAAACTACCAGAGAGAGCAGTCTTCCCTACATTCTCATCACTTAGAGTGTTGTAATTTATCAAACACCCATTTTCTATTTTCTACAGTCTAACCTCAACCAGTCTTATGGCGGGATTCCCAAGAAGGCGTTTGGGACGCCATCGTATCCCTCCCCGCTCGACCGTATCCGCACTGGACAGAAGGACAGAGCGGGCCAGCTCGGTCTCTCCATGTCCAAAAATGCCTCATTTGAAGGAAACCAATCCTTCCCGAAGCTCAAGAAGACGAGCCGCAAGGAAGAAGTGTCGGCTGAGGAGAAGGACGCACCCCCCTTTGGGGAACATGACACGTCTCTCGACAAGTCGCTTAAAGACTTCAATGGTAAGCCTAGTAGAGGGGGGGCTTTTTATTGTCCTCTGTATTTTTTGCTGAAAAAAAGATGCACAAGGAGAAAATTGCCAAACATTTCTAAGCAGAAAATGAAACATTCAATATCTCTTCTTTTTCATATTGACTTCCAAAAATATTCGCAACCTTTTCCATTTGCTGAACCCTTTATGGTACAATCATGCAGGTGAAGTGATAGTAGAGGTTGACATGGTAAATGTAAATCAATTCATGATTTGAATTAACGATTCAACATAAGTAAGGCAGACGAACACAGAATTAGATGATAGTTAACAGAATAATTTGACTTAGACCATGTATAATTATGTAGGGGTCGGATTCCCCTTGCCTCGGTGGTAAACCCACAAGGGGGTTTTACTCGGGTAATCCCGCTCCTCTCTGGACCATTCCGATCCAGTAACGTGAGAGACGGTCTATCTGATAGGACAAGGGGATGTGGCTCAGTGGTAGAGCAATTGCTTGGCAAGCGGAAAGCCCCGGGTTCGAGTCCCGGTGTCTCGGAAAACGCCATTTTCAGAGAAACCGTGTCCCTCACAATTATATTATAGGCATTTTTGAAGAAAATACAGCTATATGATAATTTCTTGATTTGCAGGGCATGGCCTGAACGATGTGAGTTTCTCTGCGGGGATGTGTAAGGGTTCGTTTAACATCACGCCCGACCCGGCCGCGAGCACTTCGCTCACCGAGAGCTGGTCCTTCTACAACTACGTGGGCGGGGGCCAGGGAGGCGTCAAGTTCCCTAACACTGTCAAGAACCCCAACAAGGCCATAGTCACCGTCAATGCTAAAACCTCTGAGGTGAGTTTGGTTTTACTTTTTAATAGAGGCATATCACATTATTTGTTGATATAGTAGAGCTATTTCGAAGAAGCATGGGATTTTTCCATCCCATACAATTGGTCTGAAATACCATCCGGTTTTTGGACCCATCTTAGACATTTCTTCCAACCCCAGTCCCATGCCGTTAGAATGTTTGGTATCATTGTATGCATTCTTTTAACCCTTTTCTCTGCAGATTCTAGTTGCGAATGAGATGGCGTGTGAGTTGTTCGGGTTTAGTTGTGACGAGCTGATCGGGGTGGAGCTGAGCGACCTCGTCACACTCAAATCTAAGAACCCGACTACCATTAGCGAGACCCATCTGGACGATACCTCCGGGGAGATCATTGACGTCTCTGGCAAAGTGGTCAGTATACAAATATAGTGTTTCTGGTTGGAAAGTATTCCTTCACACTCACTTTGCAAACTTTCCTACTTTTGCAGGAATTCCTACACTTTTTTCTTTTTTTTGCTGTCGTTAATTAATCCCTTCACCATTGGATTTCTAGTAATTCAATGCGATTTTTCTACAATGTATTGACCAAAGCTTTCAAGGTTGAAATAAAGAAACTGCTTAATTAATAATACCAACATGAAAGGTAATAGGGATATAGCACTTAATGCTTTAAACCACAGAAGAAGACGACAAATTCCTCAATGGAGTGAAAACTGTAACAGCAACTGTAACAATGTACACCTGAAGAGATATACCATCATGATCTCTTCCTGAAGAGGTATAGAGCATGATCATGAACCCCAAATGAAATTATATTAAGGTTTGTTTCAGGTCACCCGACCGACCCTAGGCCACACTACAAAAAAAGTTTGTTTCCTGTTTTCCCCTTTAAAAGAAAAGTTAAAACACTTTTAGTCCACCCCCCCCCCCACCTCAAAAAGAAAAAAACAAAAACCCACACAAATGCATTATGCTAAAATGGTCACCACCCCTCACTACTGCCACCCCATACGCTATTGTAAAAAAAAGTCAATCAAAAATGTACCACCCCCCCTCCCCCGCGCCCTTAATTCATGCCTGCCCCCCGGAGTCAATCTGGTAGTGTATAAACAGCTCATGGAACCTCTGATATGTCCAGGCACCATGCAGGAACAAACAAGTGAGCTGGGTGCAGGGCCATGTGCCTGCCGGCTCATATCTGTCACCATAGATAAGGGCCTAGTCAGCTTTAGTATAGCGGTTACCTAAAACTTCTTAGGTTTCACTGTCCCACTGGGTACATACTACAGAGAAGCAGCACCATGTTTTTAGATACCGTAAATTCCCGCGTACTACCCGCATCTCGCGTATAACCCGCACCCCCAACTCAAGAGAATCCTGCAACCCGTTTTTGGATCTGAAAATTTCAATTTTAGTACTGTTCTATAATGACAAAAACCCTCGTATAACCCGCACCCCATATAGGCATGTCTGGTATCAAATGAAAGCTGAGTTTGGTTCGCGTACAACCCGCGGGTAGTACGCGGGAATTTACGGTAAATGACTTAATAACACACTTGCATACTCAAGCACAAAAGCATTATTTAACAGGCCATGTTATATTGAGTTCAATGCTGCATGATCAGGTTCTATATGATAGCCATTTCTCAGGAAATGCTGCGGGTAGCCCTGGGGGGAAAAAAGTCACCCGGCCGGTCCACCGGAAACAGAATTATTTTTGAGTGTGGCCCTATCAAAACAAGGCCAATCCTACGTTTTTTTAAATGCAATTTTGAAGAAATTTCTGTATTTTCACCCTTTTTTTAATGCAGTTTTGGGGTGACCCGGGTCTTCGGCGAGGCTGGCTAGTACCTTAATGTTTTTTTCTAATTAAAGTTGTTTTTAAAAGTAAAAAATCCGACCTACCGACCCTACATTTTCTGCCAATGCTACCTGAAACAAACCTCTTTCTTTTTTATCTAATGTATGAATATGTATGGGGAAGGGTTTTATATATATGTACATGTACTTTTTCATGAACTGTATATGAATTCAATTTAAAAGTTTGCTCACTTTTGTAGCAAATTTTTACAGTCTGTCAAACATTGCAGCTCAAACCTTAGTGCCCTAGATTCGAGCAATTCAGGATACCGTAACTTGTACATACCTCATATAACTGTATTCATACTAATTTCCTCTGTCAAACTGCTTAACTGTACGGGGGAAAGATTATGAAAAGGAAAAACATGTGAATAAAGGTAAAAAGTCTTTCTGGGTCGGGCAAAATAATACCGTTTATTTCATCCCATTGGATTGACTTTAAGAAAAGATGGTTAGTGAAAAGGTGTGCAACCGTTATCTGCAGTAACTAACGTTATATGCAGTAAATATAGAGCAGTCCAATAGGGCTGTAGACTGATACCCAGTGGGTCCGCCATTGAAAATGTCGCTGGGTGCGGTTATCATCACTGATAAGACACACAATGACTGGTACATTGCACCTGGGTAACAATCACTTCCAGGGACACACTTGTACCCAGCCTATCAGCTCTTATCAGTGTGGACTGCCGCTACCAGCTCCAGTCCGGCCTAGGCCCTATAGTACAGGGGTCAACATAAAACTATATATATACAGTACTGCAGATAACGTTAGTTACTGCAGATAACGGTTGCACAAACAAGGCATGCATGATACATGTTGTTTGTTCTCATATTGTAGATGGACGCTGTCGACTCGACCGGTCTGGTTATCCCCATCTCGGTGTGGACCAAGAAGCTACCGCCGTCCGACCCGCCAAAGTGCATCATTGTCATGGAGCCTGTGGAGCGCACCACCGCCAAAGTCACATTCGACAGCACGGTTAGTTAGCTTATCTTACTCTCTTTTTCCTGTTTCATATTGTATGGAATAAATTCACAGAAGAGTAAAATACTGTCAGTATTTCACGACTGGAAGCGGCATTGCAATCTCTACATTTGCAGCTAGTCAAACAATATACATTGCACGTACATTTCTCTAAATACCATACTGTTGTAAGTAAGCGCCTCCAGTGCATATAGCTTTGGAGGCAGGATAATGCACAATGCTTATACAATACGTGTGCTTTTTCAAGATCTGTTTTTAGTGCATAAGAAGTATTACAAGAGCCCCCTACCCTCGGCCCTTGAGCAAGGCATGTATGTGCTTATTCAAAACCTTATATATGACTGCACAGTAATATAACCTATACAAATTGAAGGTTACTCTAGGAAATTTATTGAGAAACATCCGATTAAATTTGATTTTGTACATGTCTACTTCAGGGTACGATCCTGGACTGCGATACCCAGCTGGCCAACCTGACCGGTTACGTGTGTCCGATGGACGTCATGGGGCTGAAACTCAGCACACTAATCCCATCCTTCGTTCTACCAGAAGCCGGCCAAGATATATCTCGGGTAAATATATTAAATATGCCAAATAAAATCACACTATGTCAGTCACCAGGCAGTTTTGGATGTAATATAAACAAATCAATAGCGTATGAGACAAAAAAAAACATTTGTAAGCTTAATGCATCTGCCATTCTGGGCTTGTCATATTTTTTGCAAACAGACTCGTGGGTCAGTCTGATGAAATTGTTTTTTCTTCCATATGACAGGCCATAATTATTAATGCAAATTTAGCCCAAAACCAGCAGCGCCATCATCTGATAATAAGTACTTGGCTCTTCATCTATTAGGAGTTGGTAGTAAATATATTTGTAGAACACCGTAATTAGGGTCATAAGAACATCTCTGTAAAGGGTGTTGTATATTTTTCCTGTAGGAAGTCCGTAAACAGAGAACAACTGGTCGGACAAAGGACGGCCATAACTTCCCACTGAGTATCATGGTGAAGAAGGCCGCCAACCCCGACCACAGCTGTATCAACCGCAGTAAGTCTACCACCTACCACTTATTTTATAAAAAGAGAACATAAAATGTATGACAAAGGAAACTTAAATAAAACATAAAATATGATAGGAAACCTTTTCCATGCCCTGTCGGTTACAAAAGTGCGGTTTTCTGAGTTAAATATTAAGCTGGTCTTCTATATGTAGGTAACATGAGTGGGTTGTCTCTACTTAGTTAACACGAGTGGGTTGTCTCTACTTTATAGGTAACATGAGTAGGTTGTCTCTACTTAGGTAACATGAGTGGCTTGTCTCTACTTAGGTAACATGAGTGGCTTGTCTCTCCTTAGGTAACATGAGTGGCTTGTCTCTCCTTAGGTAACATGAGTGGCTTGTATCTCTTTAGGTAACATGAGTGGGTTGTCTATATATTTAGGTAACATGAGTTAGTTGTCTATATACTTAGGTAACATGAGTGGGTTGTCTATATATTTAGGTAACATGACTGGGTTGTCTATATATTTAAGTAACATGAGTGGCTTGTCTATCCTTAGGTAACATGAGTGGCTTGTCTCTACTTTATAGGTAACATGAGTTGGTTGTCTCTACTTTATAGGTAACATGAGTGGGTTGTCTCTACTTTATAGGTAACATGAGTTGGTTGTCTCTACTTCGGTAACATGAATGGCTTGTCTCTACTTTATAGGTAACATGAGTGGCTTGTCAGACGGAGAGGATGATGAGGAGGTGGAGGTGTACTCGGGCGTGCTGTGGGTGTTTGCCAACATCAGTGGGATGATCACCTTCAACCCGGACGGCACCATCCACTCCATCAACCAGAACTTCGCACTCATGTTGTTCGGCTACACCCAGGAGGAACTCCTGGGCAAGGTGAGTTTGGGAGAGTTCAGGGAATTACTGTAAACATACTTTATTTTGCGCTGTACATATTTTCGCGGATTGAAAAATTTACAAAAATATGATTGTGCAGAGCGAATATTTATTCAGTATAGTCATACTACTACCATATTCCAAAATCTGCAAATTTAAGTATACTTAAAATCTTCTTCTTTTTTTAGTAAATCCACGAAAACATATCTGAGCGGAAATATTTAGTTACAATAAGGCGATTAAATTAACCCTTTAAGGATGGCATGTGACTAAAAGATGACATTTGTTGTCATGATGTAGCAATGCAGCCCCCACCTGTTACTCGACCCTGCTCCATTGGTGCATCATGCCGTCCCTTTGAGAGTATCTCTACCCATAGGGTCTACATGATGGTTGAATGCAGCACTGGGGAGTTACTCGCCAGGGCTGCATTTAAACATCATGACGACCAAGGGCATGATGCACTATGTCGTTCTTTACGGGTTTTAAACTTAAAAATCTGGTTAGCCTAAGTATTAAAGAAAGGCTGCAGTTATTTCTGCGTGGATATTTTAGCTTCAGAATCACTAGAAATCGCCACTTCGAAAATGATCACTTTAAAACCTGTTGATATGATGTTATTTTCAGGATATCTCGGTGATCATTCCCAATTTCTATGAAGAGTTGGATGTGGTGGACACTGACTCTATGCCGCTGCCCCCGCTTAGCGACGATGATGACGAATTGATCGTCGATAACCAAGTATACAATCAAATTACCGGTAGGTCTTGGTATTTTTTATAGATAATGATTTACTCTTGGTATAAACATTGAGCTACACAAGTGACCTTTTATGTTAATTGTTGTTTTATTGAGTTTCACATATGTCTCTTTTATTTTATTTTATCATTTTAGTCTCTTTTATACCTGCCTCCCTTCAGAGAATGTAGATGATAATTTTTTTAATGTAACCATTTAATCATATAAATAAATGAAAGTCTTTTATGCTCATTATTTTACAGAAGACGTCAATAAGAATCTTTTCCCAGACGGTAAGGCCGAAGAGGAGGACGATGTCGACAATGAGTCAGAGGTAGTCGATGAGGTATCGACCAATACCTCGCTCGACGTCTCACTCGGACCATACCTCGCCAATAACCTCAGCAGTGCCACAACCCTGTCTACCGTCTCCAACAGGTAGCCATCCCTTTCATGGTGTAATTGATTTGAATTTGTGCAAATTAAGTATTAATGAAAAATATTTTTAAAATTTAAAAAAAAAAAAAAAAAATCATACAATATTAGGTGAAAGGTTTAGGCGTTCCGAATTAAATCCAAGAATTGTGAACATTTTTCATTTTCTTCTGGATACCAAGTGTTGTTGTTTTACTGCTAAGTTCTACCTCTATATACATATGGTACTTAGTATTAGGGGGCATTCAATTAAGGTTTCTTTGTTTTAGAGACACCTGTAAAATTTCCAGGTCCAGGAAATATTCCGATCGCATGTTTCGATATCATGTATACAGTAATGGCTGTACATTTGATGAACACAGCATTCATGCATCATCCGACTACATTTAAAGCACTGTGCTACCCTTAAAGGACACAAGTGGTGGCCTGATATACTAAATAAGGTCAGAATTCCCGACATGAGTTTTCTTCCATTGATCTAGGTCTGGTGCGTGTATGAATAATGACATGAGCCATCATAGTGACGCGAAGACGACCTCTAAGACAAGTGAACCACGTTTCAGTCTTCAACTTAGCCTCTCCGATGAAAATGGTGAATACCTGAACTTTATGTTGATATTGTGTTTTTGTTCTTGGCAACGTATATCTGTGATTCACCCCAACTAGAAGAGTATGCACATCTAGGGTATAATCTAGAAATAAGTAGTTGTGAACCTAATACATTTGTTATCACCAGACCAGCATCATCAATGCCTTTAAATTTGATTAAAACATTTTACAGCAAAGCTCACAAAAACCTGTGGGTGGGGATCTTAAATAACGTAGTATTTTTGTACTGCTACAAATTTCTCCCTTTTTTAATTTAAAAAAAAGAGAATAAAATAGTTTTATGAACCGCTGCTATTTTCTGTTTATAGGTAGTGCCGAGTCGACTCCCCCGACAGCACGCCGGGTTCGGCCGCTGGGGTCAGATTCCGTATTTGTTGAAAATGCAGAAAACAACAAGGCCACAACACAGGTTACCATCGATCTGAGAAAGAACGAACAAAACCGTCAACACCAGTCTGGTGATGGACCAGACAGTAACATGCCACATATTGACAGCGCAATGGGAAAATTATCGGTTAGCGATGCTGTTGACAATGTCGATAGCACAAAGCTGAGTGTATCGGCAGGGCTTAACGTGAACAATAGGGAGGTGGTGGAGAGGGGCAGTGGTAGGGACAGTGGTTTGGGTGAGAGCGAAGAAGGAAGCAGACCGACCACGGTTAGCACCCAGAGAAGTGACACCGACAGTACTAAGGACTATCTGTCGCAGAATTCGTCCGATAGCGGAGTCACCGTCACTTCTAATAATGCCGTTCCTGTGTCCCTCGAAGGCACTCCAGAAGAAATATTGGCCGAGCAGGAGGATGATCAACATCCCACCGGAGTGCTGAAATACACCGATGAGGCTGAATTGAAAAGGAGTGATTCGTCTTCTAAAACTGTCTTAAGCCTGGTCAATGAGAGGCCGTTAAAGAGTATATCTTTGAGTTCGATGCCGCAGGAGAGTCCGTCCTCAGAGGGGGAGACCCGGGAACGGGTGCTGAGTCTAGACGAGATCAACACGAGTTTAACAGAACAAGACGGGGAGCACGATGATAGCAACAGCTCACTGCCGAGCGTCATCGACACAAGCGCAGACTGCAACATTTCACAGATTGACCTTGACCTAGAGTCGCCTCAGCGAAGTCCAACCAAGAAGTGTCCAAACTTCACTCCCAACAGGGTGAGAAGCATTTTATTTAAGCAAAAGAATAATTTAACAGAGATCCAACTTTTCCTATTTTTGCAGGAATTCCTACTTTTTAACTGGGATTTCTGGCATAGATTATGTTAATTTCCTACATAGAATATACCAAAAGATTTCCTACATTTTGTCTTCCACTGTACCAGGGGTTAGCGATTACTACACTAAAGTAATAGCTTCTGATGGTTACATAGAAATTAGAATTTTGATGAAGGTAAGATTTATTTGAATTCTTCTCTTTTTTACACAGATGGCAGATGTGGACCTTCAGAACTTGGAGACGTTAACGGCAGGACTAAAACTCGAATCCACATCCACACCGGCCATCCCACGGTCATCCACGGCCTTCGTACATCCAGCGGTCTCCGACTCGGGCGGGGGTCGACCCTCGCTGCCCTTGTCGGCGATGCGGCCTGCGGCACAGATGAAGATGCATCAAATAGACGTACCCGAGGGAACCTTTGTGGGACAAGGCCAGCACCGCAACCGTGCTAATATGGGTAAGTGTACAATATAAGCCTTGTGTTGTAGTCGATTTCAAAATTGTACACAGCTATGGTCTATAAATTTTCTAGTATGAAAAGGGAAGGCGGGCGCTCGTTACATTAACAACAGTATGTGGGCTTCACCATGAAACCTTTTTCTTTTTTTAATGTATATCATTATAGCTTTTACAACTAAATCTGATTCACAACAAAAACCTCCCAACAAAAAAGCCATATACTGAAATTGTTTGGAATCACTGTTTCTCTCATTAATTATACAATCCTTTCCTGTGTGAATGTGTGTAGGGATCATCTACCAGATCAAGAAGGTGAATGTGGGCGAGGGTCGCTTCCTCTACTGTATGTGGTTGTCGCGGGACCCCGAGGACCCTGCCGAGGGCGGCCGGTCCTTCGCTAACTTCACCCTAGCCTCCAGCCTCAACAGTACCATGGACGTGAACCAGTACAGCCTCGGAGAGGTGAGTCCGCTGTTTGGGTGGTCGGAATTCATACTTTTGACTAAGGGCAGTTTAATCCTAGCAGGGATGAAAGTCTTTCATGTCGCGAAGACCCATCTTTTACTATAACGGACCTTTATTCAGGCACCTCAATTTGAACATTTCAAGTTCTTTTTTACATTTGTCACTTTCATCCCTGACCTATGACGACGGCATAGTGCTTTAATGTGCTATTACTCTTGCTCTTCATAATGCATGAATGGAGCCCTGGAATGAGCCTGTATTATTGTTTTAGAAAGCTGTAAGGTCTCTGGTACCACCATCAGCTAGACTTTGAGGTAATCGTGTAACCTTCACGGGGGTGCTGAAAATGTCCCCTTAGTATGTACTGAGGTTTACTTGTCAAAATCCTTACATAACCACAACCCCACCATGGGAAAACAATATAACTAGCACGTCTAGAAATGTCACTTTTTCTACTTTTTTGTTCGAATTTAGACAATGAATTATATTAATTTCCTACAAAAATGAATTCCATAATTGTCACATTTCCTACTTTTTGTTGACGACTGGGTGGCATCATGTTTGTTCACAGAGCTTAATGCAGCAACACCGTCAGACGACTACAATCCCTGAGTCCCCGCCCGTGACAACCGATGAGAAGGAGGACCTGGTAGAGGAGGTGCGCCCCGATAGTGGCGCCCCCCTGCTCACGTCTCAGGAACTGAACGCTATATGTGGTCCATACGAGGAGAAGTATGACACAAGGGCCTCCATCGGGAAAGGTGCTTTCGGTTTTGTGAAAATGGCCAAGCGGAGACGGGACGGGAAAGAGGTTTGTGTGATAAATATTTTTTAACAAAGCATTGAAGAGTGACTATAAAGTGTGGTTTGTTTTGGAAAATAAGCACAGGTCTTGTATTATTGGCACATGGTAAAACATAGGTTGAAATGTATTAGCACGGGTTTGCTTAAATAGGCCACAAAGTACTAAATTCTGTATCAAGAATCATTCAAAATATCCTATCCATGTATTCTGTTCAACATATTATCATGATTAAAACAGTCAAGATTCTTTTGGGTTTTTTTTCTTTTTTTTTTACAATTTTTTAAACTTGTATATTCTGCAGGTGGTAGTCAAGTTTATCCGTAAGTCCAAGGTGCTGATCGACTGTTGGACGGAAGACGAGGACCTCGGTCGTGTACCATTGGAGATCAGTCTTCTCACTAAACTCAACCACCCTAATATAGTATCTGTGAGTATTACATCAATCAACAAATACAAAATCAAGAACTTTTTTGTCAATGAATTTTGTAGATTGAAACATGGAGAGAGCGAACTTTTTTTAATTTTTACCCAGCCCAGGGAAAAAAATATTTACTTAAGATTTCCGAAAATGAGATGCGTGACATGTATCGTCCAATTTTTTTTTGGTCTGGCATAATTGTCGATAGTGTATTGAATTTGAAAGTTCAGGGGCCATATTTCTGGATTTCATATAAAATTATGTATGATTATGGAAGTAAATATATGTGTTAAATACGATGAGAATAACACTGCAATTTTAGACATTCTGTTACATTGTTCGATGTCGTGAGGTCCATTGTAATGTCACTATATGAATCTTCTTTTGTAGCTAATCGACTGCTATGAGAATCCAGAGTTCTTCCAAATGGTGATGGAGAAACATGGTAGCGGTATGGACCTGTTTGAGTTCATCGACCGTTGCCCCAACTTAGATGAGGCCCTCGCCAGCTACATTTTCAGACAGGTACTGTTTCAAATTCATTTTAAGACCTTATACCATAAATTCTCGCTGATAATCCACTTTTGGAGAATCCTATTTTCCGCAACTGGGAACTTTTAGAACTGTTGTAAACTTATAAAAAAACAAACTTGTATAACCCACACCCCAAGCTGGCTTTTTTCTGTAACTTGCACCGGAGTTTTGTTTAATGTTAAATATAATTAGAATCCTCTCTTTCCATTTTCAGTTGGTGTCTGCCATCTCCTACCTCCACCAGCTTTCCATCGTTCACCGAGACATTAAAGACGAGAACATCATCCTCAGCGAAGACTTTCACATCAAGCTGATCGACTTTGGGTCGGCCGCCTTCCGGAAACCTGGTAAACTCTTCGCTACCTTCTGCGGCACCATCGAGTACTGTAGCCCGGAGGTGCTCAGTGGCAACAAGTAAGGGTCTTTCTTTAATATCATATTATTGTACTTTTGCTATCAAACAGATGTGAATGTTTTCATAGATTTATATGGCGATATTCACCATAAATATAGATGGGATATAAGCGAATAATCGTTCTTATTCACTTACATTGTAAACATTAGGGACAATTTTCCATACTTTTATCCACCATTTTTTTAATGTAGTGAAAAACAGAATCCCTTGCAAACAATCAGATCAAGAATAATTTACGTGGACAAAAATAATGGATTTCCCAAGCAATAAAAATACGCTTGCACACACTTTTTGTGGGAATAATATTTTGATAATAAATTGTTTTAATTATGCTTTTTTAGGTACGAAGGACCAGAGCTGGAGATGTGGTCACTTGGTGTAACGCTGTATACCCTTGTGTTCGGAGAGAATCCCTTTTACGACATTGAGGAGACGATAGCCTGTGAACTTAAACCACCCTTTAATGTCTCACAAGGTAAAGTAGTAAACATTTCTTTTCTTTTTTGTTGTTGTATGCTGGATGTTTCAAGTAATTTTGTAATTTTTTATATAATGCAAGCATTGAGTATTCAAAATCTAGTAACTTAGATAGGACTGCATATGATAGTTTGATATGTTTCTACAATGCTCGTCAATACAGTATGTAAAGGTACATGTACCGGTAACAGACTAGTAAAAATGTATTGGGGGGGGGGGGGGATTTCACGTGCTATCCTATGCAGGTGTAGTGAACTGATGTCTCTGTCCCTCCATCTTCTACCTACAATGTTAAAGTATATGATACTCCCCTTTGATACTAGGTACAAACTGCGGAACCACAGCCCACCCCTATTTGGTCATTTGACAGCCCCTTGAAAATGTGTATTGTTAATTTCTATATCAATTGTGACAGTGCCTGATTCAGTACTTTCCAGTTATTGACAGCCTCTTATTTTTTTTACTTTAATGTAATTGACAGCCACCCTTTTTCCTTGTTTTGACGTGGCACAGTGACAGCTCTTATTACATTGATAAAGTGTAGTCGGTTAAGATATACATTTGTATGTTTCTTTTTGCTTAGACCTCATGGAGGTAACGTCGTGGCTGCTGCACCCGAACCCCAAGCACCGTGCCACCATCTCGGACATGGAGCGGGACCCGTGGGTGCTACAAGACATCAATATTAACGACTATGTGTGGGAGGAGGTACTGCCAAACTCGGGTAGGTCTACACGCTGTTCTTTGCTGTTTATTTCACAGAAAAGGCTACTTTTGCAGGAATTCTTTTTCAGGGGAATTTATGTATTACCTTGTATTAAAAGTGCCCAAATTCTTAAAAATATTTCCTACTAGTTTGTATACCTGGGATTGTCACTGAATTTACTCAGGTTAATTAAATTCATGCAGGGATGAAAGTTTTCAAGCTTATCCCTATCCAATTTTTGTTGTTGTTGTTGCAAAGACCTGTACTATTTTATAGAGAACCTTTTTAGGGGGGGGGGCATCAATTTGGAAATTTCATATTTTTTTAGGAAAAGACATATTGATATAAATGCTCAATTGGATGTGACTCATCAGACGTGTATTACATGTTTTACTGCAGAGTTCCATGGTAACGTGGCGTCAGATAACCGACCAGACACAGCTGGAGGCTCGACGGCCGGAGAATCTGACACAGCAGCGCTCCAAAATGAATACGAGCGGATATTAGACGACTGACACCCCCACCCCCATCCTATTAACCCCATCGTCAACTGACCCCGGCGTGTTAGTGTTTGTCCGGTGTGTGTGAGACGACTCGCGTGTAAATGTGTAAATCTGCTTATAGTGTGATAATTTATGAAAGGAGCCAAGTATTGTGATCATTGTGAACACTTGAGTCCCCCTGCTCTGTTTCCATGCAAACAGATGCAATTCACTTGAAGTTGTAAATATATAGTTAAAGGAATACCGTATATATTAAAAGCTACTAGAATCATGTTGAACCAATCGAGGAAGATAAAAATTTAGTCGTTATTATCGCTGAGCCCAGGTGTGTGCATTTACTTTTTACGTTATTATTTTTTGCCACTTTGCTGTTCACATGGGGAATCAAATCTCGAACCGGAATTATTTAATTTTATTTATTGAGGAAAATTCCTCCTGGGATCAGAAAGAAAATATTTGTACCCTGTATTCTATAGAGAAACTTGCTCAAAGTTATAGTGAACAACCGTTGAGATTGTAGAATCCAATATAGGCTTATCCACATGGAGCCAAAATGTTTGATTTAATGACGTAAATACGAATGTTATTTGTCTGAAAATCGTTGAAAAATAATTTTGAGTTCAGTATCGGGAATAAATCTGTTAGCAATTAAACTTACATGAGCAATCCCATCAAATACTTGTCGGTTTGGTTATCAGATTAAAATCATGAATGTAGCTAGTAGCTACCCGGTTCTTAATGATATATTACTACACAGGCTCATCCAGAGTAATGACTATCTAAGGTTGTGCTTTTAAGTAACAAATTTTCCCTAAATGGTTTTAGATGTTAAGCAGTGTGAATGTGACTTGTCAACTGGTTTTTGTGAATCGACTAGTGTGGGAAACTGCTGCGTGAATCTGAAAGTGACTCGGAATAAGAGTGATTGAGTTAATCATTAATACAGCTAGACACAAATATATTTGTGAAACTACCATACTCCATACATTTGATACCGGTACATATTATACAGTGGCATTAAAGGTTTTTACGTATCAGCAATTCTTTCGATGGCGAAGATGCAAATAATGTATAACACTGATTTTGAGCTATAAACTCAGCGCTGCATTGTTCGGAACCATATTTACATGAAATCCAATTGAGTTCATAATATATGACTGTTTTAGCCCAACATGCAAGAGTGCATTATTCATATTCTTGAATGATTAAAAAAATGCATCGTTTTGTACAAAATTATAAACACATACTGTATTCAGCGCATCAATGAGCGTTACATTCATTATCTGATTACCTACGCTTGCTTATTAGGCTAGAAATGCATTACTAGATACATATCCAAGTTACCCTAATGTGTCTAGCACATATATATTTAATTTATATACATGTATTCAGTATTCACCAATTATCTGCCTAACTTATTAGTTTCCAGTACAATTATTGCATATCATATTCACATTGTATGATTGTGTAACATATCAGAGCTTAATAGGCCTACATAGTCTTGCCGACCGAATAGTATGAAAAAGTTTATTGCTATTGTATGTGCACAAATGATAGATAGCTTTTCAATTAGGAGTAGTTTGAAGTGAAATAGGCCTAATACATGCAGGCATCAAATATTAAGTGAGTATCACTATGCTTTCCTGTATTCACAAGGTGTCGAAGCCCTCCACTAGACCGAGACATAGGTGCTGCATTTAGAAAATGCATTTTCATAGGTTACCATTTCAAAAATAACTCCTCATAATTTCCAAACCCTTTAAGGATGGCATGATGCTTCATCTTAATTCATTGTGATGCAGCGGTGACGAGTAACTCACCATCCTGTGCTGCGTAGGTGCATCAAGCAGACGTATAAGGAGTGTGTCAACCCTGTAGAGTCAGTGTGATGCATATATGCAGGCAATAAAGCATAGTGCATTGAAGCCCTAAGCTGTCCTTGAAGGGTTAAGAAGTCCACTTTAAGTCACTGCATTATCAGGAAGTTATCTCACAGGATCCTTTCACCATGGAGTTATTCACAAAATTGTTCTAAGTCACAAAATATCAATTGTATGAGAAGAAAGTATGTTGTTATCCACAAAACATGTTGCACTGGTGGGTAGTAGAATGGATACACAAATGTTGAACTCAAGTAGATATTTATATTATGACCAACTTCTGGAAGTAACATGAAGTAATGTTGTCTAGAAGAAGATCATGATAGGGAGAGGTTTTGTTAAACTACAGACTACATCCTTTAACTTGAAGCAAATAAAACAATTTTATTTTAACAAACTCACTGAGTGTTTGAACTGAATATATGATTTAATAACCACGGTTTTAGAGTAGTTGAGCGACTTGAGGATGTGCTAGACAAATGCGTATTCAAATAAATTTTACAGTTTGGTCTTGATAGTCCGACCACTGCCGCTGCAGACAAAAGGGTGTCGGATCTCAAATCTGACAGACTAATGAGAGAATAATGCGTATAAGACTACAGATAAAACAGGCCGGATCCGGTGTATGGCAGACTATCAAGACCTGACTGAATACTCTGAGCATTAAGGCCGGTACAATACTACATAGTTCAAAGCGGGGAGAGGGGGCAGACATGAAAGTACTGGATTTCAAGTTGTTTCAAAGTTATCCCTGGAGGACCTCAATTTGTCAATTTTACATTGTGCTTTTCTTTTGGGAAAGTGGTCAGTTGTAAGCGATTCAGTATTTTTTGAGAAAATGTATAGTGTGTTGTATCAAACACAGAGAACTCGCCACTAAGTAAGCTCAGTTTTATTAGCTGCTCAGTTTTATTAAGTACAAAAAGAAAATGTAACAGGAAGCATTACAATTTGTTGCAGGAGATTTGATTTACTGACATAAGGCTGTGTCTCACGACCTTGGGCCAATGTTTTTGTCTCTGACTGGGTGCCGTCTCTGACCGGGTGCCGTCTCTGACCTTGTTAACATATACTCACATATATTAGGATATGTAAAAACGCTACGGCAGTTGTTATGTAATCATAATTAGCCTCCTGCTGTTGGTAGAAGGTAACTAAACTCCCAAAGTGATGTCCGGTCAGAGACGGCACCCGGTCAGAGACGGCACCCAATCAGAGACAAAAACATTGGCTCAAGGTCGTGAGACACAGCCATAGATGAAATGAACGGAAGACTCCATTTGATTATGATGATAGTATATTTATTACAATTGGCACATAATAAATCATGAAATGAATACAATAATAATACAGTGAGAGTTGAGCATTCCTACGATAGCAAAAGATACATAATGCATACAAATGTTCTTAACCAAACCATTTCTATGGGTAACTATAGATACCTGTTGTGGTCACATCAATTCATACTTATGTCTTGGTAGCACCATGGCTGCCTGGGAATGGATGCCTGGGACTGACTGCATGCTATTGTATATGGGCATATGTATCTGGATACATCCAGTTCAACCCAGCCCATTCTGCCCAGAGGCTGGATGAGGCTGGACAGAACTGGACCCGACCAGAAGTTACTGGTGTGCCCTAAAGTGGCTGAGACCAGACAGGACTGGATAGGACTGGACAGTGCTGGTAGCTGCCAGTCTGCTCAGGCTGGAGCAGTCCCATCTATGTTGTTATTGTATGGAGTGCACATACCACTGGTATAGGATTACAAGTGTACTTGTAAAGCTTTTGATAATGATAAAAGTGGTTTACACATATTATGATATTATACAATATATATACACCTGACAATTATGACTTTTGTATGATCATATTACTCAGTGATAAAAGTCTTCATGTTCTCCCCTGATTTCATGTCTGTTTGTTATTTTATGTTATGTTATTTTGTGAAGACGTGCTTGATTATAGAGGACCTTTATTTATTTGAACATTTCAAGTGTTTTTAGATTTTTTTTAGCTTGGTCACTTTCATCCCTGAAATTACTCCCAACAGTCATCTTTTCATTTCTAGGATTGATTTTTTTACCCCATCACCAGGTCATCTTGCTAGAAAGGATCTAGGCCGTGAAATCAAACTCCAGACCAGAACCCTCCATTCTCTCCTTATACAACTTGTCAACATAAGCATTCTGTTCGTCGGTGAGTTGGTTGACCCAGTCACCAGTCTTTCCCTTTCTCATAAAGGCTGAGATGCCATGATCAAACGTCGGGTAGTTGGTCTTATTCACTTTCTCATTGCTCTTCATTGAGTCAAACCTAACATGCTCGGCGATTGCTCGGACCTGCTCTTCATCTAAATCAGCCTCCAGGAATTTTGCCACCTTTCTAATGGTACCAGGCAAGTCCTTTTGCAGGTCTTCATACTTGAGGACGAAGAGGTTGAGATGCTCTCTCTGGTTCCAGTAGTCCAGATTGAAGTCAAACCAGTCCCCATAGGCGAGGTGTTTGTCCTTGAACAGTTGGAAGAAGTCGCTGAAGGGCCCGGTCATAGAACCAAACATTTTGTTCATCCTGTAGAAGTGATACATGGAGACCAGGATGTCTTTGATGTTCCGCGCTCCAAGCACTACCTTGGTCTTGCTGCCATTGAGTTGCTTCTCAAAGAATCTGTATGGTAGGTGAGTCTTGATGATTCTAGGTGGGTCGGCTGCTTCCAGAATGTCAATGTCCAACGGCACCTGAACCGGGAAATTCACATGGGATTAAGTACTGTGTTGTATTCCAATGGGGGTTGTGGGTGTGAATGTTAATTCACAATGATTGTCAATAGTGATTTCTATACTCAATTTACCATGTATATTATAAATTACATGAAATGTAAACATTTTATCTTTTTACATCATGCAAAGGATTCAGTCTAGGATCCAAACGTTACTATAGACTGGTGGGCCAAGCCTCAAAAGTCCTCTAGAAATCATTTCTAAGGGCATGGAGCAGTAGAGCTAGGCAACATGATTTTTGTTCACCTCTGGAACGTGCTGAATCTGAATATCAATGTTGCCCAGCTTGAATTTTGGGTCTTCTATGTTTAATCCTCAAATGAAAAAAAAAAGTAAGAAAAATACCAAAAATTGAAATAAAATCTAAAATAAATAACAAAAAGCCATATGATGACTCAAACTCTTGTGATATTCATAGCTGAGTGTCTCCTCAGCAATAATTGATGATATGGTAATCTTAGTATGAAGGTCAAGGTCAAGTTGAAGAACAAGAAAGGTGGGAGATATCTTGTGAATCAGAGTGGATATTTTATATCTCATCTTTCCATTTGTGTTCTTCACTAATAGTGCTTACGACAGGTAATATCTGAATCAAAGGTCAAAGGTCAAAGGTCAGAAATCAAGGAGATTCCTGTTATAATCTCTCTATTCTACAGGGCCAATCTGTACCATGCTGAGACCTCCCAGGAGACCTGCCTGTAGAGTCATTGTGGGACAACAGCAGCAGTTGCAATGTCAACTGCTAGTATACATATGGCTGTGTCTCACGACCTTGGGCCAATGTTTTTGTCTCTGACCGGGTGCCGTCTCTGACCAGGTGCCGTCTCTGACCGGGTGCCGTCTCTGACCTGTTGTCAGAGGAATGTGTTTTTTAATTGTTAACCTATACTCATTTATATAAGGATTTGTAAAAACGTTATGGCAGTTGTTATGTAATTATAATTAGCCTCCTGCTGTTGGTAGAAGGTAACTAAACTCCCAAAGTAATGTCCGGTCAGAGACGGCACCCGGTCAGAGACGGCACCTGGTCAGAGACGGCACCCGGTCAGAGACAAAAACATTGGCCCAAGGTCGTGAGACACAGCCATATATTTTGGTCCATTCTTTGACCTTTCCTACATGAAGGAACCTGGCCTCAAGCACAATTCAACTATTATGCAAGAACTTGATCCACACTATGATTGGAGAGTGACTGGAACTGCTAGCTCCATGTCATCATTCATGGAGTGCAGACAGAATCCCACCCCAGAGAGCAATAAGGACTTTGGTATGGCTACCAACCATTTTGTGCATTCAATCTAATGATAGGTATTATGGTAACTGGGTATTCATTGTTTAATGTAAGGCTGCAAGACCTTACAGCATACATTTGATATCACCAGCACCCTAGCTCTGCAGGGATCATGCGGTCAGGTCCTACAGACTGATTGTTTTTATACCATCAGAGAGCTTAATTCATAGCCATGTCCGAAAACAAGGCTGATCTCAATGAGTTCCTCTCAAATGAGATCCTTGGGAATGTGTCGAAACAAAAAGTGATCGTAGTTTCTGGAGGATTCACCCTCGCTACTGATGTAAGGTCATCAGATCCTGCAATGGACATAGCCAGTATCATAGGAACACATGAAGAAGCCAATACCAGGATTGTTTTGCATGCAATCAATTGTGAGTACGAAACTGTGGTTGTTCATTCTAATGGTACAGATGTTCTCCTACTCCTCCTTAGTCATGTTGGCAGTGCCATGTGCTCAAATATGTGGATGATATATGGCACTGCAAAGACCAGAAAACACGTACCCATTCAGGATGTAGCAAAGACATTGCCAGTACATTCACTAGATGGACTGCTGGGATACCATGCGCTTACAGGCTGTGATACCACATCGTACATATCAAGCCAAATGAAAAGATCTACCTGGAAAGTCTATCTCATCACCAACTAGTCCGAGATTTAGGAAAAGGAGACCTGACTGCAGAGAAAGAAAAGAAGTCAGGGGAATTTGTGTGCAAGATGTACAGAGCTCATGAGATAGCAGATGTTGATAAGGAACACCATAGTATGTTCTCAAAATCAAAGAAACCTGAGGCACTACCACCAACCAAGGATGCACTGCATTTCCACATCATGAGGGTCCACCATCCGACCATGATATGGAAGCAAGCGGATTCTGCAGAACCAGAGATTCCTGATCCAACTGCAATGAGCAGTAAGACTTTCACTTGATTAAGTCTTATGTATCAGCGAGGTTTAGAGGACATATCTGAACTTAATTTATTAAGCATTGAAACTTACTATGCTAGTGACTTTCACCTTCACTGAATTAAATATTAGACTAATGTATGATGTAAGAGCATTTGTTAATCTTATGGTAACAATTTTCATCCAGAAAGCATGATTAGGTGTGGCATAAAATACAACAGCAAATTAAAGATGAAGATCATTAACTTTCCTGTCTGTACTATCCTATACAGTGATTTACAGTGTCCTATTGCAATTTGCTAGCTAAATGGCCTTTCTAATCAGTCTTACTGATGAATTTCCTAGGACAAATAGATGTCAATACTACATACATATAGTATCTAAATGTGTTCCATCTCCATTAGTGCTTTAGAAAATGGGTATGGAGTATTGAATATCAAAGACAAAGTGCTATCAGAAACAGCCTCTCCTTTTCGACTTGGTTGACCTTAACCTTTAACCATATCATACATAATTGTTAAGGTGACACTAGGCATTGTATATCCCATGAGTTTGAGTCATTATAATTTTATGGCATTTAATTTTTTTAAACATTTTATTTCAATTTTTGGTATTTTTCTTACTTTTTTTTTCATTTGAAGATAGACATAGGAGACCCAAAATTCAAGCTGGGCAACATTGATATTCAGATTCAGCACGTTCCAGAGATGAAAAAAAATCATGTTGCCTAGCTCTACTGCTCCATGCCCTTAGGAATTTTTCCCAGCGTGCCGACCACCAGTCTACTATTGTTTCCTAGATAAAGGGATAGTTCAAACCCAAACAATCATTAAACTTTGTGAATAACTCTCCTGATGTAACTTTTGATCATGGATAAACAATACTTCTACTTGTGGAAAGTACTGCATTGTTATATACATTTTGGTAATGATTAATGTATTAGAACCTCCATACCATTCCCTTGTCGATCTCCAGGAATGGGACACGCTCGTCCTGGAAGACCTCGCGAGCCGTCTTAACATCAGCCTTGTTCTTCACTAACCAGAGGACCTCCTGACACCATGTAACCCCTGCAGTAGAAACAAGAGTCTTTAATCTATGTCTGTTCTTCTCTTTGTATGTTTGGATGAATAATTAGGTTCTATGACAGAAACCGTGACGATAGGGAGTACATATGGCACAGGCATTGTGACACGATCTGCGTAAAGGGCCTTTAGTGCAGGGTGCACTAAGCTCCCTTTGCCCAGTACATGTTACATATTATTGACGGGAAGGAAGTATAACCTTCAGAAGTTGGGGAAAGGTCTCCTGATGGTTGCCTTCATTCTAAGCATATTCCTTTTTCTGATTTACATAATTGAATTTTTTTTGCAATGATTTAGAAGTATTTTCACATAGACCCAAATGGTGATTTACATTCATCCTGAAAAGGGTGATACTTTTGACTGAGTTATAATCCATTTCTGTTTGAAATGCTGAATGTTAACTCATTTAAGGTGGGTCGCTACCCTTTGATCAAAGTTGAAAGAATGTTTCTATTTTTTTTCCACAGACAGGCTGAATCATATAGAATCGAAAAATAAAAATAGAAATAGGGGGTCCCAACCTACTTTTTTGGATACAGAATTTTGAAAAATTAAAGTATTTTAATATTTCTCTAAAAATGAGAAAAAAGTGTGCAAACTTCAATAATTTTTTAAAATATCAACCATTATGCACAGAAATTTTAAAACTTCAAATGTGAAACACCTATATGTATTCCACTTTGCGGCAAAATTAATTTAACAGTTGTATGCCATGGCATTCTGGGTAAAAATATTATGTTTTGGGAAGAAATAGGAATAAATTGCTATTATTTTGTAGCCTTATTGGCTAAAAACAGTATTCAAAATTAACAGAATTTTTTTAAACTCTCTCAGAAATTAGTTCAGATCATTTGCTAACATATGAAAGTGATTTTGATAGGGGGTCCCTGGCATATCTATAGGTTTTTTGGCCTATGAAGTTAAAAAACAAAACAAAATCGGTCTAAATCTTACATTTATAGCTAAAAATAAAGTGTAAAATGGCTAGAATCAGAGTAGAAAATGGCTACAATTTATACCCTTGGTTATTCTAAGTAACTTAATCAGATCTACATCATTCTAGATAATGATTTATTGGCAAATAGTTTCAATATTCTAACTTTTGATAAAAAATAGCAAATATCACTCGCTACAAATATATGAAATGTTCAAAGTCCAAAAAAAAACGCTCAATTTGACTCGAAATCTCCCAATTCAGGATATATATGTATCAGATTATGTAATATCAGCTAATTCTGATACATTTAAGCTATATGCGCAGATACCTGCGCAGTGTGCCCATATTCAAGAGGTAGCGATCCACCTTAATTGACATCACCCATGGTTAAAAGTTTTTAAGTTAACTTAATGGAAGCCCTTTGGTCATCATGATGCATGAATGCAGCAAGGGTGAGTAATTACTGTTATATTGGTGCATCATGATAACCAAGGAAAACCAGCCTCATACAAGGGGTGCATAATGCTGTTTTTTCCATGGACTGTCACATATAGTGCTGACTTTACAGGGCTATTTTGGTGTTATAGAGATCTTTGTCAAGTTGTGAAATACGGCTAAAACATGATCTGTCACCTGACTTGGGGTAAGCTGTGAGCAGGACATCGTCATCGTGCAGTTTGAAGTCCTTGACACGGTCCAGAATGTGTGCAGGGAAGCCGCTGGCCATGGTCATCCCATCATACTGGTGCTCCCCATCCAACTGGTGTCTCTGTCCCTCCATCTTCTACCTACAATGTGAATGTAATACATCATACTAGGACTCCCCATCCAACTGGTTTCTCTGTCTCTCCATCCTTTATCTACAATGTTGATACATCATACTGGTGCTCCCCATCCAACTGGTGTCTCTGTCTCTCCATCCTCTACCTACAATGTTGATACATCATACTGGTGCTCCCCATCCAACTGGTGTCTCTGTCTCTCTATCTTCTACCTACAATGTTGATACATCATACTGGTGCTCCCCATCCAACTGGTGTCTCTGTCCCTCCATCCTCTACCTACAATGTTGATACATCATACTGGTGCTCCCCATCCAACTGGTGTATCTGTCTCTCCATCCTCTACCTACAATATTGATACATCATACTGGTGCTCCCCATCCAACTGGTGTCTCTGTCCCTCCATTCTCTACCTACAATGTTGATACATCATACTGGTGCTCCCCATCCAACTGGTGTCTCTGTCCCTCTATCTTCTACCTACCGGTACAATGTTAATGTAATACAACATACTGGTGTCTATGCCCCTCCTAGCTAACCTACAATGTTACTATACAGGAAACTAAATGTATAAACTGAGTGTAAGCTAATGTAAGTAAATGTACTGGGAAAAGGGTCATGGTATACATGTGTAGGGGCCAGATTCCCCGTGCCTCGGTGGTAAACCCGCAAGGGGGTATCACTCGGGTAATCCTGCTCCCCTCTGTACCATACCGATCCAGTATCGTGAGACACGGTCTATCTGATAGGACAAGGGGATGTAGCTCAGTGGTAGAGCAATCGGGCCCGGGTTTGACTCCCGGTGTCTCCGAAAACGTCATTTTTGGAGAAACCGTGTCCCTCACAGTGGCGGAGACACCGAGCATGCTCAGTGAAAAATGTTGAGAAGTCGGCAGGAAGCGTTCTAACTTGCTGGGGATTGGCCACCTGCTGGCGGTTGGGAAGTTGGAGGAGCAGGTAGTGAAGAGTTGTTCTCCAGTACGGGTAGTTGGATACGCAGTTAGAGACTTGGTTACAACAATGATTGGCTGAATCGGTATGGTGTGGAAAGCTTCCATCGCTGGGAAATCTCAACAACTGTTTGATAAAGCCCCATTGGGACCTTCGGTCTTCAGTGGGTGAGAATGCCTGGTGCTAGGTGCCTCCATACTCCGGAGGCTGGGACTCTGCAACTGCTTGATAAAGCTCCTTTTCAGAGGGAGAGAAAGCCCAGGGTTGGTAACCCCCCAGAAAAATCCGGATTTAGAGGACGTGATGGAAGCTGGTGGGGGCAGTGTAGGGGCCGGATTCCCCATGCCTCGGTGGTAAACCTGCAAGGGGGTATCACTCGGGTAATCCTGCTCCCCTCTGTACCATACCAATCCAGCAACATGAGACACAGTCTATCTGATAGGACAAGGGGATGTAGCTCAGTGGTAGAGCAATCGCTTGGCAAGGGGAAGGCCCCGGGTTTGACTCCCGGTGTCTGCGAAAACGTCATTTTCGGAGAAACCGTGTCCCTCACACATGTATAGGTCTATGTATACAGATCGTCCTGATTAGAACATTTTTCCTTCTCCAATCAATAAAATGTTCCAAATGCCATATAAAGTTATCTTTTTGGTCTAGTATGAATAGATCTACGGGGGAAACCATGGTTTCACCTATGTCAGACCCTTATTCAGGGGGCCAGGGGGGCAAAAACACCCAAAAATGGGCCTTTTTTTATCAATAAAAAAAATTTACATTATGCTGTAAGTACCCCTCTATAAATAGAGCTATCTGCACATATCTTTTTTTTGTCAGTTCCCCTATCTGGTACGGAACATTTTAAGACCATTTAGTACGGAAGCCGAGGAGGGCCACAACTATATGAAAAAATAAAAATAAAAAGATATGTTTATTGATTTTATAAGCGATTCTTTTTGCTGTCAGCATTGATTTCTCAGCTGTCAAACTGTCAAGTTGGAAAAAAGGGTTGCTGTCAACATTGATTTTTCAGCTGTCAAACTGTCAAGTTGGAAAAATAAGTGCTGTCAACATTGATTTTTCACCTGTCACACTGTCAAGTTGAAAAACAATTGCTGTCAATATGGATTTTTCACCTGTCAAACTGTCAACTTATGCAAGCCAATTTGTGACAGGTATCTTTTAGCATTAGTCAGGTCAATGGTCGTGCTGGGAGTGTGTGATTAGGGGAATGGGCGGGTAGGAGGGCAGGGCTCCCTCCTTTCCTCCCTCCATCCTTCCCTCTCGATCTCCCTCCCTCACTCACTCCCTCCCTCCCCCCCTCTCTCCCTCCCTCCCTCCCTCCCTCCTTCCCTCCCTCCCTCCCTCCCTCCCTCCCTCCCTCCCTCCCGCCCACCCTCCATCCCTCCCTCCCCCCCCCTCCCCCCTGCCCTCCCTCCCTCCCTCCCTAATAAAAACAGATGACAGACAGACAGTGTTTTTTCCTCCATTGACATCAACTCAAATACAGAAGTTGACAGACTGACAGCACATTTTTCACCATTGACAGCAATGGAAACATGCATATAGTATTTCCTCTAGAGTATTGTACTTAGGCCTATGTACTAAAGTACTAAGAGACATAGTGCATGCATATGGCCCTCGTCGGCTTCCATAATTTAGGCCTATGTGTTGTGTTTGATAAATATTATGTATGGTCAAAAGTGCTGGGGTAGTTTTGCATAGACACGACTGAGCCCAAACAAAAATGGCCCTACCTAAATATAAATGTAGTATGAACATAATAAAGCTATTGCAGAGAAAGCATGGATTATGTACCTATACAATAAAAAAAAGTAAGGCTACCTCCAATAGCATATCCTGTAGAGCCCATTGACTTTTGACCATGTTCCAGGGGTAGTTTGACCATAGACACGACTGAGCCCGAGTAGACACGACTGAGCCCTTTGATGAAAAGATACTAAGGGGACACATTATGCACATCTCAAGTTATTTCTATTATAACTTAGAATGTATTATTCATATTTAAAAAGAAATTTCCTGGTAATTTTGGCTTATAGCTCAGAATACTTTGTTATACACCAGTTATCAGAGTAGACACGACTGAGCCCTCCTTATAAACCTTTCAATCAATATAACATGCTCCAAACTATGTACAGTCAATTCCTACCTGATTGTAGCCATTCTAGTACAAAAACCCTATAAAATGCACCACTTTTCATAGGGAATTATCCCAGATACATATGAAATTCCTACATTTTATAAAGAGGGCTCAGTCGTGTCTATGTGCACTTACATCTGACCCTCTAGTGTAGATTTAATAATGATATTTAACCTTCCCCAATATATGGTCTCTAATTCCCAGTACATATACTTTATGTACAAAAAAAGTTTTAATCCTCCTCAAACATTTACTTTTGAGGCCCCTGCCAGCTCAAATCCAGACGATTCATGACATTTGGTCCATGTGATTCATCTTCACCTGAACACTTTCTTATCCCACATTTCTGAACACGTTTTTTTTCTAAACATGTTTAATTCCTAAACATGTTTAGATACAATATGTTTGATTTGTAACATGTTTAGATAAAACATGTTTAGATTCCAACATGTTTAGATAATGACATGTTGAAATATATTCACTGTGTTTCAAGTTTGGAAAATGTTTAGTTCTATGACGTGGTATGGTCTTTGGTTTTATAGTTCTATTTTATGTTTATATTATACTTTGTGACACTCACAATGAGTGTCATTACATCAATTACTTACCCAGCTAGCAAGGATACGTTGGGCCAACGTTGACAATGGTCGGCAACGTCGCAGGCAATATCTCAATGTTGGGCCAACATTGAAGTGCCAACGTTGGTACAACGTTGGCAAATCTATGTTGGACCAACAGTAAAAACACTCCCAGTCATTTGCCAACGTTGGTACAACATCAGATAATTCATGTTGGGCCAACATTGGCAAATCAATGTTGGCCCACATTGAAAATACTCCCAGCAATGAGAAGAAAACCAACGTTGGCCAAACGTTGTATTTCCAACGTCCACCAGAGGGCATGAAAGGTTGTATGGAGAGATTTTGACCACCATCCCCATTATTTGTCCCCCATCATGGGGCATTACTAGGATCCCCCCTGGGTTTTATAAATGTTTAAGCAAGTGTTATTCCATCCATAAACTATAAAATGTTTAAATACCAAATTTTGATATGAGATAACATTATCCTGGCAATAATATTATTTATATGAGGACACCATTTTGTGAATGATAGCAAGCAGATAAGGTGTAAGGGTTAAGAGCCTATTTGGTATCACTTCTTGGCTCATTTGGCAAAGATCAAGGTGAAAATGCAAATAGAGAATGAAATGGCTGTCTCTAAAATGATGATTCTTGAGGGCCATTGAGGGGAGTTAATCACATTGGAAGCTGGGGAAAAAATGAAACATTTTGGTACAATATTGGGCCAACATTACATATAAACGTTGGGCCAAAGTTGGAAAATATATATTGGAACAGCATCATTTTTAGACTCTAAATCTGGTTGGCTAGACGTTGGAACAACGTCATTAGACGTTGGTACAATGTCGAAAAACTGACGTTGGGCTAACGTCCTGATGTTGGGCCCACGTTGGGCCAACGTAAATTCTTTGTGACGTCATGGCGACGTTCTTATGGACGGACAAATGAACGTTGGCCCATCGTCAGAATCTGACGTCATTCCAACATTGACTACTGTTGGTCCAACGTTGGCCCAAGGTATCTTTGCTGACTGGGTATCATAACCAACAGAAAGTAACCAATGGATATGTACAACATAGCGAATATTGCTATATGTATGTATGTATGTATACATGTATGTATCTATGTATATGTATATACATGTAGGTATGTACTTTGTAGATCAAGGTAGAGCTATATTCGTTCTAGAACATTCCCTAATGAGGTTCCACATGGTATACCATGCCTGAACACAACGTCAGCTGAAGTAGGTTAATAGACGAACAGAACGGGTGTTTTTTTTGGTGTTTTTTTTTGTTTCTCAGACTGTTTAGGCCTACATAGCTTTAATCATTGATTCTGAGGTCTAAAGTGTCCGACTTTAGGTGCGTGTCCGTCTGATGGTGAATCTACCTTAGTGTCAACAACCAAGTAACGAGAATGCATGGACAGGAGTGCATCAATCATCAATGCATCGTGCCGACAAAATGGTAGGCAATCAGTGGACGCAATACACGGCCCGAGGGTTAATCATACAAAGGCATGGGAGGCCTGTGTGGGGAATGTGCAAATACCGCTGTGTGGTGCATAATTGTGTCAGGGCTTATGTCTTATGTTTCATACACAGAGAAAGGAAACAACGTCAAAAGGGAGTCCAGGCTGCCTACAGATTGGCTCCCCTCTCTAGGATGAATGTGACTCCCTTAGGTGAGTCAAGGAAGCTATGTGACCCACCCTAGGTGACTCCCATATGTCATCCAGGGAGTCACCTAGGCTCCCCATAGACAGCCTGGGCTCCCCTTGAGAGGAGAGTCATTCTGGAGGCAACCTGGACTCCCTTTTGACTCGGTTTATTTTTCCATGTGTATGCATATTATGGTGCTCCATTACCAATGTAGGTCAATGCCCACAGGGGGACATGTATATTGGAAACTCTTTGCAGTTTTTGAATATATTGTGATTTAGGAACCTCTATTAAAAGCCCTAAATAATATACTCTCATGGGCATTCATCAGTTGGGTACATAAAGCTAGAGGGCGTTTAAGGAGAATTAAGCCCAGGCCCCTGGCTATAGGACTTTGAAACAATGCAAAACACAGAGTTGACCAACCTCTATCATACGTTGTATCCATCAAGAGAATTATATAGCTTTATGGCCACCGTCCACTGCATGGGCTCTAATCGGCCGAAGTTGTGTAGGAAATGTATGGGCTTAATCAGCCGAGGTTCCCCAGTAGACGGTGGCCATTAAAAAGAGAGAGGCTAGCTATTGGTGTATATCATATACTGTAAACATACTTTAATTCGCGCTGTACATATTTTCACGGATTTTAGAATATGTACAGAGCGAATGTTTATCCAATATAGTCATACTTATACCGTATACCAAAAAATTTATACAAGCGAAAAAATACTTTTTAGCAAAATCGCGAAAATTTATACACACGAAATATCTACGTTTACAGTAGATCCCTCTGTTTTCAGATGTGAGTTACAAGGTACAGGTAAACCTAGGTAAACCAGTTTGCATGTAGACGTGTTTATCCCAATTTCCGTCCTAGCGATATAAAAACGACAACCATTAGGCCTCTCCAAATAATATACTTGTTTCTCATCACTAAGCCAAGAGAAATATGACGAGGGTGCTGAGGCTTAAATCATATAGAGTATTGCAGGCTGTCGGAGAACTAAATTCACATTTTAGTTAAGAAGAGACTAAGGATCTGCGAAAGTTGTAAATATGCACGTTTTCTCCACCCCATTACATTTCCTGCACTGCAATCTTTAATTTGATACCAAATATTTGTCTAATTTTGACATGTTTTTCCATTAGAATTTGCAACAACAGAAAAATCCCTGAAAGGTGATTTTGGTGATGCGCGCAGTGATGAGAAACAAGTATATTATTTGGAGTGGCCTAATTGAGATTCCCCCTTTTCATGTTATTGTATCATTGTATTTAAGAGAACGTCTATGTCTCGACAAGTATTATGTCTCACTCACGACTCATGACATCCAATGTTAATGTGAGACATGTTAAACCGATAATGTTAAAAACCCACTCATGGTATATAGTTTTAGATCTCTGCAGTTTGAGCTTAATTGCTGCATTCAGAAAATTGTGTTTAGTTTCAATTCTCAATGAAATAGATTATATATTGAATTTGCTGTCAAATACATCACATAGTAAAAGAAAGTCTTATAAGAATACTGAATTGAGTGTCGGCTATCAAGATTCTAAGCTAGGTTAGGCTTATCAATATGTTATGATTATGTACTACATGATTCCAACCTTGTATAGGTTGGGTAAATCATTGCCACTATGAATGCAGTATACTGGTGTCGGGATTGATGTGTTCCGGCACAGAACATTGGATCAGCATTGATAAATGGTTGTCAATGTTGATTTAATATTGATTCAGCGTTCAACTGAATTTTGTGGATTAAATCACTATCTTGTAATCAAAGGGTTATTAAGTTCCACCTATGGGATCCACCTTACCTTGGAGTTCTTGCCTCACGGTGTAAGTCGTAGTGCCGAGGTATCTAGTAGTGGGGAGGAGTGCGTCTGACGGTATGTATGAGGATAGTATACTTATATAAACTGGTATCTTGGGGGGGGGGGCACTCCCTCAGCATTGGTTCCTATGTGTGAACATGATTCCAAGGGGAGAGGGTATGTTTTTGGGCCCTGAGCGAGGGCCCTTGAAAAGGGGTGCTTTTTAGGAGGAAAGGGGACACATTTCACGACTAGGAAACTATCAGATGACGCATGAATTCAGGATTTTTTCAGAATTAAAGACAAATATTTATGTGTAGGGAAAGGGTGAGGCCTACATTTTGTGGGCTATATATTTATTTTATCACCCTTGATATCAAAGGGTATTTTTTCCCGGTCCTCCTTGATGTTTTTCCCTCAGTGAAAAAGCTGATATTCCGTTGAATTACCTCCGGGATAAGGGTCTCAAATTTGAGATGATGTCCACACATACCCGGTAGTTAACTCTAGAAATGATAAGGGTGCCCCCCCCCCAGGGGGACCTGTAGAGAGCCTACTGAATAATCACCTTGAGCAGTCCTCAGGGCCACACGTAAAGTTGTCATGCGTGACAGTTACCTTGGATAACCTTGCGCACTAAACCCCCACCATAAACTAACCGCTGTCCACTCTCCCTGAAAATTGCTGATTGAGTTCTGTAGTATAAGATAACTCTCGCACCCTATATAGGCATGTTTAATATCAAACTAAGTCTGACTATTTTCAGTGATACACTATCTTATGTAATACATGATGCCTCCTGTGATGCATCATCCAGGCAGCATGCAGGATCTACACAGGTTGGCATGATGCACCAATGCAGCAATGATGAGTTACTTTCTGGCGCTGTGTTCTCAAATGTGACAAAATAACTAACACAATTTAATATCTGAAAGGGCATAAGAAATGGTGATTATAATTACTGGACAGAAAAACTTACACAGGATAACACACTCTATTAAGCCTAGTAACCATCCCGACCAACGTTCTACCTTCTACCCCGCATTTTGGCCTTGACACTACTTGCGCTGTAGATTCTAGGCCTATAGGACGAATGGAAGACTTTTTTTTGTTGTAGCCTAGTTATATATCATGTTGCAAATGTAGGTATGGTTGTATAGTTTTTATTCGTATGCACATAATTACGGAATTCAAAGTATGACACAGGACTGATTCCCAGTGCATTATCATACTTAAAAATTGCCAATTACCATAAACATGAAGGCCTACATATGTCAAGATAATAGCTTGAAATAGTTGAAAATACCTGAACACTGTGGAAAGGGAAAGTGAAAGTGATTACTTCATGCACCGATTGTTTGAGTGCCAAAGCCATTTTAGGCCTTGAAATGGTCAACATGTTACTGGACCTCCACCAACAGTCTGAATGGAGCGAGGACAGTTATACCTGCGAAATGGGGTGATCTTTTTTATGTTTTGTTTTGCATATTTCGTTTCTTTTCGCTTCATTTTGTTTTATTTCGCAGCAGTGTCCCCCTGTTTGTCGCCCTGCTCCTGGCGATACTTAGGGCAACATTGCCGCGAAATGAAGCGAAAAGGACATTTAAAGGATCGCATTATTTGGCAGGGACCCGTGTCACCCTAGAGGAGCCCAGGCTTATGCCCCATGTACCCCTTTAAAGTTTAAGTATTAAGGATTATGATCATTTGTCATGATGCACCAATGCAATGCTAACGGTGCTATACATTAGTGCATCATTATAATGACCCTTTAGGGTCTGCATGATGCATTCACGCATCACCTTGAGATGTGATATTATGAAGGCTCAAACCGCTAATAATCAACCTGTACTTTACAAGTTTATCATATATATACAATTGCTTTGTCTCTGCTTACAAGTCGAGGACAAAGCATATCCACACCTGCTACCTGCTACCTACACCTACCACCAGTGGCGCTGCATCACCCTATTGTATATAAGGGGCATGCGCTACTAGCCACTCAGAGAGAGCTGGGTAGGGCACTAGGTGCACACCATTGCATACCTAATTTACAATAAACCCAAACTACACACCTAACTGCCGATTGTAGTATAACTTACTTTCGTGCATATCAAATCTCATATATTAGTCCAATGCTAATTGACGATGGCCCGATATGACAGAGATACATTGTAGGCGTAGTGAATTTAATTGTACAGCCCTTCAAGGGTTAGCCTTAACTTTCCAGTTGTTTTCTCCACTGATTATTATGTTATAACCCATAGGTAAAGATCCATGTGTATGCATGCAGAGCTCTTATCTCATAATGATTTAAGATATCCTACCAAAAGCAGCAAAAATCTTCCTATCTGGGGGTCTGGATGCGGGGTCCTGATGTTGCATGTCAAATTTAAGAAAGTCCATGTCCCCTGTCACTTAAATCCTCGTGTCTCATATAACCTCTAAGATCCAGTCATGTCCCATGTCGATTTTAAGAATACCCTATGCCAGTCTTGCCCCTGATCCAGTCTAATTCATGCATCTTGACGACCAAGGGCATGCTGCATCAAGGCATCATGCCATCCTTTAGGCTTTAGACACCTGTCTTGCCCCTGATCGCTTCCCTGAAGTATGAGACGCGTGTGTAGACTGAGGGGTGGGTGGTGTAGCAACCGGTCCGCACCCATGACGTCACGCCCACCAGCTGGTACGAGCTTCCATCAAAGCACACCAGGGGGCCTCCACTGTCGCCCTGTCCCAAGGTAGACAATCTTACAGTTACATCAAGGGCTAAGGGAGTGCTAATTCTTTTAAAAAGGGAGGGGCGGTGGATTTGGAGGGTGGAGTAAAAATTTGGACCCCTTGACCAGGTAGGGGAGTAACAAATTCCACTTGTATTGAGCAAAAACGCCTGTGCTTTACTATGCTACAGAGGGGCATGGATGTGTGCAATTTTCGGCCCACTGAAGGGGGAGTGAAAAGATTTTATGGGATCCGCACGAAATCTCCCCACCCCCCTGCTGTTAATAAATGAGCACTCGCTAATAATGGTAAAGCTAAATGTGTGCATAGTGTTTTTTTTACAATAAAACCCCAATAAAATCTATCATGAAGAATTAATGAAGATTTAATATATTCATAGCAGTATTTTAAAAGTTTGCCATTTTCAAAACCATAAATATCTAATATTATATATATATACATATATATATACATATATATATATATATACATTATATATATATATAGTGATTATAGCACATTAGTTGGTGATCTAGTACTCGCAAGATAACACTGATGATAAAGGCAGTCACATTGGATACCAGGTGCACCCAGGTAGGGTTGGTTAACCTGAAAAACTTTTTTTTTAATTTGGCCTAATGTGCATGTGTAGCCACCTGGCAGGCTCCTATCTGTGAGGTGCCTGTGCAGACATGACCGCTGTTGATGGAGCTGCCCGGCCAGTAGGTCTTACACTGAGCATTGGTGTAGACGTTGACGTGCCCCTGCTGCAGGATGTCCGGGATCACCTTGTAACCAACTGGGGATCGGAATGAGTTTTATATGTTAGTAGGCTAACTGGGATTAAACTAAATAAGTATTCATATCAACTACAAACAGGTTACATTTATTCAAGATATGTATTTAACTGTCGAAAGCTGGGACCGTTGATAGGGGAATCCCCATGTTCCATGTCGATTAAAAAGAATTGCCATGTCACCACATCGATTTTAAGAAAGGCCTAATGTCCCGTGACTTGTCACTATCGAATTTTTCCTCCTGTCCAATATTTGTCCCATGACTTGTCACTATCTAATTTTTACTCCTGTCCAATATCACAAAGTCTCAACATAGTTTGTTCAGTGCTTTGAAAGGCAACTTTATGATTCATAATGAATGTCTCTGACCAATTTACAATCAGCCATAGGAAGCTGCATGTGGGCCAATGGTTCTTTCAAATTAATTTGAGATTGGTCACTTTCATCCTTGTTCATGGAAAAGACTACCGTAAAACCTCACGTATAAGCAGCGGCTAGTACGCGAGTCAGATCGGCGGTGAGGCTTATAGGATCGGCCCAGGGTCAGGGTGCGGCTTATACGAGAGTTTTTGCTCCTATAGTACAGTACAAAAGTCACCATAATCAGATGGCCAGTGCGGCTTATAGGATCGGCCCAAACTCGGGGTGCGGCTTATACGCGAGTTAGGCTTATACGCGAGGTTTTACGGTATATATTGATATAAATGTTCAATTTGACATGACTCATCAGTATTACTTGTCTTACTGCAGAGTTCCTTGAGAGTGTCAGATAACCGACCGGACACAGTAGGAGGGTCCATCGCCGGAGAATCCGACATGGCAGCGCTCCAAAATGAATATGAGCGGATATCAGACGACTGACACCCCCACCCCCATCCTATTAACCGCATCGTCAGCTGACCCCGGCGTGTTAGTGTTTGTCCGGTGTGTGTGAGACGACTTGAATTGTGAGCAGGCAGGCAGAAAGGGTAATCCTAGGGGAAAAGGCAAAATGCTCTAGAGCTAATATTAAGGGAGATATTGATGAAAATACTTAAAGTAGTGTAAAATTTATCTTGACCTGCGCCCTGAATGTCACCCTGAATGTCCCCAGGAACAGGGGGACATTCAGGGCGAAACAGAGCGAAACAGAGCGAAACAGGGCAATCTATTTGAGAACAAAGGACCTCAAACCCTCCTTTAAAAAATTTAAAGGACGCTCGTATAGGAATTTTGACCTTGCTAGATTCTTATTAGATGTGGAAGCTTGCGATTGGGATTATTTTAATACCTGCCAAACTACCTCAGAGTGCTGGAGTGTGTACGAGAACATGTTAAAACGAATGCTTGACAAACAATGCCCTGTTCGTGAATTTAAAGTCAAGGAGAAACCTGACCCTTGGATGTCTAATTATCTGTTGGAGAGAATTAATGATAAAAATAATTTGTTAGCTGAGGCTAGAAGGCAAAAGTGTATTATCACATGGCATAGAGCTCGTCAACTTAGAAATACTGTAAATTTGGAAAATGAGGAAGCTAGAAATAAATATTATAATAACTTAAGCAAAACGCATTTTAAAGACTCAAAACAATTTTGGTCCATTTTGAAAGATATTTTACCCTCCAGTAAACATATGACTAAATCTGTGAATCTAGTTGACGAGACAGCTACTCCTGTATCTAAGGATAATGCCAGTGCTTATGTGAATAAGTATTTTGCTGAGATTGGTCCTAAACTCGCAGATAAACATGATGTGCCTTTCCAGTTTCTTGGGGAGCGCTGTCAAAATGACATGCCGGACTTAGATTTCTCAGACGATGATATTATTTCTTGTGTTAAAGACATAGACATTTCTAAGTCGTCTGCTATTGACTACTTGCCTACTTACATATTTAAGGAGGCTGTCATCAAAAATCCTTCACGCTTTTCTAGAATAATTAAGTTGTGCATCTCGACTGGAGAGATCCCTGACTCGTGGAAGATTGCTACGGTAACTCCCCTACCCAAGGGGGGTGACCTTACCAATGTTTCAAATTACAGGCCAATAAGTGTGCTACCTGTACCTGGCAAGGTCCTGGAACGGTTAATACATACTGCTATATCTACTCACTTAGAATTAAATTCAATTTTATCGAAAAATCAGGGCGGGTATCAAAAAAATAAATCAACTCTTGACTCGATCAGTATTTTAGTAGATGATATTTTAGAACATAGAAATAAAGGGAATATTACTTTAGCTGCATTCATAGATATAAAAAAAGCCTTTGACTCCGTAAATTATTCTATATTATTGAAAAAATTAGAGCAGTATGGTGTACGCAACAGGACCTTGACAGTTATAGAAAACTATTTGTCTAGGAGACAACAGTGTACTCTGGCTAACAATGTTAAATCTGATATTTTACCCCTTACCTGTGGTGTTCCACAGGGATCAATTTTAGGCCCTTTGTTCTTTTTATTGTATATAAATGACTGTATTTCACCTCTAGATCATCACAAAACTTTGCTTTATGCTGATGACTCTGTTTTATATGTCTCTGGTAAAAATATTGACACCCTATCTGTTCAACTAACCACAGCCTTACGCTCTTTTCTATCTTGGACTGCCACAAACAAATTAACAATGAACGAATCAAAAACTAAAATTATGACTTTTGCCTCTCGTATAAAATTAAATAAAATTCAAAAACCCAAAATTAAGCTTAATAACACAGAGCTGAAAAATGTTGTCTCCTACAAGTATTTAGGGGTGATCCTTGACGAGGAGCTAAATTTCTCCATGCATATCAGAAACTTGATAAAAAATCTTAGATTTAAGTCGATCCTCATGTATCGATCACGGGACTCCTTATCTAAGGAGTCGTTGCTAAGAGTGTATAAAACTCATGCACTTCCAGTCATTGATTATTGTGATGTTTTATACGATAGAGGAAATGTGGATTTATTAGAAGAACTTCAAAGGGTACAAAACAAGTGCCTAAAGACATGTTTTCACGATCACATTTTGACCCCTACTGAGCTAGTACATGCTAAAGCCATGTTACCTTTATTAAGTCACAGACGTGAATTTCACATCAAAATGTATGCATTTAAAAGATCTTCTATGGAAAAATACCTACATGTAAAACACAGGGTCACTCGGTTGTCTGATGCTCCTCTGCTAAAATATTCTACCATAAAATGTGCCTCGTATGAGCGTTCGATACAAGTGAAATGTGGCCAGAGTTGGAATGCCCTTGATGTTCCTACCAGAAGTATCACTTGTCATGATACCTTCAAGAAAAAAATGAAAGATATACTTGAAAATACTATACCTAAGCTTCACGATACCTAATCATTTTCTGCATTTGTTTCGCTTGCACAAATTATTGTGTTTCTACGGGGGGGTTATTCATTAAAAGGCTTATTTAGCAGTCAAGATGTGAAATCATTTTCCTAAAAAGACCTGTTAATTTGGTACTGTTATGTATACTATATCTAATGATGGCACCACCTAAACAGGTTTCCTGACGGTGTACATCATAAACTTGTTGACTGAATACAATAATTTGCTCTGCTATTACATTAAGAGTAATACTTATCAGGTACTAGTTATACACAAGGAAGGAAGACTGAACACATGTATGTCATACATTGTACTTTATTACAAATCTGGTCAATAAAGTTTAAATTTGTTCAAAAAAAAAAAAAAGAACGCCCTGTTTCGCAGGTAGCTGTGTCGCCCTAGTGGAGTCCGAGCTACTGTTTCAAAATATTTACAATGTATTTATGAAAAAGTTTTCGTGAGCTGACACATCTGGGCTCCCACTGGCAGCCCTGGACAAAAAGGAACATAACCCAGATATGGGCGAGCCCAGCTGGCACAAGTAAAGCACATATGGGCCCCAGGGACAAATGCTGACTGGGAATGTGTCTAGAACAAAGATACATGTATTCAGTATTCACCAATTATCTGCCTAATTTATTAGTTTCAAGTACAAATAATTTCACATCACATTCGCATTGTATGATTGTGCAACATGTCAAAGCTTAATAGGCCTACATAGTCTTGCTGATAGAATAGTATGGAAAAGTTTATTGCTATTGTATGTGCACAAATGATAGATAGCTTTTCAATTAGGAGTAGTTTGAATCTACATATCATGCCTAATACATATAGGCATTGATTATTGAGTGATCATCACTCCACTTTCCTATGTGGTAATAAGGTTTCGAAGCCCTCCACTAGACTTAGACATAGGTGTTGCAGTTTAGAAAATCTATTTTCAAAGGTTACCATTTCAAAAATATCTCCTCATACTTTCCTAGCCCTTTAAGGATGGCATGAGACTTCATGTTCAATTGTCATTGTGATGCAGTGCTAGCGACTAACTCGCCATTGTGTGCTGTTTTGGTGTATCAAGCTAATGTGTGAGGAGTGTATCAACCCTGTATAGTTAGCGTGATACATGAATGCAGACAAAAAACATGCATTGAAGTGCATTGAAGCACCAAGCTATCCTTAAAGGGTTAACGTCCACTTTAGGTCACTGCAATGTTAGGAAGATATCCCCGAGGATCCTTTCACCATGGAATTATGCACAAAATATCAATCGTATGAGAAGAAAGTATGTTGTTATCCACAAAACATATTGCACTGGTGGGAAGAATGGATTCACAAATGTTGAACGCGAGTAGATATTTATATCATGACCAACTTCTGGAAGTAACATGAAGACTTAGTAATGTTGTCTAGGAGATCATGATAGGGAGAGGTTTTGTTAAACTACAGATTACATCCTTTAACTTGAAGCAAATAAAAAAAATTTTTTTTAACAAACTTACTGAGTGTTCTTTGAATTGAATGTATGGTTTAATACCCATGTTAACTCATACAGTATTTAGGCGACTTGGGGAAATGTAGACAAGGGGGGTTTCTAATGCATTTTCATTCTTTCAACATAACACCCAGTACAATTTAACAACAATAGTTCAGAGGGGTTAGAATTGAAAGTCTACTGGATTCTGAGTTTGCAAGCTACCGTAAAACCTCGAGTATAGGCCACAGCTAATACACAAGTCAAATCGTGGGTGCGGTTTATGTGATCCGCACAGGGTCAGGGTGCGGCTTACATGTGAGTACAAATTTCACCATATTCAGATCGCTGGTATGGCTTAGAGGATTGGCCTGTGTGGCTTATGCGCGAGGTTTTACAATGAGTTTTATTAGCTGTCAATGTACAATGTGAGAGATGAAGCATTATGATTTGTTGCAAAAAATGTGCATAAGATTTGATATATTATATGGAACGGAATATCATCATAATGACGCTTAAATTATAATGGTGGTATTGTCATTTTTAAAAGTACATGTATAGGCTTAACAGTTGACTTTACCTTTCTATGATTGATACTTTCACCCCATTAATAGATTCTCCGGCTAAAAGGTGTCTAGGCTGCGAAGACAAACTCCAGACCAGAACCCTCCATTTTCTCCTTATACACCTTGTCAACATAAGCATTCTGTTCGTCGGTGAGTTGGTTGACCCAGTCACCAGTCTTCCCCTTTCTCATAAAGGCTGAGATGCCATGATTATACACCGGGGAGTTGGTCTTATTCACTTTCTTATTGCTCTTCATTGAGTCAAACTTGACATGCTCGGCAATTGCTCTGAACTGCTCTTCATCTAAATCAGCCTCCAGGAATTTTGCCACCTTTCTAATGGTACCAGGTAAGTCCTTTTGCAGGTCTTCATACTTGAGGACGAAGAGGTTGAGATGCTCCCTCTGGTTCCAGTAGTCCAGATTGAAGTCAAACCAGTCCCCATAGGCGAGATGTTTGTCCTTGAAGAGTTGGAAGAAGTCGCTGAAGGGCCCGGTCATACAGCCCAAAGTTTGGTTCATCCTGTAGAAGTGATACATGGAGACCAGGATGTCTTTGATGTTCCGCGCTCCAAGCACTACCTTGGTCTTGCTGCCGTTGAGTTGCTTCTCAAAGAATCTGTATGGTAGATGAGTCTTGATGATTCTAGGTGGGTCGGCCGCTTCCAGAATGTCAATGTCTAGCGGCTCCTGAAGCAGGAAGTTCACAGGGATTAAGTACTGTGTTGTATTCCAATGGGGGTTGTGAGTGTGAATGTTAATTCATAATGTTCATAAATTGATGGAGGAACAGTGCAATTGTGAGTCTATGCACTATGTAACATGTATATAGATTACATGAAATGTAAAGATTTGTCACATTTTATATTTTTACATGATGCAAAAGATTTAGAGTGGGATCCAAAAGTCACCATGATATGTAAAACATCGTTTCTCAGATAAAAGGATAGTTCAAACCATCAAACAACCATCAAACTTCATGAATAACTCTCCTGATGTAGCTTTTGATAATTATTAATAATGCTTCTACTTGTGGAAAGCAATGCATTGTTATATACATGTTGGTAATGATTAATGTGTTTTACCCTTCCCTTGTCGATCTCCAGGAATGGGACACGCTTGTCCTGGAAGACGTCACGAGCCGTCTTGACATCAGCCTTGTTCTTCACTAACCAGAGGATCTCCTGGAACCATGTAACACCTGCAATAGAAACTTTAATCTATACATTTAGAGGTCTCCTCTTTGCATGAAATATTAGGTTTTATGACATAATCCATAGGGCCTACATATAAATGCAATAAAACATAATGTAAATGTAATTCATTTCATGCTGTACACTTTTTCATCGAAATGTAAATTCATCCAATATAGGCATAAAACTACAATATTCCTAAATTCACAAATTTAAATACACGCAGAATTGTACTTTTAAGGAAATTCACAGAAATTCATCCCTGTGAAAACATCTACATTTACAGTAGTTGATATAGAAGGAAGTATGACATTTGGCAGTTGGGGAAAGGTGTCTTATGGTTGACTTTCTTCTAAAATTATTCACTCTCTCTGATTTAAGTGAATTGCAATTTAAAACTATGCAATGATTTAGAAATAAATTTCCTATAGGCCCATGGCGATTTACATTCATCCTGTAGTTGTTGTTGTTGCTATTGTTGTTGTTGTTGTTGTTAAATTTTATTTTCGCAAAGTAATCTTAGTACATATGAAGTTTTTCAATTACTAAGACAGGAAATCCTGATAGCCAAGATTTCGATAGAATATATATCACACAAATATACATGGGAGCCATTTTACCACATAATATGGACCCCCCCCCCCCCCGTATTACTCATATGGGGGGTCCATATGTCACATATGGCGTTTTTTCCGTTTCACCAAATAATATGTGGAGATCCGTATTCAAACGTGGGGGATCCATATTCAAATGTGGCGTTTTTCCATTTCACCACATAATGTGGAGGTCAAGAAATCCGTATATATGGTCCGTATATTTTTGCTTGAACATGGCACCTCTAGGGGCAGCATATATTGAGAAAATGGTGAAAAAAGGGTAAAAAAAGGGCCATATGTTGTAAATAGGGTCCGCATGTTGGTTTTGGTCTTGAGAACAGGTCGGGGAATGGAGTCTAGCTAGTGACATCGGAGGTAGGGGAAGGGACAAGGGAGGTCGGGGAAGAGACAGGGGAGGTCAGGGAGGGGACAGGGGCGGTTGGGGAGGGGACAGGAGAGGTCGGGGAAGGGACAGGGGAGGTAGGGGAAGAGACAGGGGAGGTCGGTGAAGAGACAGGGGAGGCCGGGGAGGGGACAGGAGAGGTCGGGGTAGTGCCTAACCTAAAATGTGTCAGACAGTGGATATCGACCCAAAAGGCCATCGCAGAAGTGTTACTCCCTTGCCAGCTAGTGGTAAGCCTATACAACATGAATATGTATCCATTCTTTCTTTTTTTAAATAGATTTTTATTAAGGTATATATACAGTTGGGTGTTTTTTTGTTTTTTCTGAGTATGAGAAGATGTAGACTGACATTGCCAGTGCCTTGTCCGCCCTCCCCTCTCCCTTCCCTGACATTGCCAGTGCCTGGCCCGACCTCTCCTCTCCCTTCCCTGACATTGCCAGTGCCTTGTCCGACCTCCCCTCTCCTTTCCCTGACATTGCCAGTGCCTTGCCCGACCTCTCCTCTCCCTTCCCTGACATTGCCAGTGCCTTGCCCAACCTCCCCTTTAGACCTTGAGTACAGTGGCCCAGAAGGGCCAAAAAATAGAAAAGTGAAAAGTGGAAAGTGCAAATCAAAAAGTGAAAAGTGCAAATCAAAAAGTGAAAAGTGCAAATCAAAAAGTGAAAAGTGCAAATCAAAAAGTGAAAAGTGCAAATCAAAAAGTGAAAAGTGCAAACCTAAAAGTGAAAAGTGCAAACCTAAAAGTGAAAAGTGAAAATCAAAAAGTGAAAAGTGAAAATCAAAAAGTGAAAACCAAAAAGTAAATAGTGGTTTGAGGTTTGAGGTTTGAGGTTTCCACTTTCAGTGTCACGCTGTCAATCTGTCAACAGGTTGTGACAGGTATCTTTTAGCATTGGGTCAGAATTTCCAAAAATGTGATTTTCGGGAAATTGGCAGAAATGGCGAGAAAAAAGGTCAGAAACGAAAATAGTCAATTTTTTCCGGGAAAATGTCCAATTGGGCGAGAAAAATGGTCAGAGTTGCCAAAAATGTGATTTTCGGGAAATTGGCAGAAATGGCGAGAAAAAAGGTCAGAAATGAAAAAAGTCAATTTTTTCCGGAAAAATGTCTAATTGGGCGAGAAAAATGGTCAGAATTTCCAAAAATGTGATTTTCGGGAAATTGGCAGAAATGGCGAGAAAAAAGGTCAGAAATGAAAAAAGTCAATTTTTTCCGGGAAAATGTCCAATTGGGCGAGAAAAATGGTCAGAATTGCCAAAAATGTGATTTTCGGGAAATTGGCAGAAATGGCGAGAAAAAAGGTCAGAAATGAAATAAGTCTATTTTTTCCGGAAAAATGTCTAATTGGGCGACAGGTATCTTTTAGCATTGGGTCAGAATTTCCAAAAATGTGATTTTCACATTTTTGGAAATTCTGACCCAATGCTATAAGATACCTGTCACAACCTGTTGACAGATTGACAGCGTGACACTGAAAGTGGAAACCTCAAACCTCAAACCTCAAACCTCAAACAACTTTTTGGTTGTCACTTTTTGATTTGCACTTTTCACTTTTTTATTTGCACTTTTCACTATTTCGGTGTCATTTTCAGACAGTCATATTTCCCTAAATAATCTTTGTTTACTTATGGTAACACATATGCCTATTGACATAGTTTTATATAGACACAGAAAATTAATTATGGCCCAATTGTAATGACAAATACTGGTGGGAGAACTCTATGAACCTGCCTTCATGCTCAAAGGGAAAGGTGTATTTCCCAAGTTTGACCACATAGCAAAATGAGAAATTCTATATTATACACTTTGATATTACATTTGCCTCATGCCAGTAACCCATAGAGCCAGTTCAAAGAAGGACACATCCTCAACCCAAGCGATTTCTGAATTATAGGCCCTGGGAAATGGCCCAGAAATAAGGTACCAAAAAAGTGTACTTGACTTTTTTTCATTTCTGACCTTTTTTCTCGCCATTTCTGCCAATTTCCCGAAAATCACATTTTTGGCAATTCTGACCATTTTTCTCGCCGTTTGAAATATTCCCAGAAAAAATAAGCCTTTTTTTGTTTCTGAATTTTTTTCTCGCCATTTCTGCCAATTTCCCGAAAATCATATTTTTGGAAATTCTGACCATTTTTCTCGCCCAATTGGACATTTTCCCGGAAAAAATTGACTTTTTTCATTTCTGACCTTTTTTCTCGCCATTTCTGCCAATTTCCCGAAAATCACATTTTTGGCAATTCTGACCATTTTTCTCGCCGTTTGAAATATTCCCAGAAAAAATAAGCCTTTTTTTGTTTCTGAATTTTTTTCTCGCCATTTCTGCCAATTTCCCGAAAATCATATTTTTGGAAATTCTGACCATTTTTCTCGCCCAATTGGACATTTTCCCGGAAAAAATTGACTTTTTTCGTTTCTGACCTTTTTTCTCGCCATTTCTGCCAATTTCCTGAAAATCTCATTTTTAGAAATTCTGACCCAATGCTAAAAGATACCTGTCACAACCTGTTGACAGATTGACAGCGTGACACTGAAAGTGGAAACCTCAAACCTCAAACCTCAAACCACTTTTTACTTTTTGATTTTCACTTTTTGATTTTCACTTTTCACTTTTTGATTTTCACTTTTCACTTTTGGGTTTGCACTTTTCACTTTTAGGTTTGCACTTTTCACTTTTTGATTTTCACTTTTCACTTTTTGATTTTCACTTTCCACTTTTTGATTTTCACTTTTCACTTTTTGATTTTCACTTTTCACTTTTCACTTTTCTGTTTTTTGTACTTGAGCCCATTTGAAGAATATTGATTTTTAGTACCAATCAAGTGTAGTAATGCAGGCAAAGATTTTTGGATTTGCACATGTCTAAGGAACCCAAATCACTTTGCTTGACATCTGGGTTGCCCAGCTTAGCTTCAGAATCATACAATATACACTGTCACACTGGTCCAACATTTTCATGCTGAATATTTACTTCTGTGATATTTGTACAGGTGGCACTGTTTTAAATTCTGAAGCTAAGCTGGGCAACCCAGATGTCAAGCAAAGTGATTTGGGTTCCTTAGACATGTCCAAATCCAAAAATCTTTGCCTGCTTTACTACACTTGATTGGTACTAAAAAAGTCCTCGGCTCAAGGTCTAACATATACATATATACATATTTTATTTCGCGCTACAGATATTTTTGTATAACTGAAACTTCACGAAAAACTCTACAGCGCAAAGTATTTATATACTATTGAATTGAAGTGGCAAATTTTGGAAATCCTCAAATTTAAAATGCACGTGAAATTGTACTTTTGAGCGAATGCGTGAACATTTATACCCTCAAAAATATCCAGGTTAAACAGTATATTGGTGCATCATGACAAAATGTAAAGGACATGATGCTGACATTGCAGGGATATGTACAGTATGGGGACGAACTGATCAAGTGACTAGACGCCACCCATTTTGCCTGTAATCTTAAAATGGCCACGTTTCCAGTAATCATATTCAGTTTCGAGGCTATCCTCTAGATGTCATATATTGGGGGCTGTGCCCACACACGCTTTTTCTTTCTTTCTTCTTTTTCTTTTGTAATAATGTAACAGAACTATAAATGAACCCATCTACCTCTAAAGGATGGGATGATACAGTCGTGCCATCTTGCAAAATAGGGGGAATCAATAAGGTTTCTTGGAAAATGGGTGGCCTCTGGTCACTTGTTCAGTTTGTCCCTTGTTGCATAATAGAGATCTGTATGTGTTACCTGACTTGGGGTAAGCTGTGAGCAGGACATCGTCATCATGCAGTTTGAAGTCCTTGACACGGTCCAGAATGTGTGCAGGGAAGCGGCCGGCCATGGTCATCCCATCATACTGGTGCTCCCCATCCAACCGGTGTCTCTGTCCCTCCATCTTCTACCTACAATGTTAAAGTATATGATACTCCCCTTTGATACTAGGTACAAACTGCGGAACCACAGCCCACCCCTATTTGGTCATTTGACAGCCCCTTGAAAATGTGTATTGGTAATTTCTATATCAATTGTGACAGTGCCTGATTCAGTACTTTCCAGTTATTGACAGCCTCTTATTTTTGTACTTTAATGTAATTGACAGCCACCCTTTTTCCTTGTTTTGACGTGGCACAGTGACAGCTCTTCAGAGTCTTTACCACAGTTGGTACCTATTCCTATATTGAGTACCCCCCTGATCTCTGCCCCTCCATCTTCTACCTACAATGTGAATGTGATACATCATACTGGTCCTCTCTTCTACCTACAATGTTAATACATCATACTGGTACTCCCCATCTAACTGGTGTCTATGCCCCGCCTAGCTAATCTACAATGTTACTATACAGAAAAGAGTGGGTTAATTGAGTCCCACATTATATGGGGTATACCTTACTTTGGAGTGTCTTGCCTCACGGTGTAAGTTGTAGTGCTGAGGTATCTAGTACGTGGGTAGGAGTGTGTGTGACGGTATGTATGAGGATAAAGATCACATAAAAGTAAAAACTGAATGGCTGAGGATAGTATATGCTGGTATGTGATGGTGGGGGGGCACTCACTCAACATTGGTTTCTATGTGTGAACATGATTCCAAGGGAGAGGGTATGTTTTTAGATCCTAGGCCCTTGAAAAGGGGTGATTTTAGGCAATTCTAAAGGAAAGGGGTACATTTCATGACTAGAAAGCTCCCAGATGGCATAAAGAATCCAGGTTTTTTTTCAAAATTAAAGACAAATATTTATGTGCGGGGTAAGGGTAAGGCCTACATTTTGTGTGCTATACATTTATTTTAGCACCCTTAATATTAAAGGGCATTGTTGTTGATCCCCTTTGAAAGGCTATGTTTTTCCCTCAAGGCTGTTATTTTGTTGAATTACCTCCTTTGGTAAGGGTCCCAAATTTGAGGTGATGTTCACACAGACCCGGTAGTTACTATAGAAAGGATAAGGGTGCCCCCCCCCCCGATCTGGGAGCCTTGTGATTAATGACTTTGAGCACTCATCAAGGCCACACGTACAGTTGTCATGCTTGAGTTCAACTGGATAACCTAGGACACTATCCCCCCACCATATGTAAGTATGGTTGTATAGCTTTTATTTGCATGCACATTATTATGGAATTCAAAGGAGAATGCGGGACAGATTCCCAGTGCATTATTATAGTTAAACAAAGATGCTAATTACCATAAACATGAAGTGTTGTTTGAGTGCCAAAGCCTTGAAATGGCCAACATGTTACTGGACCTCCACCAACGGTCGGAATGCAGCGAGGACGGGTGCTCAAGCCTTTCTATAGCCTGCATGTGGGGACGAACTTGCCAAGTGACTATAGACGCCACCCATTTTACATGTAATCTTAAAAAGCTCACTTTTCCAGTCATCTTAAATTTCGAGGCCTATCCTCTAGATGACACCACTGTAAGTTGGTAACATTGCTGTATAAGCACCCCCTCTTTCTTTTTCTTTCTCTCTTATTTTTTCTTTTTTTTTGGCGTCTCTCTCTGTTACGCACGAAGTGCGCATGCACGTGGCGCATCTAGCATTTGCGCACCACCCTCCTCCATGCGTCTCTGTCGTATGCTAACTCGGTGGCTCCCTCTAGTGTCAAGTTTTGTGCTTTCAGATCTTTTTCCAGCACAGACATCCAGGTTGCTTTTTGGCCTCCTTTTGGTTTCTTTATCTTCCTCTTTGCTTCTTCCAGAGCAATTTTCGCTGGTGTATCTGCGGGTAGTCGAACTGCATGTCCAAACCACCTTAGTCTTCTTGTCTTGATGGTCGCGCTCCAGTGTTTCTCTTTGGTCTTCTTGTACAGGGTGTCACTTGATATCTTGTTTGGCCATTTCACGTTTAGTGCCTTTCGCAGCAGTCTCCGATGGTACGAGTCGATCTTGTTCTGTGCTGTCTTCGTCAGGGTCCAAAGTTCAGAGTAATATAGGAAGATGCTTTCCGCGCATGCCTTGAACACTCTTATTTTGGTCTTATCGTGTAGTTTTTTGTTGGTGAAGATGTGTTCTAGTTTTTTCATGGCGTTCATTGTTAGATGTTTCCTTCTTTTTATGTCTTCCTCTGTGTCCAGCAAACTTCCCAGGATTCTGCATTTCTTCCAATCTTCTGGTCCGTTTCTGGTTACATGGTATTCTTCGGTCTTTGTCTCGTTGATTCTTAGGCCTCTTGCTATCAGTTTTGGCAGTGCGATGTTCTTTTCGTGCTCTATTTCGTGCCTGTTGTTACTGGCTGCCCATCCGATGTCGTCAGCGTATTTCGGTCGAATGATGGTCCCTTGCTCCGCTGGTTTGCTATAAATGTGGTCTCTGACTTCAGGTCTTAAGGTGGCTCGATTCCGGGTTTGTGAATTGGGTTTCTTGAGTAGGCGTGGTCTTCCTTCTGCGGGTGGTCTTGCAGCGCCTTGCCCAGATACAGTGTGAATAATATCGGGCTCAAGCAGTCTCCCTGGGGTGCTCCCATTTTGGTCTTGAATGGTCTTGATGTTTCCTTTCCTACTCTCACTTTCAGTTCGACGTCTTCGACCAGGAGCTTTATCAGGTGTAGTTCTGCTCCGTTGAGTATAGTGGCCAGGTCTTGTACCAGTGTATGTCGTCTTACTGTGTCGAACGCCTTACTCATATCCATTAGTGTAATGAATATTTCGTACTCTTTCGATGTTACTGCCTTCTCTGCGAGTAGTTTATAGGCAAAGGTGTGTTCTGTGGTGCCTCTCCCTGCTCTGTATGCTGCTTGTTCGACGGGGATGTTCTCGTCTATCTCCCCTCCAATTCTTCTGATAAGGCATATTGCTAGGACTTTCCTTAGCATTGATAGGAGTATGATGGGTCTGAGGTTTGCGAGTGGTCCCTTTGGTTTTCCGGGTTTTTGTAGTGGTGTGAGGATACCCTCCTTGATCTCATATGGGTATTGTCCCGTCTTTGACATCTCGTTTAAGATCTTTGCGATTTCTGATGGTACTACCTCTCCTCCTAGTTTTAGCTGTTCTGCTCTTACTTCGTCTCCACCTGGGCTTTTGTTGCTTTTCAGTGACTTGATTGCTTTCTTGACTTCTTCTGGTGTGAAAGGTGGTGAAATTTCCTTTGGTGGTATCTGTCTGATTTCTTCCAGATTTTCTTCGCTAAAGGTGTCACGAAGTGCTTTGCTATGATTTCGGCTTGTTCCGTGGGCTCAGATGTCAGTCCCTCTTTTCCTTGTATTAGTAGTGGCTTCTTTCTTTCGTTGTTCGTTATTACCTTTACCGCTTTAAACATCCTGTAGGAGTCTTCTTTCGATCTTTCTATCTCCTCTACCTGCTCCATTAGCTGTTGGTGTTTGCCTTCTTCCAGGATCTGGTGTATCGTGTTGAGCTTTTTGTTTCTGGCCTTTGTAATTTCTTCTCGCTTCTCTGGATCTTTTTCGCTGTTGAGTCTGTTGTTCAATTCTTTCTGTTCTTCTGAGAGTTTGTTTACTTCCATGTTTCCATTTCTCTTTGATCTTTCTTTGTGGCCCAAGATTTCCTCGGCTGCTGTTTTGTTGGCGTACTTGATGTTATCCCATCTTTCTTGAGGTATCTGGCTTTCTTCTTTGCTTCTTTCTTCCAAGATGTTTTCGACCGCTTTCTTGTAGCTTTCTTTGATGTTGGCATCCCTTAGTTTTTCGAAGTTGATGGTCTTGGATGGTTTCTTGGTGCGGTATATCTCGATCGTGAAGTCGATATCCGCGATGACGGGTGTGTGGTCTGATTTGAGGGTATTGTTGTGGGGGTATGATCTGCTGTTGGTCACTTGAGTCATATTTCTTTTCCTTATCATGATGTTATCAATCTGGTTTCTGTGTGGATTTCTTCTTTCTTCCCCATTTCTTGTTTGGTGTTTTCTGAAAGCGCTCTCCCATGTTGTTCGGTGAAGTAGCTTATGGTGGAATTTTGTATTTGTTAGGACCAGGTCGTGTTGGTTTGCAAAGTCTAAAAGTCCCTCTCCATTTTCATTCAGGTGCCCTTTTCCGAATTTCCCGATGTTTTCTGGGTATTGTTGGTGTCCGCTACCTGTTTTTGCATTGAAATCACCCGCCACCACTAGTACTGTTCTATTTGCTACTGCTGTTACTTTTGGCGTCTAGTTTAACCCTGAATGTTGCCCTGTTTCTGGGGACATTCAGGGTGACATTCAGGGCGACATTCAGGACGAGAGACAGCACAACCGGGCGACCTATTTGAGAACAAAGGACCCAAAAGAATGCCCTGTGTCACAGGTATAGCTGTGTGGCCCTAGTGGAGTCCGAGCTAATGCCAACAGTGCTATAATTATACATCCCAGTAAACAGAAAACGTGATATAACACTTCATAACGTTATATAACGTTTCTCTAAGGCTCCTTACTATGGCACAACGTTATAAAATGTTATTTTCACATAAAATAATGTGTTTTTTTGTTAGCTGGGATTAGTGCATCATATAATGTTCCTTCAGGGTCTGCATGATGTATTCACGCATCACGTCTAGAAAAGGTGATACATTGTAGTGAATATAATTGGACAGCCCTTTAAGGGTTACCCTTCCCTTTCCAGTTGTTTTCTCCACTGATTATTATGTTATAACCCATAGGTAAAGATCCATGTTGTTGCATGCTGAGCTCTTAACCCAGAACAATTTAAGATATCCTACCAAAAGCAGCAAAGATCTTCTGGTTGTCTGGATGGGGGATCCACATGTCACATGTCAAATTTATTTTAAGAAATGGCCATGTCCCCTATCACTTAAATCCCCATCTCCCATATCACCTCTAAGAGCATGTCATGTCCCATATCAAATTTAAGACATATCCTAGGCCTATGTCGTGTTACTCATCTTTCTCTCAAGTCACTAAGCTGCATGTCGCATGTTAAATTTGGGAAATGGCCATATCCCCTTGTCAAATTTAGTGGTCCATTTAAATATGCAATATCTTTACTACGCTCAGGTTAGAAACACCCCTGAATGCCACAACAACAATTATAATGGCTATCTATAGTCACCATTTTGACGACTTAACATCATTTCAGTTTATACATCAATTTTCAAGGGACATAATATTATTTCATTCAAAATCATAAAACACATTTCTTATTATTATCATCGACCTGATTTCAAGAAAGAGAGATAAACACAAATGGAAAATCATTAAGATTTTGCCTTTTTTATTTCAAATATGGTAAAATAATGAGAAAAAACATCCTTTGTGCTTTAGATGGGAGTCTTGCCCCTGATCCAGTCTAATTCATGCATCATGACGACCAAGGGCATGCTGCATTAAGGCATCATGCCATCCTTTAGGCTTTAGACGCCTGTCTTGCCCCTGATCCATTCCCTGAAGTATGAGACGCGTGTGTAGACTGAGGGGTGGGTGGTATAGCAGCCGGTCCGCACCCATGACGTCACACCCACCAGCTGGTACGAGCTTCCATCAAAGCACACCAGGGGGCCTCCACTGTCACCCTGTACCAAGGTAGACAATCTTACAGTTAAACTACTCAAAAGAAAAGTGGTTTCTCATCACCAAGGACTGAAAAGTGTGACGAGGAAGGATTTTATTTTATTTTCTTTATTATTATTATTTTACTCACAGGCTAAAATGTATCAGAAACAATATGTTTTTCAGGACCAAAATTCAGATTTTAGTAGCTAAGACTTAATCAATCTTTTAAAGTTGGGAAATCCTAAGTTATTTCTATTTTAGTGCATTACTGGCAATATTACCTTTCATTTGATACCAAACATGCCAATATTTGTCCATTTTTATTTTTTTAAATAGCAAAAGAAAACATAGAGACTCACACTCACAAAATGTGTCTTTTTTATCGGAAATTATAACATCTGGTGCAGTGTTGGTAAAACAAACTACAGCTATAGATATAATCATGCACAGGTTAAGCTAATTTCATAGTTTGCATGGTCATTACTTGAAATATAGAGGGACTTATTTCATTGGTCTGAAGTTATTCCGCTAAAGATACCCAGAAATTGACTTGTGAACTTCAATCCCGACCGGCTGACAACTTCCTCCACTTGTGAACTATCAGATTGACTCTGAAATAACCCTAAATTATCTAGAATATAAATATATCTTTTCAAAAATTGGATAAAAACGTCTAGGGTCGGCCCTGTTTTGCTAGGTAGGGTTGGGTAACCCAAAACACCCCTTTTATTGGGCCTAACATACATGAGTACCTACCTGGCAGGCTCCTATCTGTGAGGTGCCTGTGCAGACATGACCGCTGTTGATGGAGCTGCCCGGCCAGTAGGTCTTACACTGAGCGTTGGTGTAGACGTTGACGTGCCCCTGCTGCAGGATGTCCGGGATCACCTTGTAACCAACTGGGGATTAATAGGAGTTTGATATAATAGTAAGGTATAGCTGAGATTTAACAATATAAATATTCATATGAAACTGTTGGAAGCTGAGTGCTTTCACAGGCATTTTGATCTGGTGTGGCCCACCCCATGATATAGCATTAAACTGATATGATGTCCTTAAAGAGTTAATTGTTTATACCCACATGTGAGGTGGCCCCAGTCCCTAATGTGGCATTAGAGAAACATGCTGTCCTTAAAGGGTTAATGGTCTTTACTTAGCGTAAGTTACAGCCCTAGCCAGTGATGTAGCATTAAAGCATCATGCTGTCCATAAGGGTTTATGATCTGTACTCACGCGTTGTGTGCCCCCATCCAGTGATATAGCAGTTGGCATTAAATTGGTATGCTGTCCTTAAAGGGTTAATGGTGTGTACTTAATGTAGGTTACGGCATTAAACTGACATGCTGTCCATAAAGAGTTTACTCACGTGTAGTGTGGCCCCATCCGGTGATATAGCAGACCCTATTGCCTGCCTGGTCTGTGGTAGCCAACTTAATGGTCTGGATTTTGTTACTTAGTGTGTAAGCCGGGAACTTCAAGACAGCAATGTCATTGGGATAAGACCCTGCTCCAGAGCCCCAGTTCTCATGCTGTCAGGAGTAAACAGTATAATATCAATTATGTCTCACAAAGGGATTATTTTCAGCATTGACCACAGAAACTATGCATAGAGCAATTTTTCATGATAACATTCTAGAATTTTTGTGTAAGGCAGTTTGAGCATATGTTTTATTGCAGGCATAATAATTACAGCTTACCCATTACAGATGGGACAACTGATGCATTCTAAAAGAGAAAAATACTTTCAACTCCAGTGTTAAATTTGAGATTTTTTTCATGTAGAGTCCAGAACTTGACTTTCCAGATTGACCATATTATACTGCAATAGGTTACAATTTTTAAAGAATGAATAACTTACAACGATGATCTGTGACACGGTCCTAGAGGTGACTTGGTGCCGATTGTTACTTCCGAAACCAACGCTGAAGCCAGCTCTGGAAATAGGAAACAGAAATAGAACCACTTTATTTCATGGTGAATAAGGACTGTCAAGCCTAAAGCATTGGGATGGCCGTTCCCCAGAGAGGCGTGCAATAACCCTAGGCCATATTTCACACTGTGGTCGTATTTCACGCTCCTGAGGATTACGTGACCCTATAGGAAAGTTTAAGTTTCATATTTATCATGTAACTAGAGGTCGATTTTGTATAATTTACATCAATAAACCCTCAAAATAAATACAGAGCGTCACCTAACAGTGCCTTTGTCACTGGTTATTACACTTGTGGTGCTTGGGCCGTATTGCACACTGGCCGCAGGCCTATTGCAATATGGCCCAAGCACCACTCATGCAGTAACCGGTGACTCAGCCACTTTAGTGTGCAGCTCTGTCTATGTATTCAGGAGTCTATGAATAAATAATACAAAAAAAAATCTGGAGCTAAACTTTGTGAACAGCAAGGCTGGTTTTGAAAAATGTATTGGTATTTGTCTAATGACATCAACCATTATGAAGAAACAACAAGTGTGACTTTTCAACAACCATGCTTTTCACCGGTGGAGCCGTTTCTTTTCCCACTGTTATGGACCACGTGGTGCTATAAAATGATAAGAAATTTTGTCATTTTGTCGTCATGAATACAGCACTGGCGAATAACTCATCAGTGCTGTATCATCCCCAGCCTTACCTTTGTGAGTGTATCAACCCACAGAGTTGTCATGATGCATGCATTTAGGCCTGGTGAGTAATTCGCCAGGGCTGCATTCATGCATCATGCCAACAAAGGGCATAAGGTGTTCAATTAAATCACTCTGCAGCCAAAAATATTTCTAGCTTTGGGGGTGGAACTTTTTTCATAAATTTTCCAAGGGGGCGGGGATTGCTGAATGCCATAGAGATATGTCATTAATAGTCGACATCCGTCCCTAATGGTGTAGTAGATAGTTAAATTTAATAATAATAATAATAATAATAATAATAATAATAATAATAATAATAATAATAATAATAATAATAATAATAATAATAATAATAATAATAATAATAATAAATTAGAAACAAAATGTTGGCATACGCACCCAGAGACACAGTGAGCTGCAGTGACTGCCCATGTAGTACTAATGAGGGAACAACCACAGGTGTGGCTGCCATAACGACGTAGGGACCCCTGCCACGGCCACTGGGTGATCTCGGCATCAGACCCCCCTATGATGTAAGGTAGCCTGGCCGCCAGAGAGGTGCCCACCACAGCGAGGAGCACCAGGAGGAAGGTAGTGGTAGTCATGGTGACGGTCCTGGTACTAGTGCTTATTGGGTATAGCTCTTCAGGGTTTATATTGGCCTTAGGCCAAAAAAAAATAGGTTTGTTTCAGGTAACATGGGCAGAAAATGTAGGGTCGGAAGGTCGGATTTTTTTATTTAAACTTTTTTTTTTAAAGGAAAGTACTAGCCAGCCTCTCCGAAGACTCTAAAATTGACTAAAAAAGGGTAAATATACGGAGATTTCTTCGAAATTGCATATAAAAACGTAGGGTCTGCCCTGTTTTGATAGGGTCGGTCGGGTGATCTGAAACAAATCTGCTTTTCTTTTGGCCATACTGGGGATACGTGGCATTGATTATTGATTATTATCCGTGGGACATTTAACAGGTTTCTCAATGTTATCTGAATGCTCTAGAGTGTGGTGATATGGATTGTACATTTGTATATTAATAACACACTCGTGATCCGGTTCTTATGAAGGCGCACGACCATCGTGTGTTAAAGCAGAACAGACGGGATAGACTTTTTTTTTGGGGGGGGGGGTTATTTACATAAATCAATTTTCATAAGGATTTTGATAATGCTGATAATTCGACCAGATTCTTTTGTATAATTCACATCAGCAAGAGTGAGAGAACAACTCAATATAGGCCTTAAACAAACATTTAATGAATGGTTTAGAGTATGAGCTTTTATAATATCGAGTGGACAGGTGTAGTCCTGATGATGTTTCTGCAGACAATGAGTATATGTACACCATGGTTAGATAATGTATATGATCTGACCGTCTACTCTCACTTTGGCAAACTGGCATTTTTTTCCCCTAGAGAACACAATATAGCATATCTTATTCAAGGGCTTTCCAATGCATACTGTACATTGCATGTTATCGGAACACTATCATAGGATGAATGATCAAATAAACACAGAGGGTGAGCTGTATAGAAATCTGGAGCTATACCCTGTGGGTCCGCCATTTTATATTACGCTGGTTGCTGTTAAACCAACTGATAAGACATCCCAATATGGGTACAAAAAGGGGACAACAGTGGACAGGCTAGTAACAGTCTTATCAGCTCTTATCAGTGCTGGCTGCCGCAACCAGCTCCAGTCCCGTCTAGGCCCTATAAGACTGCCAGAAGTGGAACCTTAAAGGCCCAGCGCCCCTATATATAGAGCTGAGTACCTGTCCCTGCACTCTGACTGTTACTGGACGTGTTTTAACACAATCACTGTGCAAATTTCAGGCTTGCGGGAATGAATTGAACATGTTCTTGAATTACATACTTCACAAGTCACATTCTTAAATGTAAATGGTATGTAGTAAAATGTAAGAATGTTGTTAATTGGTCATTATCATTATCACCTGATTATATGTGGGGCCCTGAACCCCTTTTTTTTTTTTATCTTTTGAAACTGAACACCCAACTATAATCGAACCCTTACATGAAAATGCTAGTTATATAGTTTAAGAGAGTATGAGGTACGTAAACGTGCAGTCACCTTAGTCAGTTTGTTCCTCTTTGCATATTTGGGAGTGCATATACCTGCACTGTAAGAAAAATTTCACCAAATAACGGTGATTCACTGGCAACTTTCGGGACATCCTTTCACCATTTTTATAATGATGAAATTCACCATTAATTCTTAAGTGGAATCATTATGCCAGTGCCATTACAGCAACTCAGCATTTTACATTTATTTTACAATGTTTCATTGTTTTATAGTGTCAATACTGTAAAAACCTTGCGTATAAGCCTAACTCGCCTATTAGCCGGACCTAGACTAGAATATCCTTTAAGCCTTACAGGTGGTCTGATTATGGCAAATTCAGTACTGTAGTATATATACAGCTGAAAAATTGTGAATAAGCCACATCTTGACTCTGTTTTCATCCTGTCCTGATCCTATCAGCCACAATGCCGATCTGACTTGCATACTAACCACAGCCTATGCACAATGTTTTACTCAAATGATTATTACTAAGCAGAGTTTGCAGAAGGAAGGATATATGTTTAGTATGTAGTAGTTAAACCACTACCAGACCGCTGTACAGTCTAGGCTGATCACGAGTCGGCAGACGAGTGTCTTCAGCCGTGACTGTCGCATTATCCTCAGTACAGGGGTCTGGTAGTGGTTTAACTGCCTTATGCCACACTAGTGGTGAGTGTTTTTCTCACATTTTGTACGTATTATACAAGCAGGCAGTTTCTTTTGTCTTTCCACGCAAGTGTGGTATAAATGACCACAGAGTAGGTTGTATATATCCATAGACCTGCTTTTTCTGAATATTATCAAGTGATCAGGGTATTTTATCAAACATGTATACTCCAATATAAGGGGTCACTCTTTCCTGAAAAATCTTCTTACGAACCAGGCTACCTGTCTATGGAAGAACACGTAATATGTGGCTCCCACTGGAATTAAACACAAGATAAATTTACAGTGGATCATCTTAATCCAAATCAGGTTAGCACATAACAAGTATTCACTATGAAATGGCTGATATTTACAATGTTTCATTGTATTTGGATTAACGGTGGATCATCATTGAGTTTCACAGGGTAAACCCGTAAAAAGTACATCTATTTTTTACAGTGTGTCCTCTTTCTGCATTGGACTTCTTGAGATAGATGATCCACACTCATTATTTCCACTCCAGATTCCCCGCACCAGGTATTAGATAGTGTTATGAGATTGTGACCTTTTTTCAGTTTGATTAACTTTTATTGTATCATAAATTCATGCCTTAATTTTACGATATTTCAAGTGTTTCATCGCCATGTCATAGATGTGATCACGTTTTAAGTATACACAATGTATAAGTGCAGGTAGATATTCTTATTATGATTCTTTATTAGGACCTCATTGAGATACAAAATAAACTTCCCCGATCAATAATGGTAAAAACCTTCCGTGCTACCTGTATTGTACCCATACGTCCAACGATATCACAATATCAAAATTGTAATAAAACAAAATTTTCACATATCTCAGCTGGTTTGATTGATCTCACAATATCTAAACCACATTTTGATATAATACCTGTGATCACGACATAATTATATGCAACAATTTTTAATATCTGATAACCACATAATATATGACAGTAGGCTAGAGTAACACCCGCAATAAAGGGAGGTAGAGGACCACCATCAGACTATAGCAGATAATATGGACTGGGAGTTAGAAGTTCCCAACAATAAGTTTACTGCGTATGGTACTCAATAGAATACCGAGAAATGAATACCTATTCGATTTATAATATAATCAAATATATGTCTTTTTCAAAAAGTTGACACAAAGACACCATAATCCTGTCATGGATCTGCGGGAGGCACCTGTTGACAAGAGTTGAGGCAATGTTCTGGTGACTATAATAAATAATACCCGTTCAGTGTTTAATCAAATACTGTCCTTAAAGCCTTAAATAGTTTGTTCAATTAAACTACATTTATTCGACATTAATTTGACATTGTGAATATTGTATTTGAGTCACTTTTGCATAAACAGGTTCATTATTTAACTACATTCGTAGAATAAGATATAGCTGCTCAAGTCTACTACAAAGTTTTATTATATGACTAATATAGGCAGGTTGTCTATAGATAAAGCTGTATGATGCAAGAAAGAACAAACTGATCCAGGTGCCTCGACAAGTCCATACCTTGCATATTCTTTAGCTGCATTCTTTGTGTATTCTTAAACAGTTACTTTGAGAATACTTCAAGTATTCTTGAAATACATACCTTGTGTATTCTTAACATAAATGGGTTCGGTTATAGTTGTGCTACCAAATTTTAAAAAGTCTCGGGGGATATATATACCACAGTGTTATTATGACCAACTATGACAACTATGATCTTAAAACCTTGCTGAAATGCATAAACATATCATATTGGTATTCTGAAAGTATAACATACTTTATTTCTGAGGGGGGCTGTTTGAGAATATGCGAGATGTGCATTTTAAGAGGAATGGAAATGTCAATGCATCTGGTTCAGTTCGTCCCCTCGCGCCTGTATGCTCTATGTAACTTGATCCTTGCAGTAACAGTATAACTTATGTGTGCGTATATTAGTACAGTGGGACTGATTTCCGTACTTGTTTAGTCTACTAATAGACCCATGTGTGCTAAACAGTGGTTTGATGGCAGTCTCATGAGCACTAGTGCCATTATTTATACCTATTTGGCTGACATTTATGGTTCCTTCAAACTTTGCATATCCTGGTGAAGTGGTGTATATAATCCTGTATAGCTTAAAATTATCATCAGTTTTAAACGCAACTGCTGATGAAATGTTATGAAGTTGAAGATGGGAGCACACGTCATGTGATTCCTTCAGTATGGTGTTGATTTCACTGACAAGAAACAAAGCTCCTTGGTGAACTAGAACATTTTTCACATCAATCCTTTCCTGGCGATAGCACATGCAGAAATGTAATGGAATAGCAGCAGCAAGACAAGTTCTGTCCTTGGGGACGTCAGAGAATAAACTGATCCCATGGCTTGTTGGAGTCTGTAGAACACCATTTCCTTTAAGTTTTAGAAGGTCCAGAAGTGTCTGGTGTGTGTCAAAATGAGTAGTAAGTCTCCTATTGTTGATTTCTAAATTTTCAGAAAACTGTGGGTATTTTTGTTTGAACCTTCTTGGCAAAACCACATACATCATGGGCATATTCCCTTCTGTTCTCCCAACCTTAGAATTCATAATGCTTCCCCATCTTGCTCCATGATCACCGAAGACAAATAATGCAGTATTATTCCAAATGCCTAATCTATCCAAATATGAAATTAATTCCACATATAGTTGATCTAATCTTCTCGAGCGGGACTGGTAATCATGGGATAACCCTGACAAAAATGTGAGTCCAATAAATGGCTCATTATACTGGTACTTTGAAACATATTTTGCCACATAATCCAGAATTAGCCTAGACTCTAGCACAGGTTTTTCACATCCTTGATAGCTTAAGTTCTTTTCCCCTCTTATAGCTAGGCTAAGTGGTCTGAAATAGTGATCAACAGGAGGATTTTTAAATCCTTTTGCCATATAGTGAAACGTGGATATGCCTGGATCATCTTCTGCAAATATAGTTTTATAACCTGCAGCAGAGAAATTCTTGAATATCAGAGGGTATTGATCATATGGCCCATCCCTAGGTTGGGCTATTTCTTGTGGGTGGAGCCCTGTCAAAAATGGTACCATATTTGGGAAGGTGTTAAGCCCAACTTTTGTGTATCCAAGTAGCTCTGTTGCATTTAGAGCATCCAAAAGATATTTCCGTGTCTTTGGTAAATATCGTGTGCCAGCCGAATGTGACATGGAGTCCATGCCAAGCAGTAAAATATTCCATGGTCCATCTTCTCCATCTACTTCTGTGTTTTTACTCTTATTAGTATCATTTCCATTGTCCACTGCTACACTATGATAATTTCTGTAAGTGAGATCTGCCAGATTTTCACCTTTGTAACATGACACTTTGATAAACTCATCTTTTATGTAAGCCCCATTTTTCTTTGAGAATCTTATAGGTTTGCTCAGCTGAATTGAGTGGTCCTTATTGTGTGGTCGCTTTATGCTTTGGTACTCACAGGTTTTTGTACCATTGTACTGCTCATTTAATAAGGTTTGATTCACACTCAGGTGGTCCCTATCTGTGTATGTTAATTGTGGCGTCCATTTACAAAAGGGCATTCTATCTTTGGCAACAGCTGATAATATAGTCCTATCCCAAGGGTCAAGAATTGGTATCTTGCAACGTGGTTCCTCAATGATAAACTTAAGGTCATCATGCTGATTAAACAGTTGTCTCGAAGCAAGAAAAATCCACAGTATTATCACAAATGTTAAGGGAAGTACCAGTTTCCTCAGCTGAACCGTCATCTGAAAGGAGAAATAGAACATCATTCAATGGTGTTTTGGAATATGCGATAACATATATATTTCATTGCTTTTTATGCGAGTCCATATTACTATAGTACATACAATGGGAAGGCTGATGAATGTTATAATTTTTTATAATGGTTCTCAATAATGGATTTAGATCATATTTTGTACTACTTGCCATTGTTACAATGCACCTATCAAATATTGTCTAAAGTAAGATATCCTAGAACACACTATGTCCACAAGAAGTCTGTTGGGACTATTTAGCTGTTCTAGATTTACTGTGGTGGCTTCGTGACACCATGCACACGCACTTTTGAGTTAATATAGAACTCCTTTACCATAGTCAACTCTAGTTGACTCTGGTAGCAGAGTCATGATGACTCTGGTGGAGGGGTCACAGCTACTCCAGACATTACCCCTTGGCCCTTGTACAATTTGACTCTACCTTCAGTGCAGAGTCAAGTGTAGTTGACTCTACCCACAGCAGAGTCATTGTTAGTTTGACTCCGTTACATGCCATAAAGATTTCATTCTTTATGGAAAGGTCCACTATGTCTAAATAGTTAAGGGGTGTCAATGGAAAACCTTTTCCAGTGAACTTACCTGAATTAAATGTAATGATAAACTATACAATACATTCCAGAACATCAACAGTATAGAGCTCTTAGGTATAATGTACTGCACTGGTTACTACTACATTATAGACCTATGATATTGGCATCTAATTTGATGTCTGTGGCCAATGGTCTGCAGAATGTATAGTGTGAGGCAGATAGAACGTAGCCCTCTCACATAGGGCAAAGTGGCGTACATGAAAACATGTCTTGTTATTGACCTCCTTTAGGCCTGTTGCCCCCAACCTACCCTGATATACCCAATCAACCTTACCTGCTTGCTACTCATGTATTCAAGTATCAATTTTCACTCCCCTTTTGATGGGTCAACTGCTGTTGACTCTTCAGGAACAGAGAGTCAAACTTATTTAACTCTCCTTTACAGGTGTCGCGTGGGAGACAAACTGCAACTCTGGCTGTCAGAGTTGCGATGACTCCTTTACTTTTCTCTGTGTATCTATGGTACTGCACGTTCTCCTGCCTGTCACCATGAGTTCAGAACACATTGTTCTCAGTGTTCTATTATATTGTGGTCAGTGGGCTATGTATACAATATCCTCCAATGCCGCCCATGTAGGTTAACAGCCCAATAGGACACAGTTAAGAATCAATGTAAAAAAAACATTAACTGATAACCCAGTAGATATAGGCTGAGCAGCTACTCATTGGTAGATTAGGAGTGAGGAAGCTTCGTTGAAGTAAGCAAAATTATATTTGACAGCGAGCCCCCTCCCCCAGAAATGCTTGTGGTATAATAATGTTTAGCTTCAAATAAACAAAAAAAAACATAATAAATGACGTATTAAGATATAGCAATGCCTCCCCCCTCGGGGTTAAATAGCACCCCTTCCCTATGCTATGCACGTCAATATATATGTAAAAAGAAAGTCCCATGGTAATTTATACTACCGATATGTGAATGTTTGAGATTATATCACCACATTGAAAAAGTTTCAGGTTAAGTTGAGTTTGATTTTGTTTCGATTAAGTAACTGAAGAGTTCAAATACCTGTACCTTAGTAGACGGAAAATGCTTAGCCTTTCCTCACTTACATTTGAAACTGAATACTGGTAATACTTTATTTTACCTTATAAATTGTCAATTGTGTATAGGAAGAGTATCACTTATACGGATCGTAATAGAGGTCATATTACAGTAAGTGCAGTACACTATTGTCAGTTGATGTGGCCAGGCCGTAGGGTATAGATTTGACCACGTCCGAACATATCAGAATATGATACCATGAAAGTTATATTCCATTGCTGAACATTGGACAACGGGATCCTCATTCCCTATAGTTGGGGTATAGGGAAAGACTTTGTTCTGGCCGATCACCCGTAGTAGAATTTTGCGTTAAACCCCTTGTCTGACTGTATTAGGCGTTGATATAATGCTGTCACACTACCATATAAACCATGCAATTTAATATAAGTAGAATACATATGGGGGTTTTATTGGATTAGAAATTTGGTTTCTAATTGATATTGTAAATATATCAAACATATAAAATAATGTTATAAGTTGTAAGCTGTCCTTACCTCTATTTATTCTATTCCCCTGTGTGTAGTCCCACTGCCACGGCAGCTCTATGTGTCCTGGACTCTGACCTTTATCAACAATGTAGGCTTATATTTACCATATAAGATAAGCCTCCTCTTCCCTCAGGTCACTTTGACCATGCTCATCAGGAATACATTATCATACATTTTCTTTTTTAAATCACTAAATATAAAAAAGACAAATGGCATTTATGTATATGTGTATTTAAAAAAGAGTCCGACCTCATAGACAGCTAGCAATAACAATTACCGTATTCGACGTATTTCTGAGCCCAAACAATTTCCTCACTATACTAGAAATGTATATAGAATAATTTGTTAAATGCACTGTGTGCTTGTTACGTTGAATACGATACCACAACAGCAAAATACTAAGGGGAAAACGGGTGGGGGTGTACGCTTAATAGAATTAAGATTCTTTTTGATTTAAAAAAATCTAAAATGTCTTTTTAACGTGCACTGTGGCCTTATAAGTAGTATATGCCAGGCTCTACGTAGGGGTGTAATTATATTACAATTACCTGGCTATTACTGGAGGGTGTTTGGGGGTAATTTAGGCAATTACTTGACTGCTTTACACTTACTTGACACATACTTTGGGTAATCATATGCTCATGTTTATGAATAGAGTTATTCTAATAGGAAATAGGTTTACGATGCTTTGTTACATGTGTAGACAATGGTGCATAAGTTTACTATTTTACGACTCACACAATAAGAATAAGGACGTAGGGGTAACCTGCAATCATGCTAGAAACAATGAACTTCTTTTTTCAGCTATACTCAACAGGTGGAAGGAAACTTTGTATATATGTGTGTGTAATGTTTACTTTCTTAAAATATAGCACAGGGACAACATGGCTACTAACTGGAATGATTCAGATTTAGAAAATCACATAAAAAGGATCTTGTGTAAGGATTATCTCTTGAAATGGTCGAGAGACAACTATGTCCAGGATCATCCATTAGTGTTGAACAGGCTGCAGGAGTTGGATCGAGTAAGTATTGAATATATTATATTTTTTACAGAGTAATTGTAGATGACTTGATATTTATAGTCAGTTTAGACTAATTACTTTTATCTAATTAGATTGCAGCTTTGATCAACTCTTGCTATGACAAGAATCGATTGGTGGATTGGGCTAGAAGAGAGAATCAGCTAGAAAATCCCGTCTTCATTCAGAGATTGATCTATTTTGAAAGAGGTCAAATTCAACAACAATCTAATCAGTATACGTTATCAAATGAGGACTGGCGTGGGATGATATCTTGTTTCGGATCTGTTCAAGAATTAGATCAATATGTCACGTTCAATGGAGCACAGTCTGATCCAATTGTTCAAGAGAGGCGTACTCAGCTGGTCCAGACTGGACGATTTTATCCAGAACTACCAGTGAGTATTAATTGAACGATTTCATTTGATTTGTTTGCATGAAAATCGTCGACTATATTAATTTTATATTGCTATAATTTACACATAGATGAAACTGAGGATTTTATAAAATTTTACATTACGATAAAAGCTACAGATATTAAAGGGAGGAAGTACATGGAAGACTTTGAATAACAAGTTTTAACTATGACTTTTCAGATGTCTCAACGATCTCATTCAGAGGTAGAAGCTATTATCAAGTCGTATAATGACAAAAATCAATTGACGGCTTGGGCTAGGTATCATGATCAACTTCAACACCCTTCAGTCATCTCTAGATTAGTGGAAATAGAATCTGGCATGGATTATACATTGAGTGATGATGATTGGCGCAAGATATTAAGTTGTATGACTTCAGTGCAAGAGTTGGACAATTATGTCGGGACTATGAATGATCCAGCAATTGATGAAAGAAGAACTCAATTACAAGCTGCACAGAAATTGTTCTCAAACAAGAAGGTGAGTATAGATTATAATTCTTTCAAAAGATTTAATGTTTGTATTATATTCTGTTTTCATGATCGAGTTACGAGTAGTTAACAAATATCACACCAGACGGCGTAGTAGTAGTAGCGCATTGAATACTACACTGTAAAAGGAGGGATTATACATGTACTTGTCTTTTATTATTATTTATCAGATGAAGAGTAAGACTTTCAAGTGCAGGACATGTGGAGCTATACATAAGTCTCGCAAAGAATTATACATCCACAAAGGATTGATGCATGGAGGAGCTGGAGAGTTGCAAGATGAACCTTGGCAGAGACCTCCGTGGGTGGATCAAAATGGGGCAATCAATGATTCTTTGAGGCGTTCATTTCAGTCAAATTACCGATATATTCTCGCTCAACATTCTCCTGGGGAAGTTATCTCTACATATAATTTTCCTAGTAATGATTTAGAAAGAGGTAATGCTGAATTAATTGAAGCTTTAGAAACAGTCCACGCTGATCAACGAGGTACTTATAGGATAAATGGAACTTTGGGCGTCATGTTAATTCACAATGTCACAGGGGCTTATAGGTATTACATCCCATTTACTAATGTCCCATTTTTTGAAGCTCCTATCCCAGTGTCTACAGAAGCAGATCTTGACGGGGTTCGAGAGAGGTTGAACAATTTTGAATTAGGCGAATTTTTCAGGAAAGTTAGAGATAACACTGAATGGAAGGGTTTGTTTGTTCCAAACATAGTTTTCTATGTGACGGATACCGGCTTCAATCTTGGAGGAGGGGCACTTCCAGACTATATCAAATTGAAACACTGTATAGAAGGATTAGAACATCCTCCTGGTGATTATAAACACTACTATAAAGATAACTTGTGTGTTTTTCGATGTTTGGCTCTTCAAAACAAACAAACTAGACTCGCTGCTGCTGTTAAATTATATTACAATCAATGGAGAAAGTATATGGGGGGTGGTGCAGTTCCGAAGGATCAGAGGGACTTTGAAGGTTTAGCTTGGGAAGATCTACCAGATTTTGAAAAGTGTTTTGAAGTCTCTTTGTATATATATGACCTTCAACCAGATAGTGTGGCTGTATTGCAATATAAACCTTCTTCTCGATTTAAGTCTGTTATGTACACTAACTTGTACAACGGTCATTTATCTTTCATCAAGGAATTTAGCACTTATGCTAAAAAATACCAATGTCCTACTTGCAACAAACACGTCAGCACAGTCAGTCAATATAAAGCTCATATTAGAATATGTACTGGACGAACAAAACTTAAATTTCCAGGGGGATTCTTCCAACCTACTCCTACTATTTTTGAAGAGTTAGAAGAGTTTGGTATAGATACATCAAAATGTAAAAAGCTCTATCCATATTTTGCTGTGTTTGATATGGAAGCTATGTTGGAAAAGCATGACGAACGTCCTACTGATAAACTGAAATGGTTTCAGAAGCATCGCCCTATATCAGTATCTGTATGTAGCAATGTTCCAAATTTTATTGAACCTAAATGTATCATAGACGATGATTTAGATTCTTTGTTGCTTAAAATGATCACGTATTTGACACAAATACAAGAAGAAGCTAAAAAACACTCAGAAAAAGAATGGGGTAAAGTTATGAATTCTTTAAAAATAGAAATAGAGAAATGGAGACCTCCAGAAGCCACTGTAGATTTGACTCTTGAGTCAGACGGAGAAGAAGAAGAGATGGAAGTAGAGGAGAGGGAGGAGGAGGAAGAGGAAGAGGAGGAAGAGGAGGGGGAAGAAGTGAGGGATTATGATTTCATAAAAGACAATAGCGACGCTGTAGAGAATCAAAATCTCAAAAAAGCTAAAACTATCATGTCTAACAAATTGAAAATGATATATACAAAATTTAAAAATTACATCAATCAATTACCGATTCTTGGATTCAATTCATCTAATTATGACATTAACTTGATCAAGTCTAAGCTGTTCAATCATTTAGATTTTGGAAAAAACAACAAGAACGGCTATGTTATCAAAAGAAATAACTCTTACACAAATATCAGCACTGAACGTTTTAAAATGTTAGACATTATCCACTTTTTAGCTCCTGGATCAAATTATACGAGATTTCTTGAAGCTTATGGTATAAAAGAAAAGAAAGGGATGTTTCCTTATGAATACTTTGATTCAGTAGACAAATTAGAAGAAACAAATCTACCCCCTCGTGAAGTTTTTTACTCGACTTTGAAAGAGACTAATATCAGCGAAGTAGATTATGAATATCTTAAGACTGTCTGGGAGGAAAACAACATGAGAACATTTAGAGATTTCCTCATTTGGTACAACAATAAAGATGTAGAACCTTTTGTAGCAGCAGTGATTAAATTACAAGAGTTCTATTTTGACAGAAATATAGACATATTCAAGATAGCTATGTCTGTACCCGGTATTGCTAGAAAGATGCTGTTTGATACAGCTAAAAGAAATAACACTCATTTTCAGTTATTTAGTCCTTTAGACGAGGATTTATATAGAACTTTTAAAACTAATATCGTAGGGGGGCCTTCTATTATATTTCACAGACATCACAAAGCTAATGAAACTCGTATCAGAGGCAATAAATTGTGTAAGAGAGTAGTGGGGTTTGACTCAAATGCTTTATACCTCTATTCATTGGGAATGCCCCTACCCACAAATGTCTATGTCAGAAGACATCGTGATGACGATTTCAAACCAACAAGACAAGTCCATTACGTCAGTATGTATGAATGGTTAGATTGGAGAACAGCGGTAGAGGGGGTGGACATCATACACAAGCTCAACTCTGGTCATGAGAAGAGAGTAGGACCTTTCTTGGCTGACGGATATTGCGCTCAAACAAAAACTATCTATGAAGTGAGTAAAGAATGATTATCAATATCAGGTACCCGGTAGTGAGTATATACATATCTATAAACTATTTAAGGAATTATCCATCAATCAAGCAATTATGATACTGCTCAAAAAGTATTTTATTTTTTGAACTCGCTACTGCATACTAGTAGCAGTAGTAGATTTATAAGACCCTTTTTTAATTTTGTTTTTCAGTTTTATGGTTGCTACATACATGGATGTGAATGTCAAAAAAATAAGCTAGAAGAGAAAGAGAGACTGAAAAGAAAAAAGAACACTCAGCTAAGAGAAGACTATTTAGTATCAATGGGATATTCTATTAAGACAGTTTGGGAATGCGAGTTTCGTCGTCTTAAATCTACTGAACCTGGTCTGCAAGAAATGAATGTGTTACCTGAGTTTTCTAAAAAACACCCTGGAAAGATGACAGAAACTGAAATTCTACACTATGTCAAGAAAGGAGATTTGTTTGGAGTTGTAGAAGTCGACATAACTGTAAGTATGTGTGAATACTAGTATTGAAATACAATCATCTTTTTTATTTAGTTTAAGAGCTGAGGGAATGACGTTAGTTTATCAATGTTACAGGTAGTTGTCTCTTTTGCTTATAAAACTTAATTATCAAACTATGGGTTTATTTGATCTAGGTACCGAATGAATGGGGAGAAGAAGACCGGTCTTTATCTCACTTGACTCCTTCTCAATATTTCTCTGAAATGTCTCCGATATTTTGTACTACTGAGATCCCTTTTGAAGAGATTGGTTCACATATGCAAGATCATGTCAAGAAAAAGAACTTGTCACAAGTAAGTGTTTGCATTATCAATGAAATCTTGCTATAGCTAAAACTAACTAACTAACTATACAGTATTAATGCATCAATTTGTTCTATGTTTCAGGACCCTAGAAGACTGTTAGTCGGAGGAATGTCTGCACAAAAGATATTGTTGGCTACTCCATTACTGAAATGGTATCTAGATCATGGGATGAAAGTGACTAAAATCTATCAAGTAGTAGAGTTTACGCCAAAGCGCTGCTTCAAAGATTTTCAAGACGAAGTGTCTGAAGCCCGACGTGAAGGAGACAAGGACAAATCTAAATCTATTATAGCTGATACAATGAAGTTAATCGGTAATTCTGGCTATGGTAGCCTGATCATGGACAAAGAGAAGCATACAAACGTAAGATACTGCACTGGTAAAAGAAAAGCATGCCTCGCTGCAAATAAACCTGAGTACAGGAAGATGACTGAATTAGACGATGAATTATTTGAGGTCGAATCAGTGAAGAAAGTGATCAATATGAATTTGCCTATATATCTAGGATATTTCATTTTACAATACGCTAAGCTAAGAATGCTGCAATGGTACTATGATTTTCTGGACAAGTTTGTGAAAAGAGAGGATTTTGAATATCTGGAAATGGACACAGGTAAGTTTTGCAGTTATTAAGTTAACAAGACTTATCTAGAAATAGTTGCTAGATGATTTTCTTTTCTAATATTTTATTTTATTTTATTTATTTTCTAGATTCTGCTTATTTTGCAATAAGTGGAGATACTTTAGAATCAGTCATCAAGCCTGAAATGATGGCTGAATATAATGAGAGAGTTTATGGAAGTTGTCATTCTTCTAAACATGAAGCCGATTTGTTTAATTGGTTACCTCGTCAATGTTGTGCTGAACATATGAATTACGACAAGAGGACTCCCGGGTTGTTTAAAGTGAGTGAGTTTTCTTGTTTGTTATTGTGTCAAAATTATCATTGTTTTAGTTTTGTGTGATAAACAATATTGCATAGTTTTGTTGTAACAGCTGAATCTTTGATACCCGTTAGTGAAATTGCATTAAAGCTAACATTATTTAGTCTGCGTTATAAACAATTTGCAAGTTTATATGTAGAGCTGAATCTTAGATATCTATTATTACTATTTCTTTTCAGTTAGAGGCTAGTGGTACTGAAATGATCGCATTGTGCAGCAAGACTTACATTCTCAAAGACGATGACTACTTTAAGATTGTCTGCAAAGGGATAAACCAAAACGCTTTGTCACAGCCTATGGAGGACTATGAAAATGTGTTAAATAACCAACAAAACGCTAGCGGATTGAACAAAGGATTTCGTGTAAAAGACAACACTATATTTACCTATGCTCAAGAAAGATCAGGATTGTCCTATTACTATTGTAAAAGGATAGTATCTGATGACGGTGTTACAACGTCACCATTAGCTATGACTTTATCGCCTTGGAAAATACTTCCATATGAAGCGTTTTCAGCTACAACTTCACACTCTTTAGCTTATGAGTATCCTTGTAAATTAAAGTTATACAATCAAGAATTCAATTCAGCAGCTGAAGCTTATGATTTCCAGCTAAAAACTCAGAACAGTATACCTTTCAATGAAGAAGTGCATGAACAGAAAATGAATTTAAACTCTGTGTGGTTACAGCACAGGAGACAAGTTATGATAGAAATTCTTACTGAAAAAATGAGAGTCTGTGAAGCCGTCAGAAAAACATTGAGAAATACAGCACATTTAAAGTTATTGTACTGTGCGTCAGATGTGTATTGGGGGATTGGTATGGGGTCTAGACTCGCTGTTGTGACTTCTGATTATAGAGGTTCAAATACACTAGGAACGTTGTGGGAAGAATTAAGAGAGAAATATTGGCAAGACATTTTGTAATTTTGTATTCTAAGTCAGCGATAAGTAAATATTATATAAGCTAACTCATTTTGTTTTGTTCTCATTATTTCTCAACATGTATGAAGTACCACACTATGTGTTTTCTTGTCCCACTACAATACTTATCAGTGGAACAACTGGATCAGGTAAAACTACTTGGCTAAAAAAGCTTTTAGACAACTTAAGTCTGTTTAGCACACTACCTACTCGTGTGATATACTGCTATGGAACGTGGCAAAAAGCTTTCAATGACATGAGAGGAGTAGAGTTCAGAGAAGGATTAGATATTCCAAATGGTTCTTTAAATGGTGACGAGCATGCTATAATCATATTAGATGATCTCATGAATGACGTCATGAAATGTTCATCAGCAGAAAATCTTTTTACTAGAGGTTCTCATCACCGAAACATAACAGTCATTTATTTAGTTCAAAATCTTTACCAGCAAGGAAAGTGTGCAAAAACTATCATGTTAAATACTCATTATTTAATCTTAATGAAAAATGAACGAGATATCAATCAGATCAAACTACTAGGAAGACAAACTGGATTAGGAAAAACCCTAGAAGAAGCGTATAAAGATTGCATGTCGAAGCCTTTTGGTTATTTAGTGTTGGACCTTTCACCTAATAACATCAGAGACTTGAGGTTAAAAACAAACATATTTCCTACTGAAACTACAGTTGTCTATCTGCCAAAAAATGAAGTATCCTAGATTTGCTGATCGTGGAACAAGAGAAAGAACCTTTGTGTCATGGAATAGATTTACTAATCCAAAAGAATTAGTAGAGTCTGGATTATTTTATCTTGGAGGCGCAGATTCAGTACAGTGTCATTATTGTGGTATAGTTCTTCATTCTTGGAGACCGACTGATACTGTAGACTTAGAACATTTAAGACATTCGCCTTACTGTTCATTTATAAAAAACAGAATGTCAAATGGACTTGTTAATGCTAGAGACGTCTTGTTGTTATTGCTGGAAAATCTTCACGACTATAGTATGAAATTGAATCGTATACAAGATACTGTGAATAATATGCGCTTTGTCAGAGATAATGCAGATGAAGTAGACTTGTCTAAAACTCGATCATACATGCCTGTAATACCCACCCAGCCTGATGTGCTAGAAGATGTATCAGCATTTGCGTGTTCAGCTTCTAATGTAAACACCCCAACTTGAGTGATAAATATTGTATGCTTGACCTTTTAGTTGTCATTTGAATTATGCCTTCTGCTCGGTTAAGAGCTGTGGCGGATTACATCAAACTATTATTGAACACTAGTGTAGAACAAGCGCGGTGTTTGTTATCAACAGCTACAGTTAAGCAAGTAGAAGCTTTGTGCGAAATTTCATACAATTTACTAAACTGTGTCAAGAAACTACCATCTAAAATCCGCAGAGTGACAACAAAGTATAAAATTTTGCTACAGAAGTTAGTTAAAAAACGTCTAGCATTCAATTCTAAATTAAAGTTGATCAAAAAACATTATCGGGAAATGATAAGCGTCTTGAGAGCTGCTAAAGACTCTCTATTAAAATTGCTATGAAGAAAATGGTGTTAGTACCGTATGATCAGTATATTCACACTTCAGAACCAGTCACAGCAAACAAAATAGTAGACGCTAAATTAGACAAAGAATTAGTGCTTCAACCATTTTCTAAAAATCAAAAGAGAAATGCAGAAGCTCTTTTATCATATGTAGAAAAAAGCATACCTTGGAATGAGAGAGGTGAGATAATAATAGATAGCCACCCAGTTAAAGGTTCTCATATAACAGACTTGATAAAAGACGCTTTGTTCAATTACAAAAACTATGAACCAATAGGACTTGAACTTTTTTACAATAATTTAACTAATATTCCAAACACTTTAGTCAGAAACCCTAACAGAAGAAAGCTAATAGGGTCTGGATTGACATCATTATCACTTCCTCCACCACCGGGAGTACCGGTAGGTAGAAAACCCATAAGCATAACAGTTGAGTCTAAACTAACACCAGTAGAAGACAAGCTAAAAGTACCGGTATATAAGCCATCATCATCATCATCATCATCATCATCATCATCATCATCATCAAACTCTTCAAGAAACAGCAAAGCGTTAAGTACAATTAAAGAAGAAGAAGAAGAAGAAGAAAAAGAAGAAGATTGGACAGACTTTTGGAAACCGTTATGAATGCAGATTTAGCAGCAGTTTATTTTGATCCCGCTCACCCAGCTTCGTATGGAGATGTCTATGATTTGTACAACGCTGTAAAGAATTTAGGTTACAAATTTAAAGACGTAAAATCTTGGTTAGAAGGAGAAGAGACATTTACATTACACACAAGACCTAATCGACAAATAAAAAGACCTAAAATAATTGTCTCAGCTAAGAATCAACAATGGGGAGCAGACACAATGAATATGGTTGCATATAGCAGAAATAAGAAAAGTAAAGTACAAAACAAGGGTTTCATACATGTTTTAGTAATGATTGATGTGTTTACCCGGTATGCTTGGACAGTGCCTCTGACATCTTTAACTAGCAAAGAAATGGTCACTGCTTTAGATACAGTATTTACAACAGAAAAACCTCTTAAATTGAGAACAGACAAAGGAAAAGAATTTACCGGTAGATCAACACAAACTTATTTAAGGCGTTTAGGTATTCAGCATTTTACAACTACTAACGAAGTTAAAGAAGCAATGTCTGAAAGGTTAATTCAATCTTTGAAACGTCGATTAGTTAAGTACCTGAATCAGAACCACACACAGAATTGGATTGACATATTAGATGATGTCACAAAAGCTTACAACACGTCTAAACATAGAACGATCAAAATGACCCCAACTCAAGCTCGAGAAACAGATGATACTGTCACGCTATGGAAAAACCAATATGATTTTAAAAACCCTAGAGTTAGAAAGAAACCTCCTAAACTTAGATCCCCTTATAAATTCAATATTGGAGACAGAGTGCGATTAGTTCGATATAGATCTCCATTTGAACGCGCATATGACGAAAAATGGACATATGAGATCTTTACAGTAATAGAAAGAGAAACTCAACAGGAGATTGCATTATATTCTATCAAGTCTTGGGATAATGATCCTGTAGAAGGTAAATTTTATCAAGAAGAACTAGAAAAAATAATAGTCAGAGATGATGCAACTTATACTGTAGATGAAGTTTTGACAAGAGAGACTCGGAAAAAAGTCCCTGGACGTATAGTAAGTTGGATAGGTTGGCCTAAAAAGTATAATTCTTGGGTCTCTGAACGAGACTTGAAAAATCTACAAAAACAAACTTAAACTGATACACATCTTCATTTGATGTCGTGACATGTTTCTGTACGTTAGTCCTAAAGATTCTCAAGACATTTATTTGAATAACACAATTTCAGAATTTATAGTGGAACTTCCTAAACCATTAGAACTTGATGGTCATTGGGAATGTGCGCTTGTAGAATGTGGTTTTAAAACAAAATTGTCTAAACCTTTATATGTCAATTGTGACTTAGTAGAAAACAGCATTGTTCATGGTAAGCTAGCACCTACGCTAAAAATTCTTAATAAAAGCGCTCAGTATACAAATGCTTATTACATACGAGTATCTAGGACATACATTTCAAGGATCAATTTTTCACTAAAGTTGTCAGATGGAAGCTTACTTTCTTCTAAGTTCAACGACCTATATTTAGTGTTGCATTTGAAGAAACGATAAATTTAGTGTTTAGTCTGCACGGGCTTAAGTTGAAGACACACCTTTGAACAGTTAAGATGAGTTTTGTTCCGTATATCCCAGACATGGAAGTCTGGAAACAGCTTTCAAACAAAAAATCGACTAAAAAATTTTACCCTCTAAGAAAAGGATCAGGATTCAATTTAGTTTCTCCAGAACAAGGAGTGATAGAGAGAGCTAAAGAAACTTTAAAAAGACAAGTAAATACAGCTTCCAGACCTAGCACTCGTCATTCTGTTGTTAGGAAGCCAAAGAGACAGTCCACAAAAAAGAAACCCGTTAAAAAAGTCACTAAAACCAGCAATACTACTAAGACTAAGCCTAAATCAAGAAAATGACATTTGTGTTGAATAACGCAGAAGAAGGTTTCGACCACAGAGTAGCTCTATTTAATGTCCCACCAGTCGAGACCGCTATTCAAGATATTTATGTCAAAGACTATCGTCCAATCGGGCAAATTTCTAAAGGGTCTACATTAGAATTTGACGTGCATAACAATTCCTCTGATTACATTGTGTTAAAAGACATTTCACTGCTGCTAGATGTTATCATTAATGACGATAAAAACAAACCAGTCACAGCTAAAAATATAGTCTCTTTAATTAATTTACCTAGCTCATCTCTGTTTAGACAGTTTGATTTTTCAATTCAGCAGCAGAATATCACGTCTACTGTTGGAAGTAATAATGCATATAAAGCTATATTTGATGTTCTTTTGAAAAAAGGAGAAAAAGAATGTAAAACTGTTATGAGTGTAGCTGGATTTTACCCAGATTCAGCAGAATCAATGGATGATTTTATATTAGGAGACGGTAACACTGGTCTATCTAACAGACACCAAATGACTAAATCTGGAAAAACTCTGAGATTGAAAGCTAACATGTTTGTAGATATTTGTCAACAAGACAGGCTGTTAATTAACGGACTCCCTATCAATTTAAAATTTTATCCTACACCTGACAATTTTGCATTAATGTTTAAAACTCCTGATCCAAAAGATCCGTCATATGCAACTACGTCAAAATCATATTCTGTGATCATTCAAGACGCAACTTTACTTGTACCGTATGCTAGAATGCATCCAGGTGTGTTAACTGCTCATGGTGAAATGTTAAAGAAAGAAATGGCGCTATATCCTTTCACCAGAAGCGAAATCAAGGCATATAACATTCCAAAAGACAGCTATACTTGGACTATGGATAATCTATTTCAAGATTCAATTCCTAAATGTCTCGTGGTCGGATTTGTACTATCTTCAGCATACAGCGCTGACAACCAACATAACCCGTTTAATTTCCAAAATTTTGACTTGAATTATCTAGATTTTCAAATAGACGGTCAAAGTTGTGGAGGACGACCAATGCAACCAAATTTTACTGATAAGAACTACGCATCTACTTATTGTAGGTTATTCGACTGTGTACCACCTGAACAGAAAGAACTACCAAACATCAGTTACTTTGATTTCTTACACGGATATGCTATTTATGTTTTTGACTTAGAAAAAAGCAAGAACGCCTTGTATTCTAACCCTCTAAGAAGGGGTCAAACTAGACTCACTGCTAAATTTGCAAAAGCTTTAGAAAATGCGACTACAGTGATTGTGTACGGTAGTTTTGAAGCTTTGATGAAAATTGATCAAGCCAGAAACGTTGTTGTTGAAACATGAATGAATTAGAAATCGCCCACTATCTTAGAAATGATCCATACACTTCTAAATATTTCAAAGGGGTAATAGCTTATGACGAACTATGGATGAAAGGTCAAAAACCCGGATTATATGTAGTAAACACAGACAGTTCTTTTGGACCTGGCAAGCATTGGGTGTGTTTGTTTTTATCTGACACGATTGAATATTTTGATTCTTTAGGGAACCCACCCCGCGAAGTTAAACCTTTCTTAATAAATGCGAATAAATCATATATGTATTCTACTCGTCGCCTTCAAAGCCAAACTAGTGACGTGTGTGGAGATTATTGTATTCTGTATGCTTATTTTCGCTGTCGCGGTCATGACTTGAAATACTTTGTAAACCATTTTACTTTTGACACTGAATATAATGATAGACTAGTTGCTTTCTTGTAATCAATGTAAATGAAATAAATAAATAAATAAATAAAATGTGATCACAATTTGTCTGATTTATTGTATTTATTATTATCGTTATTTAAAAGAACTTTTTTTGTTTCATCTATCGCTGAAGAGTTTACTAAAAGTTGTCATGTTAATACATAAATGATTTAGCGTCTGATTATCGTAAAATACTAAGCAGCATGTTTTAAGATATAGATTAGCATACTTAGGCAATGTCTCTGAGCCTTTTCTCACAAAATATCTAATAGAATGTATAGCATATAGATTAGCACCTGATATTCATGTAATACTTGACTTCAATAAAAAGATACCTGATAGCGTGTTTAGCATATAGATTAGCACCTGATATTCATGTAATACCTGATAACATGATTGTTCTATGAACTTGAGTAAACAAAATATAGTTATATGCTTATACTAAGAATACTGATTCGTTGCTTATACTAAATAACATACACTTATCAGCTTGATATGCAGTGAGTGCTAAGAGTACCGGTACTAAATACTCAGTGAATGATTCCTTACTAACACACACACTAATCGACTTGATATACAGTGAAATACATAGCAGTTAAATGATTTACTACTTTAAATCACACACACTAAGCTTTTATGCATCTAATATATAGTAATAAGATTATATGACTAGCAAATAATGATTATATGTTTTCATTAGCTTTAACAAACCTAACAATTCACACACGCACACTAAAAATGACAATGACAATGACAATGCCGATCGAACACGATTCAAAATCACAGATTTGACACAACAATAACAACAACAACAACTCAAAAGCGGAATAATCACAGATATTTCAGTCAGTCAGTCAGTCAGTCAGTCAGTCAGTCAGTCAGTCAGTCTTAGTCTAGTAAGAACCTTCCATCTAGATTGGGCGACAATGTAACAACCAAAAAAACAAGACAAAAACTATATGATAGAAAGTAGTTGACGTTGTTTAGACGTCAAGAAGCGTAGTCTTGCATGTAAGTCTCTATCTGAGAGAAGGCACATCCTTGTGTTGAAAGGAGAGTAGTTGACGTGGTCTAGACGTCTAGAAGTGTAGTCTTGCATGTAAGTCTGTAGTACTTGAGAGAAGGCATATCCTTGTGTTGAAAGGAGAGTAGTTGAAGTAGTCTAGACGTCTAGAAGTGTAGTCTTGCATGTAAGTCTGTAGCTGAGAGAAGAGGGTAGTTGACGTAGTCTAGCTGACTAGCAGTGTAGTCTGCAGAGCTAGGCGAAAGCTCCAATTTCCTCGACTTGCTGCTGTCTCCCTCTATACCGTCCAGGAAACAGCTGCTCTGCGTCAAACAGCTCACTGAGGATAAATTATTTCAAAATTTCCTTTAGCATAAACTTATCTCAATCAATCAATCAATCAATCAATCAATCAATCAATCAATCAATCAATCAATTAGTCAATACACAGCTTGGAGCTATTTAAGCGACATGCTATATTATGAGTCACATTATATTAGTTATTCAAGCGACATGCTTATATACATGTATTAATAGACGTGCTTATTAACATTTATATTCACAACTATTTACATTTAAGGCTTGATTAGCAAGCTTAAAAGAAAAGAATAGTTACCAACGTTTGAGAAGAAGACGGACTGCTAGGAGGTGGTGAAGACCTCCTTTTATGCAGATGTTTAGACAACATGTCTAGAGGAATATCCGGTATAGGGGGGTGAGCTCTATTTCTGATGTATATAAGCACCCCAATAAGAGCAATAAGCAACATCACGACAACAGCGATCAATACATAGACCCACCAAGCAAGGGTCGCAGTATATTGTTGAAGGGCGGGATTGAAAGGAGGGTCAGTAGTGGCTGACTCTGTTGTTGTTGTTGTTGTCGTCCTTACAACAATAGCTCGGCGTGTAGTGGGTAGAAAAATTGGAATTCGAACCTTAGTAGTAGTCTTTGTAGCGACAGTGCTAGTTTTGTCACTCAATGTCACTGAAGTTGTAGTCGTCGTAGTTAGAAGCGTGTCTAAATCACAACTGTATTTAGTCGTAAAAGACTTGCCGCTAAAATTCAAGTAGCGTTGATCACAAATTAGTTCCGAATCTCTTATATCTAAGACTTTGACGTGAGGGAAGACAGACAAAATGAGTTCTTCAGTCAGGGCCCCAATCCAACAGAAGCGCAAGTCTAGTTTGTGAACTCTTCCATGCACTAAGCCTCTAGCCCTCTCCATTTTAAACAGTCCAACAATATGTTCGTGGCGACAAGTGACTGTTGCTCGACGGCAAGTACACTCATCACATAGTAGCGATGTCGAGCTTCCGAAGAATACAACTGTTGCAATGAAAAGACTCACTAATCCAAACACTCGCATTTCTGTAAGCATTTCGTACGCGATTATCCTCTGAGTTCTGAATTCACATTTCGCGGCGACTACACTGAAGCAGTCGTCGAGACCGGTCTTTAAATTTTGTTTTAAAAGATAAGTTTCAAGACAGTTTACTTAATGTTTAAATATTGCCGTATTATTTGTTTAATAAATAGGCAAATGTAAACGTAGATGATGCATAATCTTATTAAATCAAATAAACACATCATTTCTTCTTGCGAGGTTGATTCACTCTCCCACCCGTTGTTTAACGCTACCGCTATACTGCACTGACACTGAACATCGGGTGGGAGAGTGAATCAGCCTCGCAGAACAAATGACCCGCATATTCACTCTCCCACCCGTTGTTCAGTGTCAGTGTACTACACGAAGAAGGTTAGACATCAGCATGGAGACAGCGCAGACGCTGAATATATTCTCCAAGCAGAAGTTTTAGCGGTAATAACCCGAACTGTCTAACTAAGTATATGCTTGAAGAACTAGGTTAAGCGATTTCCCGCCTCTCATACGGGTAAAGTTACTATCAATTCCGTCTGTGTTAAATAGAACTAGGTTAACGGGATACAGCCGAAGAGAACAGAGGAAACCCAAAATGGAGAGTTCTATTTTACTCGGGTTTGTGCTTCTTTTTGGATTAACAAATTGCCAAATCGATATATGTGAAAAGTGTGACTGCAAAGAGGGAGTCATCACTTGTCGTCAAGTCGATCCTGAGTCTTTTCACATTTGGAATAACCATCACTATTATCACTTAGACTGGAGACTATGCAAAATGATTAAATTCAACACAGCTGTGTTTCAGAAATTTCAAAGTCTTAAAATCGTAGACATAAGAGATCAATGGGATAGTTTTGACTGCGATTCTATTCCTCAAGACGTAAACTATACTATCAGATGGAACTGCCTCGTACATCCTACTTACATTTCTACACCTTCGGATTTTACGATAGCTAAACAGGAAAAGGAGGTGACTCACACTTCCACAGACGCCGGATTTGTCACCACTACCCACATCACGACCTCTAAAGGTTCTGGAACAAATAGCCCATTGTCTACTCAAACTCTAGATACTACTACTAAATCGACCAGCGTCAGTTATGATCCTGAATTAACTCTATGGACTGTAAAACCTAGTTCTACCGGTACTGAAGGAAGTATAGAAACAAACTTTGTTTCTACAACTCTGAAACAAATCACTACTTCACCTGTTATTGATACACAAACTGATTCTGATACTTTCAAAGTTTATCAAACTACTGCTCTTCCTCCTCCTCCTGCTTCTGCTGCTGATACTGTTGAACTAAACCAATCTCCCCAATTGTTACCTGTTTGGATAAGTGTTAGTCTTATAATGGGAGTGATAGCTGTGATTGGGATTGTCTACTTAGTCAAGAAAAAACCATGCAACAGATCAACGTCGACAGAATTTGAATATTACAAGTTTTACAATATTGTGTACGACAACATTGTTGAAACTGAAGTATGAATAGGAAAAAGAACTCGTTCGTGTATTTAAGCAGATTTATTCTTAATACTCAAACTATAAGCTGAATTGTTTGTATACAATATATATATATCTAAGAATTAAGCGAATTACTTGTATATCATATAAACTAAGTATTTTGTTTGTGCTTCATGCTCAGCGACATTGTGAAAATAATATCTATATAGAGCTATCATATAACACCGTATTAATCAGATACCGTATATCGTATAAAAGTACAATTAAACACTAAATAGCGATTACAAACTTTGATACCATTGAGTAACAATTACAAACTGTGTCACTATTGATTAAGCCTGTGATTAGTTTGTGCTTTATGTTTAGCTGTTTTCTTAAAAATGTATATAGTGCTATCATGTAAGACTATATTACTGAGATACCGTATATCATATAAAATATCACTAATTAAAACCTATGTAAGCATTTTCCCTGACGTATACAACGCTGTATATTACTGAGACACCGTATATCATATACAAGAACACTAATTAAGGTTAATGTAAGCATTTTCCCTGACGTTTACAATGCCGCTGCTGATAACTAACGTGACAAGTAACACTTATAACTATAACGCCCTTGTATACCGTATAAAGTTAACAGAAATTAAGTTTGTATTCTAGACAAGAGAACACCTTTGCAAATGATTGCCTGCATACATATATATTTGCATTGCTTCATGTTAACTAATCAACAAAACAATATAGAAATAAAGTCTTATACTTTTAATTTTGTAGCATTCTTTCAGTCATGATTATAAATAAATCTAGCATTCTTTCAAAGCTGAAAGAATGCTAGATTTATTTATAATCTAGAATTAACAAGGGCATTCCTCCCAGCCAAAAAAGGGCTCTAGGTACGTAGCGCTCTCAGAGAGCCACTCACCATACTCCATTAGCTCTTGCCACTCAGTCTTAAAGAGCCCTTTCATTTTTATTCTGTGCATCATGTAACTGATGACAGGGTTCTTGTCTAGCTGTTTTTTAAGGAATTTAAATTCCGAAGTGTCCGTCACCTTTAACCCTGTGACTAATTCACAGTTGTGGAAAATGATCTGAATTGCAGCAAGATTCTCAGTGGCATACTTCGAGTTTTCATCAGTGTAAGTAGCCGCTATATGTTCTGTAGTGTGCCATAGATCTGAAGAGAACTGGTCTATGAAACTCTCAATTCCGTGCACTAATTGCTGTGTTTCTTCGCTGTCATACATCCTTTCTTCTAAAGGAAGAGAAAACAGTTCTTTTAATTTTGCTAGGTCTTCTTTGGGCAAGATAATCACAAAGTTATATGTTGGATCGAAACACATTGTATTATATCAGCTCAAGCTCGCAGAACTCGTTTTCAAATTCGGATTTTCCTTTCCTGAGAACGACTTGAGGATCTACCTCATCCAGCACTTCGACTGCGTCGACGTATTTGACGTATCCTGCTCGCTCGAAGAAAGGGGAAAGAGTGCTACAACCCTCTAGCAAGCGAGTAATGGAGATCTTGAGGTGGCACGTCCTTGAATACTTCTTGATATGATTTTCTAAGACGCAATCACCATCATCATCATCATCATCAAACTCTTCAGGAGTGCAGTAACCTGCTCCAGAATAAGCTGCTTTCACTTTCTGAGCAAACTCCAGACGAAGAAGATACTCATACACTTTAGTAGCTAACTCTACTGGAGAGGGGAGGGGCTTCTGCACTTCTTTTAAAGTGAGTTCATAATCTTGACTGTCCTCTTGATTTTTTAAGTTCTCTCTTTTAAGCTCTAAAGAGAATTCGCAGTTGGCCTTGCCGAAATAGCAATTACTAGATTCCTGAATAGAAAGGTCTGTTCCCCTGTCTAGAACCCACTTCCACACAGAGATGACTTTCCTCTTTTTCAGAGGAGTTTTAAACGGGGAAGACCTCTTTTCACCCCCTCTAGCGGTTGATGCCTGAACTTGCACTACTCTCGCACCACTTTGACCAGCGTCGTCGTCGTCGTCGTCGTCGTCGCCGTCGTTGCCGTCGTCATTGATGACGACGACTGCTGGTGAGGCTTCTGGAGGATCAGCTGATGTTATAGCGCACAGCTTGCGGTAGTCGTCTATGCTCACATTTACACATTCAAAGCTGAAATAAAAATAAAATAAACCTATGAGTCATGATTCAGCTAAGTAGTTGTAGTTTATAATCTAAAAAAAAAAATGTAAACTTGATCTATAAGAAGTTCTTTAATCATCTAGACTTGACGTATTCTTATTTATTTCGACAGATTTAATTAAATTAATATATAAACTCTCACGATTGTTGATTCAAACCAGAGACAAATCTATGTGAAAACTTAATTCAGTTGACCGACGTCAATGACAAGAAACGACGTCAGTATGAATCATGCTAAAACCAAATAATGAACTTACCCGATTCTCAACTGGCCGACGTACTTCACAAAGCCGACATACTCCACTCCTCTAAAAGTAGACTTAGTCAACTTCCACTGAGGATGAAGAGTCCCGATTGTTTGTTCTGTAGTAGAGCAGTCCAAATTATCGATCACAGTTTTCATCTGAGTAGCCCACTCGACGACGGTAGTAGGAACATATATATGTCTCACTCCCCTAAATGTAGTTCTAGTGAACTTGACTTCAGCTCCGCTGAATAGTACAGTAGTTTTAGCGCTCAAAACATGTGTGAACTCCATGGTAAATGTGTTTAAACCAACAAACTCACAAAGACGTCGCGCTCTTTTAAACCCTTTTCCTCAGCAAAAAAAAGAAAAATCTAAAAACAAACTCCGAGACAAAAGAATCATTGGTCTGAGACCTCATGTATATTCATAGAATTTCCCGCGTCACTGACTCCACCCGTGAAAAGCCCACGCTCTTATGAGTCCATTGACAAACATCTCTGAATCCTTCAGCATTGATACTAATAAAGATCTGAATCGGCTTTTAGTGTCAATAGTTTCAATCTGAAACAGTTCCTGATTATAATTCCTTGCTGCAACTAGTAAACGTTGATATTGTTTTAATTGATCTATTCTAATCAATCCGTCATCAGAGTGTATTATTTGATCGCAATAGACTACAATGTGAATAGCGTCATGAACCTCGTACAAATTATTTCGAAATACCGCAATGTGGTCTGTTTCCCCGTCTATTTCTTTTAAAAATCTTTTTAAAGAATCAACGATTTCTAACAGCTCTTCTGATAAACTTCCTACTGAATGCCCATTTAAAGCCTTATACACATCATCAACACACTGTCGCTGTATAGGAATAATAATGCTTTTCGTAGAAGTGTAGTCTAAAATGTCATCTTCTGGACATGTATGATAATCGTCTCTATCTACTTCATCCCACAAAATAATTTCTAATTCAAAATCTGTGTCTGATTCAGACATTTTGTCTAGCAGTAAAAAGAACAGTCTTCTCTACCATGCAGCGTGAACTAAAATAGCGCCCTCATAGACTTGTTGTGTTAACCACGGCTAAATTGCTCAAAGTAAAAGTTATGACCACCTGCATGGTCATAACTTTTACTCTGTATACACCTCCAAACGACAGATGGTGACCAACATAGAAGCAAAATGTAATCACCTGGTGCGAGGATTGAACTCGCGACCTTCAGATTAAAAGTCTGACGCTCTCCTTTCTGAGCTAACCAGGCTTCTAATAAAATGACTTTAGATTATATGGGAGGTATTTGAGGTGTCAAATAAACACCTCAATACCTAATGAGATTAGCCACACTAATTAAAGTGTCTTGCAATCTCTATGCTTTGGTTGTAGTTCTCCAGTAACATCTTATGCAGATTCTAGACGCTAATTAATGGGGTATGTCATTACATCAACACATTCCACATATATCAAAATACTTATACAAAATCATGAGTACCGCAAACAATTAGTAACACCGTAGACATCATTATCTCATCTGTCTTATAATGTCTACGACATTGCTTTATTCATAAAACAAAGAAAACACTCGAGTCTGTAACTAAATTCTATCCTTACTATTATAGTGGCGTCCTCTGTTGAGTAACGCTGGCATTTTATTCACTTCGCGAGAGGGCGCCACTTACCTGATACGACACAACGTCATGAATGGGGTACTCTGTTTGTGTCTTTCTTGAAACTATGCCGACCTGTTTTTAAAATATAAACTAAACAAAACTGTTCTAAGACTATTGCTTTTAGATTTCAATATCTTGTTTTAATGTATTTTAATTAACATTTAGCAGACTTATGATGTTTCAATATTAAACCCCTTTTGTCTTAATCTATTGAAAACTACATGAAGTCTAAAACATTATCAGACACTCAAAACTGAGGTATCTGATGAGATTAGCCTCACTAGCTAAAGCTTTTATAAAGCTTTAGTAAGTTGAGTCCAAAAGACTCACAAACAGTCTCCTCTTTAGGAGACCAACTAACTAACTAAATTTAATATTCTCCGTCGCAACACAAAATGCGTAACTACCAGATGACTTAATTCCTTCTTTTATTGTAAGAGGGCGCCACTAGCGTCATTTTTATTAAATTTCACATAAGCACGCGCATAAAGCATTCTAAATCTACGTGTTACAACTGATACAAATGTTTTTAAAATAGAAACAAATGAGTTTTTCATATAACATCAGTATGAGCGTCTATATAGCATATTTACACTTGATAAACATAGATTTTCAAAGACGTACAGTACTAAACCCCCCTTTAAGCGGTTATAACATAATTATATAGACTGTCCTGTCGTCTCTATTATAACAAAACACCGGCAATATCTCACGAGATTAGCCACAGACCTCGACCTCTGGTCGGGGTCTGGATGTTGTAGGTCTTCTTAAGCTGTTGCTGGAAGGAGATTTCTAACCCGTACTGCTCGGGATAGAGCATCTTTCTTACCTGTCAACTAGTCCCCTGAGAGACCCATACATCACACTATGCATAGGCCTCCTCTTCATTAATGGAGAAAGAGACCGACATCAAAATAAAAAATAATTGTCATTTAGACCAACCATAAAAAGGTCGAGAATGACTTTGACCATGCTGACATAACATAGAGTCATAAATTAAACTCAATAACAGTCCTTTAAACTGAGATCTAGTCTCAATCTGAATACATGAGAACAAATCAGAATTATAAGCATAACCAGCTTTCAACAAAGCAATAAACTCCTTTGTTTCTATCAATGGAGTCAGCCTTGTTTTCTTGGCGTTCCTCACGACAGCATGTCCATAAAATACTAAATTCATGAATCCGTATCTCACATTAGCTCTCTCTAAAGTATCCAAACGTTGCACAAGAAAATAGTCAGTCTCTTCCTTGATAATGTCTAAGAAGGCTTTCAAAGCTTCAAACAAAGGAGTCAAAACAAGACAAGAATCACTAACTGAACTGTCTCTTTCAGAAAGATCCCAAGCCTTTTCCAAATACTTAAAATCCATAGGGATAGTTATATTTTGTGTAGCTGGGAATTTGCTAAATGAATCGTCCTCTGTTATCAGACAATCCAAGTCGTCCATGTGTGTTTTATCATGATAAATATAAGAAACTTCCATATCATGATGACGATATAGACGCTCCATTATAGTAAATCAATCCTAGATTTCAGCGATTCTAGTAGACAACGTCTTGCTCGCATTAACCCAATCCAAAGTACTACGATCCAAAAGAGTGATACAATGAAATCTCACTTCAACCATTAAGTCATAAAATACAAAATAGCTTCCGTTCTCTATTACCTCTTTTGACCCTGTTCTATTGTTTTATCATATACTACTCCTTTGTCTATCTTAAGTGAGAAAAGTAGGTGTCAAGTAAGTGTAAAGCAGTCAAGTAATTGCCTAAATTACCCCCAAACACCCTCCAGTAATAGCCAGGTAATTGTAATATAATTACCTTTGATTACACCCCTACGTAGAGCCTGCCATATACTACTCTTATACGGTTACGAATATGTTAATCAAGGTTTACCAATTAAAGGGCTGGATCTCGCATATGCCTATCAAATGAGGGTTCAAGCTAAGGGAACAGGTCAATGTCGTAGATATAGGAGGTCTCTAACATGTTTTAATCAATTTTTAAATTACTACTGTACAAACAGTGTGGACATTTTATTGAATAGAATTGGATTAGTCAAAGTCAGGATTTGCTGTCAAATGTACAGTCTGTGAAAGTTAACCATATATGCAGAGTGAGTAAATATGAGAGAGCCCAAATAATTCATTATAATAGCAAAATGACTGCAATATAATATGTTTAAACAACATACTCAGTTTACCTAAATTCAGATATGTTTTTTTAACTTGTGTGTCATTACCTTGATTAGAAGAGAAGCTTTCCACTTTTCAACATTTTATCAGATACTTGGACACAATTGGGATGTCCCAATTACATTGGTCAAAGCTGTCAAGAAACACAACTTACAAGACACTGTCACACAGACCCCATGGTTACTTTTTTGGGGGTCAATTTTAGGGCATTCAAAAAAGTTGGCTAGTACATTCATGTTTAAAAAATGATAATTTAATATCCGACCTACCGACCCTATACATTTTTCTCCCATGTTACCTGAAACAAACTTTTTTTTTTGCTTCATGTGGGAGAATTTGGGATGTTACTGAAAAGCCTCCTTTTCCTGCCAGACTTCTGGAGTTTTCATCTGTCTGTGAATGCTACTTACCAAAAGGGATACAAGATCAATGAACTGTAAAAAGATGAATGAAAACACATAATCATAGATCATGTATTGTGCATGTCTATGACATACACATGAAAAGAACAACACTGAGCCATGATTGTCAGCTGTTTACTACTGTTGATATATCAAAGGATCACCTCCAGCCACGAACCTGAGTACGCATTATTACTTTCACACAAAATCACAAAAGGACTACTAAAGGTGGCCGACGCGAGCAGATCCTAGGATCTTCCCTGTAAACACAGATACGTAGCTCAGACGTAAATCTACGTTGCTCTAGAGAGTAAACTACGTAATTTCACAAGGTTTATGAACGTCAAAACGTGAAGGTTTACTTACGTTCAGTGGACGTTTATGTCTGAATTACGTTTTTCTACGTCATTCAGACGTAAATATGTAGTAAAATAAAGCATAACTTGAACTAAAATATGCCTACATTTTATATATAAAAAAAGTTTTATTCGACCATAGATCCGTGTCATTGGTGACAAACAAGATAACTACTATAATTATAAACCCCCATTTCATTTTATATTTGATTTAATCCAGCTGTTTATTTTCCCTTGGAATAGTTTGATAGACACAGTATCCCTTGCTCACAATATACATGCTAAATTTTGTATGTAGTGAGGCTTTGTATTTATTTCCTGACCACAGAAATGGTGTCCTTGAAGTAAAGTGTCGTGATGCAAACATATATTTGCACAATGACTTGATATCCTCTCCTATATATGATAATTTGATAATGTGTAGCTGATTTGCATTAAAATAAGTTCATAATCTTTAAGATTTTACTGATAAATGTGGTAAATTTGCCATAGTGCCATTTGGCTCTCTCCATACATCATAGTGCTGCCACCTTGTGTGACACTGGAGAGTTACATGCCCAATTGAGGTTGAAAAAATACGAATTTTAAACGTAGGACTACGGAGATTTGCTACATTTATTTACGTTTCAATGACGTTAAAACACGTATATCATGTTTAGACGTCCAATGAACGTTAGTAAACCTTCACGTTTTGACGTTCATAAACCTTGCAAAAAATCGTAATTCATACCTTTGGTTGAAAGGAAACCTACACAAACCTCTTACCTACGTTGAGATTAGGTAGTGTGTTTACAGGGTTGAAGCACCCGTTTTGCTAAAATGTCATTGATTGTAAGGTTATGACTTGTAGAAGGTGATATGAAATAGGAATATTCATATTGGAATGGATGGAATTATATGTTTTATTTCATGGTGAATACGGCACTTCCATTGACTTAACCAAGGAAGGCCGTATTTAACACCCCCCGTGAAATACCCCTTGCCCATATTTAAAGGCCTGTCAAATCATGATATTTGTCAATGAACCCACTGTAAATTAGCTTTTTCGGAGGAATTAAGTGGGATTTTGATGAGTATTAGTAATAATGACATGAAACGTAGAGTTCCCCACTGAGGGTTATTTCACTCGGCTTCGCCTCATGAAATAACCCTCAGTGAGGAACTCTCTCGTGCACCTTTGTCTATGTATTAACTTCAAGCAAATAGATTTTTAAAACTGAAAATTGAAATTGAATTGAGCCACCCCCATGCAGTTCAAACAGTCATGTAGCCTCTAATAATTTCGCTTATCCAAGGAATTACATAATAGTTTGTTACTTTGTCTCATCACTAATTGGTCATGTAACTGACTGGATCCTTACAGAAACAGTATAATTTATGTTTGCGTATATTAGTACAGTAAGACTGGTTTCCATATTTGTTTAGTCTACTTATATCTCCCTGTGTGCTGAACAGTGGTTTGATAGTAGTCTCATTGTTACTAGTGCCACCATTGCTCACACCTTTTTGGATGACATTTATGGTTCCTTCAAACTTTCCATATCCTGGCTTGGTTGTGAATATAATTCGATAAACCTGAAAATTATCATCAGCTTTAAATGCAACTGCTGATGAAATGTTATGAAGTTGAAGATGGGAGCACACGTCATGTGATTCCTTCAGTATGCTGTTTATTTCATTCACAAGGAACAATGCCCCTTGGTGAACTAGAGCATTTTCAACGTCTACCTTTTCTTGATGATAACATATACAGTATTGTAGTGGTATGGCAACATCGAAACAAGTTCTGTCCTTTGGAATCTCAGATAAAAGACTGATGCCATGGCTTGTTGGAGTCTGTAGAACACCTTTTTCCTCCAGATGTAAAAGGTCCAGAAGTGTTTGGTGTGAATCAAAATGAGTAGTAAGTCTCTTACCGTTGATTTTCAAGTTGTCAGAAAACTGTGGGTGATTTTGTTTGAACTTTCTTGGCAAAACCACATACATCATGGGTAAATTCGCTTCTGTTCTTCCAACTTCAGTGTTCATTAGGCCACCCCATCTTGCTCCATGGTCACCAAAAAGGAACAATGCAGTATTATTCCAAATGCCTAATTCATCTAGATATGAAATCAATTCCACATATAGTTGATCTAATCGTCTTGAATTTTCCTGGTAATCATGGGCCATCCTTGTCAGCGAAGTAAATCCAATGAATGGCTTTTTATTTTGGTATTGAGAGGCAAATTTGGCCATATAATCAATGATCAGCCTAGATTCTTCCAGGTCTTTCTCACATGCCTGAGAGCTGAAGTGTTTTTCATCTTTCATAGCTAGACTAAGGGGCCTGAAGAAGTGATCAACAGGGGGATTTTTAAATCCTTTTGAAAGATAGTGAAATGTTCCCAGGTATGGCTCATCTTCTGCATATAAGGTTTTGTAACCTGCAGCAGAGAAGTTTTTGAAGATCAATGGGTAGTCATCAAATGGGCCTCTATGGGGTTGGTCTTCATGTATTTCTTCTGGGTGCAGCCCTGTAAGAAATGGTACTAAGTTTGGGAAGGTGTTATCGCCAAGCTTTGTGTACCCTAACAGTTCTGTTGCACCAAGAGTGTCCATAAGATATTTCCGTGTTCTTGGTAAATACTTTTTGCCAGCTGAATGTGACATAGAATCTGTTTCAATGAGTAAAACATTCCACGGCTCATCTTTCCTGTTTTTCTTTTTGGTGTTATTTCCTTTGTCTACTATTACAATATGATAATTCCTGTAAGTGTGCTCTGTCCCATGTTCACCTTTGTAGCAGGTCACTTTTATGAACTCATCTTTTATGTAAGTCCCATTTTTTGTTGAGAATGTTACAGGTTGGCTCAGCTTGATTGAGTGGTCATCATCAACTGGGCGTTCTATTACTTGGTACTCACATTTTGTTGTGCCTCTGTATTTTTCATCCAACAAGGTTTGATTCACTTTCAAGTGGTAACCCTCTGTGTATGTTAACTGTTGTGTCCAATTACAGAATGGTACTTTCTCCTTGGCAACAACTGATAGTATTGCCTTATCCCAAGGGTCAAGAATTGGTATCTTGCAACTGGGTTCCTCAGTGATAAACTTATACTCATCATGCTGATCTGAGAGAAGTCTTGAAGCAAGAAAAATCCACAGTATTATTATAAATGTTGAAGAAAGTGCTATTTTCCTCAGTGGTACTGTCATCTGAAAGTTGAAAGAGAAAGGTCTGAACGGTGTACAATACAAAATATATGTTGCTCAAAAACTACAGTTTACTCTCATCTCTTGAAATCCATGTTAATGAGCAACCAGCATTCCATGTACAGATTACACCTAGACTTTAAGAGCACTGTAGAACCTGTACATTTGTAAATTTCTACTTTCGTATTGAGCCACTACTAGTAGGTAGGACAACGGATTTATATAAAGACTGTCAAATGCTTCATCTTAACATGTCAGTGTAGAGGGAATCAAGTGAAATCTATCCATATAAGCCATTTCTCTCTGCTTTTAGTAGTTAATTAACTATAATCCTTTGAAAAATATTTTGTGGGGAAACGGCCATGTCAGGTTCTCCGCAGGTAGACCTGGATCATATATAAGCTACACCTTACCTTTATGACCTAGCAGATGACTACTGCCCTCTACTAAGGAGGTGTAACATCTTACACCATTGTGTCCAATTGTACTTAAAGGTCCAAGTTATACCTCAGGCTGCCACTACTGGGCGCCACTGTGGGGCAATTGGTCACGCCCAGTTGACCCAGTCTGTAGGTACCATATACACACACCAGTTGGCACTCCAGTGCAGAACTAGGTCATCACGGTTCATCTCTTTGCAAAGCTATGCATGTGAAATGTGGGGGGGGGGGAATGAAATGGGGAGGGGTATAGCAGAGGTTAGAGTTTCCTCTACTACAACAAAGCCCTCCACGTGGTTAGGTAGCTGCACCATGATAGTACCATTAGCCTGAACTATAATTTGTTTAAAGAATATGGATTGCAGTAGAGTGTATTTCAGTAGAACACATACTTATTTCACATTTAAGAGAACACTTATCAATTCAGGAACACATACGAGACCTTATTTCAATTTACAATGCATTTATGGGACTATGGAGACATGGTTCATTTACCCTATAAAGTTTCACCCACGTGGCCTTTGTTTGCCCCCCACTGTTCTATTATTGGGTGCAATCTACAACTCTAACCTCTGCTATATAGCACAGTAGAGGTGTGTGTGCAGGGGGGGGGGTGGTGATCAGTTACCACAATTGCTCAGGGAGAGGGCATTATGGTCGGTCCCTTCGTGTTTAACAGCTAAGAAAAGGTTGGATCTAAATACTGAGTGAACACATATTCGCCATATACTACATAGTAGGGGGCCCATGATAGACGAGGGGGGGGGGGTACTAAATATTGTTTAATGTAATGAACCTGATGTGAGGCTATCATGGTGAGGTATGATGTTGCAAACCTGTATATGAAACTCGACCTATAACCTGGTGGCACTTGCAGTGCTAGTACCATGTCAAGGAGTTTATAAATACCCTTCCATAGTTCTCCACCCTACCTGTATAGGTATGGTTAGGTAACCTCACCATGATAGCAACACACAAGGATAATTACTGTGGGATCTATCTATATACAGATTTCGCTATACAAACACATGTATACCTCTACATGGGTACCTGCATTTCTCACCATGTCGATTTTTAAGCAAAATGGCCGTGTCTTTGTGTCGATTTTTATGCATAATTATATATAAGCAACTATGGCATTAAAGCACTATATTGTTATTAATGAGTTAGACGTTAGGAGACATTTGGCTAGTCATATATGGCAAAACTGCCTCATTCATGGTGAATATACCTGGGGGTCATAGTCCAGTGGCCCACCACATTTCACATATAAATGGAAACAATCAAGTATATGTAACCTTCCCTATTGGGGTGGTGGGGACCACGAGGCATTGCCTTGATTGGTTATATAACTCTGTAGGGAGTAACACCGCTGAGGTAAGGGACTGGTCATGTTTACAAATAGGGGGGGGGAGTGTTTGAGGGAGGCAGAAGTGGGAGGAAAGGCTCCCTTGATATAAAGGGGGGATAACCATAGGTCTATATACAAATGTGTATATATATATATATATATTATATAATAAGGGGTCGCCTCCCTTGTGCCTCTACATGGGTACCCACGATTTTGACTGTGTCGCTGTGTTGATTTTTAGCAGAAGAACCATGTCGATGTTTACCCATGTAGAGGCACTCCCTTAGCTCTAGCCCACCTGTGCAGCCTTCTTCCTCCACTAACCGACTCCTACCTATCACCCGGCCCTTTGATACCTGATCACCCCCCTCACAATATTTACAATAATGACCACTCCCTTCCACAAACAACACAGAGAGGTCGCTTCAGGTGACCCAGATTATTGAGTATTTTGCATACTATGACCAGCAGTGACCTATGGGTGGGATCCACTGTGCTGTGGGCGGGATCCACTCTGCAAAAGAGGGTCAAAGGTCGCCTAAAACGGCCAGCAATGGCGGACAACCCCACGTATACACTGTCCCTTAACCACAATGTGTTAGAAAATAGAACTTATCCTTCACTTTTTACAAATAATTTAGCTATGCCTTTAATATATATCCCCCTGTTGCCAACTTTAGCCAAAACATTTACTTTTTAACTGAAGTCCATCTTAATAAAATAGTTGTATCCATTGGTAGGTTGTTTTTTCTTTTGGGGGGGGGGGTGTTGTGGGTAAAAGTCTTCATAACATCCATGGGACTAGTGGATGCAAAACCAACAAAGCCTCTGTTTTCTATGGCATACGATACGGCCCACATAACAATTTCCAGCCCAATGCTTAAAATGCAAAACTGGAGAGTTTGTCACCAGAGCGGCATTTATTCATCATGACTATAAATAGCATTTTGCATTGGTTACTACACTGTTAGAAGTTAGTGTAGCTGTACAATATTATATACTGTAGATTTACAGCATATACTACGGTATTAGTGGACGTGGGCAGTAGAACCTGTTGGTTAACAGTATAAAAGGACGTATTCTTGGTTTAACTATTTACAGTGTAGCAACAAAACCATTTACCCATTGAGTCCATATAGAATGCTGATCCTCAAATCGACTATGCATAGCGCCATCAAAGGTCTCTCCAGCTCCCATAGGTACTGGTAGTCGCAGCTATCTTGGTGGTAACACAGGGCCCAAGTGCATGATGGGAAAGTCTGACAACAGCTGTTCCAGGCTACATCTTGAGATATGAGTACTTCACTTCAGATATGGAGTGTGTGCATGATATAGACACATGTAATATGATTATAGACAAAATGGCATTTGTGTCTATTTTTTGATCTGAAGCCATTTGATGAAGTAAAGACAACTTTTACCTGGACCATTAAATACAGCCACATTGTATTCATAGTGGGGGGGGGGGGGGGTATTGAATACGGCGCTTCCAGTACTTAAGCATAGTAAATCTTGTATTTCAAAAGAAATAAATAGACAAAGGCCTATGGTAAGAGGGCCATTATGAACTGTTCTTCCACAGGTGGTGCCTTATCCTATACGAAGCTGAAGACTATGGGGGTAGATGGCTAAAATCGACATGGCGACATGGCCATTTCTTAAAATCGACATGCGACATGGAGCTTAGTGACATGAGGGAAAATTTTAGTGACATGACATAGGGTATTTCTTAAAATCGACATGGGACATGGCAGGTTCTTAGGGGCGACATGGTACATGGGAATTTTAAGTGACATGACATGGCCATTTCTTAAATTCGACATGCGACATGGGGCCCCCCCATCTAGACCCCCAAGACTGAGTGTGATGCATCACCAGCCCCCACAAAGGGCTGTGCTCACTGTGCCGTCATAAACAATGACAAGGTCTGTGGCAAGCGATATGTTCGTGAACCCCCGATATCGGAGTCTTTAACTCTGATAACAGAGTTTCTAACTCTAATAATAGGGTTTATTTCATGGCGGATACAATGATCACTATGCTTCAGTACTAGAAATCCTGTATCCCATGCCCCCCATGGGATACAAGGTTCCCGTATCACATGGCCTATGACGTCATCATTTGTTCAAATTCTCATGGCCATTTATATGCAATTAAACATATTTTGAAGAGTAAAAACCATGAAATAAAGGCAAAGGCCCATGGTCAGAGGATTTTTGGTATTGTTCCCCCCTCGGTGAGTATCCCACTCAGCCTGCGGCTTCGTGGGATACTGCCCCAGCCCCACCTCGGGGGGAATGTTACCAAAATATCCTCTGGCCATGGGCCTTTGTCTATCTATTACTCTGATATTAACATTTTAAACTCGAAGTCAAAATTTAGAACTCTGATATGAAAGTTATAAAGTCTGATATCAAAGTTTTAAACGCTGATATCAGGGTTTAAAACTTTGAAATCGAGGGTGAACAAATGGCTTGCCACAGACGCCCCCGGCCATCAGATATGGCAGCATCTAATTGGAGGCATGGAACACAGGATTTCTATAGTAATTTTCGTATCTGGCATTAAATAAATGAGGTGCGGCTAAACATGGTCTTATATATCTTATAACATGGGAATAGTATGTTATCATATCATGGGGTTACACGGTGTTATATAACATAAAATGGGGATACATGATATTAGACCATGTCACATAGGAATATGTATTATTATTTTGAAATACAAGATTTCCTATGCTATTTTACACAGGTATTTAAGTGTATTGACTGACTTCTTATTTAAAAATTAAGTCATGGAGAGCTATATTTATTTATCTATTACTTGGTATAGTCGTGGGCCATTCCATGAGACCTCAGATCCGAAATATCAGTGGATGTGCTGCCCCCAGAGAGAAGCATATGAACTACAGTCCCAATACCCAATGTGACTGCATATTGGGTGACAACCAACCCAATGGGGAGGCCACCCCCTTTAATTTCTATAGAAATTACATGTATCTGCAAAAAAAAACTTATTACAAGAGGTAAATCAGCAAACTGGCACAAATTTCATGAGAAACACCTCTCAAGCCCTTATCCATAGGGCCCCAGAATCTACCCTTTACATTGAAATCATGGTCACACATGCTAGTTAAATCTGAGGGAGTGCACCCCCCAGGGGCCCTGCAGTGGTCAGTCTGCCTGTAGGACTTACCTCTCACCGGGTGGATCAGAACGGTGCAGTTCTGTACTGAGGGAGGGGGGGGGGGCTATACACCCCTTGTACATCCCCACCCACCCAGCCACCCACCCAATTGGATTGGCAAAACAAGAGCCACGTGGAGTCCACACTGCAATCCAAGGCGGGGGGCACTCCCTATCATTTCTATTGTAAACATATGCGAATCTCAACTTTACATTTAGGAACCTTGTCACGGGATGCATGTTTATTCTGAAGACAGCATAGTATTTGGGGGTACCATCTGCAAACTATTTGTAAACTATGCGCTATTTGAATTTTAAGACTATGCATGGTTTGTACATGTCTATTTACAGGCTAACTATTTGTAAGACTATGCACTATTTGCATTTTAGGACAATGCATGGTTGGTAAATAAATATCCAACTACTGGGTGGTACATTACGACCAACAAAATGGTACATCCCGACCACCCTGGTGGTACATTCCAACTGGTACCTTCTGACAGTGGTACATTCCATGCAGGATTCGTTCACACATGTAAAGTAACCATTGGTGAGAGAGTGCCCCCCCCCCCTCCCCGACTGCAATGTTTGGTGTTGTACATTTTTCACTGGGGTAATCAAGTGTGCCTGTTGAACTATTTCAGTGACGTACATGGCCTATGGCATTATTAAATCCACAGATCTTACTGCACGTCTAGTAACAGTCAGAGTGCAGTCGGGACAGGTACTCAGCCCTATATATAGGGGTGCTGGGGGTTTAACTACGATATCGAAGGTGAACAAATGGCTTGCCCCAGGCGGCACCACCCCCCCCCCTCCCACACACACACTCACTGCCATGCCTCTACCCTTGTATGCACTGCTATAACCCCCTTAGCAACGGGGTCATAGATCAGTGTACATTGCCATTACCATTCACTGCAAGGCCCCCTTGTGAGAAATGGGGAAAGCACACATTTTACAATTCAATATTTTGGCAGGTTTGCTAGTTTTGGTCAAATGAGCAGTTTATTTGTATATCCATGCAATGTCAATTAAAGGATGATTTAAAACACCATGATTGCAGGTACATTTTATGGCCTAACCATTTTGTTCAAAACCTCCAGATATGGTCTTTAAAGGTATTCAACACAATCTAGCTAAATTTAGATCGACCAAAATGTTTCCTTAATGACTCTTAGGAATATTAGCCTGATGCTTATGGAACACAAACAAAAGAAAAAAGCCTATGCCATGGGGGTTATTTGTATTCTGGAGGGCATTCAGATTTAAGTGCATTACGTATGGATCCAACCAATATATGATTGGCTGGGGTATTGATGGAAGAACTCGCCAGGTGGCACCACTCTAACCATCTACCTGGACCACCTGGCTCCTTACCGCAGCCAGTGCCTCATGTCTACCCCCTGGGTGCCAGGACAGAACTCAGTTACCAGGAATCTGCATTTTAATCATGGTTAAATGCCAGAACTGTGGCCATCGTTACCATGGGAATAGCCAGAGCTGCCCTGGATGTGGCCAACCCACTCCTCAGCATAGAAGCAGTACACAGGAGGAGGCACAGGAAACTTTACCTAAGGACACCTTAGGCCAGGCCATGGACACCGGTGGCCATGGTGGAGAGGTGGGGGGAGGGGGTGACCGACAACAACAGTTCAGCCTGTCACACACCCCTCCTGACCAGAGAGAGCCTAAGGAGGTCCTGGAGGATCGGATCGCGGCTGCTAGGGAGAGAAATGACCTACTGTAAACGTATTAATTTTCGCTCAGTACATATTTTCGCGCATTTCGCGCACATAGGTAATTGCGCGAAAATATGATATGCGCGAAAAATTTTGCACAAAAAATTAGCTTTCCAAAGATGTCTGGCACTCTATATTGCAGTGCAGTAGAGACTCAAATTTTACCAAATCTACAAAACATTTGAACAATACTTTTGGGCTGTAAAACCCTTAATAATTGTCCGATTGAAAAACCGTAAAAACTGACATGTAGCTTAAGATCTCCTGATTGCAGCTGCGCGAAAATATAATTGCGCGAAAGTGCCTATATGTGCTAGGTGCGCGAAAATTTGGCTGCGCGAAAATATCTACGTTTACAGTATTGCGGCGCAAGAAGGACCTCATCGAGCTGAACAGGAGGTTAGCGGAAATTGAGCTTGACAATGCGGATCTGGAGGAAAAATACAGACTATCTATGAGGGTGATATGCGCGACGCAGCAGTCCGCCATTGCCAAACGTCAACAAGATATGTCCGCATTCGTTGAGGCTATGTAGGCGGCGCTCTGAGCGAATTGCGGGCCAGAGAGGGTGGTGGATGCTGTCATTTGACTGCTTCTCACTTACTTTAAACACTCCAAGTTGGTCATATATTTAGTATTCAGAATGAATCTGTGCACACACCTTGCCAGACATCTCAAATGGGATCCATGTTGTATATTTTGGCCACCAGATTAGGGACTGTGTATTGCACTAGGAATCTACCTTTGGCTACAAAAAAATGTAGTGATCTGGCTAATGTAACCACGTTAATAGGGAAGATTGACATTGAATAATGAATATCCAAAAGTATCCGCACCACAGGCGTAATTCTACATTACTTGTGATTGCATATTTAGAATTTTTACATTTTTTGATGGAGGCCCTGAAGGCCCCATGACATGTAAATCTTGGTGTCCGGTTAGCTATCTATAGCTATATCTGGAGAGATATGGGACATAAAATATAATGTCCCCCTCCCCAGTCTTCGTATTATGAAGCCTGGAGGGACTATGGGGAATCATAAAAAGAGACGAGAAGCCTGAAAGATGGTTGGGTGACCCTGGAGGGCTGATGTGGAAAGAGTGTCCCACTTACTTCTTTAGGGTGTCCCACCCAACACATAACACATAATAATGGTGCCTGGTTCTTTCTCCTGGGTGTTTGATCTCATCATTATGTAAGCTGATACCTCCTCCAGGGTGTCCTTGCTAACCTCTATTGTGACTTGTCTCCTCTATAGCATGTCTCATCCAAATCTTATATAACCTATTTTTCTCCCCTGGGAGTCAAATCCAATCTCTATTGTGCTCACCCCTCCTCCAGGGTGTCCCACCAGTACTCAGTAACTCCTCCAGGGTGTCCCTACTAGGCTCTATGGTGACTTGTCCCTTCCACAACATGTCCCATCCAAACCTCATGTTACCCAATTTTTCCTCCACGGTATTAGATCCATTCCCTGTTGTGCTCATCCCTCCTCCAGGGTCTCCCACCCTACCACTTTGTTTTCAAATCCTTTCTCCTGGGTACCCCATAAGAGCCATATGGTACCCAATCCCTCCACTATGGTGTCAAACCATGCACTTTAGCTGCACAATGCCTATTTCAGGGTGGCTCATTAACCCCTAGCCCAGTGGGCACAAAATTCAGGTCAATGTTGAATCAATGTTGAATCAACATTGATTCAACATTGACAACTGTTTATCAATGTTGATTCAATGTTCTGTGCCCACTGGGACATGGTACACATTCCCTCCTCCAGGGTGCCTCAGCTAACCTCTATTTAGGTTTATCATCACCCCTGGGTCTTCTTCCAACTTATTGGCTAGTTCATCCCTACACCGGTGTCCCTCTATCTCTTCCAAATGTCCCCAATGAGTATTTCCTATACCCACTGTGATGCTGTAATGCCTTCTCCAGTGTGTTACTCCTAGAGGTATCCCATTTTCCCCATATGGTACATATACCTTTTTGCACTGTGTACCCTACCTACCTATTCAAATGTAGTTTACTACCTTGGGCGTTACTGAATGTGAAAACACACCCTACAGTGTGATAGCCCGCCTGTGAGCAGAGTAAGTCCCAAATCACAGTTTCAGGTAGGAGATCTACTACCCAGTGGGCACAGAACATCAAATCAACATCGATAAATGGTTGACAATGTTGAATGAATGCTGAATCAACATTGATTCAATGTTGGACTGAATTTCGTGCCCACTGGGTAATACCTATAGTGATCAGAACTGCCCATATCCAACGTTTCAAATCCATTTTTCTCAGCTTCTAATCAAGTTAGAAACAAAAATGAAACTGATCCGGAATGCTTTTAACATAGAGCAACAGATATCAAGACAATAAAACTTTTTGCATTGCTTACATAGTGTCAGTAGAACCCACCAGAGGGCCCTTTTCAATATTCTTGCCTCAGGATTGAAATTCCCCTCTTGTAATAAAATAACTCTGGCTTCTAAGTAGCAATAGGGAGTACACAGGCAATACCTGTACTTCACTGTTCACCTTATTACTATTGTTAGCTTAGTCTATGTGATTTTATTGCTGACTCTTAAATTCAAACTTGCCTCTCAGGGACACATGACACTGAAAGTAGGGCCCTCTAGTGTTGAATCTAAGAGACATTCTGCAGTGCAGGACATACCCACCAGGGAGAGGGGCAGTCAATATTTACAAAATGGAGATTATTGATTCAGACTCAGAAAAGCCAATTTACAAATACCCCTGATGCAATATTAACGGAATGTGACAATATAAAGAAACAGGTCAGTGTTACAGTTAAGATACCCAGGATAGGGTGTTACACCCACGGCGCCCAGGGCCTCCCCACAGGGTAGCACTGGTTGAATAGGCTGCCCATGGCACCTGTATCTGCAGTAGGGGAGAAAGATCTCACCTCAGTCTATGGCATATCCGCAGGTATCTATGTATCTCTCAATAGAATGCAAAGTATCATGATATTCTATACATATTGGGCCATATTTCAGATACTGTACACTTTTTGTGGTGTAAGTAGTTTGGTAATTATGACAAAGAAATAAAATATAGATTGAGATTTAACAATGATAAATTGATTTTTCAAAACGTGTACAGTAGGAACTAGAGACTTCAAACATTCAACAGTAGGCTTGAATTACAAAATCAATTACATTTTTTCACATCTCTTGTGGAATTTGAGACTAGTGAATTCTATGGTAATGAAATAACATCCACATAGCACCCAAAATAGAGACATCACTACCAATAGCAATGAATTATATATTATATTGGTAAAATAATTCAATGGATAATACATATACTTATTGAATTATAGCTAGGTGAAGTTCATGCATTTCCCTGTTTTATAGTGTGTGACTGCAAGCAGGGTGATTACACCCTATGCTACATGCAGCAGTAGGGCTTTACTCTATAGGTACCATCTGGGTCATAGGCTATGTATAGACCAGTAGGGGTGAAATATCAGTGACTTTTCCAACTTTCAACAGCTGTCAAGCATTTTCCATTAAAGCTATCCTTATTCTGATTTGTGCACTAAATTAGTATTATTTTTCACTAGCAGCTTGGCTATAGATATAAATTATAGACACACTAATCCATTTTCGATGGAACACCCTACCCAGGTGTGCAATCACAGACTACCAGCCATTTAGGTATGTAACAACACAGAGATACATGTACCAACATATGTCAGAGGCAATACCTAGATTTTCAATATACATATAATTTCCAAATCCACAAAAATGGTGTCTTATACCCTAGCATTAATCTCAATACTGTATTGTGTCCCCACCTAGTAGCAAACAAAGAAGGCTCAAGCTTACTGACCCTCATCCCAATGTCAGACATTGCCTAACTGTGGAAAGAAGGTCAGCCTGACTCGGGTCTCACAAAATCGATAAAAGAACCGGCAGAACGGAAAACGGCTTATTGTATAGAGCGTATAGATCTACATAAAAATGTAAAAATGTAGTTGAACCCTGTCCTCGAAAGTGATTTCCTTAACATTTTGTCCCCGTAATTACACTGAGCAGGGCTACCTGATCATAGAGCTGTGCTGGTCATAGAGGTGTGCCAGCTATAAAGGTGCGCAGGTTGTAGAGATTCGGACCCCACCGTACGTGGGGTCCGAAGATCGACCAAATAGTGAGAAATCAGCCAAAATTCAGGCTTTCAGATTCCTTCTAAAATCAAATCATGTCTTCATGAAAAAGGTCAGAAACCTTCATATGGTACATAAAGAGACCATTTAAAGTCATATTGTTGTGATTATATAGGTGTTGACCCCTCTGGTGAGGTGGTTGGTCCTCGGTAAAATTAATACCGATAAATCAGCTATTTTGAAGGCATTTGCTCCCTTAGAATCACATCCCTATACTGCCATAAAAGATCATCAGGACACCTAATCAGGCAGATTAAACCCTTCTGGGGGGTCTCCTCTTTCTATTAACTCCCCTCTATGACCCCACCCCCTAGCCTGCACCAATAGCCATCAGATAACTCCCCCCCTTGCCTCTATATTACCCTATACTGAAATAATGTATTAACATTAGACCTGTCTGATAGTTTGATCCCTTCTTGGGAGCTCCCTGTTCCTGTTAACCACCCTATGACCCCCCTCGACCCCATCCCCACCCTCACCCCAAACTAATGGCCATGAAATAACCCCCCCCCCCCCCACCTATAGGAAATAATGGTTTCTGCATGATTGAAATCATACATTCACAATTGAGATCAACACCTATGCCATCCTTGAGGACAGGTTTTTTTAGGTAATTATCATTTTAAGTTCATCCATATAATTGTCACATGAAAAGAAATTGAACAATGAACTTTCCCATGAAATTCTGATCCTATATGTGCCTGCTGTCTATAAATCAGAGAAAATTATCAAAAACATTATTTTAACTCAGGAAGAAAATGTTTGTTCTAAAGAAATCCCTATTTCTCTCTTTATTCCATTCCCTCCAGGGAGTAATCTCAGAGGCCGGTTAGGTGAATACAATTTTATTTATTTTATTTCACTGATAAGATTACATTATACAGGCTACACACATGTTATAATCTAGTCTAAGGTGCGCCTTTATCACTTTTAAGCTTTTGAGCAATCAAATATGATTAATGTATTGTGTATGTCTATGGTGAAACAAAAGAAAACACATTTAGCCATGTTTGTCAGCCACTGGCTATTGTATCATGTAAACTATAACTAAGCTGAAGGGCATCCTAATCAACTACACCCACCTCCATGCAGTTCAAACAGTAATGTATAAACATGACAATATCACAACATTTCAAATGTGCGACTTCCGACCTGTTTTCTCAGAACGAATCACACTATATGCTACATATAATACATTTGCAGGTTTTGCTTTTCCAAGGAAAAGCATATATGACATACGCTACTTGTAATATGATTTCATTTTTCATTACTACTGGATCATCTAGCTTACTTGATCCTTGCAGAAACAGTATAATTTATGTTTGCGTATATTAGCACAGTGAGACTGGTTTCCATATTTGTTTAGTCTACTTATATCTCCCCGTGTGCGGAACAGTGGTTTGATGGCAGTCCCATTGTTACTAGTGCCACCATTGCTCACACCTTTTTGGATGACATTTATGGTTCCTTCAAACTTTCCATATCCTGGCTTGGTTGCGAATATGATTCGATATACCCAAAAATTATCATCAGCTTTAAATGCAACTGCTGATGAAATGTTATGAAGTTGAAGATGGGAGCACACTTCATGTGATTCCTTCAGTATGCTGTTTATTTCATTGACAAGGAACATTGCCCCTTGGTGAACTAAAGCATTTTTACGATTTACCTTTTCCTCGTGATAACATATACAGTATTCTAGTGGAATTGCAGCATCGAAGCAAGTTCTGTCCTTTGGAATCTCAGATAAAAGACTGATGCCATGGCTTGTTGGAGTCTGTAGAACACCTTTTCCCTCAAGATGTAAAAGGTCCAAAAGTGTTTGGTGTGAATCAAAATGAGTAGTAAGTCTCTTACTGTTAGTTTTCAAGTTTTCAGAAAACTGTGGGTATTTTTGTTTGAACTTTCTTGGCAAAACCACATACATCATGGGTAATTTCCCTTCTGTTCTCCCAACTTCAGAGTCCATAAGGCCACCCCATCTTGCTCCATGATCACCAAATACAAATAATGCAGTATTATTCCAAATGCCTAACTTATCTAGATGTGTAATCAATTCCACATATAGTTGATCTAATCGCCTTGATCTTGCCTGACTATCATGCGCCATGTATGTCAGTGATGTAAGTCCAATGAATGGCTTTTTATTTTGGTATTTTGAGGCAAATTTTGCCATATAACTAGTAATCAGCTTAGACTCTTCCAGTCGTTTCTCACAATCCTGAGAGGTGAAGTTCTTTTCATCTTCTACAGCAAGACTCATGGGCCTGAAGAAATGATCAGCAGGGGGATTTTTAAATCCTTTTGCAATATAGTGAAATGTTCCTATATCTGGCTCATCTTCTGCATATAAGGTTTTATAACCTGCAGCAGAGAAGTTTTTGAAGATCAATGGCCACTCATCAAATGGGCCACTACGGGGTTTGCCTATTTCCTCTACGTGCAGACCTGTAAGAAATGGTACTAAGTTTGGGAAAGTGTTATCACCAACCTTTGTGTACCCTAACAGTTCTGTTGCACTAAGAGTATCCATAAGATATTTCCGTGTTCTCGGTAAATACCTTTTACCAGCTGAATGTGACATAGAGTCTGTTTCAATGAGTAAAACATTCCACGGCTCATCTTTCCTGTTTTTCTTTTTGGTGTTATTTCCTTTGTCTACTATTACAATATGATAATTCCTGTAAGTGAACTCTGTCCCATTTTCACCTTTGTAGCAGGTCACCATTATGAACTCATCTTTTATGTAAGCCCCAGTTTTTGTTGAAAATGTTACCGGTTTGCTGAACTTGATTGAGTTGTCATTACCAATTGGGCGTTCTATTATTTGGTACACACATTTTGTTGTGCTTTTGTATTTCTCTTTCAACAAGGTTTGATTCACCTTAAGGTGGTAGCGCAACATGAATGTCAACTGCCTTGTCCAATTACAGAATGGTACTTTCTCCTTTTCAACAGCTGATAGTATTGCCTTATCCCAAGGGTCAAGCATTGGTATCTTGCAAAGTGGTTCCTCAGCGATATGTTTGATCACATTCCTTTGATTGTGAAGCAGTTTTGCACCATAGAATAGACACAGAATTGTTATAAGTATGGAAGAAAGTACTATTTTCCTTGGTAGTACTGCCATCTGGAAATTGAAAGAAAAAGGTTTTAGTGTTATTAAATTATTAATTATTGATGTACAGTACAGAATATGCTACAGCTTACTTCTATCTACCGTAAATTCCACTGTATAAGGCACCTGCATACTATATATCTTTCACAAGGGCTTTAAGAATATTGTTTAACCAGTAGATGGGGTCTGAAATATCTACTTTAGTACGGTGCTACTACTTTAAACATTGTTGTATATCTCACATCCCTGCAATAGCCTGAGCCTTGAGTTTGTTCAATGTACAACCTGCGGGTTGTACATGCAAGCTCATGGCAATGATCACTTTTCTATTGAAGATGCAGCCACCTCTACTAGTACTGAGATGTTCAAAGTCACACAGGTTGTTACATTAACTCTTAGGGGCCCAGTGGGATAAGGTACCATGAAATGGCATATTTGGCACATCATCTAATAGTCCTATAGGTATAGTGGCCCAAGAGGGCCAAAATAAAATTTCTTTTTTGAAATAAAACTGCTTTTTTTTCTAAATAATCTTTGATATGAAAATTAAAATGGACAAAATGACATGAAAGTTTATTTAAAATTTCGAAATCGCATTACCCTGTCTTAAACGTCTTAAAGGTGGGGGTTTCTTACATAGTTACATAGGATTAAAGAGAAAACCTTCTTTTTTTCCCACGCTGACCATTTAATTAATGGTGTACCTTGAATAGGAAACCTTAAATGGCAAAATACCAAAAGTAAGGAAGGATAACCTCGAGAAAACTATTCTAAAGTATTTTCTCATACAAGGAGGTTGTCTTGAAGGTGAGATCATCTTAAAGGAGGGGTTTTACCGTAAGCCTGTTATCCTTAACCCTGTAGTAGAAAGGGGTATTCTGGGAGGAGGGGGTATTCACAAAGGTCGAAGGAGAGTTCTTGGACAAGAATTCCAGTTGAGAGAATTCAAGGGGGGGGAGGGGATTCCAGAAAAAATATGCCATGGCTGACTTAAGGTATGAGGGTGTTGACTTAGGGTGAATTTGTAGCTGACTTATGGTGAAATGGGCATACCTCCCGAAATCAGTCCTAAACATAATTTAGGAAATTAATTTTTCCCAATTAAGTTATAATTTGCGTAATTTAGACATAAATCCAGGTCACAACACCAATCAACATTGTGTATGAAAGGGACAAAAACTTTGAATCAACTACTCAAGGTGAAATGGGTACCACCTTATAAAATCAGTCCTAAATATAATTTAGGAAATTAATTTTGCTCGATAAAGTGGTGATTTGAGTAATTCAGATACATATCCAGCTCACAAAACTGATTGACATTGTGCATGAATTTTACAGTATGAAAAAAGAATGATAACTAATATGGATGCAGTATATACTTCTAAAACACTCACTTAAAACGGGATGGATACCCTAGGAGGTAGATGTCCTAGGGGGGAGGGATGTTCAGGGGGTAAATGGTAGGGGCTAGATGTCCAGGGGGTACTTGTCCTAGAATCGTATAATTGTGTGGAAAGCCTGACACCCAGTGGGCACAGGACATGGAATCAACATTGATAAATAGTTGTCAATTTTGATTCAATGTTGTTTCAATGTTGATTCAACATTGAACAGAATTCCGTGCCATCTGGGCAAAAGCCGTTCCATGCTGGGTCATTGTCGCGAAATTGGAGCCATGCATATCTCCATTCCCACATGCTATAAAATCGTTAATAATGATGTGCTTACATCTAACAGAATTATGACCATTACTAGGACATGTGCCAAATAACAGTTCAAGCCATGGGCCCGCAGCCTCAAAAGAATGGCTCAATGTTGATCCAATGTTGATTTAATGTTGATTTAACGTTGAACTGAATGCTGTGCCCACCGGGGGTGAGCCGGGAGGTAAAACTGTTGGTCCGGGAGTTTCAAAAAATAAAACATTCTCTCGAAATTTACAGTTTGGGGATAAAAATATTAAGGATCTGCAAAAGTTGTAATAATGATATTATAATCAGCGAAATATCGTGTAACATTATGAGTCAAACACCCACCTCAGAGTGTCACATATGACCTCCAGTGGTCCGTGTCCAGTTGGTCCCCTGGTCGCCAGTAGAAAGGAGCGACAGGACCTCCTCGCCCCTTTTAAATGCCGCTTGTGGGGGACGTGGATGGATCAATGTGTCAAACAATACAATGTTAAAAGCCAAACTCTTACTACCCCTACAGTAAGAAGTAAAGTGGGGATAGGAGTGGTGGTCTGTCCCTTATATATCCCAGCTGCGGCTTTGACTATTAATGTTACCCCTTTAAGGACGGCATACTGCATCAATGCATTATGCTCTTGGTCAACATGATCCATGAATGCAGCCCTGGACAGTAACTCGCTAGTGCTGCATTCAAACATCATGCTGAGTCTAGACGGGGTTGAGACACTCCTGAAGCACCAATGCCGCACTTGTGAGTTACTCGCCAGGGCTGTATCGGTGCATCAGTACGACAAATGTCATATTTTAGCGACATGCCGTCCTTAGAGGGTTACATACATGTCACTGCAGCCGTTTCCACGCCAGACACTTGTGTCCAGAGAGATATGTGTCATTACGATATGGGATCAATACACTAGAGAGCGTCAACGTCGTTTGACAATGCTGTACTCTGAATGTGTGGCATGTATATCCACATGCCGTGAGTGTGGGGTGTATTGTATGATTTTTTTAAAAAGTTTGTTTCCCTTGCCATGCAATATTGCCTAACTTTATAATGGTTTAACGACAGATCTAATTATTCGGACGGAAACACTAGTAAATGTTTCATATCTCCCAACAAGGAAATGCTTTGTCAGGATTTGTTACTTAATGGAGCTCAAACTGAGAAAAATCAAACAAGCATTTACATAAGTCGAATATTGTATCCGCCCTCTTATAATTACAACTTTAAATGCTACTTTCTTTGATAAAAGAATACTAGTGCCAAAGACTACTATGATAAACAGAGATTTGCTTCACCTGTCATACAGTTAATTTGTGATTTATCTATTATACAGTCCTACATAATAATAAGTATATGCGGAGAACCATAATGACATGCCAACCTTGTGAGATAACCCTATTTGAAAATATTTCTTAAATGCATACATTAATTGGTAGTTAATGTTGTTTATAAATTGAATTATGATGGAGTAAGGGGATGGTAATGGGAAATGGTGAAGGGGCCTGGGAAATCGTGTGAAGAGCATTCTCTCTGAATTGCAGATGGTGGATAAATTGGGGGTGCAGAGGGGTCGAAAAGTCGCCGAAATTATGGCACCTAGGTCACAAAGTAGCTTTTTTAGACTATTTATACCATTGCCAATTCTTTCAAAGGGTCGCCAGGTCGCTTCGATTATTGCACCAGGTCGCCAGGTCGCCTGGAAAACAGCCCAGGTCGCCAGGTCGCTTTTGACCCATCTGGAGCCACTGAAGTGGGGTCTGGCCCTGGTCTGGCCTCATGGTAAACGCTAATGAGGCGAACATAGACAATTAATGCACGGTAGTGTTCACTTTTGTGAAGGTGTTTTAGAACCCCTGTCCGCTGGCTGGGCGGTGTGCATGGACACATAGCCAAGGACATATTGACATGGACAACACCATATGTGTATCCATTGCATAAGGAGTATTGATATTTCACAATAAGGTCCTCAAACAGGTGTCAGTTCTGAGTAGGAAACCCATTGTACACAAGTACTTGTCCATTCCATATTATGATATTATAACGTCGTTTTACGTTCTTATATGGTTTATATATTGAGCTAGATTTGGACTAATCAAACAACCATGTTTACTGATATTGAAAAGGGTAAAGTAAAGTTCAAAACACTGATTTATGTATATAAAACTAGTCAATATATTCCATGCCTATAGGCCATTTTATAGTCTGTGATGTCAGATACGTATGCCTACCAAATGATATAATAGAAGGTATACAATGTACAAAGATTCACAACCGTTAGAAATGAATGATTTTTTATTGATATTCAAAAACGTCCAATATTAATTGTTCTAAGATATATGATAGTGGCAAGTTGGCTGGAACTGCGGTGGTTTAGATTAACGTTTAGTTCACAGGTATCTTCTTTTTACAGTATAAAAAGACGTAATTTTGGTTTGGAAACCTCTGACAGTGTATTGATTGCTATAAGATATTGTAACGTTATACATCCATAAATCAATGACCAACGTTGCTTCTTTTCAGAAAGTACACTGTAAAAAAATGTCCGTTGAAATTACAGAGAATCAATGCTAAATTTGACGGTGTATCACCGTAATTGTGATTTACGGTGAGACACTGTAAAGCTTATTATTTTTACATTGAACATCCGTAAACCAGTACAGTGAAACAATGTTTTTTTCATACACGGTGAATCTCACGTTAAAAATTTCACTTCAAGTACCATTTATGATAGGCCGGGAGGACATAAGTATATTGATATATCTAAACATACACATGTCACTAGAGATGGGGATCTTCATATACAATGAGAACTATATCTGCTTCAATTGTAACTCAGATACACCATAGCAAAGCAGAATAAGAGCATAGGCCTACCAGTACCAATGCAATGATACAATAGGACAAAGGATTCCTTAGTAACTAAACATATTGCCTCAATATAACTTTACATTATAGCCCTCTGTCATAATGATATTTTCTAAATTTATAGGACCTGTCGGGTCTTTAGCTGAGAAAACAGTGTTTAGTTAACGATAGGGTACCTTTTTTGTCTGCTAAAGACTCGTACTTTTCATAATAGACCACAAAAGTGGCTTTCAAACACAAATGGCGTTAGGCCACAAAATGCTAAACTCAACAAACTGTATGATTTATAGTAATCTTGATCTAACCATCCCAATATGGTGGCCATAGGATAACAAATGACACACATCCCTATAACCTTGAAAAATCGAGCAGCCAAATCTTATGTCTACATTTGGGCAAATCATGTTGAATAAAACAGAAATGAGAGCCCCTCCCACACTTGTGTTTCCACTGCAGTGTAAAAAATAGATGTACTTTTTACAGATTTGCTCTATAAAATTTAACGCTGATTCACCATTATTTGGAATGCAATGAAGCATCGTATGTATCACCCATTTCACAGTAGATCCTTGTCAAGTGCTAACCTGGTTTGAATTACAATGATTCAACGTAAATTCATCTTCTAATGTCAAATCCCAGAGGGAGCCACATATAGATAGCCCAGGTAACAACAAACGTTAACTGAACCTTAACCAACGTTCACTATGGGTTAAGTATGGGTTAACTGGTTGATGTTAGTTGAGTGACGATGTTTCAACGTTAATTTTACGTTTTTGGAGATAATGTGATTTTAGAAACGTTGGTTTGATTTAAAAAAAAAAAGTTTGCAAACAGACGTTTTCTAGGTAACCTATATCTAAGGGAGTGATCATTTTTTAACAAAAGGGGGGGGGGGGTGGTGGGTTTCCGCGCGGAGCGCACAGAATTGTTTACACCCCCCCCCCCCCAGTCGAGGGGTCAACATTTTTTACCGAAAAATCGGCTCGCGCATGGGCCCTTTGAAGCATAGTAACGCGCGGGCTTTTTGGCTCAAAACAGCTTAAATTATTTTGACCCCCCCCAGAGGAGTCCAAATTTGTTTGCCCCCCCCCGGTCAAGGGGTCCAAATTTTTTTGCCCCCCCCCTATGAAACACCTCAATATACCAACTTTCTCAATGTTATGATTAACCCAATTGTTTGTACTTTTAATAACTAGCTTTGTTGAGTAACGGAAATGGAAGCCGTTAAATTTATTTGGGTAAACTTTTACCCATATAAGTTCGGGTGGCTTCGGAAGGTCTGAAAATCTCTTTGGAATTTTGAATATCTCACTTATCGTTGCTATGTAGGTTATGAGGTCCAGAAATGCAAAATCATAAGCACCTGTATTTACGAAAACATCCACATATTGAGTACCATTAGGAAGGCTCCATAAATGTGTTACTTGTAACTTCAAATCTGATTCTAAGGGAGTGGTAATTATAAAAGTAGAGGGCTTGAACTGCATTAGCAGATCAAAAAACGAGGGCAATGTGTGACACCTAGGGCTCTCAGAAAATGCAACAGTGACATAGGAAGTAGGCTAGGCTTTCAGAATCTGAAAGAATTTTGTATATACCCAAAGATTGAATGTATGATTAAATCACAAATAACCCAGTGCTTGGCTTATATGGGGAAAGAGGGGGAAAAAAGAAGATCCACATTTGTCAAAAACTACTACTCCCCACCCTGAAGAATGGCCCATGGCCTCAGGTGCTAAGACTGTTCTAGGTCTGGTCATTCTTCAGGGGAGAGGAACAGGGTGGACCATAGTGCCTTATTTTTGGACTTAGGCCAAGAAAGAAAGTGGCTGCTGAAGCCATTTCTCAAGATTCTCAGTTTTATTCTCAAAATTGTCCAATGAAAGCTATGCTTAATTTTTTGGCGGGGAAAAAAGTCTTAATGCAGAAGGGTATTTTTTTGGGCTCATAAATTTTGTAATATCTTTGGAAATTTCAAACATTTCAAAAATGTAAGAAGGTAGTGGTCAAGCCCTGGATCTCATGTACATTGTGAATGTGTATTCTCAGCTATAGGACCACATTTGCTTGAGATGTTTGACATTCTCAACTTACACATGTTCTGAAATCACACGGCCAAAAAATGAGGTCCCTGCCTGACGCATTAAACTTTGGTAGTCCTCATTAATAACATCAGTAGAGATGTCGGGAGGGGGGGGTCTAATATGTAAGAGCTGTAGTAGCTATAATCAAGAAACCGCCAGGAACCAAGAGTAAACTAACAATGATCAGAGAGAAAGAACAACAGACACAATAAGTAACAGACAATTGGTACTTTATTTACATATCATACTTCTGGTTACATAAATGTTACAATTGCATACTTGATTTATTCTGCCTATTATTTAAACTGCCTGCTACATCTGGTCACATTTTCTAGTGACAGTCACTGCACTCAATTATAACTTGCAATCTCTTAATTCGCTTGAAACAACATGATTATTTTTAACCATTATTTACAGATATACATAATACAAGTCATCATCTTGATAATTCTGGAATGCATTAATGGGCTTTCTCTGTATGGTTCAGCCTGGGGGCTTTATTTTAGACAATAGGACCCTAGGGAGTTTTCTGAACCAGTGCCCTTGGAGGCCATTGGAGGCCTGAATACCAAACTGATAGGTTTCATACAACTATTCACTACATGTATTTGGTATCCTCAGGACATGAGTATATTTACAACACCAACTATAGTCCATTTACATCAGTCAGGCAGAAAGAGTCTACCGGTACATGCCTATTACCCACTTTCTGATGGTTTCTGTTCACATAATAGTTCAGGGATCCATGAGACTAGCACTAGGACAAGCACTTGGACATCTAATACATCAGAATAACAATTGCTATAAGGTAATACATCACTTTGATCTAAGAACATAAGCCTATCAGTCTAATGATGAAAGTTTCTTCCACAACCAATGCTAGAAAGTATCAAAGAAGTATGGAATATGATACAATAGCATAAATCCCCCAAGTACTTTTTAAAAATTAGAATTTAGACAAAGCTATGGGAAAAACTACTTAATTCAATAAATGAACACAGTCTGATTTGGGACTAAGGATCTATTCCCACAAATAATCCCAGTTCAATTTATATTTCAGTAACACATCTACACTTATTTACTTCACATCAAGAACAGTTGTCATAAATATTCCCACTTACACACTCTAATTCTAAAATTCATATATATTAAACCAACAATGGCAACTCTTCCCTGGTTGGGAAGGGTGGGCTTGCTATATTATTATATCATTCTATACAGCACAATAGTTTCTTGGGTTTATCATATGGTGAAGTTTGACTAGGCAGATTCTAACTAGTTTTCGAAATGAGTTCCAAGTTCTTAGGAAAAATTTAACTGACTTAAACAAAGATCAATATCTATCGCCTTTCTAAGAAGATGTCATCACAACATAAAATTTATCATCCATCGTCACAAGTTCCTTCTTCGGTTTGATTTTAGCCGAAAGAGTTAAGCAATACTTTACATCAAATGCACTATCCATCTTAATATACTTTTACACACACCCAGTCTCGGTGATTTTATACCAGTGAGGGAGTAATCAGTTTAGTCTCATTAATTTATAACTACTTCTAGTGTCTAACCACTTGGTCTACTTTGATCTGATATATGCTAATTCTGATCACGTCCTTTATGCCTTGGCCGTGCCGGTGGCTCCCTCCTTGTGCGTCCGGTCGGCGACCAACGCCTTCCCCAGGTATTCCCTGCGGTAAAGACAATTTGAGGAAGAGGTGTATAGTACTGTTTGTTTAATGCATGGCATATTATTTTGACATGGTCATATTTGGGCAGAAATTACAATTACAAGTTTTACACCAGGTTCGGCTGGCCGTTCTGCCAATTGGGCCCATTTGGAAATGTCTGATGTGTGAATGCGAGGATGGCAGCAACGGGTAAAATCAATATCACGGCTCAGGTTGCAGGTATGCTTGTATCTTTAACTTAAACTTTAAGTTATTAGGTAACACATTTGTGCTAAGAATTAGAAAACACTGACATAGCAATTTTGTCTAAAAGAGGAAAATGTCTTTAACAATTTATGGTAGAACCATATAGACGTGGAGGCTAATTATATATTACATGTGAATGCTTGCTAGGGTCCTCAAATATCGTTTTTTCTTTATGATCAAGAGTCTTAAAAAGGTCATGTTGAATCTTGTTCCCCAACAGAAGTAAATATATTTGAACATCTCTCCCATGTTCCAAAATGTGTATTTCATTTTCAAAACCCTGAAACTAAGTGGACTAAAGTCCTACGTTTCCATGAACTTGAAATTGTAACGAGACCTATTACTGTGTATCGCAAGCGATACGATGAGAGCTTTTAAGCAGATATAATACCACAAAGAGATAGGCAGAAAGGGGAAAAGATTAAGTGGAGAGTTGACTTAGTGGAGATGTGGGTCGCTGGTCTGTTTTTCTTTTATACCCAGGCGTTCACCTGTCCAAAAGTATTTTTAGATTATATTTTCTTTCTGGGATAGTTGAAGTATGGTGTGCTGTCCAAAATTTATCCCAAGGTGTTGACCAATGCATAAAGATTTGAATAAAGTGGTTGACAGGGCAGATTTTAGACGAGCCCCGGATTTATAAGTAGAAAATGTATGAGCAATGCCAGTGTGAGGGTTCAAAGTGAGGGCACATGGTACTCTCACTTAATAACCTTAAAACTAATACATACGATGATTAGGGCTCAAAAATCAATCCTCCTAAAAATGAACCAGGATGTTAACAAAAACCATCTTTGAACTATTTTGGTTGATAAACAAAAATAATTTATACCAAAATGTTGAAATTTCTCTCATTTAGCACAATAATGGTGTCTGGAAATTTCCTTTAAAAAAAAATCAATTTGCAGATGTACCAACTTTATTACAAGATATTAAAACATGAGGTAGAAGTGTTATAAAGTAACTGACCAGTTGTGGACCATGAGTTTCTGCACGGCGAGCAGCGCCTCGTATCGCACGTTGGGATCCTCGTGAGACAAGTGCTGCATCACCAGCTGCTTCCCACCCAGCTGTTCTATCACACTGCGGGGGAGAGAGATACACATTATAGCACACAATCACACTGTGGGGTAAAGACATACATTAATTATTATATAGCACACAGTCACACTGTTGGGTGTAGAGACATCACACTGTGGAGTAAAGGGACATACATTATAAGACACAGTCACACTGTGGGGGAAAGAGACACACATTATATAGCACACAATCACACTGTGGGGGAAAGAGACATACATTATAGCACACAGTCATACTGTGGGGGAGAGAGACACACATTTTACATGTATAGCACACAATCACACTGTGGGGAAAAGAGACACACATTATATAGCACACAATCACACTGTGGGGGAGAGACATATATTATTATATAGCACACAATCACACTGTGGGGGAAAGAGACATACTTTATATAGCACACAATCACACTGTGAGGCAAGAGACATCACACTGTGGGGTAAAGAGACATATGTTATAGCACACGATCACACTGTAGGGTAAAGAGACACACATTATTATATAGCAGTCATACTGTGGGGTAAAGAGACATTATTATATAGCACACAATCACACTTGGGGGAAGCGACATACATTATAGCACAGAGTTACACTGTGGGGGAGAGAGACACACATTATTATACACCACAGTCATATTGTGGGGTATAGAGACACGTTATTATATAGAACAGTCACACTGTGGGGTCTCATCTTTGTATATCAGCATAAATGCAGCCCTGGCGAGTTTCTTACTAGCCTTACAGGTATTAAGTACATGTGGAGTGGTCCTTATAAATTTTTTCATTATTTGTTCCTATAATTGTATGCGATGACAAACTCAAATGTAGAAAAATGTTTCATTAGTTACTTACTGTTTCCCACGTGGGTAGTGACGGACATACTCTCCGATGTCGTGATTGGCCACGGACAGAATCAGTGGGTCGCGACTCGTCTCCAACAGCTTAATTAAAATCCTGAAAATATTGTCGTCAATTATTATCTCAAGATTATCACAGGAATATTCTCTGGTCCATCTGGTCAACAAATGTTCTGGTATTAGAAAATGTTCATCGATTTTTAACTTTTTTCAAAAAACTCTTTTTTTGAGACCACAAATTTCGAATAGCATATTCTTCAAAATATGCATGCATCTCCCCCATTGAGTTCCCCGACGATATTTTTTTAATTGTGTACAAATAACCAAAAGGTTTCTTTCAAGATCTTAATTACCAAGATTCATTTACTCATTGTATATAGTGGTATCTAAACTTTTTTTCAATTCAAAGTTGAACCTACTTGAGTAGTTCGTAGTTCTTCTCGTTAAGGCGAGGAGCGTTCTCCCTCCAGAAGCGGTCAGCCTTGTGCACGGGGCTCCATTCCAAGCGGCCCGACTTCACCTCAGACGAATACTCGTCAAACGAACTGAAACATAGCGAGTAACCATACATAAGATATACATGAAATAATGAAATCTAATAGATATTTTTCTCAGACCTTCCCATGTAATCTATTACATTATTTACATTACATTATTTACACATAAGTCAATATTTGGTACCGTACTACGTTGCAGTAGGTCAGGATATGATTTATTTCTCCAGATTATGATACCATTCCTCTCGCATTTTTGATTGATTTGTTTCACGTTAAAGCATGCGTAATACCCTACAATGCTGCCTCAAGCAATAATTTCAAAAGATACATAAACCCAAATGCCACCATTTATACGTGTATTTGGGGATTTACAACCGTTCTTATACAAATGTACTATTAACTCATGAGAGGATAATAAAATGTACATTAAACACTCTGCTGCCCATACAGGGTTATACCCCCCCCCCCACCTACCTGAGGTCCTGCATGCTGGCCTGTAGGGTACATTAAAACACTCTGCTGCCCATACAGGGCTATACACCCCCTACCTGAGGTCCTGCACGCTGGCCTGTAGGGTACATTAAAACACTCTGCTGCCCATACAGGGTTATACACCTACCTGAGGTCCTGCACGCTGGCCTGTAGGGTACATTAAAACACTCTGCTGCCCATACAGGGTTATACACCTACCTGAGGTCCTGCACGCTGGCCTGTAGGGTACATTAAAACACTCTGCTGCCCATACAGGGTTATACACCTACCTGAGGTCCTGCACGCTGGCCTGTAGGGTACATTAAAACACTCTGCTGCCCATACAGGGTTATACACCTACCTGAGGTCCTGCACGCTGGCCTGTAGGGTACATTAAAACACTATGCTGCTCATACAGGGTTATACCCCCCCCCCCCCCACCTACCTGAGGTCCTGCACGCTGGCCTGTAGGGTACATTAAAACACTCTGCTGCCCATACAGGGTTATACACCTACCTGAGGTCCTGCACGCTGGCCTGTAGGGTACATTAAAACACTCTGCTGCCCATACAGGGTTATACACCTACCTGAGGTCCTGCACGCTGGCCTGTAGGGTACATTAAAACACTCTGCTGCCCATACAGGGTTATACACCTACCTGAGGTCCTGTCCGCTGGCCTGTAGGGTACATTAAAACACTCTGCTGCCCATACAGGGTTATACACCTACCTGAGGTCCTGCACGCTGGCCTGTAGGGTACATTAAAACACTCTGCTGCCCATACAGGGTTATACACCCCCTACCTGAGGTCCTGCACGCTGGCCTGTAGGGTACATTAAAACACCATGCTGCCCATACAGGGTTATAAACCCCCCTACCTGAGGTCCTGCACGCTGGCCTGTAGGGTACATTAAAACACCATGCTGCCCATACAGGGTTATACACCCCCCTACCTGAGGTCCTGCACGCTGGCCTGTAGGGTACATTAAAACACTCTGCTGCCCATACAGGGTTATACACCTACCTGAGGTCCTGCATGCTGGCCTGTAGGGTACATTAAAACACCATGCTGCCCATACAGGGTTATACACCTACCTGAGGTCCTGCACGCTGGCCTGTAGGGTACATTAAAACACTCTGCTGCCCATACAGGGTTATACACCCCCCTACCTGAGGTCCTGTACGCTGGCCTGTAGGGTACATTAAAACACTCTGCTGCCTATACAGGGCTATACACCTACCTGAGGTCCTGCACGCTGGCCTGTAGGGTACATTAAAACACTCTGCTGCCCATACAGGGTTATACACCTACCTGAGGTCCTGCACGCTGGCCTGTAGGGTACATTAAAACACTCTGCTGCCCATACAGGGTTATACACCCCCCTACCTGAGGTCCTGTACGCTGGCCTGTAGGGTACATTAAAACACTCTGCTGCCTATACAGGGCTATACACCTACCTGAGGTCCTGCACGCTGGCCTGTAGGGTACATTAAAACACTCTGCTGCCCATACAGGGTTATACACCCCCCTACCTGAGGTCCTGTACGCTGGCCTGTAGGGTACATTAAAACACTCTGCTGCCTATACAGGGCTATACACCTACCTGAGGTCCTGCACGCTGGCCTGTAGGGTACATTAAAACACTCTGCTGCCCATACAGGGTTATACACCCCCCTACCTGAGGTCCTGCACGCTGGCCTGTAGGGTACTTTAAAACACTCTGCTGCCTATACAGGGCTATACACCTACCTGAGGTCCTGCACGCTGGCCTGTAGGGTCTCACTCAGGTACTTGATATCCTCTGTGATGTCCTCGTCCTCAAACTTCCTCCCCTCCAGGAGCTGTAGCTGTTTGAGCACCTTACACTGCACCATGCTCAGCGCGTGGTCCTGTGTGATCTCACGCTCCGTCGGCTTCTCTAACAGGTTCTGGGGAAAATGGATAGATTTGGTTTAAATTATTTGAGATTCTTTTTATCTATACTGTAAAGTGCTTAATTGGCCGGAGACCTGTCTTGCTGCATATTACATACATTACAAAGAGACTAGTTATAGTATTAGGATGTTGCTGTTCAACTGTAATATACTTATATATTCCCAGGGAGTGCTCATTTTTTAACAACAGGGGGGGGGGGGGTGGGGGGAAAAAATTTGGGCCCCTTGACCGGGGGGGGGGGGGGGTAAAAAATTTAGACCCCTCTTGGGGGGGGGGGTCAAAAAAATTCAACCTGTTTTGAGGGAAAAAGCCAGCGCGTTACTATGCTACAAAGGGGCGGGAATGCGCACAATTTTCGGCATGCGGGGGGGGGGGGGGGGTAAAAAATTTCGACCCCTCTAGGGGGGGAGGGGGGGTGAAAAAATTTCGCACGCTCCGCGCAAAACCTCACCGCCCCCCCCCCCGTTGTTAAAAAATGAGCACTCCCTAATTGTGCTACTTCATTGCAAAACTCTTATCTTACCCTGAATGTAGCGAGGATAATGCGTGTTACTTTCTCTTTTGCAGACTCGCTAAGAATATCAGCCAGGATCGGGATGACGTTGTATCTGAAATACGAATTTATGAATAATAAATATTGGTAATATTTATATCATCAACATCTGATCATATAGGTGCTTTTTTTTAAAGTTCTTTTTTTTACTTTAGCCCACGATTTTCCATACGTTACATCACTCAGGATTTCCCCACAGAAAATTTCAGAGTGAAAATATCTGGCTTCCCTAGACAGGTCCCCCCTCCCCCCAATCTACTCAGGGAGTCACAATAATTTTTGTTGTTGGAATATACACAGATATGAAGCAGAAATACCGCGCACAGCACATAGCGCTGGGGGCAGTTCAATTTAATGGAGCTTTACACCCACACCCTACTCATGGATTTTGTTATATTACTTTTCCCTGGTTCGCGGAATAATAATTAAGATTTTGTGACTTTCCATGACCCATGGAAACCCTGATATTCGCTTAGAAATCTTTCATAATAATCAATGTCAAGAAGTGAGCGTTCTACCCATGCAGGGTAGGGCTTGTTTTGTAGATAGGCGATAATTCAACGCGGGAAGTAGAGAAGTGACCTACTTGTTCATGCGCTGCGTGAGTTCTGGGTTGAAGGTCATACACCAGAGACAGAAGGTCAGCTGGTACTGGATCTGGAAGCCCACCTTCCCCGCCAACACCGAGATCACACTGCAACACCAATGATGCATTATCAATATTAAGGTTAACAGGGATTTTTGCATTGGTGCATCATGACGAACCTTCTGCAGTATCTCAACCCCACAGGGTCGGCATGATGCTTGAATGCAGCACTGGCGAGTTACTATATTGCTATAAACCAATAAACAGCAATTAAAGACACGAAAGATACACAAACACTGTGTTTCCAAAGCGGAATAAGTTAACGAAAAACACTCAAATTGTAATAAAGATATCTTCTATTAATGCCCGGTATAAAAAAAAGAAGGAAAATGGTGATTGTAAGTCCTCATATCGAGACTTATACATGTGTAAAAGAATATGGTTGATTTCTCTTAAATTGATAACCATATACCTCTTTAAAACTCTTTTTTTTTAAATAATATTTTATCTATCAAACAAATTTATCCGTAAGTGACCAGGTTAAGACCTAATGGTTGTACTCACGTACTGATACCGTCCACCCTGAGGAAGGCGTGCCGGTACTTGTCGATACGCAGCATCATCTGGAGGCACCGCGCAACCGTCTGCAGGTACTCGTTATTCTATAAATAGATTACATCTAGAGTTACAAAGAGCATGTCTTTGTTTTATGTCTAGGACCACTGGAATAATTACAATAGGCCACAAAGCAGTTCTAATCAGAATAAATTGTCAAATTCTTTGCTGACTGGATGGAAAATAAGATTTTTAGAATTAATTTTTGTAAATATTTTAATAAACAGAATCAAAGATTGAATAATTCGAACGATTATAAATTCAGAACAGCCTCTCTAGATAATATGCCCAAGTTGTTTTTTTATGTTTTGTTTTAATCAAAAGTGCTATATGAAAATACACCGTAATTGAAGCGAACAAAATATCAGACCCTCTCTGGATGTAAATGATAAAGATACCATTACAGGTGTGATATATATATGTATGTGGTAACTTTTATATTTGGACCCTAAAACGGAAAATATCTTGACGCTAAGAGTGTGAAAATCAAATACAAACACAACCAAAGGCACAACTCAAGTTAATAGAACACATCTAAGCACATCGAGGAACAAGGTAAATACTATTGATGAACAAGTGCGGGACAAGGGTAGCATAGCGCTTTAATGCACTATGCCCTTTTGTCCGACTCCGACTCACTGTCGCCATGATGCATGAATGTAGCCCGCGCGAGTAATTTACTAGAGCTGCATTTATGCATCATGCCGACCCTACAGGGTTTGATACACTCCTAAATGGTCGAGATGATGCACCAGATTGGAGCGAGTTACATGCAGACACTGCATTGGTCAATATGAAGCCTTAAGGTGTCATGCCGTCCTTAAAGGGTTAACCCTTACAAGACGAATGATTGGACCTTAAAGGGTTAACAAACTAACTGAGGCAGTTCAAGTTCACTTAATTGGTCATATTATAGTCAACACACTGGATTATTAAGACAAGTTTATAAACGCCAAGTTTACTATTGTCCATGCATAAGGGACAGACACTTTGTTAAAACGTTGTGTTGTCTTTCTGTGCAGAACCTAATTACGAATTCCTTCAAGCGTTTTAATAAAAAACCTAATTAAATCGATATGATAGAAAATACAATGAGTACCTTGGCCCACCCCCCTCTCCTGTAAAAGATTACCACTCCCTAATTACCTGGTGCATTAAATGTTAAAAGATATATCTACATTTGTATATATAAATTTAGTATATATATATATATGCCCTATATTGCCTGAGATTTCTAATTTCTAATATATACAACACAAGAGGTCCATAGGGACTGGTGAAACCAACTAAAAGTATCCGGGATGACCTCTAAAGGCTGGTATAGCATCTATGTACAGTGCAGAACCGAAATTAAAGGGTTAAGGCGCTAGAAGATTACAAAGTTCCCCTAAGACAAATGCGAATAAGTGCCACCTGTGTGTATATTGTATATCTTGTCATGGTATTCAATACAGAATTACTCGCCCTTCGGCGGGTGCATACCGTGTATATATACATTGCGTGCTATAGACGGGAGCTGGCCGGTGTGGCAGTGACAGAGCTGTCTGATGTACCACATATCTCCCCTTACAGAACTATGTAGGACAGAACCCTGTGTTTCTCAACCTGATCAGTGCAGACATGGCGTAGTATTTTCAGATAATTCTATTATTACCATAACCCTAACCATTGGCAGGCACAAGAATAGGCCGACAACTCATACCATGCCACTATGGTAACCATGGGTTGGTACAGTAATACATCTACTACCATGTTGTTACCATAGTAACCATGGTAACCATAGGTAGGCATAGTTACACATACCCTACCATGTTGTTACCATAGTAACGATGGGCAGCCACAGTAATACCATGCGGTAACCATGGGTAACTACAGTAATACATCTACCACCATGTTGTTACTATAGCAACCATGGGTATGCATAGTAATACACCATTATCTATGCGGTTGCCATGGTAACCATGGGTAGGCACAGTAATACATCAAGGTTACCATGGTAAACGGGTGGGCACAGTGTTACACCCTTTACCATCTGGTTAACATGGTTACCATGTGTAGGCACCGTAACAGCGGTTAGGGCGTCATACGACACTCCCCTACCATGCGGTTGCCATGGTAACCATAAGGTCAACACAATAACACATATCGTTACCATAGTAACCACGGTTAGACAGTGTACCACATCCCCTACAATGCGGTTACCATGGTAACCGTAGGTAAGTACAGTAACACATGCCGTTACCATAGTAACCACGGTTAGACAGTGTACCACATCCCCTACCATGCGGTTACCATGGTAACCATAGGTAAGTACAGTAACACATGCCGTTACCATAGTAACCACGGTTAGACAGTGTACCACATCCCCTACCATGCGGTTACCATGGTAACCATAGGTAAGCACAGTAACACATGCCGTTCCCATAGTAACCATGGTCAGACAGTGTACCACCTCCCTACCATGCGGTTACCATGGTAACCATAGGTAAGTACAGTAACACATGCCGTTACCATAGTAACCATGGTTAGACAGTGTACCACATCCCCTACCATGCGGTTACCATAGTTACAGTACAACCAGCTAGTGTGGTGGAGGTCATTCTGGGGCTGAAGGCGGGTGACAAGTTGGCTACTTACAGGGACTGCTGCTACTTCAGGAGAGGGCACCTCGAACTGAGACGCAGACCAGCGACAATAAGATAATATGTACAACACACAAGAGGGGTCTACGCGAAGTCACCGTTGTACCACCATTTCTTAAGTTTTGTTTAGGATTTTTCTTTTAATCAAAAAAAAAAGTTTTAAAAAAATTAATGAATTTTTTTTTTTTTTTTTTTTTAACATCATTCATGAGTACATAAATGGTCCTCTATGTAGAAAGTCAAAGATAAATTCACATAACGCTATGATAATACAAATGGTGTTAGCTTGGTGGCAGAACAGTGCCTTCTGAGTGACCCAAACTCACAGAACGCCCCTACACTTCTACACACACAAAGCGCACTTACATTATATGACCCAGGATACGTTTTCTATGACACACAGTTTGACATCAGTTCATACAACACTCACAGAACTATGTGGATGCCTATAGCAGGTGCTTCTACATAACTTTTAAGTGCAGTAGTGACAGTTTTTGTTTTTTCTACCGTTGTATTTAAAGAGTAAACAAATTGTATACTTGTGGTGAAACATAAAATGATTGAAATTGTCGCGCGTGTTCTTACGAAATAGTGATGCTCAAATGAGTTTTTTTCAAATCTATGCATGTATTTCCTTTTGCAATCTGAAATTATCTTCACAGTCAAATCATAAAAGACATGCTCTAAATCTGGGACGACGATCCTATTTAAACAAGAACACTTCTAGAAATTAAAAGTCATAAAAAAAGACATCGACACATATCTAAATTTACTGCATCACTAAACCATCTTTCCTTAATACATACAATATCAATGTACACTATTTTAACACTGCTATTGTCCTAATTGAATACAAAAAGACTATTTTGGGGGGTAGACATAGAATATTAACGTGCCGACTAATCTAGACTTACGGGAGATTTGAGCTGGTCCTTAAGCCAGGTGAGGTAGTACTGCAGGTCTGCTCCCTCCATCGGCTCCTTACTCCAGCACGCGATCTTAGCCAGGATGCGACCCGTCTGGGGGGAGCAAAGAAATATATTCATAAAAAATCATGAAGAAGTGGTATTAATTGCTTCGAAACGTCAATCATAATAAATATACGACAAAACTGTTCTACCTCCAAGGAAACTCACTGGACTTTGTAAAACTCAAGAAATTAATGTCATATGAATTAAATTTGACGGTCTGATTTTGTATGATTTTATCAACAAAAAGTATTTATACTGAATTCATTTTTATTTTATTGGTCTGTATTTGGTTTTGATATTTGTGCCACCCATCTCAGTCTATCGTCAGTCCACTCTATTTCATGTGTGGTCTGAACTTAGGGAGTGGGTATTTTCAACAATAATGGATAGGGTGGAAATTCACCTTTTTTTATCGAGTGTTACTCAACATGTAAATATCGTATTCGACGTAATAAACGCCTGGGCGCTTATAACATTATTTTATTGACATTTCAGTGGTACTTAATTAAAAGAGTTTAACTGCTTCGAAATCGTGAAAATGCGGGCATTTTCTAGTCTGACAAAGGCCCCATAAAGGGAGTGGGCGCCTTTTAGGGGGAGGGCGCTTATTACGTTGAATACGATAGGTGTGGGCTGTGATTATGAAGGGGAGGGAGAGGAAGCTGGTCATACTAGAGCCTACATCTTCAGACGAATTGTTATTACAATTGATAAACATATTTTTTCTTTCATGAGTATCCGTACCTGGTTCTCTATGAAGGGGTCTGGCCGGTTCAGCATGTTCAGGAAGGGCGTCCACACGGACTCCTTATGCTTCCGTGCGTAATCACGGAAAATCTCCACGCGGGACTTATCCTCCTGAAATTAAAAAAACAAAACAGTTGTTTATTTAGTATTATATTTGGTACAATAAGAATTCAAAGTTTATACGTATATGGAGAATGACACGTTCCGCCATAGCAGTCAGTAGGAAAAATATAGACAGGATATTATAGATCTATAGTTACTTCAACTTTTTAGCGACGCATGTCGCATAAAGAAGCCATTTGTCGCCATCGTGTAACTTGCCGATGCGGGCTTCGGGAGTGTCTCAACCCCACAGAGTCATCATGGTGCTTGAATGCAGCACTGGAGAGTTACCTGCTAGGGCTGCATTCATGCATCATGACGACAAAGGGAATGATGCATTAAAGCATTATGCCTCCCCTAAACAGTTAAACGAGCTAGAGTTACTGACCTGGAGCATGTCGTCGATCATGGTGAGGATGTACTGCACGGTCTGGTCCTTAGCGATGTGCCCCATCAGGTTGAGGAACGTCTTGGCGCACTGATGGGCGCGCTCCCGCAGCAGGTGAGCGCGCTGCTCCGGGGTTGAGTTGTCCAGGTGGGTGATGAAGTCATAGTCCTCCTGTGAGATCATCTGTCCCCTACAAAGGTGTTTGAAATCATTAATATGGCCTTATCTACATTTATTACTAAAGATTCAAGATGATTTTGGTGACATGACTGACTACCAAAACTGCTTGATATATATAGCATTAGAATATTTTTACTTATATTTTCTTACATTTTTTGATAGTTGAAAAAAAATTCCTTGGCACTGTGGGGTATATATTCATGTGTTCTGTCCACCCTGGGAATACAGTCTATGTATTCTATCATGTATCATCACTTTATTTGCATGAATTAATATCCTCCAAAACCTGACTCATCTCCAGCTTTTCTATTCTCTGGTCGGTATGAGGTAAGGCCCTCTTCATACATTAATGCAGCCTCTATGTAATATTTGTATTGGTCATTTCTGAAGAAAGGCCTTGATTGCTGTGTACTTACTGCAGGTAGGACTGCCAGTTGACGCGGTTGGCGCGGACTTCATGAGCACGCTGCTGTAGCGGGCTCGTAGCCACATGGACGCCTGAAATATACAGTATGACGTTACGTTAGTATTATTGGGTATATATAATATAACATTTATGCCGAGGGGCTACATGATGCGCTCCTGCGTGATGCACTCCCAATCTTGGCGCCCCTATCTGAGGCGCACCGAGTGACCCAGGGGTACCCTCAAGTGGTTGGCGTGGGGAAAGCCCACAGGGGAGTGGGACAGCCTGGCACACTCACAGTAAACATACTGGAGGAGTGGTGACAGGTGTCCAGAGTGTTCCTCCTCTCCTGTCACACAGCCCCCCCCCCCCCCCCCCGCAGGGTGGATGGGTGACAGGAGGACCAGTCTATTTATAGACTGATGGACGACTCCTGGCTCTCAGCCTGACAGGGCTGAGAGCTATAAATACCCTTTGGATTCCTCCAGAGGGTGTCTTATCAACCCAGGAGCCGGGAGCCATGCTGGAGGAACTAGCTTTCCTATTCATCACTAGGCATATTCCAGGTAGCGTAACAATTCCACCCCCCCCCCTAAAAAAAATGAAATAAAAACAGGAAAAAACACAAAAACAGACAGGTTCAGTGTCCCTCCAGTTCAATCGTTGCCTGCATCCCACTCCATCCAGTTATATCAACTGATACGTTAATATTTAAGAAGATGATGGGTGATACAGAAACATATGAATCGCTATCAGAACTTATCATCTTCTCCATTCACCCCCTAAAGTTTTCATTTAAAAATCCACATGTAAGGAGTAATGAAACAATAGTCAATATCCACTATGTGTCCACTATGTGTCAATACTGGTAGTAACTTTCCAAGACTGGTTGTGGGTAGATTGGGATGGCAGTGCTCTCAGAGGATACGGTATTACAGATAGTTGTTGGCTGAGCCTGGGGATGGGCGTGGCTTCATTCTGTCCATCTATTGCCTGTGAACTTGAGTGCCCTTCTCTTGTCAACCCTGGTTCAAAGATAGGCCTATATGATATGAGAACCTACTCCCGGGGACCTACTCTACCAGTAATTATTTTCAATCCAATTATATAGGGATAGGCCCTACCGGTATTATAAATGATGATATCCAATGCCGATGGTAGGCTATTGAATAGGGATGGGCGCCGCGCGTCCGCGCTGGCCGTCACTGTATCTGCCACCATAGTAAACTAACATTTTTCTAAAAACTCATTTCGGGTACTAATAGTTCTTTGAAAATTATGAAAACTTTACACCTAGTGCAGAATCGTTCAAGGAATCCGATTTTCTTGGTCTCATTCTTGTGAAATGAATTTTAAGGTTAGTTTGAGGTGCGTTTCACGGGTGTCGCGGTCTCAATAGTAGCGCGGATTTTACACTGCTACCCTGCAGCAACAGCTTTTTTTGAGCTAATTTTCGGCCAATCAGCATCCAGTAAAATCTGAAGTCCTTAAAGAATGTGTCTACTTCCGGAATCAACAGAAAACAGCTGGAAAATCGAACAAGGTGGGTGCAATTCATGGATTTCAATTTTGTGAAGTGATTTTGTCAATGTAAAATATTTTTCTTACTGTCCTAAACCCCCACCAATTTGATGATAAATGTGTTTACTAACAGATTACAGTGGTTACAGTAATGTATGAGGTCGCTGAAAGTAGCTAAAAGTAGTTTTCTATGGGGAGGTTGCCCGAAATTGTAGGCCAGCCAGGTAGCCATTGTAGCAGGGTAGAGGGGGAGGGGCACAGGCTGAGGGAGGTGAAGTGAAAACTCATGTACACTCGTTTTACTCTGGAACTATGCTATTAAACCTACATATTGTTGTTGGTAAATGTATATGCTATCAATTTGTTGTAGTTATATTTATGTAGGGCATTGTATCAGGTCGCTCAGAGCGATTTTCTGAGGGCAGGTTGACAAATTATACTACCTGCTATGCCTATGGCCGCCATTGCACCACTGAAGTGAAGGGGGAGGCCTAGGGAGGTTAATATAAATTGATGTTGAATCGTTTTTCTTTGGAACTTTGCCATCAAACCTACATATTATTTAAGTAAAATATGTTTCCTATCAATTTCTCATGGTTATATTAATATAGGGCAGTGTGCCTGGTCGCTCATAGCCATTTTCTGATGCCATGTTGACAAATTAGACTAGCTACCTGCTATGGCCGCCATTGCACTACTGAGGGGGAGAGATTGAGTAGCTGGCCGGGGGGGCGGGGGGTATAAATTCATGTAGAATCGTTTTACTTAAGATCTTTGCTGTTAAACCTATATGTTATTGTAGGGAAATATGTTTCCTATCAATTTCTCATGGTTAGGGAGTGATCAACAGGGGGGTTTGGGTTTTGAGCCAAAAAGCCTGCGCGTTACTATGCTTCAAAGGGCCCGCGCGCGAGCCGATTTTCGACCCTAAGGGGGGGGGGGGTAAAAAACTTTGATCCCTTGACCGGGGGGGTAAAAAATTTCGCACGCTCCGCGCGGAAACCCATCCCCCCCCCCCTGTTGTTAAAAAATGATCACTCCCTTATATTAATGTAGGGCAGTGTGCCTAGTCGCTCAGAGCTGTATTCTGATAGTAGGTTGTAGGGATAGCATAGGTAGGTGCTTTGATAACTCTGCCATGGGCGGGTAGAAAAGCTGGCAGAGGTGTGATAAGGTTTTGGTTGGAAGCATGACGGCTTCTGTATTTCCGCATCGGCGGGAATCGGCAATATCGGGCACTAATTTGCTGTCCCTTATATGTATTTATGGCTAATCTTAAAGCTATGATGTTAAACTAACCCCTAGTGAAATCGGTGAGAAAAAATAACCCAAATTAACTGAGCTAGACTAAGTTAAAGTCGGAGGTAAATTTGAAAGTTGCATAAAAGTAGTAGACTTTAGAGCACATGAAAAATCTCAAGACGCACATACACCTTGCACATTAATGTACATGTGTACCAAACTTCAAGCATGTGCGACTTGACGCAGTGACATTTTGAGTTGGATCAAAATTTCATACTTTTATTTTACAAGGACGAGGGTGCGGGGGACAGCCCCCAGGTGTTACCTGGGCGGCACCAAAGGCACCAGGTGCCGCCCAGGTAACACCTGAGGGTCGGCCCCCGCACCCTGGGGGCTCTCCCGGTGGGGTAGGTAGTGTTAAATCAACATCACAAAAACTGAACTAGGTGTTCTACCATATCTATATTGGAACTAGGCTAATTATTTCGAGCACTAATCACCTTGTAAATTCGGTTCTAGGTTAGGTACAGACTTCATTCCAAAAGTTTTCAAAAGGTCTACTTGAGTTTTATCAGATGGGATGAAAAAAGTCGTAATATTTTTTTAATCTATTTTTTATCAAAGTACCTAGGCCATAGGGCTGCACACTCAAGTCGAGTCTACTGTGTTATATTTAAGGGCTATGTACAATGATTAACCAGCTGCCAATTAAGTTATCTTGTGTAGAAATGCCCACTGATTCAGCATATGCATGTAATTATTGGCTGTGTGTATATCTTACGACTAATGACTACCCCAACTAAATTTCAGATCCACCACAAAAGGCGACTTCAGCATGTCCATGTCATTGGCTACCTGTCCAGACAGTGATGATGAGACGCAGATAGAAAGCACACTGAACCGGCGGATAACCACACAATACTCTCAATCCATAGACGTCCCAGTCCAGGTAACCATACAGTATTTTCCATTGCCAAATCCTTGGCTATAACCCACATATAAACTACACCTAGACTTTGAGAAAATTGTATAAGCCGTACTTGGGTACTGAGAATTGCTAATGCTGTAGTGAAGTATAAAATCTTGTGTGTATGAGCAACTAACTTTAGAACATGCACTTTCAGTACTATATATCATTATTCTAGCTCATTCTAATACATGTTTGGTTCCAGTACCTTGAAGACTGTGAAGACGGTCAACGCTGGTTGTTGGACTACGAATCGGACTCACAAGACTGTGAAGACGCTCAACGCTGCCCGTCGGACTACGAATCGGACTCACAAGACTGTGAAGACGCTCAACGCTGGCCGTCGGACTACGAATCAGACTCACAAGACTGTGAAGACGCTCAACGCTGGCCGTCGGACTACGAATCGGACTCACAGGAGGTTCTCGCTAATTGCACAACTGACTACGCATTGACAAACGTAAGTGTGTTAACATTGTATTAACATTGGTGAGATTTCCTATTAATTCAGGCCCAGAAATTAACCCGCATGATTTGTCCAGATCCATTTAGAAAATAGGGGTACCGTAAAACCCCTCCTCTAAGACGACCCTGTTGGGCGCTATTCACCAATCGGCGCAGAACGCCAATATTGACATTCTGCGCAGCGCAATTTGAAAATAGATATGACATAAATCATAGTACTTTCATTTGAAAATAGCACATAATCAATATCACTCAACCTTTTTCAATACGCATTGGTTTACAGCAGCCAACCGACTCGGACGATGCGCAGCAGTGGTTCTCGGAGGAAGAGTCTGGCGAGATTCTGATAGACACCCCACGTAGAACAGCCCCAAGCAAGGTAAGCTAAGTTAATTAATAATCCCTAAAGGGAAGCATAGCGATGTAATACTCTTTGTCATAAAGATGCCTGAATGCAGCCCAGGTGAGTAAATTTCCAGGGCTCGATTCATGTATTATGCCAAACTTTTGTGATTTATCAACCCCACAGGTTCGACATGATCAATACTTGGATGCCATAGACACAAATTTCTCACCATATTTCAATACATTATGTTGGCAAATGGGTATAACGTTTTCTTTTCTGGATGGCTTATCTTTAAAAGGCATTATTTGCTGGCATGATGCACCAACGCAGCCCTGGCGAGCAACTTGTCAGTGCTGCATTGGTGCATCATGCCGACACTCCGAGCGTGTATGAATGCAGTTACTCGCGAGGGCTACATTCATGCAGCACAATAACAAAGAAATAATCCAATAACACATTCTGCCCTCCTTAAAGTGGCTATATCCGTTTTATACCAAATTCTATATCCTAACCAAAGATGTTTCCAAGACTGAAAACGTATACTACTAGTGCTCTGTAGATACTTTAAGGCATCTCCTGTGTACTTAAATGTATTGTGCCAAGGCATTCTCACAGTTTATATCCTACTTTTACTATAACTCATGTTGTTTTATGATTATATTCTACAGCGCCCGAAAAAGCGAGCCGTACCTAAACACAACAGATCATCATCCTCAAGCGAGTCAGATTCGGATGAACCGGTCTATAAGAAGCCATCAATATTTCAGGTAGGTTGCTAGACATTCTTTATGCCATTCATTCTGTTTAATCATGTTAAAGGTCCTACATGGTTTCCTTCATCCCATCCTAGTAATTTATTAATGTAGTCAACCTCTTAAGTGCGCTTAATTTAAAAAAATATTGTTATTGTTGTTGTAATCCCAGTATTATTTTGTTTGCCTAATTCAATTGACATGCTTAATTAACTAACTTGCTCTATTTGGTTATTTGATGTTGTGTTTATGTGTTTTCCCTTTTGGAATCTGTTTATTTGTAATACAAGTCTAGTACACTTCTTATTTATTAACCATATAGCTTATTACTCACGAATTCAAAGAAAAGTTCTGTTCTGTTGTAAATAACAAAAATGCATTTCTTGTTTTTTTGCTGCTTTTGATTTCTGAGTGAACCTTTAATGTATGTTTCTCATTTAGGATGGGTTGGTTTGAACTGTAATTGATTTCTTACTTTTTTTTGCCTTTAACATAGTGGCTCATAGTTTAAAACTGGTTAAATTTGTTCAAAAATAGGCTACTCAAACTAAAGATATATATTCAAAGTATACATTAAAGGTTCACTTAACTGCTTGGTAGTTTATTTATTTTTTGCTTTTGTTTTGTCCCTTTTTCCCTTCCCTTGTAGAATCTAGACACTGACTCTCTTGACATTGACCCTGAGGAAACTCAGAACGTACTTGTACTAGACACACAATCCTCCCCTGAGTTCTAAAGCACATACCCCCTAACACCTGAGCTTGGACACCAAACGCTAACCTACCCGAACTGACAGCATTCCAACCTTTTGCACTATGATATAACATTTTCAGGATAACATCTTTAACACAGTTAATATCAAATGACAACCATGTTGACCAATGAAGCAGTTGGTCTGCACTTTGCAGCTAACAAAAACAACCTTCCGAGCACGGTTCAGTATGTTTTATCAGCCTGTGACCCAGCTCTGCCACCACCAGGAGACGCTGCATTGCGGAAGAACATAAAAGCGAACAAGGCCAAAATAGCACAGCTACGCAAGAATAGGAAACTTCCAGCTGATGAAGAGAAGTATCAAAATCACCTGAAAAGCCCCTTCAAGATACCAGGCAGAAATTTCCAGCATTCTAGGTCTACAGATCGGCAAGCGCTAATTGCAAGTGTTCCAGAATCAGCACAAGAGATTGTGATATGTACATTAACAGAAGAAATCACTAATGCAACTAGATCTGTGATGGCTCTTCAAGACGTCAATTCTTCACTCCAAGATGCAAACACATCTATCCAAGAGGAGAATGCAGACCTGCGCAGTGATCTACACAAAACACAGCAGGTTTTGACAAAGAAGAAGGAACAAGTTGACTCAAAAAATCAACTTCTCAAATGTGCGCGATCAGATGTTGCACACCAGAAGAAGAGGTTGGCGAGGAAGGAGGTCAAGTCCAAAGAGGAAGTCAACAGCAACCAACACCAGAAGGACAAACAGATAAGTGATCTTCAAGCAGAAGTTGAAAAACTCAAAGGACAAGTCATTGAACTCGGAGACTTGGTCAAACATCTGAAAGATCGCGAGCAGTCACTTCTGGACGTCATAACATCACTGGAGGACGAAGAGGTCGTGACATACGACATCTCAAAGCAGGAGTTCACCCCTGAGATGCAGAATGGCGTGATCAGGATGCTAAAGGCCCACGTTCCAGCATCACAGTTAGGGGAAGCCTTTACAGCCGCTTTGGCAGTGGCAAACAAGAGGCCCTCAAGAGTTCCCTCTCGGCGTACCATTGGCCGAATCAACATCCAAATGCTGGAGGTAGCGAAACAACAGCTTGCTGAGGAACTTATCAACGCCCCAGACCTCTCAGTTGGATCGGATGAAACATCAAAGTACGGGACCAAGTACGGGGTATTCAACATCTTTACTGATGATGGAACCCCATATGTACTTGGTCTGCGGGAAATGGCGACAAAGTCAGCACAGGACACGCTTGATGTGTTCAAGGATATCCTCTTTGACATCGATAGGACCTTGTACGACAGTGATTTGAACACACAAACGCTGCTCTATAACATCAGGAACACCATGTCAGACCGGGCAGCGACAGAAATCAAATTCAACAGGCTGCTCGAACAGTACAGAGCAGAGGTATGCCCCCTTGTAGTAACCAACTGGCAGGAGATTTCCGTTGGTGCACAGAAGGACCTTATTCGTATGAATAACTTCTTCTGTGGCCTCCACACACTGGTGCACATTGCTGAAGTGTGTGGTTCAGCACTCAGTCAAGTTGAGGAAGCACACTTTGGAAAAGGGAAAGTGCCCGTCTACTCTTTCCGGAAAGGCAACGAGTCAGGGTGTGTAAGGACCGTCCGGACAACATGTGATGCGTTTGCACATGGCGGAAAAGCACAGACCAGTGCTCATGATAGACTGGTGTCCCACCTTGTCGACTTCCTTCCGGCCAACAACTACAGGACTCTACCACTTACTCCATTCCGCGGGAACCGTTTCAACATAATATTCCACAACGCTTCTACTATCTATCTCCTTCATCAAGAGATGATCACCTTTCTCCGAGGAGACGGTACCAACAAATGGGTGCTCTTTGACCTCAGCGAGCCGTTCTTCATTGCTGGGGTCAGAGCTCTGGGGCTTGTCAACAAGTTCATCACCACTCCACTGTGGAAAGTCATCGAGAGAAAAGACATTCTGATCACGGATCTTCATCATTGGATCGGATGTCTGCTCGCCTTCATCGACAACGCCATTGCTGATCTTGACAGTTTTATCCTTGGTCACCTTCCTCCTATTCTGATGGCTAACGAGGACAGCGCTCTGCGTAAACTGGTCGAGCCATCAGAAGAGTACGACACCGACACAAAGGTAATCTTGGCTGTAGTTCTGCCAGCCATAGCTAAGCTACTGAAAGAGCACTTTGAGGCCTTTCTAAAAGCAGATTCAGAGCTTGTCAACGCCACTGAGGAATTCAAGGCTGTGACAAAAGGTGTGCCAAAACACAACAAGCATTGTGAGGCAAACTTCGCATACTTAGACCAGCTACAGAAGTGGAAACCAAACATTACGTCGCTCGCAGCAGAAGCGTACGTTATGTTTGTGTACAACAAGACTGGAGACTGGCTCGCTAAGAAGGATGAGTGCCAACAGAAGGCTATCCTGCTTAAGGCGCGCCGGAATGTGGCAGCAACGCACGCCTTGTTCAAACAGCGACAAGCCGAGATAAAGAGACGGAAGCAGGAGATAGTGCGAGCTAAGTTGGCCAAAGCTGTGCAAAAGGAACAGAGAGAAGTTGAAACCAGACTTGTTCAAACAAACCAAATGATCAACTGGGGGTTGTGGCAGACAACAGAGCAGGTGGACAGAGTGCTGAACCCTCTCACGTTAGCCCAAAAGATAACGGCTCTAAAGGTTCAGATCAGGTTCAGGAGGTCTGTGCTTGGGCAAAAGCCTTCAGTCAAACGGCTCTTTGCATTCTCAGAGGGGGGGGTTGACCTGACTGTTGACGAAATGACTGACAATGTTAAGGCCCTCATCACAGATGCCTACACACCCGCGGATGACAGCCAGAATGACCTACTCATGGGCAAGCATGTCCGACACACCTTCAAAGATGGCCCTTACATTGGCCGTGTTATATCAAGAGTATGTTTAACTCGTTACACCATCCTAAGCACATAACAATATAACAACACATTCAGTTTTGTTTCTCTAATCCCCTATGTTAATTATCTCATATTGAAATTAGATTGTGTTCCTGTGATGCATTTGTCTTTTGCATGCTAAGAATTTGAACAGAATTCTTATAAGAAAATGTTACTTTCTGCCATAATCTCTTATTGTCCAGGGAGAGCTTTCTAAGATTATAATTATCATCATGCACTGCACTAATTTTATACAGCTATGGCTTTTCAAGTTAACTCCTTTCTCAGAATACCTACCTACATAATTGTATATTTTAACTGACCTTTTTATGGATATTAGGACTAATAATGAATTTGATCAGACATGCCATTGTACCAGTTACTAAATCTTATGTTTAACCATTGTTGCAGGTTCCGGGCTTCCCGGAATGGTACAACATTGTGTACGAGTCAGATAAGCACACGGTGTACAGCTACGATCTTCTGGTGGACATCGCTGCCGGAGACCTAGAAGTTCTCGAGGATACTGCCCCTACCTGCCAGGTGAGCCTTGTGCCCTTAACTTAACTAATTCCATGTGACTGGCCTACTTTTATATGAATTATTTCTTAAAAAATGCGGGGGGGGCCCCCTCTTTAAATTTACCATTGTTCTATATTCATTTTCAGATTCACAGATTTAAAAGCTATATGAAATATATCATCCATTTGTGATGATCATCATGAATGCAGCCCTGGACAGTAACTCGTCAGCGCTGCATTCATGCATCAGGCTGATAATATTAGGCGGTCTGTTCATACATCCCCAAAGGGGCATCATGATGAAATAATGCAGTGCTAGCCATCACCATGCATTATAGCATCATGGCATCCAATGTGGCTTTAAGGTATACATCATTTCTTATGATTTTATTCTTGGGCTTTGTAGATGTACAGAAACACTGCTACTACAGACAAGGACGGGGAGGAGAACCAGACTCCAGCACGCCGTTGTCACTGCAAATAGCATCTGTATTTGCGGAGTGTCTGTAACTTGTCCTGTAAGTCGCGGTCATATAATAGCGTCTGTATCAGCTGGTCTGTAACTTGTCCTGTAAGTCGCGGACATATAATAGCGTCTGTATCAGCTGGTCTGTAACTTGTCCTGTAAGTCGCGGACATATAATAGCGTCTGTATCAGCTGGTCTGTAACTTGTCCTGTAAGTCGCGGACATATAATAGCGTCTGTATCAGCTGGTCTGTAACTTGTCCTGTAAGTCGCGGACATATAAAAGCGTCTGTATCAGCTGATCTGTAACTTGTCCTGTAAGTCATGGTCATATAATAGCGTCTGTATCAGCTGGTCTGTTACTTGTCCTGTAAGTCGCGGTCATATAATAGCGTCTGTATCAGCTGGTCTGTAACTTGTCCTGTAAGTCGAGGTCATATAATAGCGTCTGTATCAGCTGGTCTGTAACTTGTCCTGTAAGTCGCGGTCATATAATAGCGTCTGTATCAGCTTGTCTGTAAGCTCACTTGTCCTGTAAGTCGCGGTCATATAATAGCGTCTGTATCAGCTGGTCTGTAACTTGTCCTGTAAGTCGCGGACATATAAAAGCGTCTGTATCAGCTGGTCTGTAACTTGTCCTGTAAGTCGCGGTCATATAATAGCGTCTGTATCAGCTGGTCTGTAACTTGTCCTGTAAGTCGCGGTCATATAATAGCGTCTGTATCAGCTGGTCTGTAACTTGTCCTGTAAGTCGAGGTCATATAATAGCGTCTGTATCAGCTGGTCTGTAACTTGTCCTGTAAGTCGCGCGCATATAATAGCGTCTGTATCAGCTTGTCTGTAAGCTCACTTGTCTTGTAAGGCGAGGTCATAATAGCGTCTATAACAGCTGGTCTGTAATCACGCTTCTCCAGTAAGTCACAGTCAAATGATTGCGGCTATGAAGTCATTGTTTTGTAAATTGAAGACTAGAAATGTATAGTTATAACATGATGTAATGGTAATATTACACATGTGATAAAAGTGTATAAGACAGAAGTGTAGTATTGTCTAATCTGTCTGAGAAATGTTACTAGCATTACTGGTAGATAAAAAATGTTAAAAATCTGACAAAGAGACTAAAGTATATGTTACTGCCTGAAGGGAACTTGTTGGCGTATGCTGAGCTGTTGATGTTCATCTAACTAAATGTAAAGGTTAATATAATGTCATGGCTTAAAAATGAGTCCACATATAAGAGGTGTATTGTGATTTTGTGAAGGCACTGCCACATGATTATTGGTGTATAGTGAGAGCTAGTCTAGAGGCTACTATGGTTCACAAGTGTATATTGTTGGTGCTGTACATACTAGTTGGATATTTTTGAAAAAAGCGTATCCTCAAATATGTAGATGTCGTGATTTAATGAAGATTGTCTCTATATGAATAAATTAGTATAAAAATATTGTTTGATATATTTTGTGTGGACTTTTCTCTTATGAACATGCATATACATCTTTGGGCACACTTATCTGGCATCTTCTCAATCTAAAAAAATCTGATATATAGAGACTATCGATAGGCAAGGCTGTAATTTTTTCGAGAAAAAGAAATCAGTCCTTATTTTTATCTATTAATCAATCATGAAAATCCTAATTCAAGACCAAGTGATAGACATGAAACAATCAATGGTTTAGACTTAAGTTAAAATAAGGTTTCAGGAAATATATGTTTTGTGGGGTGAAAAATGGGAAATTAGTATTGCAATTATCTGATAGCACTGACGGCAGATCTTGTTGTAAGATCATGTGTTATTTTTTATTTTCAAAAATGTGTCAAAATTCAAATTTCTGGGATTCAGGGATGATAATGATAGCATTGTATTGAGACTGATGTAAGCTTTCAGGAAATGTACACTTTGTTGGGTGTAAAATGAGAAAATAAAATAGTTACCCTCTCATATCACCGTCACCACCGACAGCAGATTTTGTCGTAAAATCACTTATTATTTATTATTTTCAAAAATGTGTCAAAATTCAAATTTCTGGAATTCAGGGATGATAATGATAGCATTGTGTTGAGACTGATGTAAGCTTTCAGGAAATGTACACTTTGTTGGGTGTAAAATGAGAAACTAATATAGTTACCCTCTCATATCACCGTCACCACCGACAGCAGATTTTGTCGTATAATCACTTATTATTTATTATTTTCAAAAATGTGTCAAAATTCACATTTCTCGAATTCAGGGATGATAATGACAGCATTGCGTTGCAACTGATGTAAGCTTTCAGGAAATATACACTTTGTTGGGTGTAAAATGAGAAACTAGTGCAGTTACCCTCTCATATCACCGTCAGCAGCAACGGCAGAATTGTCGGCAGAAAATCACCCATTATTTTTTATTTTCAAAAATCTGTCAAAATTCGAATTTTTGGAATTTAGAGATAATAATCACAGCATTGTGTTCAGATTGATGTGGGCTTTCAGGAAATGTATACATTGATAGGTATTTAAGAGAATAAAAATTTGGCTGCCCATCCCTAGATAGGGATGGGCGCCGCGCGTCCGCGCTGGCCGTCACTGTATCTGCCACCATAGTAAACTAACATTTTTCTAAAAACTCATTTCGGGTACTAATAGTTCTTTGAAAATTATGAAAACTTTACACCTAGTGCAGAATCGTTCAAGGAATCCGATTTTCTTGGTCTCATTCTTGTGAAATGAATTTTAAGGTTAGTTTGAGGTGCGTTTCACGGGTGTCGCGGTCTCAATAGTAGCGCGGATTTTACACTGCTACCCTGCAGCAACAGCTTTTTTTGAGCTAATTTTCGGCCAATCAGCATCCAGTAAAATCTGAAGTCCTTAAAGAATGTGTCTACTTCCGGAATCAACAGAAAACAGCTGGAAAATCGAACAAGGTGGGTGCAATTCATGGATTTCAATTTTGTGAAGTGATTTTGTCAATGTAAAATATTTTTCTTACTGTCCTAAACCCCCACCAATTTGATGATAAATGTGTTTACTAACAGATTACAGTGGTTACAGTAATGTATGAGGTCGCTGAAAGTAGCTAAAAGTAGTTTTCTATGGGGAGGTTGCCCGAAATTGTAGGCCAGCCAGGTAGCCATTGTAGCAGGGTAGAGGGGGAGGGGCACAGGCTGAGGGAGGTGAAGTGAAAACTCATGTACACTCGTTTTACTCTGGAACTATGCTATTAAACCTACATATTGTTGTTGGTAAATGTATATGCTATCAATTTGTTGTAGTTATATTTATGTAGGGCATTGTATCAGGTCGCTCAGAGCGATTTTCTGAGGGCAGGTTGACAAATTATACTACCTGCTATGCCTATGGCCGCCATTGCACCACTGAAGTGAAGGGGGAGGCCTAGGGAGGTTAATATAAATTGATGTTGAATCGTTTTTCTTTGGAACTTTGCCATCAAACCTACATATTATTTAAGTAAAATATGTTTCCTATCAATTTCTCATGGTTATATTAATATAGGGCAGTGTGCCTGGTCGCTCATAGCCATTTTCTGATGCCATGTTGACAAATTAGACTAGCTACCTGCTATGGCCGCCATTGCACTACTGAGGGGGAGAGATTGAGTAGCTGGCCGGGGGGGCGGGGGGTATAAATTCATGTAGAATCGTTTTACTTAAGATCTTTGCTGTTAAACCTATATGTTATTGTAGGGAAATATGTTTCCTATCAATTTCTCATGGTTAGGGAGTGATCAACAGGGGGGTTTGGGTTTTGAGCCAAAAAGCCTGCGCGTTACTATGCTTCAAAGGGCCCGCGCGCGAGCCGATTTTCGACCCTAAGGGGGGGGGGGGTAAAAAACTTTGATCCCTTGACCGGGGGGGTAAAAAATTTCGCACACTCCGCGCGGAAACCCATCCCCCCCCCCTGTTGTTAAAAAATGATCACTCCCTTATATTAATGTAGGGCAGTGTGCCTAGTCGCTCAGAGCTGTATTCTGATAGTAGGTTGTAGGGATAGCATAGGTAGGTGCTTTGATAACTCTGCCATGGGCGGGTAGAAAAGCTGGCAGAGGTGTGATAAGGTTTTGGTTGGAAGCATGACGGCTTCTGTATTTCCGCATCGGCGGGAATCGGCAATATCGGGCACTAATTTGCTGTCCCTTATATGTATTTATGGCTAATCTTAAAGCTATGATGTTAAACTAACCCCTAGTGAAATCGGTGAGAAAAAATAACCCAAATTAACTGAGCTAGACTAAGTTAAAGTCGGAGGTAAATTTGAAAGTTGCATAAAAGTAGTAGACTTTAGAGCACATGAAAAATCTCAAGACGCACATACACCTTGCACATTAATGTACATGTGTACCAAACTTCAAGCATGTGCGACTTGACGCAGTGACATTTTGAGTTGGATCAAAATTTCATACTTTTATTTTACAAGGACGAGGGTGCGGGGGACAGCCCCCAGGTGTTACCTGGGCGGCACCAAAGGCACCAGGTGCCGCCCAGGTAACACCTGAGGGTCGGCCCCCGCACCCTGGGGGCTCTCCCGGTGGGGTAGGTAGTGTTAAATCAACATCACAAAAACTGAACTAGGTGTTCTACCATATCTATATTGGAACTAGGCTAATTATTTCGAGCACTAATCACCTTGTAAATTCGGTTCTAGGTTAGGTACAGACTTCATTCCAAAAGTTTTCAAAAGGTCTACTTGAGTTTTATCAGATGGGATGAAAAAAGTCGTAATATTTTTTTAATCTATTTTTTATCAAAGTACCTAGGCCATAGGGCTGCACACTCAAGTCGAGTCTACTGTGTTATATTTAAGGGCTATGTACAATGATTAACCAGCTGCCAATTAAGTTATCTTGTGTAGAAATGCCCACTGATTCAGCATATGCATGTAATTATTGGCTGTGTGTATATCTTACGACTAATGACTACCCCAACTAAATTTCAGATCCACCACAAAAGGCGACTTCAGCATGTCCATGTCATTGGCTACCTGTCCAGACAGTGATGATGAGACGCAGATAGAAAGCACACTGAACCGGCGGATAACCACACAATACTCTCAATCCATAGACGTCCCAGTCCAGGTAACCATACAGTATTTTCCATTGCCAAATCCTTGGCTATAACCCACATATAAACTACACCTAGACTTTGAGAAAATTGTATAAGCCGTACTTGGGTACTGAGAATTGCTAATGCTGTAGTGAAGTATAAAATCTTGTGTGTATGAGCAACTAACTTTAGAACATGCACTTTCAGTACTATATATCATTATTCTAGCTCATTCTAATACATGTTTGGTTCCAGTACCTTGAAGACTGTGAAGACGGTCAACGCTGGTTGTTGGACTACGAATCGGACTCACAAGACTGTGAAGACGCTCAACGCTGCCCGTCGGACTACGAATCGGACTCACAAGACTGTGAAGACGCTCAACGCTGGCCGTCGGACTACGAATCAGACTCACAAGACTGTGAAGACGCTCAACGCTGGCCGTCGGACTACGAATCGGACTCACAGGAGGTTCTCGCTAATTGCACAACTGACTACGCATTGACAAACGTAAGTGTGTTAACATTGTATTAACATTGGTGAGATTTCCTATTAATTCAGGCCCAGAAATTAACCCGCATGATTTGTCCAGATCCATTTAGAAAATAGGGGTACCGTAAAACCCCTCCTCTAAGACGACCTTGTTGGGCGCTATTCACCAATCGGCGCAGAACGCCAATATTGACATTCTGCGCAGCGCAATTTGAAAATAGATATGACATAAATCATAGTACTTTCATTTGAAAATAGCACATAATCAATATCACTCAACCTTTTTCAATACGCATTGGTTTACAGCAGCCAACCGACTCGGACGATGCGCAGCAGTGGTTCTCGGAGGAAGAGTCTGGCGAGATTCTGATAGACACCCCACGTAGAACAGCCCCAAGCAAGGTAAGCTAAGTTAATTAATAATCCCTAAAGGGAAGCATAGCGATGTAATACTCTTTGTCATAAAGATGCCTGAATGCAGCCCAGGTGAGTAAATTTCCAGGGCTCGATTCATGTATTATGCCAAACTTTTGTGATTTATCAACCCCACAGGTTCGACATGATCAATACTTGGATGCCATAGACACAAATTTCTCACCATATTTCAATACATTATGTTGGCAAATGGGTATAACGTTTTCTTTTCTGGATGGCTTATCTTTAAAAGGCATTATTTGCTGGCATGATGCACCAACGCAGCCCTGGCGAGCAACTTGTCAGTGCTGCATTGGTGCATCATGCCGACACTCCGAGCGTGTATGAATGCAGTTACTCGCGAGGGCTACATTCATGCAGCACAATAACAAAGAAATAATCCAATAACACATTCTGCCCTCCTTAAAGTGGCTATATCCGTTTTATACCAAATTCTATATCCTAACCAAAGATGTTTCCAAGACTGAAAACGTATACTACTAGTGCTCTGTAGATACTTTAAGGCATCTCCTGTGTACTTAAATGTATTGTGCCAAGGCATTCTCACAGTTTATATCCTACTTTTACTATAACTCATGTTGTTTTATGATTATATTCTACAGCGCCCGAAAAAGCGAGCCGTACCTAAACACAACAGATCATCATCCTCAAGCGAGTCAGATTCGGATGAACCGGTCTATAAGAAGCCATCAATATTTCAGGTAGGTTGCTAGACATTCTTTATGCCATTCATTCTGTTTAATCATGTTAAAGGTCCTACATGGTTTCCTTCATCCCATCCTAGTAATTTATTAATGTAGTCAACCTCTTAAGTGCGCTTAATTTAAAAAAATATTGTTATTGTTGTTGTAATCCCAGTATTATTTTGTTTGCCTAATTCAATTGACATGCTTAATTAACTAACTTGCTCTATTTGGTTATTTGATGTTGTGTTTATGTGTTTTCCCTTTTGGAATCTGTTTATTTGTAATACAAGTCTAGTACACTTCTTATTTATTAACCATATAGCTTATTACTCACGAATTCAAAGAAAAGTTCTGTTCTGTTGTAAATAACAAAAATGCATTTCTTGTTTTTTTGCTGCTTTTGATTTCTGAGTGAACCTTTAATGTATGTTTCTCATTTAGGATGGGTTGGTTTGAACTGTAATTGATTTCTTACTTTTTTTTGCCTTTAACATAGTGGCTCATAGTTTAAAACTGGTTAAATTTGTTCAAAAATAGGCTACTCAAACTAAAGATATATATTCAAAGTATACATTAAAGGTTCACTTAACTGCTTGGTAGTTTATTTATTTTTTGCTTTTGTTTTGTCCCTTTTTCCCTTCCCTTGTAGAATCTAGACACTGACTCTCTTGACATTGACCCTGAGGAAACTCAGAACGTACTTGTACTAGACACACAATCCTCCCCTGAGTTCTAAAGCACATACCCCCTAACACCTGAGCTTGGACACCAAACGCTAACCTACCCGAACTGACAGCATTCCAACCTTTTGCACTATGATATAACATTTTCAGGATAACATCTTTAACACAGTTAATATCAAATGACAACCATGTTGACCAATGAAGCAGTTGGTCTGCACTTTGCAGCTAACAAAAACAACCTTCCGAGCACGGTTCAGTATGTTTTATCAGCCTGTGACCCAGCTCTGCCACCACCAGGAGACGCTGCATTGCGGAAGAACATAAAAGCGAACAAGGCCAAAATAGCACAGCTACGCAAGAATAGGAAACTTCCAGCTGATGAAGAGAAGTATCAAAATCACCTGAAAAGCCCCTTCAAGATACCAGGCAGAAATTTCCAGCATTCTAGGTCTACAGATCGGCAAGCGCTAATTGCAAGTGTTCCAGAATCAGCACAAGAGATTGTGATATGTACATTAACAGAAGAAATCACTAATGCAACTAGATCTGTGATGGCTCTTCAAGACGTCAATTCTTCACTCCAAGATGCAAACACATCTATCCAAGAGGAGAATGCAGACCTGCGCAGTGATCTACACAAAACACAGCAGGTTTTGACAAAGAAGAAGGAACAAGTTGACTCAAAAAATCAACTTCTCAAATGTGCGCGATCAGATGTTGCACACCAGAAGAAGAGGTTGGCGAGGAAGGAGGTCAAGTCCAAAGAGGAAGTCAACAGCAACCAACACCAGAAGGACAAACAGATAAGTGATCTTCAAGCAGAAGTTGAAAAACTCAAAGGACAAGTCATTGAACTCGGAGACTTGGTCAAACATCTGAAAGATCGCGAGCAGTCACTTCTGGACGTCATAACATCACTGGAGGACGAAGAGGTCGTGACATACGACATCTCAAAGCAGGAGTTCACCCCTGAGATGCAGAATGGCGTGATCAGGATGCTAAAGGCCCACGTTCCAGCATCACAGTTAGGGGAAGCCTTTACAGCCGCTTTGGCAGTGGCAAACAAGAGGCCCTCAAGAGTTCCCTCTCGGCGTACCATTGGCCGAATCAACATCCAAATGCTGGAGGTAGCGAAACAACAGCTTGCTGAGGAACTTATCAACGCCCCAGACCTCTCAGTTGGATCGGATGAAACATCAAAGTACGGGACCAAGTACGGGGTATTCAACATCTTTACTGATGATGGAACCCCATATGTACTTGGTCTGCGGGAAATGGCGACAAAGTCAGCACAGGACACGCTTGATGTGTTCAAGGATATCCTCTTTGACATCGATAGGACCTTGTACGACAGTGATTTGAACACACAAACGCTGCTCTATAACATCAGGAACACCATGTCAGACCGGGCAGCGACAGAAATCAAATTCAACAGGCTGCTCGAACAGTACAGAGCAGAGGTATGCCCCCTTGTAGTAACCAACTGGCAGGAGATTTCCGTTGGTGCACAGAAGGACCTTATTCGTATGAATAACTTCTTCTGTGGCCTCCACACACTGGTGCACATTGCTGAAGTGTGTGGTTCAGCACTCAGTCAAGTTGAGGAAGCACACTTTGGAAAAGGGAAAGTGCCCGTCTACTCTTTCCGGAAAGGCAACGAGTCAGGGTGTGTAAGGACCGTCCGGACAACATGTGATGCGTTTGCACATGGCGGAAAAGCACAGACCAGTGCTCATGATAGACTGGTGTCCCACCTTGTCGACTTCCTTCCGGCCAACAACTACAGGACTCTACCACTTACTCCATTCCGCGGGAACCGTTTCAACATAATATTCCACAACGCTTCTACTATCTATCTCCTTCATCAAGAGATGATCACCTTTCTCCGAGGAGACGGTACCAACAAATGGGTGCTCTTTGACCTCAGCGAGCCGTTCTTCATTGCTGGGGTCAGAGCTCTGGGGCTTGTCAACAAGTTCATCACCACTCCACTGTGGAAAGTCATCGAGAGAAAAGACATTCTGATCACGGATCTTCATCATTGGATCGGATGTCTGCTCGCCTTCATCGACAACGCCATTGCTGATCTTGACAGTTTTATCCTTGGTCACCTTCCTCCTATTCTGATGGCTAACGAGGACAGCGCTCTGCGTAAACTGGTCGAGCCATCAGAAGAGTACGACACCGACACAAAGGTAATCTTGGCTGTAGTTCTGCCAGCCATAGCTAAGCTACTGAAAGAGCACTTTGAGGCCTTTCTAAAAGCAGATTCAGAGCTTGTCAACGCCACTGAGGAATTCAAGGCTGTGACAAAAGGTGTGCCAAAACACAACAAGCATTGTGAGGCAAACTTCGCATACTTAGACCAGCTACAGAAGTGGAAACCAAACATTACGTCGCTCGCAGCAGAAGCGTACGTTATGTTTGTGTACAACAAGACTGGAGACTGGCTCGCTAAGAAGGATGAGTGCCAACAGAAGGCTATCCTGCTTAAGGCGCGCCGGAATGTGGCAGCAACGCACGCCTTGTTCAAACAGCGACAAGCCGAGATAAAGAGACGGAAGCAGGAGATAGTGCGAGCTAAGTTGGCCAAAGCTGTGCAAAAGGAACAGAGAGAAGTTGAAACCAGACTTGTTCAAACAAACCAAATGATCAACTGGGGGTTGTGGCAGACAACAGAGCAGGTGGACAGAGTGCTGAACCCTCTCACGTTAGCCCAAAAGATAACGGCTCTAAAGGTTCAGATCAGGTTCAGGAGGTCTGTGCTTGGGCAAAAGCCTTCAGTCAAACGGCTCTTTGCATTCTCAGAGGGGGGGGTTGACCTGACTGTTGACGAAATGACTGACAATGTTAAGGCCCTCATCACAGATGCCTACACACCCGCGGATGACAGCCAGAATGACCTACTCATGGGCAAGCATGTCCGACACACCTTCAAAGATGGCCCTTACATTGGCCGTGTTATATCAAGAGTATGTTTAACTCGTTACACCATCCTAAGCACATAACAATATAACAACACATTCAGTTTTGTTTCTCTAATCCCCTATGTTAATTATCTCATATTGAAATTAGATTGTGTTCCTGTGATGCATTTGTCTTTTGCATGCTAAGAATTTGAACAGAATTCTTATAAGAAAATGTTACTTTCTGCCATAATCTCTTATTGTCCAGGGAGAGCTTTCTAAGATTATAATTATCATCATGCACTGCACTAATTTTATACAGCTATGGCTTTTCAAGTTAACTCCTTTCTCAGAATACCTACCTACATAATTGTATATTTTAACTGACCTTTTTATGGATATTAGGACTAATAATGAATTTGATCAGACATGCCATTGTACCAGTTACTAAATCTTATGTTTAACCATTGTTGCAGGTTCCGGGCTTCCCGGAATGGTACAACATTGTGTACGAGTCAGATAAGCACACGGTGTACAGCTACGATCTTCTGGTGGACATCGCTGCCGGAGACCTAGAAGTTCTCGAGGATACTGCCCCTACCTGCCAGGTGAGCCTTGTGCCCTTAACTTAACTAATTCCATGTGACTGGCCTACTTTTATATGAATTATTTCTTAAAAAATGCGGGGGGGGCCCCCTCTTTAAATTTACCATTGTTCTATATTCATTTTCAGATTCACAGATTTAAAAGCTATATGAAATATATCATCCATTTGTGATGATCATCATGAATGCAGCCCTGGACAGTAACTCGTCAGCGCTGCATTCATGCATCAGGCTGATAATATTAGGCGGTCTGTTCATACATCCCCAAAGGGGCATCATGATGAAATAATGCAGTGCTAGCCATCACCATGCATTATAGCATCATGGCATCCAATGTGGCTTTAAGGTATACATCATTTCTTATGATTTTATTCTTGGGCTTTGTAGATGTACAGAAACACTGCTACTACAGACAAGGACGGGGAGGAGAACCAGACTCCAGCACGCCGTTGTCACTGCAAATAGCATCTATATTTGCGGAGTGTCTGTAACTTGTCCTGTAAGTCGCGGTCATATAATAGCGTCTGTATCAGCTGGTCTGTAACTTGTCCTGTAAGTCGCGGACATATAATAGCGTCTGTATCAGCTGGTCTGTAACTTGTCCTGTAAGTCGCGGACATATAATAGCGTCTGTATCAGCTGGTCTGTAACTTGTCCTGTAAGTCGCGGACATATAATAGCGTCTGTATCAGCTGGTCTGTAACTTGTCCTGTAAGTCGCGGACATATAAAAGCGTCTGTATCAGCTGATCTGTAACTTGTCCTGTAAGTCATGGTCATATAATAGCGTCTGTATCAGCTGGTCTGTTACTTGTCCTGTAAGTCGCGGTCATATAATAGCGTCTGTATCAGCTGGTCTGTAACTTGTCCTGTAAGTCGAGGTCATATAATAGCGTCTGTATCAGCTGGTCTGTAACTTGTCCTGTAAGTCGCGGTCATATAATAGCGTCTGTATCAGCTTGTCTGTAAGCTCACTTGTCCTGTAAGTCGCGGTCATATAATAGCGTCTGTATCAGCTGGTCTGTAACTTGTCCTGTAAGTCGCGGACATATAAAAGCGTCTGTATCAGCTGGTCTGTAACTTGTCCTGTAAGTCGCGGTCATATAATAGCGTCTGTATCAGCTGGTCTGTAACTTGTCCTGTAAGTCGCGGTCATATAATAGCGTCTGTATCAGCTGGTCTGTAACTTGTCCTGTAAGTCGAGGTCATATAATAGCGTCTGTATCAGCTGGTCTGTAACTTGTCCTGTAAGTCGCGCGCATATAATAGCGTCTGTATCAGCTTGTCTGTAAGCTCACTTGTCTTGTAAGGCGAGGTCATAATAGCGTCTATAACAGCTGGTCTGTAATCACGCTTCTCCAGTAAGTCACAGTCAAATGATTGCGGCTATGAAGTCATTGTTTTGTAAATTGAAGACTAGAAATGTATAGTTATAACATGATGTAATGGTAATATTACACATGTGATAAAAGTGTATAAGACAGAAGTGTAGTATTGTCTAATCTGTCTGAGAAATGTTACTAGCATTACTGGTAGATAAAAAATGTTAAAAATCTGACAAAGAGACTAAAGTATATGTTACTGCCTGAAGGGAACTTGTTGGCGTATGCTGAGCTGTTGATGTTCATCTAACTAAATGTAAAGGTTAATATAATGTCATGGCTTAAAAATGAGTCCACATATAAGAGGTGTATTGTGATTTTGTGAAGGCACTGCCACATGATTATTGGTGTATAGTGAGAGCTAGTCTAGAGGCTACTATGGTTCACAAGTGTATATTGTTGGTGCTGTACATACTAGTTGGATATTTTTGAAAAAAGCGTATCCTCAAATATGTAGATGTCGTGATTTAATGAAGATTGTCTCTATATGAATAAATTAGTATAAAAATATTGTTTGATATATTTTGTGTGGACTTTTCTCTTATGAACATGCATATACATCTTTGGGCACACTTATCTGGCATCTTCTCAATCTAAAAAAATCTGATATATAGAGACTATCGATAGGCAAGGCTGTAATTTTTTCGAGAAAAAGAAATCAGTCCTTATTTTTATCTATTAATCAATCATGAAAATCCTAATTCAAGACCAAGTGATAGACATGAAACAATCAATGGTTTAGACTTAAGTTAAAATAAGGTTTCAGGAAATATATGTTTTGTGGGGTGAAAAATGGGAAATTAGTATTGCAATTATCTGATAGCACTGACGGCAGATCTTGTTGTAAGATCATGTGTTATTTTTTATTTTCAAAAATGTGTCAAAATTCAAATTTCTGGGATTCAGGGATGATAATGATAGCATTGTATTGAGACTGATGTAAGCTTTCAGGAAATGTACACTTTGTTGGGTGTAAAATGAGAAAATAAAATAGTTACCCTCTCATATCACCGTCACCACCGACAGCAGATTTTGTCGTAAAATCACTTATTATTTATTATTTTCAAAAATGTGTCAAAATTCAAATTTCTGGAATTCAGGGATGATAATGATAGCATTGTGTTGAGACTGATGTAAGCTTTCAGGAAATGTACACTTTGTTGGGTGTAAAATGAGAAACTAATATAGTTACCCTCTCATATCACCGTCACCACCGACAGCAGATTTTGTCGTATAATCACTTATTATTTATTATTTTCAAAAATGTGTCAAAATTCACATTTCTCGAATTCAGGGATGATAATGACAGCATTGCGTTGCAACTGATGTAAGCTTTCAGGAAATATACACTTTGTTGGGTGTAAAATGAGAAACTAGTGCAGTTACCCTCTCATATCACCGTCAGCAGCAACGGCAGAATTGTCGGCAGAAAATCACCCATTATTTTTTATTTTCAAAAATCTGTCAAAATTCGAATTTTTGGAATTTAGAGATAATAATCACAGCATTGTGTTCAGATTGATGTGGGCTTTCAGGAAATGTATACATTGATAGGTATTTAAGAGAATAAAAATTTGGCTGCCCATCCCTAGGCTACCGATATTCATATTGAATACCGGTATCCAAATGAGTGTACCCTAGCATAACCTGTGGGTGTGGCTATGGTTTCTTTTTTTCACACCACTAGCAATCAGGAATCAGTGATGAGACTGCATCAGTGGGAGGGGTCGTCAATTATCATTCAAGACACAGAATTTTGGTACTTCAGAATCATTGAGAATGAGGAGTGACAGCCACTGTCAGTAGCTGTGTTTTGAAATATTATTGCCTCAAAAGCGCAGCGAATTGATTGTTTTCACATAACAAAGGGTGATTATACATGTTCCTCATACCTGCTTTTTCGATATCATCGATCCTGGATATAACAGCATCTAAACGAGGCCCAAAACTCGCTGACATTTTGTCAAATTTCTTGGCACAACTTTGACAGATTTTCAGAGCAGACCATCAGCTGTCATGTGACCTGAGTCACGTGAAATAGAATAGCCTGCAGTAAGTCAAAATTATAGAAAATTAGTATTTCTATGCAACTTGTATTACGTAATATATTTATTTACCAAGTCAGATTGTAAGTTTTCAGAACAATTATCTATCATCTATTTCTAAAATCATAAAATATATGCCTCTACAATTTATAACGCAATTTAGAGATTTATAATGTACCTAGTAGCAAGAAAATTGGATTTCTAACGCACCTGCATGAGATTGTTCGAGCAAGCAAGGTCAAGGTCATCACGCCGCACATCGACGAAAAGATGTGCTCGGAACGAAGATCGCCAATAATCCTCTTCAAATTGCAATTTAATACATCATATTCTAATTCTCAGCGTACGTAGTGAAACCTTAAACTATGGCAGCGTCAACGAAAGCACCAAAAAAGTCCCTGCTTTCGCAGGTGAAGTGGGAACACTGTGCGGCCGGAGTGACGGGTGGAGTTTTGTCAACTCTGGTTCTGCACCCACTGGATCTTATCAAAGTCAGATTTCAAGGTAAGAACTACTAGTGTTTTATAATAAAAGGATGGTAACCAGTCTTGGAAGGGGACATGGGGCATCTGTGTTCAAAATCTTCAATTTGCGATGAAGTAAATGTAAACGCAAAAGACTCCCAAGACCGGCCTAATTTGTGAACGAGTGCACGACGTCAACGAAAATGTGTTTTTAATACAAGAAAGTGGAATACCGGTAGCGGCGGTACTCAATACACGACTACAGACTACAGTCACAGTGTATCTACATTGAACTAAGCCTTATGTCTATCACTATTTCAAAAAGATGGCCTGATGGGTGGGGCGAAGATGTTGTTAAAAAAGTGTTCACTCCCTAACATTGTAACAACATTACATGAATAGACTAGACTTTAATTTTAAAGTGTAATTCTGCAAATGTTAATATTATATAGACTACGCCTACGGGTACCTGTATGTAAATTCGGGGGGGGGGGGGGGGGGTATTGCCTTTGCTCACAGTCACATGCAAAAATGTACAGAGTACTCATATAATAGCTTTATAACTAAGATTATCAAATGTGCAATAGTGTCTTAGACTTGGTGGTGTCGGTATTGCATCAGTATTTGATTAGACTTTAGAGGGTGGGGAGGGTAGGGGGGTCTGGGCGCACCATTTATACGGTGTAACATGTGCTGTAGGTGTAGGGGGACCAAAAAACACTTGCTAGCGCAGTGCGTTATTAGGCGGTGGATCACCTGCTGCGATTCCCTGCGACAACGTCGCAGCGAGAGGCGTGTGGCTGCGAGTAAATTCACAGAAATCTAAAAGTTTTGATTTTTACGAGTGTACTCGCAAGCTACTCTCGTACGACAACATTCGCAGCAGACTCGCGCCAGTGGATCACCGCCTATTAAGGTGGAAACATGCAGGGCGCATAAACGTCCGTGCGTAGCCGCGTAGACAACTCCTCAAAGGGCATTTCTTTCGCTCTACGCGCCCGTCACCATGGCAATTTCCGGCCGCGCATACAAAACGCGTCCTGTTTGTTTTCGCCTTTATAAATACTAGTCTAGGGATTCGCCGAGACAAATTGAACTCTGGTACAGAACAAATCTGAACTTCCCACGAGACAGAAAAACAGTGTTACCAAAAACCTTTTATTGACGCAGGCCAATGTGGCCTGCGTCTTGGCGTCTTACGCAGGAAATTTCCCTTTCATGCAGGCCATATGAATTACGATATTTAAGGTGCCCATATAAACTTCACCATAACTGCATAAACTTCACCATAACTGCAAAGAATTTGGAAAATATTTGAATAGTAAACAATTTCACTAAAATTTCCCTATCTTCGCTTCTAATTGGCTGATTTGAAAAATTCTTTCAGCAGTATAAAGCTGAGATCATGGCAGACCATTGTGGCCTGCGTCTCAATGCCCTACGCCGGCCATTATGATTCTACGCCGGCTTTTGCAGGCGTGCCGGAGTCATTTTGTCAACACTGGAAAAACAACTTCTTTTTAATTTTACACGCTCCCATAAAAATTCAACCCCTTCATTCTACGCCTTTCTTTTGCTAAACTATGTCAATGACAATGACCGGTCGTCAGTAGGGGGCATTTATCTATACATAGTGTCAAAGCCATGATATACTGTAAACCCTTATGACAGGCTGTACCCAGTGACATGGAAAAAATCGGTGGCATTACCAGCTGACACCACACACTGTAGACTAGTGTCAGATGGAGATTAATAAATAATGCTCAAGGAATTCTCTGGAAAAACAACTTCTTTTTAATTTTACACGCTCCCATAAAAATTCAACCCCTTCATTCTACGCCTTTCTTTTGCTAAACTATGTCAATGACAATGACCGGTCGTCAGTAGGGGGCATTTATCTATACATAGTGTCAAAGCCATAGGGGGCGCAGTGGGGGTGGGGTTGAGGGGGTCTCAATTAAAATATACTAAAACAATGATATACTGTAAACCCTTATGACAGGCTGTACCCAGTGACATGGAAAAAATCGGTGGCATTACCAGCTGACACCACACACTGTAGACTAGTGTCAGATGGAGATTAATAAATAATGCTCAAGGAATTCTCTGTACGTTAAAATACAACAGTAAAGGGAAAATATCAACCCAAATAATGCCTGAAGCAGTTTTTGTCTGACAGGATTGAGTGTGTGGGTGAAAAGTTTAATGCCCAATACCGTAAAACCTCATGTAGAAGCCGTGGCTAGTACGCGAGGCAGATCGGCAGTGCGGCTTATAGAAATAGAGCTAGAACCCTTTCTCATCTGTAGGTTTTTAGTCTCTCTGGAGACATTGGAGGGACCGAATATGGGTATCGTCACACTAAGTCACTGTCTAATACTCTACGTCTTCTTTAATGTCTAGACTGTAGCACTGTATAGGTTATAAGTTTATCATGGATTATGAATGTTTCAGTTACTTTCACTACTCTCAATGTCAATCATTTTAATGTTCGTGTTCATACCTTATTTTCTTAAGCTACTTTCCTTAGGAGCGCTAAATTTTAATTAGAAAATGGCGTGTTAATATGAACTTCATAATGAAGTGTAAATATCAGGGTACTATCTCCTGTACCATCTCGTTGTACATGTATTATGGTCGAGCAACAGAGCTTAGGATAAGATTAAAACCATTTTACCAAAAAAAAAGTCAGCTAGTTTGTCCCTTTCCCCTCTTTTTCTTATTGTAGTACATGTGTATATAATAATGCTCACAATAAGATACATTGCATTTTTACACATGCACGATAATTACACACTTGTAGTTATCCGGATCTTTAGAGTTACAGCAGTTTTATCCGGTTCCTATCATTGCTATCAATGTCTGCTCCTGTTAAAGGAGTGATAGGACAAGTGACGGGATGATAAGCTATCTCAGTGACCCCTTTGAAAAGAAAACGAGTACTGGGTGAGACAGTTGATACTGGGAGTATCGGCACCTGTCATGTTGTGGATGTCATACTGCTGTAAACATGACACGATCTATTGTAACCTGTAAGGGAGCGGGCATCTAATAGAAGAAAGGCAGGGTGGCGGGGGGGGGGGCTTTTTTTTTGGAAACATTTCCCTTTGACCTGAAGGTACCCCCACCTGACCCCTTGTTTTTCAACATGACCACTCTCCTGTACTAGCAAGAAGTTTGTATGGAGTCTCTAGTATTCTTGTTATTACAAGTTTGTAATTGTTTTGACAACTAACATGTCCCCTATGTGTAACACGCTGATAGTGATACTGCATGTAGTACTTTATAATTAACCAAGCCTGGTTTAGTATTAAAACGCACAGAGTTTGGGGATAGCTGCATGTAACCACGTATGCTGACCTATGTGGTGATAGTTCAATTCAATTTCATTTTAAAGGTTTTTATTACACACTTTCAAGTACATGCTTTTCGATGGATAATATTGGGTCGACCGGCCCTCGTGATAAATGCAGTTACTTTCATGGCATACAATGTACCTAAGAATGTGGATCGGTTATTAGCATGTATGAATGTTAATATAAAGAATACAGTAAATAAGGGTACAGTATCTAACAATACAACTTCGTTATCGTTTTCATCATTGACATAATATATCCATTACTCAAAACTCCTAGCATTCTTACATATTGCTTAGGTGTGTTAAGGCTGCGCTTCGCCCCAGCATCAAGCATGCTAATAACATCGGAGAGCTTTAAATTCTGTGTGAGCGACGTTTTGTACACAGGAAAACAATTTACTAGAGAAATAATTAACTTGAGTAGAACTTAGTTGAGGTAGTGATCGTTTTTACAACAGGAGGCGTGGGGAAACAGATTTTGCACCTAGAGTGGTCAACACCTTCCTCTCCTGATGGGTAGTAAAGCCCTTTATCCAAAAAAAAACACCACTTCCCTTTTTTTTTTACACCGCCGCCCCCCGAAACAAAACATCTAGTGTCTAAAAAATCGACTGCCCCCTTTTGTGATCACTCGCTATTGAAGTACGATTCGTACTCCCTGTAACATTTACCTATTCACGATGATAATTCGTTTCCCACTTTGTGAGTTGATAACATTTGACACGGACTGATATGGGATCCTGATAGGAAGAAGTGAGGGTTGGCCATGATAAACAAGTTAATGATAACTGTGCCCCTTGATTTGTGGGTTAAAAAAAACAAGTATGGGAGGGTGCAAGCACAGTAAACCTATTGCACCATTCTCCCTTTCATAATTTCTTTCATGTTGGTATTACAAAGTTTTCGCAAGTCATGGTGGTACGGATCCATATCCCATCATGAGGAGTTGAAAGGCTTCGACTTAGTTCCTTAATTCCAAATATGTAGATTTTCTTAACCCATAAGAACCACTGTCCAGGGACTTTTATTTGAACATTTGAAGTTAATATTTCAATGTGTCACTATTTTGACAATTTATCAATGCTATTAGAACAATTGATTACTGCATGTTCTGTGCTACTTTGCACTAATATCCGTATCCAAATGTATTTCTCTCCTCTTTGTTTGAGGGAGTATTACAAGTCGCTCTTGACCCCTTATTGACCTGCTGGCGAAGCCATCCAGGTCATACAGTGGGACACGGATTGGCCGTAAGCTCAAAGAGGGAACGAGCGCGTCCTATCCTACAGCACTGACTCCGCGAACATTAGATTAGTATGGAGGGGCAGTGAACCGGGACGTAGCTTCCATAGGCTCCAACTGGCGTTTCTGGACAGCGTTAGTTAGTAGTAGCACTTGAATCCTCATAGGTACTGATTATAACACACCAGTTGACGCCTGTAGCGCCCGCTCCGGTCTTTCCCACAGACCTTCACTTAGCTGGGGTGTGGCTGTGTTCGCAAATCCTAGCATACAATGCACCCGGCTAGCAGCTAGAGGGAGTGAGCATTCGTAAACTCAGTTATACATCATGCCTCCTGCCACTGCTTCACCTACACAGTGATACACTCCTGCATCATGACTCCTGTAGACTAACCCCCCCCCCCCCCAATGACAGCACACTGCTTCACCTACACAGTGATACACTCCTGCATCATGCCTCCTGTTTACTAACCCTTTAATGACAGCACACTGCTTCACCTACACAGTGATACACTCCTGCATCATGCCTCCTGTTTACTAACCCTTTAATGACAGCACACTGCTTCACCTACACAGTGATACACTCCTGCATCATGCCTCCTGTTTACTAACCCTTTAAGGACAGCACACAGCTTCACTTACACAGTGATGCACTCCTGTATTATGCCTCCTGTTTACTAACCTTTTCAAGACAGCACACTGCTTCACCTACACAGTGATACACTCCTGCATCATGACTCCTGTCGACTTACCCTTTAATGACAGCACACTGCTTCACCTACACAGTGATACACTCCTGCATCATGACTCCTGTCGACTAACCCTTTAATGACAGCACACTGCTTCACCTACACAGTGATACACTCCTGCATCATGCCTCCTGTTTACTAACCCTTTAAGGACAGCACACTGCTTCATCTACACAGTGATACACTCCTGCATCATGCCTCCTGTTTACTAACCCTTTAAGGACAGCACACTGCTTCACCTACACAGTGATACACTCCTGTATCATGCCTCCTGTATACTAACCCTTTAATGACAGCACACTGCTTCACCTACACAGTGATACACTCCTGCATCATGCCTCCTGTTTACTAACCCTTTAATGACAGCACACTGCTTCACCTCCACAGTGATACACTCCTGCATCATGCCTCCTGTTTACTAACCCTTTAAGGACAGCACACAGCTTCACTTACACAGTGATGCACTCCTGCATTATGCCTCCTGTTTACTAACCTTTTCAAGACAGCACACTGCTTCACCTACACAGTGATACACTCCTGCATCATGACTCCTGTCGACTTACCCTTTAATGACAGCACACTGCTTCACCTACACAGTGATACACTCCTGCATCATGCCTCCTGTTTACTAACCCTTTAATGACAGCACACTGCTTCACCTACACAGTGATACACTCCTGCATCATGACTCCTGTCGACTAACCCTTTAATGACAGCACAATGCTTCACCTACACAGTGATACACTCCTGCATCATGCCTCCTGTTTACTAACCCTTTAATGACAGCACACTGCTTCACCTACACAGTGATACACTCCTGCATCATGCCTCCTGTTTACTAACCCTTTAATGACAGCACACTGCTTCACCTACACAGTGATACACTCCTGCATCATGACTCCTGTTTACTAACCCTTTAAGGACAGCACACTGCTTCACCTACACAGTGATACACTCCTGTATCATGCCTCCTGTAGACTAACCCTTTAATGACAGCACACTGCTTCACCTACACAGTGATACACTCCTGCATCATGCCTCCTGTTTACTAACCCTTTAATGACAGCACACTGCTTCACCTACACAGTGATACACTCCTGAATCATGCCTCCTGTTTACTAACCCTTTAATGACAGCACACTGCTTCACCTACACAGTGATACACTCCTGCATCATGCCTCCTGTTTACTAACCCTTTAATGACAGCACACTGCTTCACCTACACAGTGATACACTCCTGCATCATGCCTCCTGTTTACTAACCCTTTAAGGACAGCACACAGCTTCACTTACACAGTGATGCACTCCTGCATTATGCCTCCTGTTTACTAACCTTTTCAAGACAGCACACTGCTTCACCTACACAGTGATACACTCCTGCATCATGACTCCTGTCGACTTACCCTTTAATGACAGCACACTGCTTCACCTACACAGTGATACACTCCTGCATCATGCCTCCTGTTTACTAACCCTTTAATGACAGCACACTGCTTCACCTACACAGTGATACACTCCTGCATCATGACTCCTGTCGACTAACCCTTTAATGACAGCACAATGCTTCACCTACACAGTGATACACTCCTGCATCATGCCTCCTGTTTACTAACCCTTTAATGACAGCACACTGCTTCACCTACACAGTGATACACTCCTGCATCATGCCTCCTGTTTACTAACCCTTTAATGACAGCACACTGCTTCACCTACACAGTGATACACTCCTGCATCATGACTCCTGTTTACTAACCCTTTAAGGACAGCACACTGCTTCACCTACACAGTGATACACTCCTGTATCATGCCTCCTGTAGACTAACCCTTTAATGACAGCACACTGCTTCACCTACACAGTGATACACTCCTGCATCATGCCTCCTGTTTACTAACCCTTTAATGACAGCACACTGCTTCACCTCCACAGTGATTCACTCCTGCATCATGACTCCTGTAGACTACCCCTTTAAGGATGGCAGACTGCTTTAACTGACCCTTATCATCGCCCATCAAACACAAGTCTTCAACCTTAAAATGAAAGCAGGTCACCACAGCTATGCTGTGCAATTCCTTAAAAATTGCATCCTCGTTACCACCTAATGAAAGCAAGTCTATGAATCATACACATTTATGCTTTCATCCTGAAGAAGACTTGTAAACCAAGTCGAAACGTTGACCATTCCATTGTATGCTACTCAAACATCAACTCCATGCTCTTGTCACTTTTCAGAAATAAAAGCCATCTTTTACCCAACTTACGGTGTCTGGTTTTGTGTGATATCTACAACCCCAGTATACACATTTATTCTTTGTCTTGTTACAGTAAATGAGGGAGTGACGGTGGCCACAAACCGCCCCCAGTACCAGGGTATCTACCATGCCCTGTCCACCATCCAGCGGCAGGCCGGGGTGCGCGGCCTCTACCAGGGCGTCCTCCCTAATGTGTGGGGGGCCGGCGCCTCCTGGGGCCTCTACTTCCTATTGTAAGTACTGCAGTATGGAATTTGTACAATGTTAGCTTTAGTGATGCCACTTTTCCTACTTTTGCAAGAATTCCTACTATTTCGCTTGAATTTCTCCATTAAATTATCCAACAGAAAATTGACCAGAATAATAAGATTTCCTCCTGTTTGTTAACCAGAGTGGCATCTCTGTTTGACAGAAAAAAGTAGTCTGAACTTGACCCATGAGAAGTTAGAGGTCTGTGCATTTGTACCGCAAAAGGTATTTACTTAAATAGGAGATACAGTAATCTTTCTTTAAGAAAATCGAAAGAAAGGCTTTCATCTATATGTATCTTCTTTTTTCCCCTATATATGTGTATAAAGCATTGATCTGTCCCAGTCTTAAAATTAAAACGGTCTTCCTTTAAATAGGAGCTACCATTGCTTTTGTAACATTTTCCTGATATATCTAAAATAACTCTATTACAGCTACAATGCACTGAAGTCGTGGAGCATGCCGACAGAGGGTGCGCAGGTGCTGTCCTCGAGTCAACACATGTTGGCAGCGGCCGAGGCGGGAGTCATGACTCTCGTCCTCACCAACCCCATCTGGGTCATCAAGACGCGGATTTGTCTGCAGTATGACCGCGTGCACTCCGCCCCACAGGCCACCGTGCCCGCTAAGTCATCTAACACCTACTACACCGGGCTCGTTGACTGCTTCAAGAAGACATACAAGGTGGAAGGCATGAGAGGCCTCTACAAGGTAGGTTAGGGTGTACAAAATATAACAGATATTCTTTAGATATTCATTATTGTCATAATACAGGTTCTTTCGTTCAAAAGATTTATGCACATACTATAGCTTTCTAAAGATCTATCATTGATATTCTATTTGTCATACTAAATCCATTGAGGGCCGCATAGTGCTTTAGTGCATTTTGTCCCCTGTTAGCATGGCGCATTTATTAAAAATGCCTTAAGTAAGTTAAAGAGACTGAATTCCTTGTTAAATCTAAATTATTATTGAGTAGTAGGACTACCGTAAAACCTCGCGTATAGGCCGTGGCTTGTACGCAAATCAGATTGCTAGTGCGGCTTATGGGATCGGCAGAGTCAGGGTGCGGCTTATACGCGAGTTTTTGCTCCTATAGTACAGTATAGAAATCACCAGAATCCGATCACTGGTGCGGCTTATAGGATCGGCCCAAAGTCGGGGTGCAGCTGATACGCAAGTTAGCCTTATACGCAAGGTTTTACGGTACTAAAAGTTAAAATACCAAATGCATTAAATGAAAGGAACATGTATTTCACTCTTGTTGTAGAGGTCTTCCTTTTCCTAGAAAGCGCCCATTAGATGTTCATGTTCCTCGCCAAACAAGAAGCTAATATTCTAAAATGTTTTAACAAAATGTGTCTTTTTTTACGTTAGGGTTTCATCCCGGGCATGTTCGGTGTGAGTCACGGAGCGCTGCAGTTCATGGCCTATGAGGAACTCAAGAAGATGTACAACATTTACCGCAAAGTCCCTCTTGACACTCGATTTGTAAGTAACCAAGGCCTTGTATAATTGTCCTTTTTTTCTTTTTTTTTTTAAATTAAAAAAAAAAAGTTGGGGGGTTGTCATGCGATGGTTGATTTTTTGGGGGGGAAGTTCTGCACCACACCACCCATTCTTTTATAAACAAAAGATATGTTCTTTTATTTTAGGAAGAATATAAAAAGCGATGTCATTAGTCAATCAATGACCAACTATGTTTGACTCACCCGGCACTACTACTTCAATACCTTAGATATCCTTTTACTTCTTTACTTTTAATTTGATAAATATCAACTTGCATTTCAGAATACCTTTGAGTATCTCGGCTTTGCTGCTCTTTCCAAAGTGTTTGCGGCGTCAATCACATACCCGTACCAAGTGGTGCGGTCTCGGCTCCAGGACCAACACCGGGCGTATACAGGTGTCACCGACGTCATCATACAGACGTACAGGTAGGTTATAGTTAAGGACAGAACAGGAAGTTCAGGAAATGGTACAATAACTGCACTAAGGGGTACAAACTCATATAGGATAGATTTCTTATGTAATTTCGAAATTCAAAAATCTATTATTTCTGGGGGGGGGGGGGAGTGCAAAAGAAATTAAGCGGTGATATTTATACAGGTCCATTATTTGGATTTAAGAATACAACTAGGAATCTTAATAACATTCTTTCGCTATGGATAAGCAACCCTAAACAAAAATATTTGCACGTGGGTGGCGTTTCATTCTATATTGCGCCATACTGGCTTTGAAATTTTGCGGCTCGTGGGATTATCAGCGGGAAGAAGTCATAATATAAAATATGAGATACCCTTCGCAGTAATGTTACCATTTAGAGTGCTTCTTCTAAGAATTATATCAACAAATGAAAACAATCTCTACCACTGCGATACTATTAAACCAATGCACCATGGTTTGTCCAACCTTAGAAGACCTCTGCACAGTTTTAAGTTAGGCATGAGTCGGTTATACCGAGGAAACCTTCAGGTCTTTTTGGTATCATGATATTCTCCAGCTGATTATACAGTGAGAGTGGTAGGAGGATTTGGTGTCTTTGAGTGTGTATGTATCCATTGCTATTGGACCATGGGTTGAGAATACATTGTCGGGCTGCATATGTATTGAAGAAAGTTGGTAGATATTGCTTGCATTGGTCTAAACCGTCTGTCGCTGTGACCAATAGATGACCCTGTATGAGCTCTTCTCAGTTTGGACAAACTCTATTTGCCTATTTATTTATTGAGGAACTTTTTAATCTTTTATGTGGGCAAAAAATACCATATTGGCCTGTATAAGCGCCTGGGTCTTTAATAAGCGCCGGCCTTTTACTTATAAGTGCCGGGGGTATTGCAACTTCTAAATCAACCAACGCTTATAGGGGTCAATACAACATATCCATATCAAATCGAGAGATGATTTTATTTCTGTTTTTGTTGTTGGCAGTCGGGTTGAGGTTTTGATTGCGCTGTCTTTTCCCCTGTGTTTAGGAGAGAGAAGTGGCGGGGGTTCTTCAAGGGCCTCAGTCCCTACTTGTTACATGTCACACCCAACATATGCATAGTGTTTCTGGTCTACGAGCATGTGACACACACGGTCGGACTCCGACGGCGTCTCCGGGAGGAGGAGGAAGAGCGACAAGAGCTCCTCCGAGTCCGGGGAGCGTCTGAACTAGTCGCCGACTCGGCGGCAGGCCTCACGGTCGGCAAGACCAACTTGGCAACAAACCAAGGCTCGGGAGAATTATGACAGGAGGATACGGCGTAGTGTAGTATTTATAAAGATAGAGTATCTGCAACTTGCAATATGTTGGCCACCGTGTTCCCCACAGAAGGATACTGGGAGATAAATCGGAAGTGTCGTAAAAGTTGTGAGAATTTGCCATGCACCGACGCTGTAAATAGCTGGTCCCGATCTGATCATTTACTTATCGCTTTCAAACCGAGCTTTTGGGATGAGGATTTTTTTTGTCGCTTGGCAACTTCTTATTGCATTAACAGAAAAAGTGTCGAGATATTGGAGTCAAGGCCAGGCAAGTTCCTCCTGTGGGGTTCGAGGGGAAGGTGTCGCTACTTACGTATGAGGAATCAACCTCATTTTTATGTACAGAGTCTTATGGTTGTATGCTAAAGGTTTACAATAGTAGGTTTCAGAAGAGTCATTGAGAAAAAGATGCCACAACAAGTGGTAGCATAATTATGCGGTTACCCATGTCATATCACTGTTTACGTCATGTTGACGTCATATTGACGTTAAAAGTACGGAAGAGGGGATGTTATGAAAATGGTATCGAAAGCGGATGAGTATCAAGAGATGCTGTATATATTGCAAATATGCTTCTCACTGTGAATTTTAAAACCTAGCTTTCATGCCATTGCCAAAAGAGGCATGCTTATCCACTGAACTTTGTATAGTATATTTTAACTTTAGGGACAGCATGATGCTTAAAGGCTTCATGTTAATTTGTCGTCATGATGCACCAAAGATGCTGACCCATCAACCCTGTAGAGTCGGCATGATGCAAGACTATTTATGCATCACTGGCGATTCATTATGCATCATTATGACGACTAACGGACACAATGCTTTAAAGCACTATGCTGTCCATAAAGGATTAACCATGTTGAAGCTTTCTATCATATTTCTATCAATATTTGAAATGAAAAAAAAAGAATTATAACTATTTAAGGTTGTATATTTATATTGAGCTCTACTTGCCAAAACAATGTGGGTATTTCCCTATTTCCCTTTCCCCTGTATTGGATAAATCCTCAGCAGACTGAAACGCTTCAGTCCTTACGATATGGGAAACATCGCATTGTTTTGTACTTTTGAACATTCCCTATATATCTTTTCCAACCCCCGGTGCTGGAATCCCAAAAGTCTTCTTTTGTCCCCGTTTTCTCATTTACAAGGTTGTGGGATATATCTTAGTTGAATTTTAAAAGGCCATAACAAAATTGAAAAATAGTCGATGCTCATTTCAAAAGAATAAGTTGACACTTTTTTTGTGATGCTGCAATGTTTCATGAAGAAAATACATTGCGGAATTTGATAAGAATGGTAGAAACAAACGTGGGCCTCAATATAGGTCACGCATAGGTATCGTTTACTTTTATATGTTAAAGCTAAACCTGGTTAAAGTCCTAATATTTCCAGTTGTTGAACTCCAGGAACATTCCAATGCGTTCATGCTTACTGTCTACTTAATAACCATTGTGCCAAAGTGCTTACACCAATGACATTCTCTTCGTCGTGATGCCAAATAGAAAAGGGAAGTTTGAATATAGATCTGGTTGTATTTCAGGGAACTTTGATTAGTAATCGGCAAATTGTGCCTCTAAGTATTAGCGCCATTGTAGCTATATTTCACAATATTATGTTGAAACTTTTGCAGACAACATGACTAGATCTCTGACCCTGTATGCTATGAAGAAATAATGATTAGGATAGATACGCTATCAAAAGTCTCGTTTTAATACCTATTTTAATACATGTCTATAACGACTCATTCCATATGAAAAATTATATATGTGGGTGCCTTTATTGATACTTCATTATTCTCTTCATTTAAGGCTGGTTGCCGAAATCTTCGTTTTTATTTTCATGTACGCAATATGAATATCGTAGTGTACGAGTTTGTTTTCATTTGAATATGGATATATTGTAAAAACCCGCTTAGTATTTCTTTACGGTTATAAGATAAGATTTTGTCGCAGTGCAGTTCTTCATGTTAAGAAACCTACGTCATAAACATCTTCCCAAAATGACATTTTCAAGGAACCTAGTTTGTAAACATAGCTGCCAAGAAATAAGACACTCAGATATGCCATTCATTGAGTAGATATATACAAGGAACGGACTTAGTATCGGGCACAGTAGGGTGGTTTGACAAGGTATGAAACAATACAAATCTAAGAAGACCAGAATAATCATCAGATCGAATCCAGTTCTGTGTGTGTTTTGATGAGAACATTTATATATTCATACCATTATCTTGATTTGTAATATATGATCACTCACTTAAAATGTTTAAGTCACTGGGGATTCCCCCGGTGCTCGATACATAAGGTTATATGACTGAACTAAATCTCTGCAGTCGATTCAAAATATCAAAAACACTGAGTACGAAGAAAATAAAGCTCGACTTTCCTACCTTCTCAGGATTACCAATTTCTCCTAAATCTACAGACAGTTGACGAGAAGGCTGGGAATGGCATCTCTGTTCTTGGCAACAATAACCTATAAACATCTTTAGCCCTTTAAGGCCACATATTGCTATAACGCACGACACCAACAGCCCTGGCGAGTAAGTCGCCAGGGCTGCATTCAAGCATCATGCCGACCCTACGGGGGTTGAGACACTCCCAAAGGGTCGGCATGATGCACCAATGCAGCCCCTTGGGTTACTCATCAGGGCTGCATTCAAGTGTCATGATGACAAATGTCATATCTTAGCGTCATGCTATCCTTAAAGGGTTAAAGGGTTAGTTTTAAAATGAAATACTAGTAATAACAAAACCTTCCCCACCCACACTACCCACACCCCCTGGTTGACGGTTGGCTGCTGGTCTAATTAGACTGTCTTGTCTTTGTTTATTGTAGGCTGGAAGGAGTGAGGGGCTTTTACAAAGGCCTGGCCCCGAGTCTGCTGCGGGTGGTTCCCGCGTGTTGCATCACCTTTGTAGTCTATGAGAATTTGGTGCATGCCCTGCTCACCGGGTGGAGGTAGCGGCCGACATAACGCCAGGCATGGGGAGGGTAGGACAGAGCACTAGAACACATACCGTGAAAGTACTTATTTTCACGGGTTTAAATTTTCGCGGATGAGTAAAAATTGGCAAATTCGCAGGTATTTATTTCATACTTAAGTATATAAAAATGTTGTGGATTTTTCATTTCCGCGAAAATCGCGAAAATATATACCCAGCGAAATAGAGTACTTTCACAGTAGGAGGGTCCTCCAGAATCAGAATAGGGAACTTGCGGAATCATGGCACGGAGATTTAGGGCTGTGGTTTTGTCGCCGGTGAATGATTTCAGCAAGTATTTCAGCGCCGATGAATGATTTCAGCGAGCGTTTCGGTGCCAGTGAATGATTTCAGCGAGCATTCCGGTGCCGGTGAATGATTTCAGGGAGCTTTCGGTGTCAGTGAATGATTTCAGCGAGCGTTTCAACGCTGGCAAATGATTTCAGCGCCCGGGAACTGTTTCAGCCGCCCAAAATGGGTGGCGCTGAGTATGTAAGAGTGAACGCTGAAAGAAGGACCCTGGTTCTGGAGGGCCCTGGAACTTGGTTGCAAAAACAGTAATATAAAACGGGGTTCTCCACGTACCTAAATAATCACATCACAGATAACGCGGGTCTGAGATATCGGAGGGAGCAATGACATATCTGACTTGCTACCATTTTCAAATTTTACATAATCAATGACAAAAACTACAAAATTCTACTATGTTAAGAAAACTTCAATCATGGTAGTGGTATTTTGGTCTGTTTAAAACAAGTGGTAGTGAAAAGTTTGCCAATTTCGGGGAAGTGGTTTCGGTGTGTGGAGAACCCCGGTAAGTTCAAGACGGTAACGGTGGTTTGAGTGGTCTGTGATGTGAGAGTTATAGTATTTAATAACGGTGTATCCCCCTGTTAAAGGTTGGGCGATGCTAGATGTGTGCACATTTTAACCTATGCATCACTGTCTGTATATGCTACATATACACTACTCAGTCAGAAACAGACTTGAAGCATGGACACCACCAACTTGTAAAGTCTTGTCAAAAATGGCCAGTGAACAGTCTTATCGTTGTGATTCGCAGAGTGAACTATGACGTGAATATTTAGTTACCCATTTTATTTATTATTTCTGCATTGACCTTGGAAATGATACTACACACAAGGGTCCCACGGATCTGGGAAAGTCAGGAAAAGAAGTGGTCAAGTAAAGTCTTGAAATCTTTTGAAACTTTGCTGCTAGTCAAGGAAAATAAAGAAAATAAAACAAAATCCACTGGTAGAGTGCATATTCCCCTTGGTTTTGGTCAACAATGCAAAATGATTTTTTTAAAATTACAATTTCATATTCATAAGTATCATCAGTACATACACTGATGATTCAAGTGTGAGTGTTATTTAAGGTTATAATTTAGCTTCTCTTAATTTGTATGTGTCATACGTGTAGATTTTAACAAAGTTACCCTTTTCTTGCACAGTAACACAAAGAAACATTTTATACTGTGAAATTTAGCCTCTATAAAACCTGAATAGGCGAGTATATCATAAGTATCTATCATCACAGCATTGGAGGCGAATACATATACTATTCTCGTCGTACAAAAAGTATGCAAGTTTTGATGACGCGAAGCCTTGACGCAGGAGGGTTTTGGAAATGTAGCCTTAATATATTGTCATTCATTATGAAAGGTGCTGTTTGACGAGAATGTTTGGTGTACAGAACTCACTATATTGTCAATACATACAAATATACCACATTTGATGTACAATACCTGTTAAGCTTTCCTCGATGCTGGTACAATACATACATGTAAGCGTTTCGCTTTGTGACCCCATGCCTTTGTATATTGCAAATCGAAAATATAGCTATGGTTTGAGATGTTAGAAAGCAATTGGGTGTCGTATGTGTTATTATAAAGGCAATAAAAGTTACGGAGTAAATGTTAAGTTTACGTGTTGTTTGGAATAAAGGACTCGGTTACCGTGGTGTGGGGTGATAATATATAAAGGTCCCCAATATGTATACTATCGTTGCGTTTAGCGAAATGCACACACAAGTCAGTATTTGTAACCCAAATGTATTTGTGCCAAGTATCACTCTTAGTTTTTCCATTATCAGCATTAGGTTATACTAACATTGTGGTGTCCCTGTACACTCTGTAGCCACATGTTTTGTATTGTTTATGAAATCTATCATCGTATTATGTATTATAATCAAAACTGATAACATCAAAGGTTGATTATTATCATATACTGTATGTTTGTAATGTTATCTGGGACAATTGTCAATGTTAACTTCTGTAGTTTGACGTTCAACGGTTGTTTTTGAAATGGCATTCCTGGCAAGTTAATAATATAAGGCCAGTTCACATGTTTTACTTTATTGTAAAAGTTGACTGAAACCTAAATTTAGATAAAGTGGCGGTAGGCATCTACCCCCAGGATAGAACATGAAAAGCAGACAAGGCCTCATAATAAAATAAAATTTGCATAGTTTTAGAAGAATCCCGTGCTTTTAATAAATTCTTTTAAAGAAGACAAATATCAAGCTTTATATCAAGTTCTTAATTCACATTTTAATAGTTGCCTAAAACTAGTTACTCCAAAACTGTTTCATGGTTTGACAATGTCAACAGAAAAAAGGACAACTAAAAAAACACGATATAGAGATGTACTGGTTTGCCGTTGTATTTAACTGATACACTGATATAACACTACGGCAATTTGTAAGCTCCTTTTTTTAAATCCCTTTGGGGAACTAGTCTCCCGAGGAAGTCAGGGTTTGAGGGATAAGCCTATTATATAACCGTGTTAGGTACACAGCAAGAAAAGGCTAAAGCCTGTTGAGTTTTATCAAAGCGACTGGTTGTACTTGATGTCGCTCATTGTGTATAATGATGGGGTGGTTTTTAATGGTGAACACATAACCACCATGTGGATGACAAAATATGGTGTCTGATAAGAATGTGATCATTCCGGAATAAAAACAATGAAAATACAATTTGTGTTTGTTTGAGTTACATGAATAGCAACTGTTACCCGGTTAACTTTTTAGTGGTAGATCAATGAATTTACATTGAAACATTATCTGATGCACTTTATTCAAAGAACCAGTCTCAAAAGTTGTACCGTATTCGACGTAATAGACGCCCCACCCCCCTTGCTGGATTTTTAGACTAAAACAAAGGCTCCGATTTTGGAGATGGTTACTCTTTAATTCAAGTTCAATATTTTAGTGGGGGTTTGGCTTGTATGTCTTTTTTAAATCACACAATAGTTCATGATAAAACCGGTCAGGTTCTTTTTTTCATTTTCTAACAATAAAAAGATAAAACTCAATCTTACATTTATCAATAGTTTATTACACAACTTTAATACATTACTACGGCCTATACCCGGAGTCCATGTACCGTCCAATATGACTGGGAGCCAAGTGCAGGGATTTCACAGCACATTTATCCATTTATTATCCTTTATTTTAACATTCAAATATTTACAATGCTGTTTCCTCTCCCTGCATGGTTCCATATCCGTCACATTTCACTCCGTTATGCTTCATAGCTGACTATGAACAGCAACTCGAAAACATTCAGGGGAAATATTTCTGTCCTTTTTTCTTTTTTTAAAATCCAAGATTTTTTTTTTTTTTTGAAAAATTACATGTGTGCCTCCTGTGTTCCGTGCTTCTCGGCATAGGCCTTCATACGTGCCTCTAGCTCGGGTCGGAAGTGGCGTACAAGTCCCTGAAAATGGAATTATACAGGGATTATAAAAGACTGCATCTTTATTGTGTAAAGTTTATCTACCAGGTATTTCTATTAAACTGACAGTTCATGCATGAAATCACTTTTTTTTCCTTTTAACTTTCACGAGTTGCTACCGTAATATGAGAGTAAACAACATTTTGGTAAAGAACAAGAACACGATTTTTACGATCACCCTACATAATTGACTTTCCAGCAAGATAAGGCAGGCATGCCAACAATGATAGTAAAGTAAAAAGAAAAGATCGACAGAGGGGCAAAAGCAATGAGCTTCAGATTAAACATATAGTCACTCTCTTGCTACACTACTATAATCCACCCCCTAAACATCGAGCCTCCCCTTTTTGGAACCTGTAATACTACTACAGAGAAAGCAAAATATGTTCACAATATTTTGAGACAATTTTAATCTTATAAAGTTGTTTTTTTTTTGTTTTTTTTTTAAATTTTAGATATTTTATGAGTTTGAAATATGATAATTCCGCCTACCTGCACGGGCCATGCGGCTCCGTCCCCGAGGGCACAGATGGTGTGTCCCTCCACCTGCTTACTGAGTTCGTACATCTGGTCAATCTCTGCCGGCCGCGCGTTACCCGTCACTGAAAAAAAAAAGCAAACATGAGTTGAAAAGAAATACAAATGAAATATGCATTATTCTTAAAAGCTGGTTGTTTCTTTAGGTAGTTTAACGTCCCATTGACTTATGCAGGGGATTCATTCAAGTTTATGTCTTTTACAAGTAAAAAGGTAGGCTGAATGATCGTATCCAGGATGATCGAATCTATGAGATGAGCCAAAAACAGAAATCCCACTCCTACACATTTACCGCAGCAAGGGTTCTTCAAACTCCGACACCACATAGACATGGTGTGAGAAGAACTAATTTCCAGATTCTTTGCTACTTAGCTATGGCGTTCCTTGTTTAGTATTCTATATATAATTTACACTTTCTTACACCACTTATGGAGTAGTTATTGCATGTGATCAGCACACTACTTACCCATCCGGTGCATGATCTTGGCCAACCAGGTGATTCCCTCTCGGCATGGTGTGCACTGAAACAGCAATACACGTAAATCAATGTCAATACTATTTTTCTTTCGTTAATTGTTCAGGTAGTTTATGTCCAGTGGACTTTAAACAGGGAATCCAGATAGTGGCGATACAGTGGGCACAGTGATCATTTATGCATGTTTTACACACTCTCGGACCGTTGGTATAAGCCGCGAACTATTAGTTAAATAGCCTTATAGCAGTTTGTAGTGGAGTGGCCCTTATGCCCAAAACCTAAAAGGGCAAACCTATAGGTTAGGGAGTGGTCATTCACTGACACTGGGGGGGGGGGGGGGGGGGGGGGGGGGGGGGATGTCGCCCCCCCCCCCTTTGAACTTTAGTACCATGCTGGATTTTTCGATGAAAATGAGTGATTTTTTTCTGGCCTGCAATGAACCCTCTAAGGGTGGCATCATGCCTTAATGCATCATGCCCTTGGTCGTCACGATGTATCAATGCAGTCCTGGAGAGTTAATGCATTCAATCATCATGCCGACCCTACAGGGTTCAGACATGCCCGAAGGGTCCGCATGATGCAACAATGCAGCACCGGGGAGTTCCTCATTGGGACTGCATTTGTGCTTACCGTAAAACCTCGCCTATAGGTCGACCTCACTTATAGGTCGAATTGGAATTTTGAGGGAAAAAATCGACCTATAGCAAAATACATTGAACTTTAGGAAAACCCCACTTATAGGTCGAATTGGAGTTTGAGATTTTTTGGGGGGCAAACCCCACCCTAAACCCCCCTAGAGAAGCTTTTCCCAAGGCCAAAATGACTATTATTTCTGGTATCTTGCCCTTTAGACAACCCCCTACAAAGAGATTTACGTTTACAGGGATAATAATCTAAGAAAAAAAGGTATGTTTTCCAGTATTAGGAATGAAGTGTTTTTTGGCTCTTTAAATGGTTTACCATTTTTCAAAACCCCACCTATAGGTCGAATTGGACTTTTGGCAAGAAAAATCGACCTATAGCAAAAATTTATTCCAAATAAAAATCGACCTATAAGCGAGGTTTTACGGTAATAACGACAAATCTTATAGCGACAATTGTTCTTAAAGGGTTAAAAAGACGGAGGTAGATGATGTTCACCTGTCCGCAGCTCTCGTGGTGGTAGAAGTCCATGAGACGACTGATACATTTGACGATGTCGGCCTGTTTGTTCATGACGATAACGGCCGCTGTACCGAGGGCTGTCTGGTTCTTCACAAGGTCATCAAAGTCCATCAACACGGTGTCACATACACTGTAAGTCATAAGAGGATGCCATCATTTTAACATGGTCAATATGGGAATATCAGGACCATCAATAACTACTGATAATAGTATTACTTTTTAAACTACATGCATAACGTAAAACCTCACGTAGAAGCACCGGTTAGTATGCGACTCAGATCACCAGTCCATCTTATAGAATCGACACACAATGGGGGTGCAGCTTATACAAGAGTTTTTAGATGTATACTACAGTACTAAACTCGCCATAATTAGACCCCCTGTGCGGCTAATATGATTTTCCTAAGTCAGGGGGCGGCTTATACACGAGTTGGGCTTATACGCAAGGTTTTACGGTATAGTTTAAATCTTCTTAAGCAGCAATGTTATCCTCAAGTCACTCGCCAGCACTGCATTGGAGCATCATGTCAACCAATTCGGGAGTGTATTAACCCTAGGCTCAGCATGATGCATGAATGCAGCCCTGTGCAGCAAGTTAGTCGCCAGGGCTGCATTCAAGACAAAGGGCATATTACCACACCAAAGCATTACACCATCCTTTAACAAAGTTAATGGTTTAATAACTACTGAGTACTCACTGTTTGGGGATGACTGGAGTGGAGGAGCCTCCGGGGATGACGGCTAGGAGGTTGTCCCAGCCCCCGATGACGCCGCCCGCATGGCGCTCGATCATCTCCTTGAGTGGCATCGACATCTCCTCCTCGAAGGTGCACGGGTTTACTACCTGACCCGAAATGTTGAACAGCTGAAACACAAATACAACAAAACTGTAGGGTTATTTGGTTAATTTTGATTTTTCTTTTTATCCCTTTTTGATTCAGCCTTCATTATGAAGAGATTTTCATTTTACCCAGAACTTTTAATAGCAACTTTCTGACAAGGGTTGAAGATACAACAGATTTAAAAAGATTAGGGTGACTAACGATGTCACTGGTAGGGTGTTCCAGGCCCCTCGCACCTCGCGTAAGTGTGAGCGCGACTTCCCGTTTTTTAACTTTCCAAGTAAATTGGAGGTACTTCTAGTGTGTACTTTTTCACAAATGAAGCAGTTCTAAAATCGCCTAAGTCTCTAGTTTCATGTCCTAAAACAGTGAGTAGCTATCTCTTTTGGCTGAGGCGGTAGGAGGGTGGATGTGAAGTAAGGTTGGGTGAAAATGTTGGGTGGCTGGTGGACAGCACCTCTGGGTAACACTCCCTCAGCATTACTTTACACATAAAGCTCTCCTATGTAAGCTAGACTTGTATTGGTTAATATGAGTCAATAGGAAGATAGCTTACATGTTGGCACTAATTACAAAACAAGTGGTGAAATTCTACTCCAAGTAGTTCAAAAGATACAGCAATTTCTGGACTAAATCAGCATATTTCAGCACCAAGACTCGTTCATGCCATTTCACCAGATATCACCATTTATTGCTGTATATCTCAGCTTTCCAATGATGTCTTTACATCTATCATATTCCAAAAATTGAGGATAGGACAAGGAAAATTGTGAATGAACAGCATTCACAGCTTCCCCTCCAGGGGGATGTGGGCAGTGTCCCCCCGGCCCTACCCTGAGGGACCAGGGGGTGTCACTGCATACACACAGTCACCCACAGTTTTGATTGGTGCCTTCCATTGTATAGGAAATGTATGGGCTTGGACTTTCACTATTCTCCATAATTTTCTGTGTTCAAATGGTGCTGTAATGATTAATAATTATCCGATTGACATAATTCTTTTTTTGATATTCTTCTTACATAAAGAGCTTTGAGGTGTATGCCACAGATCTGCTATGACACTATTACTCTATTATTGATGAAACACCCTATCACTGGCCAACCCCAATTATCAAATCAACAGCTTATTGAAAATTTATGAAATGCTTCTGATATTTCCTTTGATTTTTTATTCCTTAAGATTGACATCAGGGATGCCACTCACTGGTCACAAAAAAAAATCGGAAACGATCAAATTTTGTTAAATTTTAATAGTACAATGAGAAAAATTGTATTATAGTTATTACAGCCCGAAATTCGGAATTCCGAAAAAGTTGGGAAAAGTGGCATCCCTGGTTCATTATAGACCAGGCAGTTACCATAAAAATACATGTATTAAATTCTCCCATTCTGCTCACTTTTGTTCCCCTGTTGCGCTCACGTCCCATGCTGGCGAACCAGTCCCCGCTGCGTCTTAGGATGGTGGGTGCCACAGCGATGGTCTCCACGTTGTTGACAGTCGTGGGGCATCCAAAGACGCCAACATCAGCTGGGAATGGAGGCTTTAGACGGGGCTTACCAGCCTTACCCTCAAGGGACTCGATAAGGGACTGGATTGTAGAAAGAAATCAAGGGTATTAGGAAATAAGATTTTGTCAACAAATGTAAGTTATTTAGGAATTGGAAAAAATATGCAGAAAAAAGATAGATTGAAGTGTTGTTTAAATATAGGTATTGATTTAATACTGAGTGAGACTGTACAGTTTATATGTTACCAGTTTCAACTGTTCATAACTGGTAATTGGGAAGTATAATAATTCAGTGCTGACTCACCGTTTCCTCACCACATACATAGGCACCTGCGCCGCGATGCATGTAAACATCAAAGTCGTAGCCGGAGCCGCATGCGTTCTTACCCAGGAAACCCGCCTTGTATGCCTGTCAAATACAATCAGGAAACTTGGATAAAGACAATTCACCATTTTTAATGAACACCATTAAACTTACACTCCAGTTTTAAATTTCCAACTAGAAGATCATATGGATAGACCTCCAGAAGGGCATGCAGCGCTGGTGACAAGATTCGCAAGTGGTATCGCTATTAACCAGTCGGTGGAGAACCCTAAATGCGCTTTACACGAAAGAGATCCGAGATTGATAATTATACCTTTATCGATTTTGAGGGATGAATGTATACAATCCCTTATGGTGCCGCTGCAGTGTTTCCACTGATTTGAGTTAAATTGATTCAGATAGTTACAGATGAAACAGTTGCTCCAACCTTCCCTGATATTTCTATTCTGCGCAGATTGGCATTCCGCGCGGCTCTGATCCTGTGCTAACTACAAATTGTGCCACACAGAATGTCAATATTGGCCTTCTGCACCGATTGCTGAATAGCGCCTAACACCAGGGCTGCATTAATGCATCATGACTTCATAGCGCAGTGCGCATTAAATGGTTAACCGACTCACCTCGTTGATGGCGACCTGCATGTTGGATGCCTCGTTGTAGAACTCTCCCCGGATGTAGATGTAAGCGGCGCGGGCCCCCATGGCTGCCCCAGACACCAGGCACCCCTCCACCAACTTGTGGGGGTCGTGTCGCATGATCTCACGGTCCTTACACGTGCCCGGCTCACCCTCATCAGCGTTCACCACCAGGTACTTGGGCCTATGGGCAGAATGTATAATTCATATTTATATATAATTGATATCTTTCTTATAATTCCCTAACGAAGGTCCGCAAAGACCGGAACTAGTAGGGAATGTTATACTCAAGGAATGTGGTTCAGTTATATCTTAACCTAATTCTGCAAATTATTGACGCTGAATTTTAGGGAACATATTCATTTTCCTATATCTTTTTTTAAATTTTGTGTATCAGGACTTTTTGGGAATTTTTCCTTCAGGACTGTAGGGACTGGAAAGGCACAACATTTTGGTGTCCTAGCATATATGAGTTTCCTTAGATTAAGTTCGTGCTGAATGCTAAGAACTAATACAACTCATACAAGTGATTTTATTTTGCTTCAATTCTTCTCAAACTAATGTCTCAGTGCTACTTGGCATGAATGGATAATAGCATTGTAACATGGCACATCTTAGACTGGCTTGTATCGACTGGGAACATTTATTTTCATCAAAAAAATTAACAGCAAAACCGCAACAGTATTGAACAAATGCTGATATACAACGAAGGCTAGTCTTAACATCAACTTATTTGCTTACATGTTGGCATAGCTGTAAAGAATCGATCATGTATTTGAGCAGGTATGTTTCAAAGAAAATAACATTTAGAAAATATAAAAGACTTTTCAGTCTTAAACGAAAAGACAAGAGCCTGGCATATAAAAATAATCAAGAAGTAGGTAGGTACGTTATTAGTTAGGGCAATGAATTCAGGTCCTCTAAAGGTCATAAAAAGGTCTTTGAGACATAAAAATGTTTTTTTCTTTAATATTCAATTAAAAAAAAAATCATTATCGATTCAGAAATATTTTAAAACTTGGTCTTACCTGCCGTCATCAGGCTTGTTCATGAAGCTCCACTTCATGCCGGTGGGGAACCCAGCACCGCCCCGTCCGCGCAGACCCGACTTGACGATCTCCTTCTGCGCCCACTCATGTCCCTTCAGGATGATCTCTTTGGTCTTGAACCAGTCACCCTACGTTAAAGAAGGAGATATGTGTTACAATGTACTAGAGTTGCTTCCTTTGATGCTGAATTCTTGCAAGGCATCGCCTGAAAGATTCATATGACTCAGGGTAAGCTGGGTGTGTGAATGAGTAATGGATGTTTAGCACCATTTCAACAAACCTGGGTCTGTAGCTAATCATGTACAGTTAGATATAGTACTCCCTTATACTCATTTATTGGTCAATTCTGGCATCAGAAATGAATTCCTTGTTTAAAGGTACCCTCAAATCATGTGTCATACATGTATGTTATTCCATTTCAGGCCAGCAGGTGTGTGTGGGTGAGCAGGTGTGTGTGGGAGAGCAGGTGGGTGTGGGTGTGCAGGTGGGTGTGGGCGACAGTTGCCGGCTGCGGGCATGTACCGCCTTCTGTCCCTGTCAAACAGCGAGTTCAAAAATGCCAACTGTGACGTACATATTGCCGCAATAGGTGACGACACAGAGCCACGACAGAGCCCCTTGTGGAGTGCAGGTATACTAATCCTCTGTCCAACCAACACACCCCCTTGTGATTAGCAGCAGTACCACAGGTGGAAATAAAATACTTGTGGCGCCACCATGTAGTTGATGTGTGGTATGAGAACTTAAAAAAATCGTTGTTCTTGGTATGTTTAGGGTGTTGTAAGAAGTTCATTTAAGTAATTTAAATAATATGGAGGGCACTTTAGCTTGGTTGGATGGCATTTTAATATGTAAGATGGTAAATTCATGCCAGAAAGATAGAAATGTGCTACTTCTTTGGTGAGAAGAGCAATTCTATCAGCTCCAATTTTTTTAAAACCTTGCACCCTATGGAGAGTTCATTTAGAGGGTAGTCATTTAACAGTACTTAAGTGTTTAAAAAAAAAGAGAAAAAATACGCAAAGATCGCAGTTGATTTGTGAGTAGAAGAACAGAGATATTGATTTACTTTTTGAAGGAAATATTTGTCCCCCGATCTTGCCCATCCTTTGGTTTTTTGGATTTTTTTCAAACTAAAATAGAAGCCGAGTTATAAGCATTTTAAAATGGCTAAAAAACGTCTTACAGAAAAAGCCAGGCGTCGTATATGCCTCAGGGTATGAACCCTGAGTCAATGATTTAAAAGCAATTCCATGGCGTGTGCTCTTTCTTTTCTTTCCCTTTTTAAAAGTCTCCTAATATATCAAGGGAAATAAGCATGCATGTTCATCATTACTTTTGTCAATACGGAGCTTATATTTATATAAATAATACCAATTTTAATGTGGCAATAGAATACATGGTTTGATAATATCAGACAGACTCTGAGAGATGCAGGAATTATTTCTTACCCTGGACATGGCACCCTTGATGGTCCAGTCGTGGCGACCGTACAGGTTTGTGAAGATTCGGTCCTCATCCCTCATTGGTCCAAACTTAGTCTAAATAAAACGAAATCCCCATCAAGTATTTGGGAAGGTTGTAACAAATCACACTCTGACAAGGTCTATTAAAGTATTTTTCAAGTACAAACCAAGATTTTTTTTATGGGCAGCGCTCTTTCTACATTCATGTATTTGACATTAACTTAAAGGAAGTATCAATAAGGTACCAGGAAATAGTATTTTAAACATTAAGAAACAAGAACACCACCCACCGGCACCCCTACCCCACCCCTGTCCGAACCCCCTTGACTACGAAACTTGGAATACTCGGTAGGTGATAGTGTACCACTGGGTTGGTGTACACAATTTGTTAATTAAAACAATTACATTTATCGGTATAAATAAGATGTTTAAAGCCTCACCTTCTCTGGCTTCTTTTCTTCGGCCTGCGTCGTGTTGTGCCTGACTGAGGCAAGAATCTGACCGCGGGACCCCGCTGTGGGTAAGAAAAGGAACACGTTTATTAATTATGCACAACAGGGTGTGTAGGCCCTCCATAGCGGATGGCACATGAGGTGTGTATTGCATTCCAGACAACAAAGATCCAATCCAAGTAAAAGTTATTACAGGGTTGCCACCGACAAGGTAGTTTTAGATTCCCTGACTTTTCCCTGACATAATATTTAATTTCCCTGACAATTGCGATATAAACCCAATGTTTTTAAATGCCCTCCAACTATGAATATGCACTCCTTTTAAAAGTTATTTTCTACTTAGCGAGTGATCATTATTTAACAACAGGGGCTTTGTGTTTCGTGTGCGTGCAAAAATTTACCCCCTCCTTAATATTATTGAGGATTTTAATAGATATTTTTCTCTTAAAAAAAATAGTAAAATACAGGGGTTTTTTTTTCAGAGAAAACAGGTGACTTTTTTTTTGGTATTTCAAAGAATTTCCCTGACCAAGTATTAATTATTTTCCCTAGCATTTCAGAAAATATCACATTCCCTGACATTTTGCCAACAAATCTGAAATTCCCTGATATTTCCCTGACCTGGAACGAAAACTATTTTCCCTGACAGTGGCAACCCTAAATTACACTAAATGAGGAATCTTGGTGAAAATGAAGGAATTGAAAAGCAATATTTGTTGACATTAAAGGAATAAGGATACAACATTGACCTCAAAATTGTTGGGTTTTTTTTGTTTCATTTTGTGGTGTCTTTAAAATAATTGATGTCCTGTGCTAAACTATAGGTTATAGTATAGCTTTTAGGAAATTCAATACATTTTCTTCTTCAGTGGTGTGGAAGTTAGTACATGTATTATACTTGAATAGGTCTAGACTAGAGGCTGACTAAGTTTAAGTAACTGTAAGTGTAAATAATACAATAAAATGCATCAATATATATCTAGTGGTTCAACAACTGTATCAACAATTTTTTTCTGAAAAGTCACCCCTTCTTGCTGCATTGGTCTATAGAATGATTATGCATTGCCATGCATTATTTGGAGTTACACAACACCCCAGTCAAAAACAAACATTCATTAAATAGCCTAGACCTGGCCTAGCCTTAGGCCTACAATAGTCTACATCAGACCAGTAATTAGTGATTATCTAGTTGCAGAGAGACTTAACTGACTGATCCATGTCGTCAAATAGTCGGGAGTGAGTCCCCCTGATAGTTTTAAAATGTCATCATATGCATAACATGCAGCAGAGAAACCACTGTTTGTGTCTGACTGACTCTTGAGAGTGACAGACTGGCAGTGGCGCAGTGCAGACAAGTGAAGGTCATAGCGTAAACAAAGGTACTCCCGGTGATGCTATCGCAATGAAACTTGCATATGTTGGAAACAAAAACGTACAAATATCATCTGAGGTATATTCCTTATATAAGCTTTTGAATCTTACCTAGGGAGGCCCGAAGACTGGGACCTAACTTCACGAGAGATGCCATTTTGCAAAACTGTCGGCCGCTCTCAATCTCCAGTCGGCAGAGATTTCGCACGACACGGTCTACTCACCTCTGCAATATCCTTCCTCCGTGCACGACAAGGGACCAAAACGGTCCCCTACGCCAAGGAATATGTAATTCGGAAAAGTAAAAGTATGAAGGTGTCTATGCAATGAAGTTTGGTATAGACTAAATAAATTTGACAATGAAGGTGAGAAGATCTTCAGTTGATAGGGCAAAATCCGAGATTTCATGTGGGACTACTTTTTCTTAGTGCATGTGCACTTCTGCGTTGTCCGTCGGGTCAGCTGTTTGTCAACACAAGCACATGGCCACCACGATGGATTTCGAAACAGCTCTGCAACAGTCGTTAGACTTTTACAATTCAGGTGTTGGAACAACTGTTATCCATCAGCTGAAGCCAGAACAACGGGCCTGCTTGAACCATCTGTACAATGGGACGGATGTGATCGGGAATTTGCCGACAGGTAAGTGTTTTAACGGTACTTGGTCAGCCACACTGACAGTGACACACCTGTCATCCTATGTCAGTGGGCGAGTTCACTCTGCAACACACTGTCCCTGCCCTACACTTACTATGTCTTACTACACCGGGGGTTTCATGATGGTGAATTTAGAAGTGTAGGCCTAGTAGGGCACTCGCACATTCCTTACCTACTTTGACCTTTTGCACTGGCATTCTCACTCGCTACTGAATGCGTACATATGATAAGTCATTACAGCTACCACTATGGTAGTGTGTCGACACGGCGACATGGCCTTTTCTTAAATTTAAGTTTTAAAATCGACCTGCGACATGAGGACTAGTCTGGTGCCAGTAGTCTAACTCAAAAGCGCCCTCCCCCTGATAAGGCCATGAGAATGCAAGTACGAGTTTTAATACCGTCCAAGATATTTTGAAAAGTGATGAGGCTTTTTTTCATTATTCATTTTTCATTATTTCCATTTTTGAGTCTGATCTGAACGACCAACCCAGTCAGTGGATCAGATCAGACTCGCATACAGTAGCCTTTAGATTTAGGGAGTGTTCATTTATTAATTACAGGGGGGGGGGGTAGTGAGATTTCGTGCGGAGGGGCGAAATTTTTTTCCGCGCCCCCCCCCCCCCTCGAGAGCGCATGGAACGTTTTGCGCCCCCCCTCACCGAAGGCGCCGAAAATTTTTCACCCCCCCCCCTTTGAACTATAGTAACGCGCGGGCATTTTTGCTAGAAAGGGGCATAACTTTTTACCCCCCCCCCCCTCAAGAGGGGTCAGAAATTTTTACGCTCCCCCCCCCCAACCCACCACCCCCCCTGTACTTAATAAATGAACACTCCCTTAAGCTATAATTGATATTTGCCCCTACTTCATGTTATTTACTACAGGTGTCTACTGCCAGGGGTGTTCTCAAAATTAGATTCTAAGAAGTTACCGGTACTTGTTAACCATGCATGGGTGTAGCTTTAGTGCGAGGAAAAAAGTGGTAGGGAAAACCCATTCCTCGTCAACCCGATTCTAGAACACTCCCTTAAGCATTTTATTATAATAGAGTCTAGCCCTCCCAAAGGGGGGGGGGGCACTCTCAGATTTATGGACACCATGTCCGTACATCACCCTGACTTCGTACCCCTTTTACCGGGAGAAAAATCCACCAAAACACCAGCCTTTGGCTGGATTACCCCCTAAAATGTGTAAAAGAAATGGACCCCTTTTAGTGAGATACCACCCTTAATTGCCAAAATCGACCCCCTTTTGACAGGATAAACTGGCCGAAATCGGAACCCTTTCAGCAGGATACTCAGCATAATGTATTACATTTTCCTATATTCCTGCAGGGTTTGGAAAAAGTTTGATTTTCCATCTTGTGCCAGGGCTACTCAGTCGGAAACTGTCCCGTCCTACCGCGACCATACTCGTTATTGCACCCTTGAACGTGATCCAGCAAGACCAACAAAAGGTTTGTATTTGTCAAACCTACTGCCAGTACATTTTGCATTCCTGTAAGGGGTATTGGCTTGTAGCAATACATTACACTTTGTGCAACTTATATCCCCTCCTGTTACATGATCTCGCCATTGATACAGCCCCATTTCATTATATAAAGCTTTACAATGGTTTTCTCTTCTTTGTACAGTATATGACAGAACCCCACCTTTTACATCAACCCCTACTTAGGGAAAATATATCCCAACTTCAGGTTGTCTTATATGTCTTATATGGTAGGTTTTACGGTAGTCTGTGCAACATTAAACATGCTCTTCACGTATCGCCTCACCTCCTACTGCCAAGATCGGTGGCAGAGATTTCACAACGAAAACCCAAAACCTACTCTCTCTACTTTCAAAGTCTGGGTTAGCGCTAGGATGTTTTTTGGGTTAGCCAGTCTGGCGAATTTGTGCCAGCAATGATTAGCCAGATTGATAACGAATTTGAAAACGTAGCAAATGTCATGTTTAATTGTTATTTGTCTCAGGACTCCTACCCATCTTTTTAATAGTACCGTCACTACCGTATTTCTCGGTGTATAAGTCCGGGCTTATACAACCGCTAACTGGCAAAATATGCCCGGCTTATATAGGGAGCAGGCTTATATTTATATCCCTGAAAACAAACACTCTAGTACCTTCTCATAATTCCGAGAGTTATTTCTATCCGCCTTTTTTCAACGATATGCTTACCAATCTTATCTTTAATAGTCTTTTTGTAGCCATAGGAGAAATACTTATGTGAATGTCCCTTATACTTATAGAAGTGACGTTATGGCTTCAAATGTGGTTTCTAATGAGTGGATATTGTAGCCCCAGGCTTCTACTCGGGGCAGGCTGTACAGCACTATGTCACACTTTCCCCAGGCTTATACACGGGGCCTGGCTTATAAATACACAGGGAAATACGGTATGTGCAAACAGCAACCCTTACTTGGCACCATTTATGGAGGGATTGAATTTGGATTTTTTTTAAACATTTTCAAAACCATACAGCAATCTGTTTTTTGAGAGATGTAATTGTTTGCTTTTCAGACCTTGATCAAGCGTGGATTGCGAACCTGTATTCTGGACTACAAATGCAACAACAGTGAACGGGTAGGTTTACTTTTACTGTTCATTAAGTACGTTTTTAATTTAATTTGTATGAAGCTATCTGAGGATGAGAGCGGTGACATGACGACGAGAGAGATGACATGACGATGAGACAGGTGACTGTTCTGTCCTTAATTAATCACATGACATATGGTACTGGGTTAGCGCTAGGACTTGTATTCTATTATCCAGTTTGGCGAATTTCTATCGATTTTGTTTAGACAAAGTCGGCTTTGGTTAGCCAATATCTTTTTTAATATTAAATTTAATTACAAATGCCCCACTTTTTGTAAAACGGTGTGTTACACAGCCGACCATGTCATCATTTTCTGATTAGGGTAAAGAGAGTATTCCACTAACGGAAGCTACGTTTATTCTCCCATAAGTTTAACATTATAGACTTTCATAGGATGACGGAATCACGGCTGACCGACGTCAGTGGAATACTACCTTTACTGAGAAACTATGTAAATATTTAGTAACTGCTTGTGGAATAGAAAGGGAATATGACAATACGTTAAGAAACCCCATGAAATGAGTAAATTATTGAATATGAAAATTAACAACTGGAGTAGAAATGCCATCCTCTGCTATTGGGTAAGGGCGCGAGGGTCATGGTTTGAAAAGTCACACTGCTTTTAAAAGGGGATATTGCTACAAGAATTTAGAAATGCCCTTGTTGAAGTGGTGTATTTTTTTGGGTCTCAGAATATTTTCATCTTGGGAAATTTTGTTTTATAACTTAACTTTGTATGTTCTCTGTGCTAGATATATTGCTCTCAAACACTTTAAATGGCATATTATTGAAAAAAGTCCTAAATGTGCGTCTAATTGGAATATTTTTTTCTTTTTTTTTATATCAAAGTCAGTACTTCTTCCAGATGTAGTTTCATCAATTGAGACACAGCCTCCAGATGTTTTGGCACTAAGCATGCATCTTTCCTTGATACTCCAATTATAAATCCACAAATCAAATCATTAAGATGACTGAAAGAAAAAGCTTTCCAATCAACCTATTCGAATTTTGGTATATATTAGGAACCCCTGTTAGGCCACTCAAATAGAAAAAGTTGTTTCTCATCGCCAAGGAGGGAAACATATGATGAGGGAGTTTTTATATTAATCTTTTTCTTTTTTTACTTGGGAGCTAAATATAAAGGGAAATTTAGACTTTTTGCGAAGGTTTTCACATTTTAATAGTTAGGAGTTTATTGATCCGCAAAATTAGTTAAAATATTTTCCTAGCTAACTGCATTACTGGAAACACAAGCTTTAATTTGATACCGAGTATACCAACATTTCTCCACTTCTTTTTGCATCAGAAATGTAAAAAAAAAAGGTTCCCCCAAATCACGATTTTCATGATGCATGCGGTGATGAGAAACCAGTACATGTATTTTTTTGTCTGAGTGGCCTTATCATATTATGCCCACTACTTTACTAAAACATTGCCGACTGAATTCTCGGGAGCAGCGCTTGGTTAGGCCTTATACATGTACAGGCATTTATCTCTCCTAACACATGGTCTACTTTAATAGAAAATGTATTGAAACGATTATTTAATAAGAACCCCCCTCACATATCATACTGTTTGCTGTTGCTCACCATGCGCATCACCAGATCTTTTTTTGAAAATTTCCCCTTTTTCTTGGAAATTTTGGTGGAAAAACATGACAAAAATAGACAAATATGAGCATATTTTTTTTATCAGTTTTAAAGCTTAAAGTGCCACAAATGTAATGGAATTGTTGTGAGAAACACCATCTTCTGGGGAGATTCTCTTTTTTCATATCGTGCTATGAGGGGAAAATGCCTTTACTTTTTGTTTTTTCTTTACAAAATTTCTGAAAATTCTGCACCATGATATAGCCCATTGATATTTATACGACTGTCTCTCCCATGATCTCAGCTTTCCAATGGTATATTACACAATATATTCCCTAATGTGGGTCAATGGCAGATAGGCAGAATTCGCCAGTCTGGCTAATCCAACAGGACTAAGGTTCGTCAGATTAACATTTGATTCGCCAGTGGCGATCTGGCGAATGGCTAGCGCGAACCCTGAAATTACCCTCACTAATATACAAACTATATGCCCTATAGGGCCTTAGCAAGATGATCAGTGGATAGCGCCATTCCCACTGGTACTAGGTCTATTCTCAGTACTCACAGCAACCAGCTTGGTCAAATCTCGTGGCCGAGATTAGGGTACAAACAGGGCTCAGGTATTGTGAATAGGTTGTACCTGGACACTCCTAATGTCACCTGTGTCCAGTATAGTGTAGTGGTTAGCACTGTGGACTCATGATGCAGAGTACCTGAGTTCAAATCTCTTCCAGGCAATGCCTGGTAATCAAATTCATAAGTATAGCAATTTTGGAAACAGAATACATTATTCACAATACTAAAGAAAATTTAGAAATATGTATTCAAAGGACATAGTGTTATTTGGCCTGGTAGGGATTTGAACTTGGGCTCCCAGTATTATGAGTCCACAGTGCTAACCACTACACTATACTGGACGCAGGTGACATTAGGAGTGTCCAGGTACAACCTATTCACAATACCTGAGCCCTGTTTGTACCCTAATCTCGGCCACGAGATTTGACTGAGCTGGTCCTTGCAGAGCAAAGGGTTATGATTGTTACCAGAGGTCCAAAAGGTGGAGCCACTGTATCTCCCTAATGCGGAATAGTAGCATACACATATACATTGATACACATATATACATTGAGGAGTGCTATAGTCTGAATCACTTTCTGCATCGTGTCACAATGGGTAATTATTTGCCTTTCCAGCTACATAGCAGAGATACTGTTACATTGACATCAGGTACAATAGGCACACTATGAGTGGAATTCCCTTAGCCTAATTAGTCATTTTCTTTTCATCTTTATATATAATCTATACTGTTGTTTTTATTCATAGATATGTCTGGACTTAAAAAGGTGATGTCACCCAGACCATGACACCCCGCCCCCTGCTATGTCCCTTTTTGTCACTAAACCCAAAGACCCACCCACCTCCTACCAGGTTACGTCATTTTTGAACCTTCCCTATAATCAATTGGGTGGGGGGGATCGCCCCTCGCCCGCACGTCACCTATCTCGCCGCTCCGCGTGCAATCTACATGTGCGTTGCCTCTCTTATCGTTGCCTATCTCACCGGTTCCTCGTGCAAATAATCAAACTCTGCTTGTCCCAAAGTCACTTTACCTAACCTTGCCTCGGGACCAGGCTTCTTTTACTGCATACTGTAACCTGTGTGGGTTTTAGTTCCATCCGTTGAAGTGGGGAAGGATTCCTGTTTATAATTTCTTGTACTTTTTTTTCTTCGCAGGTACTTAAGGAAGACTTTGATGTCATCTTTGCACACCCAGAGGCATTCTTTAAGTCGGAGAAAGGCCAAGAGCTCATCAGGGATGAAGTCTTTCAACAGCGGGTCACAGCATTATGTGTAGATGAGGCACATAAAGCTGAAGAATGGTAGTCTATTTAGATTTATTGTTAATTCTTGACCTAAAAGATGTAGGCTGCCTGAACCATGCAGATAACGATATGTTATTTGTATTGTAGTGGGTCAGAATAATATTACAGCACCTTGCCCTCTGCTTCAAAACATCTCACTTACTTTGCTGTAAATGTCCGTTCTCAGTCTTGTATTTCTACTTCAATTATGAGAAAAAATATCTATAACTGATTTACTGTAGGGACTACTGAACACTAACTTCTGTTCTAAATGACGCATTGCTCTTGCTTTACTGTGTACCATTGTCCCAATTCATATGTTCTTGTCTCAATCCCCATCCCATTTATCTTCAAATACATGTACATCCCCCTTTTTTTGGTTGCAGGTCGAAAATCTTTAGGAAGGCATTCGCAGAACTGTATACTCTGAGAACGTTTTTCCAAAATGTCCCCCTTGTGGCCCTGAGTGGTACCATAACAACTAAACAGCTCACCATCCTGCCGGGTTTGTTGGGTCTCAAAGATCAACACATTGTTGTCAGTGCAAACCCTGACAGACCGAACATCTTCCTCGAACGACGGTTGAAGGACATATCTGGCTCTCCCACTGACACCTATGAGAGGCTTTATGGGCCGCTGGTAGATGACTTATATGCTTCTCCAGATGAGTTTCCTGTTACACTTCTGTACATTCCAATGAATCGTCAGGCAGAATGTGCCCACTACTGCATGCGCCGCTTCGGTTTTGACCGGCGAATGGAGGAAGTCCCCTATGCACCCGTTTACTCCAGGCAGGCAGCAGCTGTCATCAACCATGTCATCGAAGACCTCAAAAAGGAGAAACCACATGTCCGCCTGGTGCCATGCACAGCTGCTGTCGGCATGGGGTTTGACCCCCCGTGTGTGGACCGGGTCATCCACACGTGCCCTCCAAGATGCATCTCTGACTACTTCCAGCAAATTGGCAGGGCAGGTCGCTCCGGACAAGCAGCAACAGCCACTTTGTTCTTCACCAATGCAGACATTAAGAGCAATCTGCCAGACATCCAAGAAGACATCCAGCATTACTGTCGTACCGACTCATGCATGCGGACAAGCATTCTGAGCGCCTTTGGGTATGCCAAAAATGCCATGTCTCCAGATGGATGTCTGTGCTGCACGGTATGCAAGGAAGCCTGCACCTGCATCTCATGCGTCCCACTGTAATACGTGTAATTGAGTCCTATAGATATCTGCCTTCCTACCTTGGTGTGTTGAACTGCCACCACTAATGTACCATGTCCATGTACTACCAGCCCTCATGTTTTAGTGTTACATTTCATGGGTTATTTACCTCTTTTACCCCTGGTTTTTGTTATCCTACAGGAATCTCTGTTCTTGTTCCAGCACCTTCTAATAGCACTGGCCAAATAAGTGTTACAGTTAAACCAAATACACATTTTTCTCCTCTATCACCCGATATGTTATCGAAGATTAATGCGCTAGTTTGGAAAGCTAATGAATCCTGCCTTATGTGGTTCAATCGGTGCTATCCCACTGTGAAGACATTTGCTACAATGAAATACATTTCCAAATGTTTAAAATGTGATGACTTTATTGTTTCTTTGATTCTTCTGTGCGTCATATGTTAAACCTGCAGTACAAACCATGGATCTTCTCACTGACATACCAGGCTCATTTTGTTATAACAACCAGGGACGTTGTTTCCACCAGGGTCATTCTCATATCACAACCAGGGCCATTCACACCCCCAAACCAGGGCCATTCACACCTCCAAACCAGGTTCATTCACACCTCCAAACCAGGACCAGAGAATGGCCAGGTAGTGGATGTGAGAATGACCAGGTAGTGGAGGTTGAAATGACCAGCTAGAGTACATTTCAATGAACTGGTAAACAGGTATTACATCTAAGAACAAGAAAATATTCAACAACTTTATAACTTACGACAATATATAAAGTATTTCCTTTGGGATGCCATGTCACTGAATATGGCTAAATTGTTACAGATGCCAACTGTGATAGAGTGCACATTTCTGAAGTATGGGACACCAGTACTGAACTTCATTCTTTTGGAAATCATTTAGCAGGACTGTGCCAATTGAAGTGCACATATACCTATGGTTTTTGTATAACAACCATACATAAGTTGTTAAGCATTGGGTATGTCTATCAAATTGTGGAAGCATCCTCCATATATACAAACTTGGCAAAGCTGCACATTCTTGTTCAGTGATACGCTGGGTGCTCCTTATATTATGTGGGTATACAGCCCAGTTAGACCCCACACACTTGCAATGGAAACCTAGTAACCATTCTACAATTCAAATCCAACATCAAATTCATCTATTGTCTATGACATAGGGCATAACAGCAAGTTTAAGCCATTTTAAGGCTTAAGCTGTTCTTTCATGTTAATTTAAACACTAAAACATTGAATATAACTATAATTGGCGTATCTATAATGGTAAACACATTTCTCCATCTACTTGGCCATACACACTGTTTCACATAGGCAGGTTTCATCTTCCAATACAAATGACTTCGGGCATTACCCCTTATAACTATCATGTATAATTTCACTTCAGACTGTGCATCTTTAAGCTTATATAATTCACAATATATTAGCGGTGCTACATGATCATAACTCTCTTTCTACTTACAATGGTAGGTAGGTAAGGATGTATAAATAGAATAGAGCAAAAAGCTTTCACCAGGAATGTATAGGAATGTTTCATACATAAATGTGGAGCATTTCATAGCTAGTACATGATTCTAGTTTAATCTATAATTTGAATTCCTGACAAAAAGCATGAAAATGTACAGTAATCTCGTTGTCATTATGGGCATTAGGTATTGATGTAGTAACAATTGTGGGGTCCGAGAAACCTTTAAATTTACATGTGCATTGAAGCAGCTCTCTTGATCATTTACAGGCTGCATATAGTATTCATCAAGTATGCCCTTGATCATCAGAACACATCACTTCAACACTACTCAGCCAGCAATTTACAAGTCCTGGATGGATGAATCATGCTGACCCTCCAGCAGTGTATCAAGCTGAAAGGGTCAATATTATACGGCACTGAAGTCTTTGTAACTTACTTGCACAGGCTGAGACATAATCTTACTCTGTACCAATCACACTCGAGCACTGCTGTGATACACACCAGCTGACTAGCCGGATGGACCTCAAAAAGGATTAGACAACTACACTATGACCGCATATTCATCGTCATCCTCCATGTCAGCAACATCCTCCTGTGGTTCTTCTTCCTCTGCAGGAACTGGCGCACCATCCATGATTCGTTCAATGTTTGTCTTCAGGGATTTCCGGAAGTTTGCCTTGTTGATTCTTAAGGTCGGATCGCATTTTATGTCTTCGAATCCGATGCACTCCCTTCCTGGTTTGTGCTGGAATGGCCGCAGCTTTCGGTACACCTCTTGTACGGTTCTCATGTCTGCCTCAGATACTGCACTAGTATGCCTCCCACTTTTCACAGGGATCGAAAAGGTTTTGTTGAAGCTAGCACTTACAGCACTCACATGATCCGCTGCCATGGTCACACGGTCAATTGCAGTGTACGTCTTGTTTGCACCAAGACCTCGGGCCAGGTCTTTTCGGTTGTTCACAGAGTGTTCTTGGACCAAGTCTGCCTCCACATTATTGCCCTTTCCACCCTTCATGTTTAGGAATGCCCCCTCCTTTATACGACTTTGCATCTGAGGGGATGAGAGCTGTGTGGCCTTTAGTATAAAGTCCAGATTTTCCCTGAAATAATGGGAGCGGGCGGTGTGTGAGTAGAATAACGGCATATTGTATTTGCAATTGGCGATCAACCTTTCTCCATCCCCCTCCTTGGCCGTGTCATCAAGTTCAAGTAGGTGCAGTGTCCACATACACAGATTCCTTGCATAGTTGCGCATGTGGTCTGCAGGTGGAACAGGGGCCTGAGCTGGACCTGGTGGATGGGCCTGAGCTTGGGCCTGAGCTGGACCTGGTTGATGGGCCTGAGCTTGAGCCTGAGCTGGACCTGGTGGATGGGCCTGAGCTTGGACCGGTGGATGGGCCTGAACTGGGATCGGTGGATGGACATGAGCCTGGGCCTTGGCAGGGACAGGCAGATGGGCCTGAGCAGGTAACAGTAGACGTACCGCAGCCTGGGCCTGAGCTGGTATGTGTGGACCTACCACAGCTGGGGCCTGAGCTGGGACGAGGCCTGTCGTACTGGCCACATTGTATACGACCCGCCTGAAGACTGGCACCCCGTTCTGTAGTCGAACCAGCTGCAAACCATCTTGACCTGGTTGCCGAAGTCGCAGGGCAGGGGCAGGGGCAGGGCCCATGGCACGTAGTGGTCCAGGCACTGTAATAAGCGCTGCCCGCCTGTAAACAGGTTGTCCCTGCTGCATTCCATACAGTTGTAACCTGTTCTGGCGTGGGAATTGACGTGGCATGAACGAACCCGGGGCCCGGACAGGGCCCAGTACACGTGGTCTGTGCAGCTGCAACCTGTCTTGTCGAAGTGGCCTGACATTCACCGCTTGTGGGACAGGGCCCAGGGCCTGCATAACAGGAGGTACTGGAGCAGGGACCGGAGGAGGTGCTGGTGCAGGCTCCGGAGGGGGGACTTCCTGGGGAACTGGAGCGTCATCCATATTGAAGGCAGCGTACCCATTGTCATTGATGAACTTTTTCAGCATGGCCATTCCGGCTTCGCTCATTTCCCTTCTGCCCATTGCGGTGAGATCACCAACTGGTTGATTGCGTGTTGGGACAGACTCTGGCGTGGCCATACCAAAGTATTCCATTGCTTGCTCGACAATACAGTGTGTACCAGCTGTGACAAGCAGGTCCCAATGGGCCTGGAAATTGGATTTAACATTGCCGTTGACATTCTTCCGTCCAAGTTCAACTTTGAAATAAAACAGTGTTCCTTTTTGTGCGGACGACTTCTTGTGGTAGAGAGCGGCATATGCTTTCTGAAACAAAGTAGAAGTTGTCATCACTAGTGAGACAACACTTCCTGCTGTCTTCTCTTAAACCATGAGCACATTTAAGGACTATCCTGGGAAACTAGTGTCGGGACCCTGTTGAGATGTTTGGAACCTTTAGAAACCCTCTAAACTCACCTGGTAGACATTCACAGAATATTTAGAATCTACCCAACTACCCAACGTGTGTTTTTGTTCAGGGGCAATCTTTTTAAACAATTTAAGTAGTTTCCCTAACAGAGCCTCCAACGCACAATGCTGGCGTTTAAAACTAACTTCTGACTAGGCTGACCAGACAAGTGTCAACAAGGTGTATTGATGCGATACTCAATGGCCCATGAAATAACATGATATGTTACATATTCATCTCTTCAGTTCCTATACAAATCAAAGAATTATATTGTGCTCGCAAGATATATTTTTAAACTTACATGCAGCAGGTCTTGTTTCACATGCCACATCTCACACACGATGGGCTTTAGGTGGATGTACCGCAGGATGGGTTCAGGGGCAAGGTTCCGCAGGTCTCGAGCACCATCAAGCCGAATCCTTGTCATCATGTCACCCCCTATTATGACCCGCATCTCATCCAGGATGTCTGTGTTTCCTGTGAAAAGTGATCACTCTACACAAGTGGACAATATGCGTACAGCTTTTTTATTCTGCTCTAGACCCCACCCCTGTTTCACAGGTCAGTTCCACCTGGCGGTGCAGGCTACTGCTTGACCAATCAAGCGCCATGTATCACTTTAGCTTAAACATATTATCCTACCACATGTCAGTTAACATTTTGCACCCCTTGTCAAGTGACTACCCTCCCATAGGACGGCGCACTATGTAAGGCATATCTGTTTTCATGTTGAATCAATTTGAAAAGGTACATTTTTATTTTAAGTATGCAATTCAAATACAAAGGTGCCTAGAATATATCTGTAACAGTCAGGATGAAAGCATTAGCTGGCTAATGTTACTTTAACGCCTGGAACAATGCAGTGGGATTTTCTTTCTGTAGCTCACACTACCATATATTCTCTTGTAGTAACAGTTACTATTATGCAAGTCAGATCAACAGTGTCCCTTTCAGCATCTGGCCAAAAGTCTGGCGGGGCTTTCACAACATTTTAAAATGTTTACTACAGTACAAGTAGCCATTATTGTATGTCCCGATGAGCTTGTGATTTTTATCCAAACTTTGGGGACGGGCATTACACAAGTAATGGCTAGTACGTCAGAATACACGTTAGAAACAAAAATAATCAGGGAAGTGGTCTTACCATGTGCTTTCAAGAAGGTGTTGACCACTTGCTGCTCATAGGCGTCGAGAATATCAAAACACTCTTCGTACTTGCTCTCGTTAGAGTCCATGATGGGAAGGGGGAACACATGTGACTTTTTCGCCATAGCTTCCTCATTCGCGTGAGGGATGTGCTTTGGCACCACCCTCTGGAGCCACTCGAAATGTGTACAATGCTTTACAAGCATACGTCCAACAAGCACCTGTTTCAAGCAACACAGTTTCTAAGAATTTTCCCCGGTGACACAATACTACTATGCCTAAAATCCCATACCAATATTATGCTACCGAGCCCAATGATCCCATCTTACATTGCAAGGAGAACAAGACATTTATGTCACTGTAGGGTAGCAAAATAGTAAGAGGTGGGACAATCTACTTCTAAATCTACCACTGCGCCAAAGAACATTATCTCATGTTGATCGCAATACTTACAGCATACGCATCAGTCAGGAGGTCCCTCTCTTTGTCCGTCAGGAGCACTTTATCTAACGCCACTTCCGTGACTTTGGGTGGCACATTTGAGAGATGGGCATGGTACACCCTGGAAAACATCAGGTTGGAGGTGAAGAGATGTAGATCTCTGTTGCCCTTGGTGCTGCTCTGGCTCCCTGTCCTTATGAACATATCCATGTTATCGCCAGTGATCTTGACTGCATGATTGATCTTCAGATACGCCACCATTCTCTTGTCGAAAGTATACTTACATTCGTCCAGAATGTTGTTCTTAGATGTTGTACCGAGAGTTATGCCCAGGACGTTCAACTGGCTGATGAACTGATTCACATGAATCAAATAAGCATATCATTACATGCGCATCATTTGACTGTTTCACTATACCTAACAGCTGTGTTGCAATATGTATCATATACCGTAAATTCTTGCATATAACCTTTGGGTTATACGCGAACCAAACCTCCAGTGCGGGTTATATGATATTCTCACAGTCTAGGTGCGGGTAATACGAGGGTTTTTGTCAGTATAGTACAGTACTAGAACAGCGATTTTCATACTGCAGGTGCGGGTTATTACATTCTCCCAAATTCAGGGTGCGGGTTGTATGCGAGGTGCGGGTTATACGCGGGAATTTACGGCACAACTAATACCGTAAATTCTCGCGTTTAAGCCTAACTCGCGTATAAGCCGCACCCCTAACTTTGACAAATTATACAAGCTGCAGAGGGGGTCTGAATATTGCAATTTTGGTACTGTAGTATACTAATAAAAACTCTCGTATAAGCCGCACCCTATATAGGCATGTTTGGTATCAAAAGAAAGCTGAGTCTGACTCGCGTACAAGCCGAGGCTTCTACGCGAGAATTTACGGTAAGCCTGAATGCCTTGCTGTACCATGCAGTCTGTAGTGGTTCATTCAGATACACTGTCCTCCTCATGAATGTACTTTGGGCATCAAATAGCCGTGATAAATGCGCTTTCACGAGCAACACCTGATTAGAGTGATATTCATGGTGCACGCTCCAACTGACCACCCCTGACCACTATCGACCCATCATGTAACAGGTGACATATTAGTATTAAGATGATTATCCAAACAGCTTGCATGTACCATATACCACACCTGTGACCTCATAAGCCATAGTGACCACCCACTGTCCTCTGTTGCCCCTCCTCCTCTAGTTGGGTGCCTTACATAGTGGTCCCGCCTGGGGGTGGCTTATGAGGTCACAGGTGTGGTATATGGTACATGCAAGCTGTTTGGATAATCATCTTAATACTAATATGTCACCTGTTACATGATGGGTCGATAGTGGTCAGGGGTGGTCAGTTGGAGCGTGCACAATTTAATTGTATCAGTTACATCATGTTCATTCCTACCTGGTCTTTTGCACCACCCTTGACAGCGAGTAGTGTCAGGACACGCTGGAAGGCGGACAGGTTCATATCACGCCGGCTCATTATAATGCTGTATATGCAGCACAGTGGCCCAAGCAATGTGGACTTTGGCTGCACCAAGGGTTTGTCCAAGGCCGTTAGCAGCACGTCCATCAGGAAGGAACATCTGGAATCACATGATGGGAAAAGAAGACAAGCGCTTGGGAAAATACATTTAGTGCACGAAGATGTACTACCCAGGATTTTATAACAGATGTATCTCACCAGGACTGAATTTGTCATTTAGGTTTATTGCAGCGGGCAGTCACACACCAAAAGGGTCCACATCATGCTATCCATGTCAATTTCAAAAATGCATTAACGTTTTCTCACCGAGTATCCATTTCGCCGAACAAATCGTTTACCAACTTCTCTACGTTGTCCAGGAAGTCAACGGGACGACTCTGAAGGAGCACCGATGGGGTTGTCCGGGACAGTAGGGCAGAGATATCACCATCCAGGGCCAACAGAAGCCTCCGCTTCAGGGCAAGAAGGAGCAGCTTGTTGTCCAAGACGGTAGATACTATCGTTTCAACCCTCCGCGACAAGACAGCTGACAGGATTTTAGACTGATCCTCCTTGTCTATCATGGCGTTAGGGCTGGAGCGGTACTTGGGGTCCCACTGTATCCCCCGTACCTTCACATCATCCTGTACCACACTTGGACCATCAGAGCTAGTCCCTGCATGCTGGTGAACATACGCATGATCACCAACAGGAACGACAGACACCTTAAAAAAGAAAATAGGGTAGTTACCTAAAAGTTTAGCTTGGTCGGGGGGGGATGCGAAAAAGTATCCACCCCAGTAAAAAATGCAGGAAGACACTCAAGGAGAGAGCCACTTCACCATGCAAAATGTAGAGATTGGATGTGCCTAGTGAGTCTTGATGTATTCCTCCATCGCACCATGCAACGTTTATTGGGTTTACACACTTCCAAAGGAAACCGATGCATTCATGCAGCCTGGCTAGTACAATCTGTATCACTACCACAAAACCTCATGTATACGCCTGACTGGTGTGTAGGCCTAATCCGCACCCCAAGTTTGGGGTGATCCTATAAGCCACACCCCGAACTTTAGCCTTACTCTATCAGTGACACATGCAGCCGTGCTGGTGGCCCTGTGCAGCCTGTACCACCTACCTAGCGAACAAAATGACGTTATTTTACATCAAAATAATCTTTTTAAACTTATGTAACGTTATGCTATAGCAAGGAGCCTTACAGAAACGTTATTTATCATTATAACGTGTAGTATAACATTTTTTGTTTACTGGGTCCGCGTGGTCCATGACAGCTTTCTCAGCCGAAGGTCTCGCTGCCCCACAACCCGTGCCAACCTGACCCTTAGCCTCTCCCCAGACCTAAACTTGCGGTGCCTGGGTTTAAAATAGGGGTCTGTCCTGTATTAGTGCCCAGATATATAGAGCTCTAAATATAAATGCTTAGTGCTGCCTGAACATGACAATACAGTACACATTGATTACTTCTTGGATTAATGCAATATTGTGCTTTGGTATATATAAATATCCATAGAAAAGCAGAGCGAAATGTTCAAGTGACCTTGTGTGAGGAATACCGGTATGTAATCATTTGAAACAATCGTGTCCCATTTAATTTCTTAAAAACAAAAAATCTGTTATTAATACCCGGCTGTTCATGGGTAAACTGAAAAACAACCAACCTGTGCTGCTATTGGTTCTGCGTCTACTGTACTGGCAGCCTGACTGGTCGAAGCTACTGCAGGCTTGTTGGAAAGGCATGGCATGTTTACTAGGTCCATCTTCTGCTTCTTTTTCACTTTTCCCGCCGCTGTTTTCTTCGTTGACTTTGGGGTGGAGGTTCTGAGAGTGGATGGTGTTGGACAATCTGGTTCACACTCCAGAAAACCACTGTCGTCTCCTGTTGGGGGTGGCTCATTTTCTTGTTCTGGGACTGGGAGCAGTACATTAGGGCTCGGGGGGCTAGTGTTGCACCTTTTTACTATAGCCTTCCTGTGGGCTATCACCTGCAGGTTCTCTATAGCCTCTGCTTTGAAGGCTGCAAACTTTTCCAACCTATTTGTGCAGGATTTGCAAACTCTGCCGAAGCCGGTTATGTCCACAGCGTTCTGCCTTGCATCATCTGCATCAGACACAACTCCCTTTATGTCTATTCCTGTCAGGGTCTTTACCTTCTTTCTGAAGTAGATGTCACAGAGCACAGTTATTACATTGGAACAGATAAATATGTTACAGTGTGCTCTCATCAGAATTTCTACTGAGCTGAAACTACTAGGGTATAGGGGTATATATCTTGATATTTCATCCAGTTTTGACTCTAAGAAACCTAGGTTTTAGTCGCGTCCAATCACCCTAAAACCACTTAAAGTACTATTTCATGACATGAGTCTTGGTCATTTGTAAATATTGACGGGTGGCATGGGTTTACTCCCTGTTTTTTCTCTACTTTATTATTTCTATGTCAGACTTGCTGAAGGTTTGGGTAAGAGGTGTTGTGTGACACTTCATCTAACACAAAGTGTGCTCGACAGCGAGTACAGTAAAGGTACGATAGTTCTCTGCGTATTAGCCTGGCCATATAAAGAGACCAGGCGTATACACAGGGCAGGCTTATACACAGGAAGGGTTATATCCCTTTAACAAAAGAAACACCCTGTAAGTAGGGTTTACATACCCGAAAGAATTATGTCAATACTCCAAGTAGAAGTGGAATTATGGACCGAAATATAAATTTCAGGAAGAATACATTGCAACCCCCGGGCTTGTGCTCGGGCCCCGGCTTATTCAACACTAACTCACCTTTGCCCCAGGCTTATACATGGGGCAGGGTTATACACGGGCCCCAGATTAAACAGGGGGAAATATGGTATGGGACAGAGCCGGGGGAGGGGGGCTGGGCTGGTGGTGTAATGTGCCTGGTTGGTGGTGTCTGCTCCGTGGGTGGTACAGTAGGGTGTACCATATTAAACAAAATAAGCACCCTGGGTCCTTATGAAATTGTGTTGTATGATGTTTCAGGTCAATTCTCTCCCAAATCGTGTAATTTGAGCCTTTTTCCTTTCAGGAAGATGCCCCCGGAAAGGGGAGTGCTTATTAGGGGGAGGGTGCTTATTACATCATATACGGTATTCCTCAGACAATAATTTCACTCACAAACATTCCTGACTTCAGATCACATAACTGAATTAGTACAGCATTTTCATGCCGTGTAAAGTTAAGTGTAGCGTCTGCCTTATTTTCACACATCAGTCAGCTTGATCGATCTTTTTCTGTCCAGTGCACAGTGCACATGGCAATGGGTGCTAAGGGAGTGATAATTTTTTAACCAGGGGGGGGGGGTGGTTTTCCGCACGGAGCATAGTAACGCACTGGCTTTTTGGCCCAAAACAGGTTAAATTATTTGGACCCCCCCCCCCCCAACAGGGGTCCAAATTTTTTACACCCCCCCCGGTCAAGGGGTCCAAATGTTTTTGCCCCCCCCCCCCTGTTGATAAAAAATGATCACTCCCTTATTTCCCTATATACTCCTAGCTTCAGGGGGTGAACCTGATAGAATACCAGTACCATGGGGCTATACTGGTCTCAGGATAGATACACACTGGCCACGGGAGTCATTTGTGCTTGCTCAGGTTACAGCTCGCTGGTCTCCAAAACCTGTTTATCACTGCCTCCTGCTTAACTCACACTCATTTAGACAAGTCTCTAGTGCTACTCATTTAGTGCCTGGAAAACAGGACCTTCTGATCAGCAGGCAAGCACGCTGCTGACTGCGCCATCCCTATGGGACAATGCCGCACTCCTCAGCAAGGACAACGGCCATTTTCAGAACTAATGGGCCATTATACGCTGTACTATTTCACTAGTACTTCAATCACTGGTAGACATACTTAGACATGCATGCTGGCACTAATTACATACAATGTACCTGCGAACTCAGGATGGACAAAAAATAAGATGTGGGAGTAAATATCTTTAGGTATGAGGCAAGGCATGGTAAATCCAGGCACATATTATGTATACCCCGTCCCAATGTAACAAGGCCATTTTTTTTTTTAAATAAAATAAATCTGTATGTGGGGCTGTCCTTAGACAGTTCCCCACATGGTGCCAGGACATTGTATATAGGTTCGGTTTAGATCTGTTTTTTTTCTATTTTAGAAGAAAGGATTGGCGGTTGGGGGGATGTATTCAAGGGGTATTCAATCCAAATTCCCTCCCCCCCCATCACACCACCCCCCCCCCTGTTCATAAAAATGATCACTCCCTACAATAAGATCAAAGCATACCGGTGCATCACAACACAATTCTAGCTCAGTGCTTATACTATAGGCCTCAGAAGAGTTAGTTGGAAAAGATATGTGCAGTATACCGGGTAAGCAGGTGAAAAGTGGGACACCTTTCAAAAGTCCATTTCAGGATAAAAGCACCATATTTGTGAAATCTTTACGAAATTTGCTGCAAGAATTCAGAATTTAATTATTTGTGTAATTCTTATTGCTGCAGTTCATTTGCCAATAATGTATAACGATTTCAATTTGGTTTTCCAGAGCCTTAACACTTGGTACCATACTTCCAAATTTTATTTTGGAGAATAATTCTAAAAAAAATCTTGACATTTTTTCCTGATTTTTCCCAATTTCTCCCTCATCTATGAATGAGATCAAAATATCATATCCCCCAAAAGAGGGTATGATTCCATAAGTTTGTGGGAAAATATAAGTGTGTACACACAATTTCTATTGCAGAAAAATTAGTATTACCGGTAGTCCATTTAACAGCATTTTACTCATAATTTAATGAATATAGTGAAATATACAATACACTGTCCGACTTTTAACACATGGTGTCCGACTTTTGAAACATAGGACAACATGAAATAGTCAATTTATTGCATAGAGACACAAAAATACCAGAATAGGAAAATATTCATGAAAATATTCATGAATATAACATTCTATTGAGATATTATTAAAAGTCGATAATTCCACCAATGAAATCATCATCAGACTTTTCCATTTAACTAAATGTTTTTCGGCATACAGTCAACACAAATATGTACCGGTATACACAATAAAGAATAAGATAAGTATAACAAGAACAAAATCGAGTAGCCCTATTCTTGGTGTCCCCCCCCCCCCCCTTCCCAGGGGTGTAGGGTACGGTATTGTCGCCATTTCAAGCACAGCCACAGTGTCACCAATTCTGGGCGACATGGCCACAGGTCCAAGCCCTACAGTCGGACGTGGCGACCTGCTAAACCAATTCAAGCGACCTGGTGGCTTTTGGTTCTGCATTGGGCTGTAGAGAATATTATGGCAAAAAGGTGAATTTTTTTCCTGAGCCCCATTTTTTCTGTGACTTTCCAATGTGAGGGAGGGGCAGGGGCAGGGCAGGGGCGGCGGAGCCGGGGGGGGGGGGCAGGGGGAGCACATGCCCCCCCCCAACTTTTTTGTTGGGGGGGCAACACTATGTTCTTACCCCCCCGCCAACTTTTTCCAGAATTGTATACGTTTTCAGGGTTGTCTCACTGTACCATTATGGAACCTTAAATTTTACATCTAATAGAGCATTCAATAGTGCATTTAGAACTCTCCAAAATGCACCATTTCACTTCTGGAATATCATAATTTTCTTAAGGGGGAGGGGTGGGGGTAAGGGGGCAGCAACAATATGGACGTTAGGTAGGCCCCTACAGTCTTACTACTGTCAACTCCCTGCCAACGACCCACCCCTCTACACCACCTCACCATTGCCACCAGTTTTGGATAGTTTTTCTCTTTTTTTTTTGATATATAAAACACCCTGTTATGCGACCACCCCGCCCTCCGACCACTTACATTCCAGTCCCAAAGTACGTTTCCCTCTAATGCAACCATTCTGTCCAAGAGTAAACATATATTTCTACATTTTATTCGCCCCCCACCCCCACCCCACTCCATCACCTGCCTAGTGGTCGGACATCAAAGAAGGTTTTTCCCCTCACAACTTCAACCCCACACCTCTGACCTCTGCCACTCTCCACAATATACAGGTGTGTGAGGGGGGCTGTGCCCCTCCCTCCCCTCCCTCTGGACAGGTGAAAGCGGGGGCCTCTAAACCTCACACCTCCGACCACAATACAGGTTGGGGGGGGGGGGGGGATAATTTTGATATAGCCCCATGTGGGTGCCCCCAACTACCCCGACTGCGACCACCCCACTATTGCGACCACTTTTCAATACTCCCAAGGGTGCTCGCAACAGAGGGAGTTGAGTGTATTACTCCCCCCCCCCCCTAAGTAGATCTATCCTATATAGGCGCCCTTCATGGGGAGTCCCCATGTTGCATGTCGATTTCAAGCAATGCCCATGTCGGGGCCCATGTCACTAAGGAAAAGACCATGTCGCTGGTGCCACTGAGACATAATAGGGGCTAAATCATTCAATTCAATAAACCTCATTAAAAATAGACATACGGTACTCATATGACTTCTTTTATTTAAACAGTTTATGGCATTATTTCTGGAGGAAAAGATTTTAGATAATAGTGAAGGTCCAGACTTCAAATGGTGCATTTTGGTGTAAGTTTGGGCATCAGAAAGGTAATGCTGGGTAGATCTATAGTATATCCATAAATAAACATATGTATGGTATATATTATGAGTTTTGAGAACAATATTTCATGTTGCAAGCCATCATGCTATTCAATGCCATGTCACTAAGGCCAATGTAGCATGTCGAATTTAAGAAATGCCCCATGTTTCATAACTAGTATGGCCATGTCCCATATAGATTTCAATGATTGGCCATGTCGGATCGGATTTAAGAAATAGCCATGAAGCCATAGACTTTAGGGGTCTATATTGGGCTATAATCTGAAGGTCCCCATGACCCTAAAACTAGAAAGTTGTTGTTCATTTTTTCTCACAATAGGAATGTTTCTCACAATACCATCTGAGGAAATATAGAAGCATTTCAGAAGCTGATCAAGAATAAGTATGAGTCTTCAGGAAAACGTTTTTCTATTTAGCTACCCCAGCAAGGGGGGAGGGGCACATATTTTCTCCATTGAAAATGGGAAAAGCCTACAATAGTAAAGGGGGAAATCCTATCCCTGAGAGCTCTAAAATTGCACGACAATGCACCATTTCACCTGAAGAAACACAAAATTTCCTGGGGGGGCATGCCCCCAGACCCCCCTAGTCTGGTGGCTGCTCTTCGCTTGCGAATTTGCTGCGCTGCGCTTGCAACATTTGGGTACACCCGATATTTTGTCTTGGCAGCCCAAAATATCTGCTTCATCTCCCCCCCCCCCCGCCAGAAATATTGTCAGACCTTTGGCTTCCCCCCCCCCCCAACTTTCATATGTGGCTCCAGATGGGTCAAAAGCGACCTGGCGAGCTGGGCTGTTTTGGAGGCGACTTCCGACCTAAGGCAATCATATAAGCGACCTGGCGACTTTTGAAAAAGATTTAGGCCTACAATAGATCAGAGGGTCCAAAAAAGTGACTTTTCGACCTGGACCCCTTAATTTCGGCGACATTCCGACCTCAGGGCCCCCTCAAATGCACCCCCTCAAATGGTGTCGCCGCCCCTGCGGGGGGGGGGGGGGGAGGGGGCTCCCCTGGCCTAGGCCTGCTGCACGTCAGATTCGGTATGAAACATTGTAAGCTACGTGTACTCTTTTTTTTTCAATATGACGTGTGGGGGGTCAACTAACATTTTCGGCAGAAGTAAGCAGAGTAGAAATGTGAGGGGCGAGCGTACCTGACAGAGTAAAGAGAATGAACCATAGTGAACCCATGTCTTTGCATACCTGAAGTCGACTTGGCTGTTCTTGTCTCCTGCTTTCTCTCCTTCCAATTGATAAAATCGGCCTGCTGTAGTGGTTAGACAAAGGCAGCAGTCGAATAAAGTCACCTTGACTTTGTGTTCAGGTGATGCCTGCTCCATTGCACCTAAATCATGGTCCACTCCTCCGACCAAACACACCAACACAAGTTTGACAGAAATTCGTCTGCTACAATCCTGGCCGCGGGAACACTCTCCACTCGTAATTTGGTGTAAAGAACCCATATCGGCTGGAGAGCGAGCTCCGCGAAGTACTGGCGGCGGAGTTTTGCATATCACGTGACTGAAAGTAGTCCGTAGCCTACTCCAGAGATGAGGTTACGAGTCTCTGGAAATCGAGAGTGGGCCGCTCTGCCGGAAGCCGACTTAAATCCGCAGAAAATAATCTTTTATGTAACAAATTACAAAACAAACTAAATTGGGGTATTTTCGTATACCATATACCTGAAATGATTTAAGTAGCACTTTATCCAATACAAATTTTTCATTACTATTTGATATTTCCTTTCTGAAATAAAACTAGATGTCGTGATTTTTGACCAATCAGATGCGAGTATTTCTTCACTCCTTGCTGTTGCGCCGAAAGAGCGAAAACAAATGTTCGCGAGGAAAGGACACGATTTTCATCTCGCTAACTTTCCTCAGCTATTACTCCTTGGATTTCGACCTGACAGTTTCACCACTATGTAGACTTGACCAATTCTGAGGTAAGATTCATGCTTGTGTGTTTTTATCGTTGAAATCGTCTTCAATACTTCTAAAACAGTGGCGGTCTATTTTTGACATTTCGCGGGAGATGGCAGGTGCGTGGGGGTTTACCAAGTTCAGAGCGGCAGGCACTGCTTATCTCAGGTGTTGTGGGCTGTTCGTCATCGTAAATGAATGTGAAAGGAAACCACTTCCCCCCTGACTGTGTCAAGTAGAGTGACATGATTTCAACCGGACAAAGTACTTGGTACTCCTCGGTATCATTGCCGGATAAGTTACCATACAATGCAGTCGCAGTTGCTCAGACACAAATGAAGTCAAGACAAAGTGAAGAGACAAGAGCCTGAGGATTGAAACTTTCAGGTGGTTCAGGTGATTTTTCAATGAAAGTGCAAGGACTAAGCCTCCGAATCACTCAGACTGATAGTCTTATTACTAATACTAGCCTAAATAGGGAGGAGTAGTATCAAGTATAGGACTATTACAGCCTAGGTGAGTAAAGTCTAAAGAGAACAGAAAATTATTTCACTTTTCAGCCAACTAAATAGTAACTATGACTCATGAATTGCTTTGTAGTGTCCCTTTGCCTTTGGCTTTAAATATGTTGGCTTTGTTGACTTTGTATGATGCAGTGATTGTCTTTGTCCATAATACACAGGCACAAGAGACAGTTGACAATTTAGTTGTCAATATGTAAGAATAGGAGGCTGGGGGAGTTTCTAGTCCGTGGTCCTCCCACCCCCAAGCCCAATTAAGGCACATTTTGCCCCCACTCCCTACCTTTTCTATTAAAACTATTGCCTACAAATAGGCTTACACGGGTATATTAATCCTGCTGGCGTTTTGAAAGGGACAACGTCATACCCCCCCCCCCGGCCCCCGAGGAAAACAGGTAGGCCCTACACCCCCCCTCCCCACCGCGCCCACTCGTCACTATGCTTCAAGGTGCCCATGTCGAATTTTTACCCATGTAAAAGCACATATAGGTAGGCCTATACATCTAATTGATGAGATGTGCATGATCTTCCCGGAGATAATTAACACCCAACGACATACAAACAGGAGGAAGCTATAGCAGGCAGTCTAATGTTAGCTGTAGGCGCTAAGCAGCCTCGGCCAGCGACTATCCTACCAGGTGGATAGCCTGGGAGCAGGTTGTCTTCCCACCCCAATCCACATCTTCACATTCCCCCTGTCAAGTCTAGGTGTTAATCAAACAGTAGGCCACCAACTTTTATTACCCTTTTGATTTAGATAATAATCTGTCTGTAGTTGGATGTGTATTGACCAATACACACCCATTTGCGCCACCAAACTGGCGCAAATGGGTATCAAGTGAGATGAAGCTCTGCTCCCATACCATACACAGCAGAGGGTGCCGGAGCTGTGTTGGTATGGGAGTCCGAGACTGGGCGCTAAGTGACTGTGAGACGGATTAGGAAGTGTGGACGTGTAGAACGGAACCTGCATGTCCCGGGGGGGGGGGGGGGGTGGCCGGGGTGTGTGGGGCTAGCACTGGAAGCAGATCAGGAAGGGCTCAAGGGGCATGTAGACCACGTGCGTGGGTGTTTGTGTGTGTGTGGGGGGGGGGGGGGGGGTAGGATTAAGAGCTGAACAGATTTAGGTTTTCCTAAGGTATATTAATTATTGGCTGAGATGTCACTTTTTCCGACATTTTAGGTGGGATATCTGGATTGAATATGGTAATTTCCTACATAAAACTGACTAAAATCTCAAGATGTTCTATTTTTTGTCAACTAGGGAGTGGCATCTCTGTAGTGGTTTAACTAGGGGGTATGTAGGGCCGCACAGTGCATTAATGCAGGATGTCATTTGACTCAATGCAGCACTGACGAGTGCCAGTGCTGCATTCACGCTTCATGCTGCCCTATGGGCTTAATACACTCCCAAATGTCGGGTTGACACATGGATGCAGCCCTGGCGGGGCAGATGACAATTCTTATCTTACGGGGGCTCACAGCTACAGCTCTCAGGGCCCGTTTTGCAGTGGGTACCCAGACCGGGATTGAGTACCCCCCCCCCCCCCCCCCCCCCCCGCTCAGGTGGGGGGGGGGGGGGGGGTTAAGCGGGTGAGGCCACAGGAAGCATGTGTAGGTCGGGGTATAGATGGAGTCGTGTCGGGATTGGGGGGAGGGGCGGACAAAACATACAAGTTACTACTAGAAATACCAAATTGATGTAAAAATAAAACATCACCTTTTCGATATATTAACTAACTACATGACATTGTATTGAGCTGTTTCGTGACTCAACAGGAGTGAGTTATTGGGAATGAGGTAATGTATAAAAAGTTACACACGTGTGAGCCTATACATCAGTAATATGGATCACACGATTCTGACAATAAGTTACATGTTTACATAGAAGTATGTTAATTCACAACATGTCATCCATAACAATGGATTCTCATTGAATCTCATCCCCATTTTACAGAAAAAGAAGGACTCAAACGACATAATGAGATTACAGAATCAACCTCTTTTATGGTTCCTATCGATCTTTATAGCTATAGATCTATGGATTATTCAGAAACATGAAAATGCCATTTATCTTTTTTTCTGAAAGCATTATTAACCATGTTGATATCCAATGAGAATTGATTTGAATAATTGAGTGTCCGCTAAAAGTAACACACATGTGATGTCTGATATCATGGTAAGGCCAAATAAAAATAAAAAAAAGTCTTGTTTCAGGTAACATGAAAAGAAACTGTAAGGTCGGTAGGTCGGATTTTCAATTTTTTCTTTTTTTTTACTTCCCCTCTAAAATTGACCCAAAAAAGTGTAAAAAAGGGGAGGATTTTTCCCAAAATTTTGTAAACCTAAAATTGACCCCAAAATAGTATAGAAATATAAAAATTTCTTCAAAATTGCATAAAAAAACCGTAGGGTCGGCCCTGTTTAGAGAGGGTCGGTCGGGTGACCTGAAACAAACCTTTTTTTTTCTTATTTTGCCTAAGCTGGGTGATTTAGGCCGGCAGTGTCAGTATGTCATAAGCAGAAAAGTGAATTGAAATGACATTCAGACTTCATGATTGTGTTCAGTATAGTTCAGTATTCACATAGCAAAAGCAGAAGGGACAGTACGGTCGATTTCTAATCATGTAAATTTGAGGCTGATGAATCCAGGTAGTACTTTATTAACGGGTATCAAGGTAAAAAAGAATATAACTTTAGAAAGAAAAAAAACACCAACAAAAAAAGGATAGCCTTAGGCCAGATAAATAAGGTGTTCGGTTCCCCTGAACGCTTTCTATATACACCGCTATGCCATCCTGGTTTTAATACTACTCTGTTTAATAAATAGGGAAGTTTAGATGCAGTGTCATTTGTTTATGTGAGCTACTTTTAAATCACACCCGGAAAGCTTTGCATTAAATCCAGGTTGATTTTTGGCCCAAGTCCAAAACCCTCTACCCGGATTTACCAACTTAGTCGAAATGTTTAAGTAATTCGTGCATATTAAAGGGGGCCATTTGTGTCGAGTTAATACATTCACATGGGCAACCTTAGACGTTGTGAATTTGCCTTTGTGATCAGATGCCAATGTCAAACGAAATTTATTTGCAGACACTCTCCACAATACACCCATTACATCATGTTTCGTGAAATTAATAGCTGGCCCTTTGAATCGCAGACCCTGGATAGCAATCTATCTATACGAGCATCCGAGCACAAAATACATCGATCATTGAAAACTACACTTTTAGTGTTCAGCCACGCGGAAAGGCTGCTCACATACGATATGCGGAGGAGTGGTCTTTTTTTTTTCTAAACAAAAAACCCCTCCCTGAGTCCTAAATGCGTGTTGAGGTGGATAGGGGAGCAATTTATAAATGACGTTACCTATTTTGGGACCTTGTTCAAAAGACCCCTCCCCCCCCCCCCGGTCACTATTTTGGTCAAATTTGGCTATCCAAATGTATGGACGGGGTGGTATTGTTCGTGACTAAAGCCAAAATACCCCCACTCCACCGCTGAACCCCCTAACATGAGACATCGTTTGTGAAGGTTCCCCAGCTTGATAAAGGGGAAGTAAAGTAAGAGACCTGAGCCTGGTCCCCAGGTACTAGGTGTAGGCTGGTGTTGGTGAGCGGGCACCTGTTGTGGTGACAATGCAGTACACAATGTGTTTTTATGTCAGTGGGACAGGACCCAGACAGAAGACTCCCTGTCACTGTGCGGTCCTGTCCTCATACAGAGGCAACATAGGGGCCTGGTTAAGGGGGGGGGGGGGGGGGGCTGTCAAGATTATCTGGTAAAAGAAAGGACTGTCTGAACTTACTATTAACCCTTTAGGGACGGCATGTGATGACCTTTGTCGTCATGATGAATGCACCACTGCGGTTTGGCGAGTAACTCACGGGTGCTGTATTGGTGCCATCATGCCAACCTTTCGGGGATGTCTCAACCCTGTAGGGTCAGCATGATACTTGAATGCATTTACTATATTCGCCAGGGCTGCATTCACGCATCATGACGACCAAGGACATGATGCATTAAGGCAGTATGCCGCCCTTAAAGGGTTAAAGTGATCCTTCAGACCACAAATGGACCGTGAAGATAAAACTTCCCTTCACAAAAAGTAAAAGGATTGTGAATGAAGAGTTTGGGGGTGGGCGTCAAGTTGTTGACTCAGGGTTCATACCCTAAGGTATATACGACGCCTGGCTATTCCTTTAAGACGTTTTTTAGCCATTTTAGAATCCTATTACTCAGTTTGTATTTTAGTTACAAAAAATTCAATAACATAAAAGGATAGACAAGATCAATGATTATAAGGGAGTACTATATCTAAGTACATGATAAGCTCCAGCTCCAGCTTACCCTGAGTCATCTGTGAGGCCACTCACACGCTCAATCTTTTGTTATCCACATATCTCCAGGGGTGGGCTGGTGGTGGTAGAGGGACTATAGGGGACAGACAGACTACTCCGTATACAAAGGGAGCCGGCCGGAGCAAAAGAGTAGTACAACAGTTTTGTCTATCTGCCTGACCCCCCACCCACCCTGGCACTCTTATCCTTCTCCCGTATTTACACCAGCCCACCACCCACCAAGTGCTAAAGGAGATATCCCACCAAACAAAAAGTACCGTAAATCCTCGTGTATAAGCCTAACCCGTGTATAAGCTGCGAGGTAACATTGGCATATCGCATAAGCCGCATTTTTTCGTGTCTAAAAAATGGGTTCTTTAGGACTATACTATCTCATAAAAAAAAAGAGTGAAGAGATAATATAGTCCTAAAGAACCGATTCTTTGACACCAAAAGTTATTCTATAAGACGCACACACAGTGTCGTGGGTGAATCATTTTGATAAGCCTCAGTGCGTTTTTTCTAAATCTTGTACAAGCAGTGGTTTCTACGCGAGAATTTACGGTACTACTTTTCCCAACTCTCCCCCCCCCCCCCCCCCCCAGCATGTACAAAAAGTGGTAGTTATTAATATCCACCCCTGCTGGCGCCACCTGTCGTCCTCCTCATGCCTCCGTCTGTGCCAGATGACATGAGCAGACGACTCCACCCTGAGTGACTTACACTGGGCTCCTGGGCCCCTGCTGGCTGCATTAACCCTGTGTTTAGGTACAGGGTCAGGGTGGCACAGGTGGCTGCTGCAACTTGACACCCTTGTCAGACATCTCCTACACTCTCCTCCATGTAGTAGTGGGTATGCATCACTCTCCTAACACATGTGCTGGTTATCTGGTGCTGATATATTATGTGTGTCTACCAGTGCTCCAGATTCTGATACACTCTTCTGGCCATCCTTAGAAATGTATTGGAAGTGACGCACATAACTCATGCACAGGGTATCTAAACATTCAAGATATTCTGTTAATCAAGAAAATGTCCCAGAGCGCTATGCAGACTAACAGGAGGTAGTAGTTTTTCTTTTTGCAGATACGACTTATCCTTTCGGCTTTATATGTCTGGGGCTTTAAGCTCAGCGTTCGAGCTACTGCATGCACTCAAACACTCTACCGCTAGGACCCTGCTGCAGATGAATGTAAGGTAGAACTTAACTAGGCTAGCGACACGCAAACATAAATTTGTTTCAAATTGTCGATGATAACAGAAGTTTGTTTTCTCGTTCTAGAGAAGCTGATGCGGACGGGTTCTCTGGTGGCGAGTGGAAAGAATGCGATGCCCGACTAGAGGAGAACCGCGGCACGTTCTCACCCAAGGTAAGGCTATAACCCAGGGTTCTGGGTGAAATGTAGACTTTAACCCTTTAGGCCAAGAAAAAAAATTGTTGTGTTCCGGTAACATGGCCCCAAAAAAATAGGGTAGGTAGGTCGCTTTTTTTTTTTTTTTTTTTACCAAATATTTTTGGGGTGATATGGTAAATTTCGTCCATTTTACAGATATTTGGTCAAATTTAGGCCCTAAAACACACATTTTCCCCAAAAAAATTCCCAAAAAACGCTGGGGTCTGGCCAAAAAAATAAGGTAGGTCGGGATACCGGAACACAACAATTTTTTTTTAGGCCTTATAAGGACGGCATGTCGCTAAAAGGTGACATTTGTTGTCATGATGCACCAATGCAGCCCCGGTTATTTATTCGCTGAGGCTGCATTGGTGCATCATTCCCCCAAAAGGTCGTCATGATGCTTGAATGCAGCACTGGTGAGTTACTCGCTTCAATGGGCTGCATTCATGCATTATGATGACCAAGGATGTGATGCATTAATGCATAATGCCGCCCTTATAGGGTTAATACCCACCGCCCCTATATAAGACTCAAAGTACCAGTTCTCACTCCGACTCGTGCTATTGGGGCAGCAAGACTTGGGGCTTAAAGCTATAATAAAAACTCACAAGGAGACGGTTTTATAATTTTATGATATTAAGATGAAATCGATTGTTGCAATATCATATGTAGATATATTCGATATTGTGTCAGAGGGTAGAATATAGAACTATCTGCATGATCCGCATGGTTTATACCCAATGTTTACTTGGCGTTTTCCAACCAACCTCTGCTTATGTTATGTTCCACCTAGGCCTGGGATGGTGAGTTAAGTGTGTGGTTCTGCGGTGTGTACCTGGTCACATTGTCATATAGTATTAAGTGTGTGTTAACCCTTTAAGGACCCATGCTAAGAGATGACATTTGTCGTCATGATGCACCAATGCAGCCCAATGGTGCATCATGCCGACCCTTCGGGAGCATCTCAACCCAATAGGGTCGGCATGATGCTTGAATGCTACACTGGAAAGTTACTCGACAGGGCTGCATTCATGCATCGTGCACTGGCGAGTTACTCGCCAGGGCTGCATTCATGCCTCATGATGTTACTCGCCAGGGCTGCATTCATGCATCATGACGACCAAAGGTATGATACATTCCTTAAAGGGTTAATTAAGTGTGTGTTAAACACTGGCTCAGTGTGGCACCTTTATTGAGTACTTCTTACAGAATTGCTGTGTTGACATTGCCAGTGTTGTAAATGAGGCCTAAAAAAAAGTTGTGTTCCGGTAACATGCCCAAAAATAAATAGGGTTGGTAGGTCGCTTTTTTTTTTTTTTTTAAGTTATTAATAATAACTTTTTTTTTTGGTAAAAAAGGGCAATTTTTGTGAAAATATGTCCTAAATTTTGTCAAAAATTTAATAAATGGCCCAAAAAAATTAGGGTCGGCTCCTAAAACGTAGGGTCGGTCGGGATACCGGAACACAACTTTCATTTTTTTAGGCCTGATGGAGAGATTATCATGTGTCATGTGTATATATACCCGTAACGGGTTTAAATAAAAACGTAATAAGTCATTATTTAAAAAAAAACACATATATTTTGTGACTCTCACTGTCTGTTTACCACCTATATCAGTAGTAAAGATGTTATAACCCTCACTCATTATGGTACCTCAATACCTGGATATTGTAATTGAAACAACTTTACTCCTACTTAGTGCATTATTATCAAGCACAAATAGGGAGTAACTTGTAAGTGGTCAAAGACGTTTTGAATGAGAAGGAGCCTGAGGGGGTTTCCCTCTTCCCTATCCCTGTGACAACCATTTCTTCTTGTCGCAGGCCATCTTGTAATATGTTTGAAAATACTCAGATTCTAAATTCATAACTTGTATAGTTTATTGGTTCCCAATGGGAAATTTTATTTATTTCTCTCACAATCAATTCTGTTATTGAAGTGTAAAGGAAATCTGTTAGTATGATAAGTTATAGGTAGATAACAAGGGTAGAACTTCAATGCCCTTTCAGGTTACTTTGTGGACGAACAAACGAAATATTGAACTTGTAACCTAGACCAAAAAAAACGTATTTAAAATATATATATATATATTAGGAAGATGGCATAACTTCACTTCTAATTGAAGTATTTAAAACAAGCATTTTACTTATAGAAAGCATAGATTATGGCTCGCCAGTATATGGCCTGTGTCCGATACTATGGTCATCGCTGGTCATTGAAATAATGGCAACACTGTGACTCTGGAATTACAATATTTATGTACTGTAGATCTACATGAATGCTGGGAGTCTGCCCATGCTAGACAACCTCGAGCCCTTCATCCAGCCAATAACACACATGGCAGGTATAGACATAGATATAGCTTAATGCTGACCCCTACCTCTACATACCACAGTGCCATGGCCCAGGTCTGTGTGCCCAGTGCCAACCTTGGAGGTGGTCTCCATACCTGACATACCACCCGGGGCTGTGTGTGTTAATATAAGACTTGTACCTCTAGTGATAAGATTAGCATCATGGCTTATAGTGATGGGACGTATGATAATAGTGGTAATATACTTGTTGGCGCAATTTGTATTTCACACGGGGATTGTCGCTAGGTGTATAGACTAATATAAAGACCTGAGATTGCTCTTCGTTGGGCATAGAGCAATCATTAGAGCCCTTATTATATTTGTGGAGCCTGAGAAATGGAATAGCTTCATCGCACGCCTTTTCCTAAGTCTAATGAAAGGACACTTTTAAAAAAAAAGGAATTAGATTCCAAATGTCAATGAGTTAAAGGCGTTTGAACTACTTATAGGTACTTGGATAATTTTAGCACCATGAAGGCAGTATGGTACTAAAAACTTCATTAAAGCGGCTCGACAAACCCATGTTCAGTGCCCGGGACACAAAATAAGCCCAGGTCGTACACAAATTGCCCAGTTTGAAAAAAAAATTCTCTGCTCAGTGAACTGATGAATAGAATCTGCTCTGTTGTAAATCGATTTGTCGAGCTCTGCTACTAAGAGGGTCAAGTACATGTACACGCATGAACGTTACAACCAACATATACGTGTACATTCGGCCCTCACTTCCTCGAATTTGGAAAATGCCAGGAAAAATATCTGAGGAAGCAAATTATTCGAGGAATTAAGTCCAAATATACTGAAACATATAAGAATAGTTTCCAAACAGCTGTCTGAGGAAGTGAGGGATCTGAGGTAGTAAATGTTCGAGGTAGTGAGGGTTGACTGTATAAACATAATGTGTAAGTTTATATTGTGAACAGTAGCGTTAATGTTGGTGAAAATGGCCAATTCAAAACCAAATTCTCAGGGAGTAATTGACCCTACAGTGAGTGTAGATCACGACGTGTAAATGAGGAAAGGCAGGTTACAGTAGACTGAACATGCATGGGTGGTCGTGACAAGGCTTTAATTCATACTGAAAGCGGCAGTCGTGATATAGCCTACTACGGGGTACATGTCTACCCCATGCTAAACTACCATTCTCGTGATAAATGAGACAAAGATACTGAAAGGCCCACATTTTGGTACCCCTACAGTAACAGTCGGGTTGGAACCGAGGCAGGTATTTAAGCCTTTATCTAGGGTGGGTGGGGTTTAAACAGTCATATAGGGGAAGCAGACAAATAGACAATTCAGATGGTATACACCTAGATATCTACACCATAGGGGAATGCTGGTTGGTGGTAACCATGGTGCCAGTAGCCTGGGCAGGGGAATCTGATTATACATGAAGACTGGATAGAAAATAAACCAGATTAAAGTAGACCAGTTAACTCTTTAAGGGCCGCATAATGTGCTGTTCCTTTTTTAGTCATGTTGTATGAATAAAGCACTTTAAAGCACTGTGCGGCCCTTAAAGGACAGAGCTCTACAATTGATACATATATATACATCTATGATTATTCAGAAATAACAAGATGGTATGCTAGCTAATATTTCTGTTAGTTTTAGTCAGTTTTCTTGAAATTCTTTTTCTGGGGACAAAGGTATTCAACATCTAAGAAGCCGTGAGAGAGCGGGGGAGGGAGGGAAGGTTTTGGGAACAGCTGGCAGGAATGAAGTCAAATAGAATAAATATGTTACATTCTCACAGCAGGGGTCAGGTGGGGTCAAAGGAGGTGAGGACGGAGGTCATGAGGGGTCAAAGGTCAGGTCAAGTAGGGGCCACCAAACATCAACATTGGCCCCAGGCTCAGATGAAACCAGTAGAACCTGGCGAGGCCGACAAAGGGTGGGGCTAATGAGTTCTCTGTGGGAGTCTTATAGCCTTGGTCAATGGTTAAATTGAGATCTCAAATAAACCAAACTTCTCACCCCATCATATCCTTCCTCCAGTGTATTTGATTAGTCTTAATGAAATTCCCCCTCCTCTCCCCAATTTTTATGACCCATAATGACACCACCAAAGTGATGAGGCTGGCCTCCTCCTGTAGGTGTCAAACCTAACACTAATAAAGGTACTAATGCCCTCACAGTGAGGGGGCTCACCAGGATATGCCAGACAAGGTCGTCATGAATCATGAATGATCCTCTGGGGATCGATACATGTCCGAGTGGTCGGCATGATGTAAAAATGCAGTTCCAGCGACTTACTCACTGGCGCTGCCTTAGTGCATCATGATGAACAGTGATCTTGAGGCCTTAAGGGTTTAGGGAAAGAGAATAAATGAATATGTCCCTATAACTTCACTCCCCTGCTCTAACCATCCCTCATTGTAAAGATACACAGGCCAACCTGGAGGCTAACCAGGCCACTCACTTGTTTTCTCCGACCCTAACCCTTTAAGGGCCGCATTGTGATTTAATGAAACAAGCTCTTAGGCTTTGTGGTCATGATGCGTGAATCCAGGCCTCGCGACTCTACTCCGGCCGGGTATCAACCATGTCGACTCGTCTTGATACTGGAATGCAGCGTTGATCTCTTACTCGTCAGCGCTGCATTCATGCATCATGGCAATAAAACCGGCATGATGCATTAAAGCACTATGCGGTCCTTAAATGGCTAAAACCCTAGACCTGGAGGAAGATGATGAATGGGGGTTTCCCCTGAGTGTTTGCACCCTCCAGTTCACCCTCCAGTTCAGGGCTTCTACTCAAATAAAAATGGGGGAGAGGAGAAGATGAAAGAAAGGCCATGCACACTCATCTTTTCTCAGTATGAGCGTCAGAGACAACAGAGCGATAAACTAGTCGTCCACCTCCATGCCTACCCCATTAGGGCGTAAAGCACCCCAACAGCCAACCTACCAATCATGCCTACACTAGCTTACTCTCACCCCTTTGTAGGTTCATATTCAATATGCCGTACTATAAAGATGATCAGATTTTCAATGAAGTATCTTTTTTTCGATTTAATAAAGCGAAGATGTGCTGTAAGATATAGTCATGTCTACAGAGATGTGAGAGGAATTTCCTTGAAAAATAGGGATACTTCAAAGATCATTCCGCTGTTTAGATATACACTGAAAATAGTGGTGTAAGGGTAATTTTCAGGGATTTTGTCGATACCCAACTTACATCTCTGTGTATTTGATATGAGATTAAAATCTCATTTTGACGAATGTAACTGTATCCGAAATTTCCTGGTACATATAAACATGTAGACATTACATTATTTCATACTTAATAGAAACCATCTTTTGTGAATAGAGTATTTGACACTTGGCACCCCATGTTGTGGAATGCCAGGGTTGGCTGACCCCTATCGTTAGCTTTCTACCTTCAGGTGTACCCTCCGTACTAAAATACTCAGACAACAACTTAAAGAGGAGAGAGAAAGAAGTAGAGAAACTAAATAAAACAGAAAGGAATCCATTTAAAACCCTATTATATGTACACGCCATTCCCTTCCCATGTTTACATAGCATCTGCTCTGACTAAGTATCCGATTTATATTAGGAACAAGCCAACAAATAACGCTATAAATGTGTATTTAGGCGCCTTGCTCGGTGATATATGATTTAATACCCTTGTGAATGCGATATAATTGCTAACCACTCAACTTAGATTACGTGGGAAAACATGGCAAATGGGTTTGGAATTGAATTTAGATGGAAGTAATGCTAAGAAATTATAATACTTTTGCTTTTATTTAACCCTTTAAGAGCCGCATAGTGCTTTAATGCATGATGCCTTTTTTCGACACGATGAATGCATTCAAGCATCATGCCGACCCTTCAGGCGTGTATCAAAATAATAGGGTCAGCATGATACTCGCCGAAAACTTTTTATGCACACATGCCAATGCGGCCTGTGTCGCGCGATCTTACACAAGCCATCTGTCTTCTAAACAGGCCACATCGGCCTGTTTTCATATAAAGGAATACAGATTGTAATACTCCTATAACGACAACTCATAAAATTGCTTTGAAACCGCTTAAATTCACTGAAAAAAATGCTTACAAGTAGGATGGACTTAGCTCAGCTGCTAATAGGAATATTTGAAAAATTCGTTCACTGTTGGAAAGCTGAGATCATGGCCTCATGTCTGATGGCCTCACATCGGCCATTACGATCATACATCGGCAAAAGCCGATGTGCCTATATCACTTCGGCAACACCGAGTCGACCCTTAAAGGTGTATAATACATCCATTACAGCCACACTTTCTTTCTCAGCCAGCTCCGACAGACGCCCCAGTGCGCCTGTTTCCATATGGTCCATGTTGAAACCATCTGAGAGGTCCCATGTGCTGCCTCCTGGGCCGCCGGGGGCGCTACGAGCGGGGCATTCAGTGCACTGGTTTTAAGGCTTGTGATCCTGAATTGGTTCAATTCAATTCTAGTGAATCCTAATCTGGTTGTATTGGGAGGGTATTTTATGGTGATCAGTCACTAAGTGTGCCTAGTGTACTGAGATAGTGTGTGTGTACTGATGTTGATAAATTAGGATCAGAGGTTATCTTTAAATACACATGTAGCCTATTTTTGATGGATAATGTATAGTAAACGTATGGATCCTTAAAAACTGAACTAAATCTGAAGCCCTTGGTATATATACATATATTATTTTCAGATACCGTATTCGACGTAATAAGCGCCCTCCCCCTAATAAGCGACCCTCGTCTTTTTTTAGACTTGAACAAAGGCTCAAATTTCCCGATTTTGGAGACAAACTCTTAAGCACTTAAAACGCCATAAGGATAAGTTTTATGAGCACCCAGGGCGCCTATTACGTTGAATACGGTATTATTTGTTTTGATATTATAAGGAAAACACTATCGCGCTTTAGGTTTTTTTGGCAAGGAGTAGTCTGCGAACGTTTTGTTGAAACTAACCCCTCTCTAGTTTAAGGAACAGAATAACAGCATCCATCTGTGAACACTAGACTATACTGCCAAATCAAAGCGATAGTCATCTCCAGACACAAAAGACGACACTTTATGGCTACAGCATGGGGAACGTTCACAAATGACGTCATCGACTAGGGGCGGAGGGAGGGGGGTCTTCTGGTTTTGTGACGGAATACATTTCAGAGTTTTCTATAGACTAAATTGGCCAGAATAGTGACCCTGGGTAGTGGGGGTCATGAAAAGAAATTCCCAAAATATGTTACGTCATTTGTGAACGTTCCCATAGTGGGAAGACACCAAGTGTGTTTGTTTTGTTATTTCCCTATCTCTACCCCTGCAGCCACGCAGAAAAGATGCCCCACATGGGGCCGCATGGAACCCTCCCTGTGCCGCTGGACGCGTATACTGCCGGCGGTATAAGTTATTTGGTGCCAACAAAAAGCCATTCAACTCAACCCAGCGACTTAACTTGGCGATACAGTCTTTTCCAAAGCATATCGCCTAGTTGCTGCTTGGTTGTACATCCTTGTGCTATCCTTGTTTTTTTTCCCCTAGGAACACATAAAAACAATAGTTTGTGAAGTGTATGATAGTTTATATATCTGAAACTCAAACCTCCCCTCTCAAGTTTTTCTGAAAGAACAAAAGGCAATGAAACAGATCCCTTTATGCTATTAAATCAACTCAAGATGCCACTGAGGATAAGATTGTTTTATTTCATGCAAACTTCTTTTCAGAAAATAAATACAAGCACTATTGGGCCAACACCCAACAAAACATATGAACAGTCAATGGCACCTACTAAATATAAGTGGAAATAATAGTTGTCTATACACATCTTGGTAGGTCGCATTTATCTTGGGAAAGGGATAAGCGACTGTGGGCAGGGCATGACGTGTACAGTTTGGTGGTGATTCCAATTTATCACACACCAGTGGGCATGTATCTCCTTTTTTTCCTTTTCTTTTTTTTTCTTCTTTTTTTTTTTGTCTTTTTACACTTTTCTCTCTCCTGTGTTTGGTTTTAACGCAGCAGGTGGGGAGGGAGCAGGGCTGCTAGTTGGCAGCCCCACCCAAAGTGAGGTAAACTGTGAACCCTTTGAGGATGGATGTCGCTAAAAGATGACATTGGTCATCATGATGCACCAATGCAGCCCCGGCGAGTAGCTCGCCGAGGCTGCATTACTGCATCATGCGGACCCTCCGAGAGTGTCTTAACCCCGTAAGGTCGGCATGATGCTTGAATGCAGCCCTGGCGAGTTACTCGCCAGTGCTGCATTCATGCATCATGACGACCAAGGATATGATGCATTAAGGCATTATGCCGTCCTTACAGGGTTAACGAGATGTTGCCAGACATCCTCTGTCTGACTCAAACTCCATATATGTTTGATATTGTTTCTGAGAATCACATTCAGTCTGGGAGAAATGGCTGAAAAATGGGATGGAACCATTCTGATATACTCTCATCATAATCTAACATTCCTGGAAATCAGGAAGCGTTAGAGGAATCAAATTCGGCATAGTCCCACTTTAGGTCGCTAGTTAGGTAAAAGTAAAACAAGGAACCTGTTCCTATTAAACGGACATTTTATTATTTCTTATAGCTAAGTAGATAACATTAGCGACTCCACCTATTAGCGACTTAAAGTGGGAGTTACTATAAGGAAACCTTGTGTTCTAAATAGTGAAGAAAGGTATTAGCGACTCCACCTATTAGCGACTTAAAGTGGGAGTTACTATAAGGAAAAGCTTCTTTTCTAACCAGTGATAACTTCCAATAGCGACTCCATCTGTTAGCGACTTAAAGTGGGAGTTACTATAAGGAAAAGCTTCTTTTCTAACCAGTGATAACTACCAATAGCGACTCCATCTGTTAGCGACTTAAAGTGGGAGTTACTATAAGGAAAAGCTTCTTTTCTAACCAGTGATAACTACCAATAGCGACTCCATCTGTTAGCGACTTAAAGTGGGAGTTACTATAAGGAAAAGCTTCTTTTCTAACCAGTGATAACTACCAATAGCGACTCCATCTGTTAGCGACTTAAAGTGGGAGTTACTATAGAGTAATTGTTGAAATAGAATCTAAAAACATTCAAGGGGAATATACCCCCGGGGGAAAGGGTTTCCCTTAAGAGGAGCTATTAGAAAAACATGGGGCATGGATTTTTTGGGGGGAAAGAAGGTAGGTGACGCAGGATTATTCATATTGATACAGATAAAATAAACAATGTTATATTATTCATGGCCAGAATGAATAGGTCGCTAATAGGTGAAAAGGTTTAGGTCGCTAGTCAGGAGGAGGGGTATTATTAACAGAATAAGCCTCATCTTTGTCTTGGTAAATAGTCAGAAGGAAGGATATTATTAACGGAATAAGCCTCATCTTTGGCTTGGTAAATAGTCAGAAGGAAGGGTATTATTAACGGAATAAGCCTCATCTTTGTCTTGGTAAATAGTCAGAAGGAATGGTATTATTAACGGAATAAGCCTCATCTTTGTCTTGGTAAATAGTCAGAAGAAGGGGTATTGGATAACAGAATAAGGTTCATATTTGAAAGGGACTATTTACCAAGACAAAGATGAGGCTTATTCCGTTAATAATACCCTTCCTTCTGACTATTTAAACTATTAAACGGACATTTTATTATTTCTTATAGCTAAGTAGATAACTTTAGCGACTCCACCTATTCAGAAGAAGGGGTATTGGATAACAGAATAAGGTTCATATTTGAAAGGGACTATTTACCAAGACAAAGATGAGGCTTATTCCGTTAATAATACCCTTCCTTCTGACTATTTACCAAGACAAAGATGAGGCTTATGCCGTTAATAATACCCTTCCTTCTGACTATTTACCAAGACAAAGATGAGGCTTATTCCGTTGATAATACCATTCCTTCTGACTATCTCCCAATACAAAGAACAGGCATCACTAGCATTAGCGACCCCACTGTTTAGCGACTTAAAGTGGGAGTAAGTATTAGGAAAACTAGCTAGAAATGAGGCATCCCTCTATACCATACAAGCTAAAAATGAGGCATCCCTCTATACCATACAAGCTAAAAATGTACCATTCCTCTTGTGACATACACCATTCCACTTTTTACTTCCAACCCTAATTTTGGTAATTTTTCTCCCTTTTCACGACTTTAAATTTCCATTGGCGACTTAAAGTAGGAGAATGCCCATTTAACACTTAACATTGAAATAAGGGGAAACCTATCCACTGTCGTGAATCTGTACGGTGTGTCACTGTGTGTCAAGTGTTCTGAATCAGGCTACCTTTATGTCACAGTATGGACACATCTTTTATGTGTACTGGGTGAATCACTTTGTGATGAATGTTTAATAAGCTTATAACAACCTCTCAATAAACTTTCTGTGTGACTTGCACTGTTGCCTGAGCTCACTTCAACTTACTTAACTGCCTTCTTGATATCAGCTAAACCCTGAAACAGGAGGCTTATTACCCTTAAAGTATTTTAATTTTACCCAAGGTTGCCATAACATGTTATTATGAAGTAAATGCCCCTTTAATATCAAAAATATATTAATTATTTACACAGCATTATATAGTTGGAAAAAATATTCATTTTTGTAATTGCATAGATGACAGGCGTATAACATATAAAACAATGTATAGCTCTGGAAGAGGGAGGAGAGGGGGGGGTGTGTCTATGGAAACTATTTAAACTACGTAAATTATATATCTGACCGGTTAAACCACCAGCTGGCTTATTTCAGATGTTACATACATGTATAGATTAAATCTGTTAAAACAATCTGTTACCACAGCAACAACTGATCCATTAAAGCGCCACATGTGTTGTCTCGTTGCAGTATCTGTCGTGTTACTATGGCTACTGCACATCGTTACGTGCCAGCATCATCGGCAGCTGACCCCCTCGCCGTCTGGAGTGGGCAGCGTCACAGTCCACCCGACACCGGTCACAATCGGCATTGGTGCGACAGCAGAGTGGTCTGTCGGTAGTAGTAGTAGTAGTGGTGGTGGACATACAGTGGGGGATGGGCGGTCAGATGCCAGCCTCCCACCTACCATAGTGGACTCCAGTAGGGATGGAGGGGAGGTACAAAGCAGGCTGATTATTATAGAAGGCTCTGTAACCCAAGCAGTGGATGGTGATACCAATGTGCCGCTTTCCCCGACTGAGATTCTCCTCTTCCCATCGGAGGGAGCCACCGTTGTGCCGTCAACGTCATCATCATTTACGTCAACGTCATCTTTGCCAACGTCATCCTTGCCAGAACCAACCCCATCATTGACCACACAGTGGATTACACCCTCAGTTGTTTCATCAACTCCATCATTAACAACATTCGTAACAGCGAGTGAAATTATTTATAATTCAGAATTTTTAAATATCTCACCGTCATCTACTTTACCGGACGGGTCGTCATCTGATGATAATGATGACACCGCAACATTATCTAGTCTCATTACAACCTCAGTCGCGGATGTCCCTCCGCCATCAGTGACGACAACATTGCTCGGGCAGGGACCCGAACTCGAGGGGACGCAGATTACGGCACCCTTGTTAATACCCGAACCAAATTCTACTACTAGTCAAACTAACACCACCATGGTATCACCACACACAAACTCCTCGAACATTGTCCCGACCCCGTCCATGGCGCATAACACGACGCATAATATCGTCCATGTTAACGTCACGGTGACGGGTGGGGAGGGACGTAACGTGACGTTCAGTGACGTGGTGACGCCTGGTGGGGAGATGTGGAACCAGACGTCGGTGCTGCCTCCTGGTGACGACGGGGAGGAGGAGGGGCTGAGTGTTGGTGCCACCGTCGGCATCTCGGTAGCGTGCGTCCTCGTCATCGTATCAGGTAGGTACCAGAAATTCACACATATAACCTGCTTCTCGTGTATAACCCGCACATAGACTTTAGGAGAATCCTATAACCCGCATCTGGGGTCTGAACATGGCTATTTTAGTTGTGTTCTTTGCTTGAAAAAAATCGTATTCACCGCACCTACACTTTTGAGAATTTTGTATACCGGGTAATCTGCAGGGATGAAAGACTTACCCCTGATTTCAATTTTATTATGTCTCGAAGACCTGTAATTAACTATAGAGGACCTTTATTTAGGGGCCTCAATTTGAACATTAAGATAAAAGATTTTTCACTCTCATCCATGAAACTACAAGGGTAGTTTAACAGTAGGCCCTACCGTACGATTTTATCATTGTTACCATAAGCAAATAATACCCAAGGTTAACTTCTTTTTGGCCTACTGTGTGTCTGTGTTGTTCTCTGTTGGGGGTGGTGGTGTGGGGGGGGGGGGGTATACCTTACGTGACCTCTTGTGACAGGTCAGAGGTCACGCACCACGTGACATGGGTCCCTGTGTTCCAGCTGTGACACGTTAACTAGCACGGGAAAACTACTCTAGAATGTTTGTCAGATTTTTTACTTTTATTTCATATTATGAGAACAACTCTTGAAAAGAAAAAGAAAATGAGAGATCTGAAACAGTCGGTGCCAGGACATAGGAGTTGCGTGTGGTCCCTATGTTATAGTCTGAGGTGGAAATAGGATAATGTCATGATATAAAGACATAAAACTGGGGGGGAGGGGGGGGGAAACGAGTAACGACCACGAGTAATACTCATTGTGCTCATGATACCCAGTTTTTACGGTTACTTGTTTTCAGATTAATTTAGACTTTGAATTTGAAAACCATTGGCCGTAAAATAGTTTCGTGAGTTGCAGACTAGTCACTTTGAGGTGGAGGGGGCATACTATTTTAGAAATGGTGTCTTCTAACTTCTGTATTCAGCAAATGAATTGGGTATTTTTATCTTGTTCAAAATTTGCAAGGGTGGGGGGGGGGGGATCTATCTTTACGAAAGTCGACAGTTAATAGGTAAATCCCCTTTGTTGAAATACCCCCGAATACATGTAGTAGGCCTACAACCCTACTGTTACTACTCAAACAAAAAATCTATAGCAGCAAAATAGCCATGGGGCTGGCATTTTCTTGGTTTATGTTGGTCACAATGTTGTTGTATGACAACAACAGTCACTGGTGCCGTCCCAAAGTGCTATGTTGGTATGTGTGCTATATAGGTGGGACCTGGCAGAGGTACATACAGTACTGTATACATACCTGTCTCTAGTCTACCCGACATGCGACACTCCCAATATAGGGATAACCGTATGACAACATCACATTATGGTATGCCACTCCATGGTTGTACAAATTTTGGATTTTGCTACTGTTTGCTTTTGTTGCATTCCAGTACTTAGCATTGGGTATCAGTTTTGGTTAAATTCCTCTACCAGCCTAGTGTTTGACTCAATACCATGGTAGGAAATATACTTGCTGGGGTCATCCGCCGAGCTGAAAGATAGGCTATTAATATAAACAGAAAAATTATCCCCAGTAGAACAGTTCTCACTGAAAATGGAATGAATTTACCACGGTGGAATTTGTAAACTTTCCGCTACGAACAAAGCATAATCCGATGATATTCTTTGAATCTATAATTCCTTATCATGACCAAATGTTACATTAATCGTCCTTTACAGGCGTGCTGGTGGGGCTGGCGATTCTGTACCACCGACACCGGTCACGTAAACTGGACACGACTAAGACACAAACCAACCACTACACTGGGTTGTGGGACGACAACGTCACACTCAGCTACATCAATAACCACTTTGACTTCTTTCAAAAAGTAAGAAGATACTTCTGTAGAAATGCCAAGTGTAACAATATGATTGTGGCAGAGATTAGGAAAATCATGGTGGGATTTATAATGATTATTCACTTTAAAAAATTAATTAGATGGTAAATGTCATGATTTTTACTACCAAGTCTGACAGTTCAGATGTTTGCTGCCAGCTCACGAATTTTGACCATTGCAGAAGTAGTAGAATCAACGAAGAGTTTACAATTACATTGTAAAGACAATGATTTAGGTGTATTTAAAATGTATTTCTGTTGTTAAAAAAGTTGTTAAGATTTTCTTGCACAATAATTTGCAAGATTCGATCACCATTGCAGTCCCTGATAAACTATTTGTTTAAATTAAATAATTAATGAATAAATGAATAAAATGTTTGTTGAACCATGTTTATTGCAGGATGCTCAGGATGAGATGATATCGCTGGACAACGATGCGTACCTCAACAGCCTAGAGTTCATGGTCTTCACCAACACGTGGGGCGACGGGAAGCGGAACACGCGCTTCTGACACGAGAACACACAGGAGGACTTTGTATGATGACGTCAGCACCCTCCAGCATCTGCTGACGTCAGCAACTGTCCGCGGATGACGTCACCGGCCAGGGGGGCTTGCATCACCATTATTACGTCATTACACAATTGACATTATCGTCATTAAAAGTCATATATCACCGGCATATTACATCGCATATGAATATCACCAGTGGTATTTGATACATCCCTGACATCAGTGAAATTATTACATCGTGATTACACTTCTGATGTTATCATCTCACCGGGCATTATTGCATCATGAACACCGACGTCGAAATATAGCATCACCAACGTCATTACATCGTCATCCATCTATGACATCATTACGTCATCTCACCTTACGTCCTTACATCAAACATGACATAATAATCCGTCATCTCATCAACGTCATCACTCCATTCACTCATCCTCTCAAGTCCCCAGTATGACGTCATCTCTCATTATGTGACGTCATTGGCCTGCCTCCGACGTCATCACTCATCCCGTGACGTCACCATGACGTCAGCATCCAGTGAGGATACTAAAGAGGTGATTGTCGTAGCTGGTGTACATATATATATAAAATTTGCGACATACGGCCCGGCGGGTTGCTTCTACTAACATTGCTTTCTGCCCAAACTAACACTTACAGTGCCCTGGGAGAGAGCCCACAGTGCGAAACTTACAGTCAAGGATAGCCAATTCACATTTTTTGGAGTCTTAATGTGAATTGGAGATGTTGAAAGATTTTCAGGATGTTTGAAACGAAATACAGACTTTAGGGAAAAGGAATATAAAGGAATATTCTGAATCATGGGAACACATGTTGTAGGAACGGGAATAACACGGTCTTGAAAAGCAGTCGGGCCCCGTCAAAATGTCCAAAGGTTGCTAACGAGGAGACATAGTGTGTATTATACGTCATCGTGCTGTCATGGTGTTTGTCGCCAGTTTGTTCGAGCCATGACATGAAAGATTTATCGTTACTGCTGCGTCACCCAAAATTTGACACGGAAGTGACAATACAATTACCATAATACGTTAAACATTGATTGAATCGCCACAGCTCAAAATGCCACCGCAGTCCCGAATATATATACAGGTCCTAACAATATGCTTCGTGTTTTGTTTGGTAATCACTCCATAGCTTGTGAAATCTTGTTTAAAAGATGGTATATTTAGCTCCAAATGTGTGTTATTTCCAGGAATGATTTGTAAATGTCAAAGGCATCGTATAATAGCTTTTTTTTATAGTTGTAAGTGTAAGTGCATTGCAATCAAAAGATAAATACACATATATATATTTAGCCTGTCCCACCGTCTCATATTCCAAGCCTTCTATGAATAAGTGTGTGAAGAGATACATGCCATAATAAGGTATATAAGATGAATGACTCATGTTTTTGACATTAATCACAAAATACAAAGCAATAATATTTGATCCTTCTGTAGGTGCTTAATTTTAACAAGCGGTGAATACTGTTCTGAAAAGCGTGTGATGTGTTCAATATACCTGCACTTATGTTCACTTTATGCATTTCGCCCAAAAGATGTGACAGAAATGTTTAAGTCTGTAAAGAAGGACTTTGATTGATTATCAAATTGTGAAATCAAATAGTGCACAACAGATGGATGCTATGGGAAATCTCTCTAAAACTACATATCATGCTTGTCCGGGACATAGAGAGTGGAATTATTACTCAATGTTTCATCTTATTGTAACCATCTGGAAATCTTTTTCTGGGATATGTCTATTAGATAGTGTTGTGCAAAAAGCAATGTCATAATTCAGAATTGAAGTGAGTCTATGATGTCAAGCAGGAATGTTATTACAAAATTTACAAACTACAAACTTTTTTGCTTTGTGTTTCAAATATAGCATCCCAATACTCTTTGTGTTACAACGTATTGTTCATCTTCCGGTTGTGACCTGCCGACCCGCCTTCGGCTGTGTTGGTTTCAAAACAATATCCTGTTTGACCTCGAAGAGGGTATCTAATTGTATTCACCATGATTAAGTGCAGAAACAACAATTGTGCATTGAGAACCATGCCTTAGCTTATATACCATACTTTTGTTTTGGGCTTTACTTGTATGAAATATTTCATAAGGACATTTGAACAAAAGTAAATATGTGTGAAGGCATATGAACAAAAGGAGAGAAAATGAAAAGCAAAGAATCCTCAAATGAAGACATTGATACTGTTTTATCTCTGAAATGTAATGATCTGATAATTCCTTTTCTCTTGGTAATTATACTTACCTTATAGAAGCTGGTATTTATTAAGAGCTCTCCACAAAGAATGCTTGAAAGCGGTGCTAAGCAATGATTTACCAGACTCCCTAATCTTCCATATATTAATGCTGTAGTCTGTATTGCTTCTGGGCCTATGTGTTCATACATGAAGAATAAGATAGTAATTGATTATTTAATCTTTGACAAAATGAGTTATAGGACATATTTGATATAAATGATTTAAAGACAAACTGCATGCTATCTGAGCTATATTTTAACACATTCCTAAGTCTTGATATTTAAACACTTAGTATGTTATCAATAATCTTTATCTGAACAAAAAATAGCTGTTATCATTTCTTTAGAAAATAATCTAATTCCAGAGTAGAGAGGGTATGGGTTTGTGTGGCAGTTTTTAAATGTTACAAACTTAATACGTAGACTCAAAAATGGAGCAGAGCACTGAACGTGTAATAAACAGGAGGGCTTCAAGAAAATGCCAAATGGTAATGCATAATTTCTGAAAGACCTTGAGCTGCAAAATCTTCCTGTCTATTTGAACCCATTAAAAGAGGTCCTTATTGCTAAGCAAGAATATCCTTTGGGTGTCACATCCAAGCACTAGATTTGTATGCGTGTATATTGATGCTTGAAGCAACTAGTCTGATTGAGTGGTAAGAAGGCGACTTGATTGAGATTGTGCGGTAATCGACACCAATCTTACTGTTACGGGTTAGGGGCTAAGGATAATGATTTAGCCAGTAAATGTGTCTTATGCAGAAAGAGGTCCAATATGAAGATAACAATGCAAGGGAAAGGCAATTTAAATTCACCAAGGCAGCAAGTTTATCCACATGTTAAAAGTATTCACCCAGATGTGTAGAGGTCCTGTTGAATGTTTCCACTTCACTTGATGAATGTAAAATAATGACTTTCAATAAATACATTAACTTTCCAAGATATTTTCCCATCCATGTAAAAGTATGTGTGGATAGCCTTTAACAACTACCGGTACCCGGTGTTGATAATCTTGCAGGATAAAAAGTGTTTCAAAGCAATAGTAATGTACTAATATAGAGGCCATCCTTTCTTCCCTTCTTGGAAATTTCTGATTTTTGGTGTTATGGTATAGTAACAGATCGATATAAAATTGGAGAATTACCCAGTTCCTAGTAATCAGTGATTGCCATTTCTTGTGCTTAAAAGCTGCCATGTTCAAATGATAGTTAATAGTGAATTAGCTGAAAACATGTTCTGAATCTTGCGAGTAGTGTGAAAGGTCACTTGCAGAAATAGAACCAAAGATGTAAATAGTGTACAGAACTGCCACATGGGGGCAGCAGTAGGCTGGTGTCTAGAACTGTCACAGTAGATGTAGAGTGTCTAAGTGCCTCACAACCAACGTCCATGTCTCTTTAACCCCTGCTTTATCTCCATCTCTGCTATTGCTGCTGCCAAATCTATCAGTTTTAATGGGTATATTTTAATACCTACTTATCAAAGTGCTGTAATTATAGGGGAAATACTATGTGAAAAGCACCCAAATTGTTACATCTCAAATCCATGGAAATAATGAGGTTTTGTAAGAGCAAATATTTGTTATTTGGACTTTTGTAATCTAAACCAAATGATCTCTGTAAAAGTTTGGGTCCATGTCTAAATCTATCCAGACAGAATGTGTATGGAATTGTCAACCTGGTTCCTTGTAGTGTTAGAAAAAAAATCACTGAGTTTCTCCACATTCACATTCCAAGTGTAGAAATATAAGTTATATGGTGTACCTTGTACATGTTAAGCCTTGGTATAAAGCCAAGATCCATTTTGAGAGATGCACATAGATCTTATAGTAAACAACTGTACCAATATGTCCATAATGTTAAAGTGAAAAACGACAGGTGAAAAGGTTGTTCCAAGGTGAATCTGAATTAAAAGGTAGGTGTTGTAATGGGAATTGATATACATTTTGAAATAGTCATTTTCCAGATAAACCGTTGCCTTTAGCTTAATGTGCTCCTAACCTTTAAATAGGCAAACTTGAATATTCCTTACACCAGTGATACTAATACATGATGTATGTAAACCCAGTACATTACGTTATCTATGCCCATTGGGGATGTCTCATAAATACCTTGATTATATGCCACAAGCTGCCCTTGCTGCCCCTGCATGTACATAATGCACTGCCACAGCTAGTCCTTTTTGTATGGATATTTGTTATTTATTCATCACTATATGTAAAGTAAGATTATTACATGATCACCCTTTTTTTATTTTGGTCAGTCCATTATTTATCTGACACATTACTGTTATTGATTGCTATTTGAGATGTACAAAGGTATTGTTGTATTAGCTTTTCATCCTGTATCCCAGAAATCCAAAGACTACCTTTCTTCCCTTTGGCTGCTTAGTTTTCTGATTGGATGATCAAGGACACTAGGGTCTCCCAATTGATGAGAAATGTGCCTTCTATATCTAGTCTCCACGTAGATTTTCCTACTTAAACACTTTTACTTTCTCTATCTGCACAGAAGCAAGGTCTCACATCAATGTAGCACTGAACAAATTAAGCATATTTAAGGAACTTAAATGCCAAATATCTATTTCTCTCTGATATGTGTCATGTCTTATGGTACATTCTCCTGCTATCTGCTCGATTTCTCAACGAGAAAATCACTATCAAATAGAAAAATGCTATAATTCTTAAGCAATGTATCAGATGCCTAAGTGCTAGCATTGATAGTTGCTATAGCTGTGCAATATTTAAATTATGTATAAATTCCATGATTAATTCATTCAAGTATAAGTACAAATGTACACAGATATCTTACAATGATGTGCATATATTTGCTGAATTTTCTTGGTTTAATGTGGAAGTGCAATGCTGATGAACTGAGTTCACCTCGAGGATGAGACTTGAATGTTGAAAGAATAATGATTCATTAAAGATATTAAATAGAGCTAAAATACAATAAATGCCCAAGTATTTTTTATGCAATATATGAATAAAAGTGGCCGATTTTGAAAGGAATATTGTCTTCACTGTTACTTTGTCTTGCCTTAGTCATATATCTTTAACTCAAGAGTGAAATATGCTTCCATTATCATATTTCTATAACAAAAATCTATCATATCTTAAAGTGATCAGTGCATATCTTGGTTGTTGAGTTTCACAAAACCTCTTTCAAATTAACACAAAGATGCTCATCAAACTTAGAATAACTGCATACACAGATGTCAGAGGTTTTCTAGCTTGACCTGTGTATCCATACGCGGTAATGCGCCTTGGAAGTAGTTCCTGATTGCACAGGTCTCCGCGACAACAAATAGTGCAGCTGGTAGTGATGTTACGCCACGTCCGTATTATGTCATCCCCTATGGTGCTGCAAGGAAGTGGGACAAAAGGCTATTATCAATATCCCTACAAGATAGATTACTGTAAATCCCCGTGTATAAGCCACACCCTCAACTCTCAAAAGTCCTATAAGCCGCACAGGGGCTCTGAAAATTGCTACTTGTAGTAGTAGGTAGTCTAAGAAAAAGCCTCATATAGGCCTAAGCCGCACCCTATATGTTTGATATGAAATGATGAAATGATGGGGTTGACATTGGCGGGTCCAGGGGGTGGCCAACGCCCCCCCCCCCCCCCCCCCCCACAAAACAAAAGGAACGAGAGAAGAGAAAAGAGGGTAAGGGAGAGAGATGGAGATAGCATATGACACATCATAGTCTATTTCATAGGAGTATGCATGACCTGGAGGGGGGGGGGGGAGGGGGCTAGATCTTGAAATATTGTTTCCTAAAATGCACCATTTCATGTCCAGTACATCAACATTTTCTCAGGGGGGGCATGGCCCCAAACCCCCTCAATATGGCCAGGTCCCCCCCCCCCTTAGACAATGCTCGATCCGCCACTGGTTGACCTGAAGAAAAGAAAATTTATGGTACCAATGCTACACTCAAGTTCTAGTACACTTCAGCAATCATCAAGCAAATGTAACAGTAGTTTATCAACGAGGCCTTGTACACTACAGCAATCAAGACAATTTAGCAGTAGTTTATCGACAAGGTCTTGTATACTACAGCAATCAAGCAGTAGTCAGAAATTAAGTCTTGTACACTACAGAAACCATGCAGATCATTCAGAGACAAACAGAAATCACCAAAATTAATGATGATTTTAAGCAGAGAGGGTGCTAAACGCAGCCAACCAGAACCTTTCTATGTGATAGTAAGAAGTGAGTGATGAGGCAGAATAGCAGTTACTTACACAGCATACTGTGTCAGGAACATGTCGACGCACGGGTACGACTGGGACTGTGTGAGACGGCTTTCACAAGTTTCTTCACTAGAACAGCTGCAGGGGAAAACATTATTAGAGTTTTATTGCTGCATATCCACAAGACCCATGCAGTGATATTCTCTTATTTTTTGTTAAAGTTAATATCATCCGACTAGAAGATTGAAATGAAAATGGGGAAAAAATGCCTCTCCATACAGAAAAGGCATATGGAATGACTCCTGACAACATTACATATTATCTTAATCCATTGTTTGTTTCTGGAATGAACCCTCACCCTTTTTTCAAGTGAAAGACATCCTTTCCTTGTTTACTGACGACGGTGGAGCAGAATGGTTTATCAGCCGGACACGTTGTCTCACCTTGGCAGCCTGTCAAGGTCAGAGATGCAGGGGAGTAGGTGGCCTCACACTCATCACACATTCTACCTGTAAATGAAGGTAGAAACTTATAGAATGATTCTTGGGAAGATATGGAACTTATTATGAGATATGGGGTAGGTTGGCACATTATGGGCACTTAAAGAGGATTATCAGATAATAAAAAAAAGGAATGGGTAGCATGTACAAATGTTCAATAAATCTTGGCTTGTCAGAGTCAGGAAATGCGTCTTTTAAAGCTTACATAATTTATTCTACACTCAGTTACAGTGTTATATTTGGGAAATTATCTGACAATAAATAAAACATAATCTATGTACAGAAAGATATCCTTTCTTGGGCTTCATAACCTAACTAACGACAGGAGAGTTCTGCGTTTAAATATCTGCCTATTTAAACTATTTCTTTCTTTCCTGTTTTGAACAAATAGGTACCATTAGCCCCCAGTTGTAAGTACCTGCTTGATGACAGTCCTTGAGGTAGCACATCTCCTGGTCAGTGTCTTGGGTAGTGTTGTTGGTAGCAGACGACATTTGGCATTGCCGTGTCCGTGTCCTGTGCCCCCACCCACAGGTGGCGCTGCAGTCAGACCATGGGGACCACGAGGAGCAGGCCTCGGTAGGAGCAACACCTGGGGGGAAAGTAGTCGTTTTTGAATAATGGGGAGGGGGGTCAGTCGACTTTTGCGTGAGCGGGTCGAAATTTCTTTGGTCTCCCCAGGCAGGCTGAAATTGAATGCGGCTGACGTGTTTGAACTATAGTAATGCGCAAGCTTTTTCACTAAAAAGGGGTTCAAATATTTCTGTTACACCCCTCTGAGGGGTCCAAATTCCTTTGCCCCCCCCCCCCCCCCAAATCCATCAACCTCCCATGCTGTTAAAATATGACCACTCCCTAAGAAAGAGGTTTCCTGGGAGGCGGGATTATCACCCATTTTATAGCCAGTGCATTACTCCCGATGTTACATGGTAAGCTTGGACCCTACTTGGACCGCTCTTGATGAAGATTGTGAGTGGGGGGTCATTGGAATTAATAGAAGGTTCTTTTATGTGATGAATGGTATAGGGTGCTATGGATACATTAACGATTGATATAGGATTGGATACATTTCAACTGCTACACGTTACACAAATCATCCAGTGCTGGGGCTTTAGACAAGTCTTCTATTGCTGTGGCACTGCGTAGGATATCCATTGCAAATGCAACAGATCGATTACCCGATGATAGGGCTCTAGATAAAAGCAACTAATGCCCTGCATAAATTATCCATTGCTAGGCTTTTAGACACATCAAATATTGCTGGGCGATTTTTGTGCAAATAGAATATACAAGGACCCTATAAAAAGACCTGTAGAGGCACAGTATTGGGAGGCAAAAACAGATACAAGAAACATATATAAAAGAAGACTGCAGCTTTGAATCTAGATCAACATAGAGAACTATGTGCTAAGGCCCAAAAAAGATATAGTTGTGTTCAAGTATCTCGACCGATCCTATTTTTTGGGCCTGCCCTATAATTTTCTTTTTTATTGAAAAAAGAAATATTCTCTCCAAATTCTTAAAAGGATGGTTTAAAAAATCGATCTATCGGTGCCTACCCTATTGTTACCTGAACAAGATTTTTTTTTAAATTAAAGCTAATTCAGATATTATATTCAAACTCAAACTGAGCCCACCGTCAGCACAGGGCCGTAGATGGCACACCCTCCACCCATCACTGGGCCCATCTGGGCAGGGCTTGCCGCCATTATGAGGCGCGGGCGTGTCGCAGCGTCTCTCAACACTCCACAGACCGGGCCCACAGGACGTGCTGCATGCCGACGAGGGGTACCAGCTACCCCAACCACCGTCCACTGTACAGGATAAAGGGGAATTAAATCAGTGTGATTCAGGTTCATTGAGAGCTCTTGAAAGCTTGTTGGAGTCTGAGGCATCAGGGCGTTCACCAACCCCATACATCTTTTAACATAGAGGTCCTCAAGGCAGCCGCTACCCAGTGGGCAGAACATTGAATCAATATTGAAGAATGGTATTGTCAATATTGATTCAATGTTCATGCAATGTTGATTCAACGTTGAACTAAATGCTGTGCCCACTGGGTACACATTCTTGGAGTATAGATCATCTATTTATATATTAAAATTGTTTCTTTACAGACATAATACATTAATTACTTATAAAGTCCAGTAAATGTCAGGAGAATGAACTTAGTGCATGACTAGCAGCAAAGGTAGGCAAATCCATGTGTTTGAGATCTAAGTCAACTCATGGATGAAACTTGAACACCGCACTGACTCTGATAATTTGCTGATGTTTTTGAAAACAACTTCAGATTTAAAGTTAGTGCAATGTTCCCTTTACCCACCTGGAGGGCATGACCTCAGCTCACACCTCTCCTCCTGGGTGCTGACCCCTGTAGCACAATGACCTTCACCTAGCTCGGGGAACTGAGGGAGACATTCACGTGACCTTGACCTTGACCCCCATCCACAGGTCACCGAGCATGCATCCCATGCTGACCACTGCGTCCAGTTACCAGGGTTACCGAGATCTGAACACAAACAGTAATTAAGTCATTACATTTCATTTTCTTCTTTACAAATAATCATTTTCCTCTTTACAAACAATACGATAAGCCTGGATGGTGTTTCTCCACAAATATACGGACGTCCGTAAATTTGCAGACGTCCGTAAATACACTCTCCATATATTTATGGAGCTCCGCAAATATAGGCCTATATGTCTTTTTGGTAATTAAGCATACAGATACGGACCTCCGTATATATTTGCGGACATCCGTATATATTTGCGGAGGTCCATAAATATATTTGCGGACGTCCGCAGATTTGCGGACGTCCGTATATTTGTGGAGAAACACCATCCTGTCGGGTTATTATTCATAATTTCCAACCAATCTGTGCACGGGTCACTGACCAAATCCATAAACATTTCTTACTTACATAGAGGTACAACTGACATGTCACTATACTTCTTGCACACAGAGTAAAACTGACATGTCAGTATACTACTTACACACACAGGGTAAAACTGACATGTCAGTATACTACTTACACACAGAGTAAAACTGACATGTCAGTATACTACTTACACACACACGGAGAGTAAAACTGACATGTCACTATACTACTTACACACAGAATAAAACTGACATGCCAGTATACTAATTAAACTAAATCTTTGCAAAAAATAAAAGCAAATGGTATTGTCATAGAAGGAATCCCCTTAGTTGGGAGATCCCTTTAATATGGTATGAGGTAAGTTGACTAAGTCTTGTGGTCTTGTAGTATAGTTGGTATTTATTACAAGTTGACAGCAACAGTACAGTAGTACAATGTAGGTTCCACTCAGTTACACCTATCCACACAATAATATAGGTCTTGGTAAATATACCTAATAACCCTGAGGTTAGTACTGGACTAGAGCCAAGGGGGTCCTACACCATGTCTGATAGTTGGGCCTAGTAGGGCATAGCCTATAGCCTTGTTCTCAGTCAGTGGAGAGGTCCTTGCTCTGTGGTGTCCAAGTGTAGAGTGAGGATGGAGATGCCCAGTGCTGGGACCTGACCCTATTTAAGGGGGCCAGGCCACCAGCATGGCATCTTGAGTGTTAGTGTCAGTTGACAGTGGTTGGAGGGTTGTAACAGTCAGAGAGACAGTCACACAATACCCCTCCATAGTTTGTCTACCCCTGTTAGTGTACATCAAAGGGGTGACCCTTATGCTGGTCTGTGGGAAACAATGTGCGGAATGAGCGTCGCCTGGCGGCGCCGGGAGCGCCGACTGGAGCGCCGCCTATGCGGGCCGGCGGCGGCAGTAGCATCTGCCGCCGTTGGCGGTGTGCCCGCACCTGTCACATGACAGGTGCCTCCCCCTCGGAGAAAAGGACAACTCTCCGTCAGTTGTCATTCCATCTAAAAATTTGGGGTGAATTTTGGAATTTTATCCACAATTTTTGGTGGCAAATAGAATTTACCTTTTGTTTTTGATTTTTTTTTTTTGTAGTGAAGTACACTTTTTTTGTAATATAGATGATGTGAGGGTATGTAAATACCAAAGGTCTGGGGAGAATTTTGGTTTTGTGCTTGGCTAGTCATCTACATTATATACAGTGTAACTTAACTATAAGGTATGTAAACCTTCTTTGTACCAATTTGGTACTTTCTTAATCACATATTATACAGTGTAGTAATACATTGTGTCTTTATCTGACACTTTTCAAATCATTGTTTGAATTATATACACAGCATGGTACATCTTTGTCTTAATTCTAAAACATGATGAAAAATGTGTTATCAAGTAATAGGCTGTCTTTGGTGAAATAGGTGCTTTGTGGAACTGAGTGGATTTTGATATATCAATGTTCACATGTGAATACAAATATACAGAGTATAATGCAAATTATGCAAAATCTTATGATAATCTTTTACAAACTTTTTTGTTTGATACCAAAAAAACCAAGGCCACTTTTATATAAAAGTAGGCCAACCGGCTTGAAGTTTGTTTTCTTATTTCTAGATAGCGCTTATCTATGGATTTGCGTGATATAGCAATCAGTAATGTACATTTTATGCATAGTTATGTGCTTGTCCGGTGGCGGATAAGTGTTCATAATTGTGTCATCTGACATTTTGCATTACTTAAGTTTGTAAGTTTGTATGTACAAATACAGTCCTTTTTATGCAGATATTTTGTCCTTATCCGGTGGAGGGTAAGTGTTCATAATGTCATAAAAATGACTTGGTATCTTGTTTCTGCAATGATAGTTGAATCTTACAAGATTCTTGGTGTTGGCAATTTGCAACTTGTGGATCTACACTTTGATCAGAAATGTCTTTGCAGTGGGCCGCTGCTGTGAGATTTAAGTCTTTTGTGTAGTATCCTAGGGTTAGTCAGCGGACTATCTCCCTTTTTGCTTCATGTTTTTCTGTAAATAGTCTTACATAATACAAAGGTATACAGTGTAAAATACAGTGCAAATACAGTGTTATATACAAACATGTTTGATTAGCAATTTAGATTGTAATAATACAATTTCATACATATAAATGCATGTTTGAGCAAGTTTGACATGGTTAAGAGTACGCAATTGTTTTTGTAAAACTTCAATTTTTCAAAAATTGGCTGTTTCATTTTGGGATACCCTAAAATTGATTTCCTGATACTACTGACACACACTGAGACCTTGCTTTGACCTTGGGATTGTGAGAGTTTGAAAATTTTGCACCTTGAGCAGATTTTTGAGTGGCACCTTGAGGCTATTGTGTCATGCGGCGCAAGATGCGTCGTGTGCCGCGGTGACACCGGTGGTTGACACCTTTTGGTGAGCAGATCATGTGCCTTCTCATGGACTTGTCACCTGAAGTGAGGGGATCACTTCAGAGGGTGAACAGTGTCATTTGGGGTGGGGAGGGGTTATAAAGGCTGTGTAGACCACAGTAGGATCACTTATTCCTTGAGTACCCTTGAGATAACACAGTATGGCGCATATGGCAATTTTGGAGGACGAGTTGGAGGCTGTACCTGAGGTACTTGCATATCTCCCTGAGGCCTGGCTGCAGGGTGACATGCAGGCCTTAGACCTGTGGTTAGGTGATCAAAACACCTTGGAGGGGCTGACTCCTGGTACTCCTTTTAGGAGTATTTTGAGTCGGTATGACTCAGTAAGGACGCGGTGGTTGCATAAAGTCCGGCACGACATTGCCAGTTTTGGTGATGTTTTGGTGTGCCGTCATCACGGCTGGTACTTCCTTGGTGCTGGCGGGATTTCCATGCGCAGGGCGGCATCTCTGGAGCTGTTGGCTCAGGCCCTACGTGATCTGGATGGATATGACCCGCGACTGCTTTTCACCAGAAATGATGGGGTCATCTGGGACTTCCTATTGGCTGTCGGCCTATGTGCTTACACGGTGACAGGTGATGCTGCAGACAGCGCTGAGCATGCTTTGTCTACCTTGGAGGCACGTTTTGTCCAGTGGAGGGAGGAGAACGAGTGGCTCTTCAGTGAAGATACGTGGATTGGATCTCCTGCCGCTGCCGAGTTGGCCGAGTCCTGGGAGGCCTTGGGATGGGGGGACTATAACAACTAGTGGGTGGCATCTATAAATGTCAAAATAAACGGTCCTTTTCAGGGCCAACCAACTTTTCACAAAAGTTTTGGTCAATCTCAATCCTGTATAATTGTGTTATTCTTCCCCATGTACTTTCTCACTAGTTACAGCTGTAGGTGGTTGGGTGAGTATGGTGAGTACATTTTTGAATGTATTGGTGCTCTCTCTTTGGTCGTCAATTATGATGTTTTCCAGCTTTGACTCATGGGTATCCATGGTTACGGGCTGGGGTGAAATGTCATTTTGTAGTAACATGGCAAAATCTAGATTGGGTTCCCTGAGCGCTGGTATTATGCTGAACCTGGCACGCCATGGTAGATTGATAGTTTCTGGCAGTAAATATGCGGTCTCTCCTTTCTTTGTAGTAATTACTACTGGTCCATTCCATTCAAATACTAGTCTTGGGAGAGGGTACATTTTGATAATCATATCTCTGTATGTTGGGGCTGAAGCTTTTATAATTGTATCAAACTCATGTGGCACTGGACGCAAGGGGAAGGAGAAGTTGGTGTCTCCTTTGTAGATTTTTAGTACTACTGTGGGATTTGTCCTCTTAGTGACTTTTCCCTTTCCACAGTGCTTGGTTGCCATACTCTTTAGATATTTGGTCAGCCTGTAGGCTGAGTAAATGGTGAGTGTGAATAGTATGGCTATGATAAGGGTATGGGTCTCATGGATAGTTAGAATAGGGGTGGGGCCCTGTTCTATTTGTGCCGTGGTGGTGTCCTTCTTGTATAGGGTTTCGAAGGCTTTCTCCATAGGCTTCTCTGTGACAAATCTATATGCTTTTGCAGTTGGCATATAAGCTAGTAGTGTGGATCCTCTGTGCATTTTGAATAAGGTGTAGGTGGCCAAAATTGTAGCTATAACCGAAAGTATCATTGGTATGATAGATGCTGCTGGATGCCGTGCAAATTTGTATAGATAGGACTCTATTAGTCTATTTTCCAGTGGCTTAGCCAGGCTGGCGGCATCATCTAGCAGGGTTTTTGCGAATGGGTTTAGGTCTAGTAATGTTGATTCATCAATATTACTTGATTTTCTTAACATATCCAGTGTCCTGGATAGGTTGACCTTTGGAAAAGGTGGCAGATTTGCCTTGGAGTCTGGTCCAATTTCTTTGATTTCATTTAGAGCCGCGAGAAAAGGTAGGTTTATAGTCTCCAAAGCATAGTGAAATGAAATTGTAGTGTTGCATGGCAACCTAGAATTTGGTAGTGAATAGTGATCTATATTCACTGTACATAGGCATGGTACACCTATGATTGAGTGTGATGGTGCTTTGTGAGTAGTAGCTGGTTTCCCATGACACGTAACTGTGTAGGTGGGAGAATTTGTGGTCACTAGATATTCATCTTGTGAAATGGCTACAGCGTGTGAGATAGGTCTCTTCAAGGGTGAGATAGTAAATTGGCACATTTCCTTGACTTGCTGAGCTTGGTTCAAATAAATTGCTACTGTGCATGTAGGTACATGTCTATGGATTCTCGGGCTAGTTTTGGTACAAATTTTGATCTTAGTTCCTGGACAGGTTAGCATATCTGCATTTGTTAGTTCAATAAATAGTGAACCATCTTCAGAGATAGCCAAAAATTTGACATCAGTAATTAATTGGGTTACTCCCTTTGTAGGTGTCTCCTTGGTGTTGATTGGTACTGGTGTGGTTACCAGTTGAAATACTCTGAAGGTGGAGACAGTGGATGCTACAATGATATCCAGGTGGATGTATATGTGCCGTTCCGAATAGGTGTAGGATATCATTCTTTGGGAATAATAGTAGTCAAGGTCAGTTATGGCGACCTTTGATCCTGGTGAGTGTATTCTGAGTGTCATGTCCAGATCATTCAGATGCTCCGTTAGTTCAGCTGGTGGTACTATGTCAGCAGTCATAATGCCTGCTGATAGCATCCTGAGTGCTGATGTGGTGCGCTGCAATGCTTGCAGATAGTTCATTCTTGCTACAATAATGGTGAGTGCATCAGTTAAAATTTGGATCTTCCTTCTTTGTGTGTGCTCGTGATTTGCATAAGTGTTCAGAGATGTGGTCATATTTTGAGCCCATAAATTCATATTTTGGCCTAGAGTGTTCATGGTTTGGTCTAGCATACTTTTATCCTTAACATATGCCTTGACAAATTTGTCTTGGCGTTGGGTGACCTTATCAATTAATATAGCTGCTTCTTTGTCTTGCTTGGAAAAAGCTTCTAGAATGCCGTCTATGTTCTTTATCTGGTCCATGACCTCTTTGACGTCATCTAGTGTGGCAAGACCTATTGCTCCTCTGAAGAGTGGGGCTAGGAACCCAAGTGGTGCTCTTCTGTACCTTCCTTGACTGTTAATTGGATTTGATAGGAACAAATGGATGGATGCTAAGGTAGAGTTAATTTCCTTGTCTGTTATGTCTATTAACAGATCTAGTTCCCTTGCCTGCTGTAATATCTGACTGGTAGAACTGTCGTCATGCAAGGTAGGAAATGTTAGTGCCATAACCTGGTCCAGTATTTTGGTTTCGGTCTCTGGTGGAGCAGGTATATGGTATGGTATTGCCAATATCATGGTTGTGGTATCGTGCCCATTGACCAATGGTTCAGGTAATGGCTCATATATGGCTCCAACGTTCTGTCTAACGGTGGGCACATATGTGATGGCTTGAGAAGTGGCCATCATCACTAGTAGTAGGATTGGCTTTAGCATGCCTGAAATATAAAATATATTCTATGTCTTAGTAAGACTTCTACTAGTGTTTTTGCAATATACTTAGGTTTAAATTGGTTTGCTGATTTTGTGAGCTATCCTTTTTGCTTATGTGAAGTATCCACTTGGCACTGCCTCTGTGTACATAGTTTTGAGAGCAGAAATCCTGGTTGGTCCCAATAGTAATATAATAATCAATGTAGTGTTTGAACTGTACCTTTTTCCATGATCAAGCTAGTGTTGGCTTAATGTCCAATCTGTGCTAGAGTCCTTTCCCAAGATTGTCGTAACTGGGTATGATATTGTAGAGTGGGTGTGGTCTGCTTTCTGACAGAGTCCCTCCTGCTATAGGAGAACTGGTATGGCTAGGACCAGCTGGTGTGTACCTGACTGCTGCAGGAGTAGAACTGGTGAGTTGGCTATGGAGTCAGGGCCTCTTATGTAGCCCACCCTACCCTCATCCATTGAGGGCCTGGCTTTGTTTCCCTGGTGGCTGTTAACTGCCATCAGTGTTAGCTTGTCTGACTGGGGTAATTATGTCTGGGGTAATTAGTGTGGACTACCTGCATCTGTGGGGTTTTTGAATGCCCTGGCAGGTGTGTGGGTCCTTTTGAAGGGTAAGGGTGTGTCTAGACAGTAGTCTCTTGGCATAGCACGCTCTGTTTCATGTACTTTACAGGATTTAGGTTCAAACATTTCCATTGTTGCATTCTTTCAAGGATGCTAGCCTTTGATGCAAAAGTATGATAATTGTGGTTTCTTCAAGCTTGGGTTGCTAATCCCTTTAGGTAGTCTCTTTTGGCTTTTTGTGTGTAGCCTTTTGGGTTTCAGACTTCAACCCTGTAGTAATCTGTCCTTCGATTCTACTTTGTGTGCACATTGTTTTTGTAACCTATATAGTGTATATTGTCTTTTCTGTCCTTTGTGTGGGTTCATATCCTATGCTGATATGAAAATTCCTACTTATCATTCTTGATTTGGACAGTTGTTGGAAATTTAATTTCCTTCATATAGAGTGTATATACTTATTTGACTATTATTCATAGTCTGTGGGTATAGATATTCCATATGATCATGTCAATATATAAAAGTAATTTACTTAGATATTCTCCCTTGCCTGGAGTTTCTTTTCACCTTGTGGTGGGCTGGTCTGGGTACTATTTGGTTTAGACCAACTGACTCTTTGGTGAGTGTGATTTGGGATTTATCCCTTGTTATCCTGTGGATAAACTTTGAGGTGTGGGGAATGAGCCTGTGTGCAAACTCATTTTTCCTCAGTGTGGTGACCTTTTTGAGCCTATCAATATGTACTGGTCCGGGGACTAGTAGGTTATTTGATAGGTTCTTCAACCTTGCGCTGGTTGGGGTTGGTCTTTCTGCAACAACATATGGTCCCATGAATAGGGGTTGAAGCTTCTTTGAATCTGTGGTCAACAGAATTCTGGGAATGTTGATATATACAATATCTAGTGGAAGTATAGCTTGTGGTGTAAGCTTTTTGTCATATCTTGACTTCCTTCCTTGTTGTAGCTTTTTGACTCTGTCTATTGCCTTTCTTCTAGACCCATCTTGAGACAGTATCATTCCAGATACATGCTCTGCTACTGTTTTGATTTCTTCCTCTATGTTTAGGGCAGTTTCTACAATGGTTTGAGGGTTTCTGCCATGAAGTAGGAAGAATGGTGTGTAACCTGTTGTCTGGGACTCTGTGTTGTTCAATGCAAATGTAATTGATTCTATATACAGGTCCCATGTTTTCTGATTCTGAGAACAGAAAGTCCTTAATGCTGTTCCTATACTGGCATTGAATCTTTCCACTAATCCATTTGATTGTGGTCTATATGGACTTGACAGGTCGTGTCTTATCTTCTGGGTGTTCATCAGTTTCTTAAAATTGCTGCCTGTGTAGCAGGTGCCATTGTCAGTTTGAACTGAAGTTGGTACACCTTGCTGACATATGACGTTCTTGTAGAACTCATGTTGTGTGGTTTCTGCTGTGAGATCCTTTGTGGCATATGCTATGACATATCTAGTTGAATAATCTATGCAAACTTGTATGTGTTTGTTTTTCCTGGCTGTTTCTGGGAGTGGTCCCACAGCATCTAAGTTCAGGTGCTTCATGGGGGTTGGCATATAGTCCCTTACAGTCATTGGTGTTTTGTGGGTGTGCACTGCCCTTTTTGCTTTTAGGCAAGTGTCACCTGTTGACACATACTGATTTGCATCAGCCATCATAGATTTCCAATATACCCTGGGTATGAGAGAAGACATCATTTTTGAAGTACCTACATGGCCTGCCATTGGTGAGTCATGGAAGTGTTGCAGTATGTTTTCAACCCAAGTTTTTGGGACTACAACTTGTAGTGGTACTGTGTCTGTTTTTCTCCATGATGTAGGGGATATGTGTACTAGAATGTTGTCTAGGAGTAGGTAATGCTGAGCATTATTCCTAATCCTTGTTGCTTCAGTGCTTTTTACAGGTAGGTCACCTTTCTCTAGGTAGTCTATAATGGGTATTAGTCCAGTGTCCTTCCTTTGTTCTTCTTTCAACAGTGTGGAGTTGATTGAACTGTCTGGGATTTGGTCTAACATCTGGTCTAATTCCATTATATGCTGTGCCAGCCTTTCTTTGTCTTTCTCTGCCTGGATTGTTTCAGGAGATTTTGGTGCAGGTCTGGTCTTTGTCTGTTTCTTTGGTTGTTCAACTGCTATGTCTGTGTTGACTGTCTGTTCCTTTGAACTGGCTGCTCCTCTGTTTGTGTTGGTGGAGGTGGCCTTTGTTCTTTTGGGCTGGGGGTCAGATTTGCTTTTGTGAGCCTTCTGTGCAGTACCTGCTCTGTCTGAGTGCTTCTGCAAATTGGCTGTGGGTGTGCTGGGTGTTGAAATGGGGGATTTAGTAGGGGAAGAGGATTTGGTTGACACTTTGTTCTTTTTGGCTTTTAGGCCTAATTGCTGAGGGTGGTCATTAGACCTTGTATCCTCTGCAACCGACCGTTTTGCTTTTGAACGTGTGGTGACAACACAAATGTCTCTGTCCTGTTCTTCCTCCATATCCAGCTGTTCTTCTGCAAATCTGACTACCTTGGTGATTGAAGCAATTTTATGCAGTTTTTCTTCCAACTGATTTTCTGATGCACTGTGTGGTGGTTCACGAGGTGTGGTTTTCACCATCTGTGCAATCCTGTTGGTCTCAACCGGGGTAAAACAGTTTTCTGGATACTCTTCACAGTATTCCCTTTCACAATGACAGAACACATAATGGGTGGTCTCTTTTAAGATACCTCTGATCACTGGTTTTGGTCTGTCAATTGCTTTTGGTGGGTCATCTCTGTTGAATGGTATCTTGGTTTGGATTTTAGAGAATTTGGTTCTGGTGGCTGCCCTTTTCCTTCTTGGAGGTGGTGGGGGGTTGGTCATTGGTGGTGCATCTGGATATTCTCTTCTTGACATCACATCTGGAGGAATGTTGTCATCTCCTTTTACGTGTTGTATTGTGAATGCAAATTGTTGGATATCCAGTGCCCATCTGGCCCACCTGTGGGTCAAACCTGTGTTTGTGAGGAGTGGTATTAGAGCTGCATGATCTGTGTACAACTGAAAGTGTCTACTTTCTAAGTAGTGCCTAAAATGTAGTATCCCATATACTACACCTAGTAGCTCTCTTTCTGTTGTGTTGTAGTTTCTTTCATGCTTGGACAGTGTTCTACCTGCGAAGGCTACTGGTCTCAGTACTCCTTCACTACTGCGTTGTGATAGAACAGCTCCTAGGCTCACATTTGAAGCATCTGTTGCTAGACTGAATTCTTTGTCATAGTCTGGGTATCTCAATAGTGCATGGGTACAGAGTGCATGTTTCAATGTTTTGAAAGCATTGTCTGCATCCTCATTCCATTTGAAAACCTTTAGGTTTGTTTGTAGGTCGTACAGTGGCCTAGCAATATTGGCATAGTCTTTGATGAACTTTTTGAAGTATTGGCATAGTCCTGTGAATGATCTGACTTGTTTCACGGATTTTGGGGTGGGAAAAGTTTTGACACTTTCCACCTTTTCTGGGGATGGTTGTAAACCATCTGGTGTGACACGCATTCCTAGAAAATCTATCCTATCTGTGAAGTATTCACATTTTGATTTCTTTAGCTTGAGTTTCCCAATTCTCAGGCTTTTGAAGACATCTTCAAGGTCTAAAAAATGTCGTTCTACATCTGGTGATAGGACTAGAATGTCGTCTAGGTATGGTAGGGCACATTTGTATTTCAGTTTGTTGAGAATTAGAGTTACTAGATGGCAAAATCCTGCCGGCGCGGTAGCCAAACCCATCGGCATCTTTTGATAGACATACTTTTTGTCATTTGCTATGAAAGCAGTTTTGTGTTGATCCTCCCTTCTTATGGGAATTTGGAAAAACCCTTGTTGCGCATCTAGTTTACTGAAAACAGTAGGTTTGAGTGACCCTATCATGTCTAGTGTGTCGTCTGCACGTGGCGTTGATAAAGCTTGGTTTATCATATTAGCATTGACGTGGCGTAGGTCTGTGACTAGACGTTGGCCTCCAGATGCTTTCTGTACTAAAAATGATCTGGATGCCCAGGGTCCCTCTGCACATTCTCTGAGGATGCCCTGTCTGACTAGGTCTTCACAGACTTCTCCCATCTTAGCTTGCTTCTCAGGCGTCTGCCTGTATGGTAGGTAGTGACATGGTACTGCATCTGGTTTGATGTGAATTGAATGTGTATATAGGTGGGTTGTACCTATGTCATTGTCTTTTCCTACAAATACATCTTGATACTTGTGGAGTAACTTTTGGAGTCTCTCTTGTCCAATATCTGTTAGTACACATTTGGGTGGCACATTTTCCATTATGTCTGGCATAATGTCATGAGCCTCACTGTGAATTGTGGCCAATTCATCATCAGTGTCATCTCCACGGTTTGTATCTGGATCTGCATATACTGAGGCACAGTCTGACTCTGTGTCACTACAATTCTCTTCAGTGTCTAGCACTTGTAGTGTGGGTTCCTCAGTAGGGATGTCAGTATCTGGTTGATGTAACTCAGAGGGATCTACCTCTGTGAATAGGGCTATTATATCACCCTTCCTCACCTTGTATGGTCGGTGGCTTGTATTGAGCAGTATGATTGGGTGCCTGTTCATTTCTGAGGGTGTTACTACTCCCTTTTGAACTAGGTATGGAACTCTGTTGTTCCTCTGCAAATTGTCTAATGTGCCTACACATCCTTCTAAGCATTTGAGGGATGTGACTTGTCCTAGAACTGCTAGTTCTGTGAAAGGAAGGATTGTAGCCTCCCTAACAGCTCGGACTGGCTTGACTTGTAGCTCTGGGTCTACATTGAATTCGATCTGTGATCGTGTTGCTTTTAAGAAATCTGTGCCTAGGACAACTGGCTTTGTGAGATTTGGAATAATTGAGAATGGGAATTCGAATCTGGTACCATGAATTTTGAATTTCAATACTGCAGCTTGTCTTACATGGCATATGGATCCGTCTGCTAAGTGTACATTGAACTTTCTCTTTTTGATTTCTACATCTCGAGATTTCTGAATTTCCCTAAGAAAAGTATCCCTGACACAGGTGATAGTGGCACCGGTGTCAACTAAACAAGGTATTTCAGTGTGTTCATAGAATCTTGCATTTAAACAGCCATTTTTAAGAAGTTCAACAGAAATTTTGGTACTCTCACCCATTTCCTTTTGCGATGCATCTTGTTGAGGTGTGATATGAATCACTGATGGTCGGCTTGATTTCCCAGTGTGCATCTGGGGGATTGTCTCTGCTATACTAGCAATTGTCTTTGGTTGTCCTAGGGATTGTTGATCTTGGATCTTGATGGGGGGTTGGAGAGGCTCACAACGCACTGGCCCAGCGGCGCTGTGGGTCTCTAGTTTCCCGAGTTTGAAGATCCTAGTAGCTGCTTGATCTGTTGAAGCACGTCAGGCTGGATAGCTTGAGGTGGCTGTTGGGGCTGCTGTTGGGGGTTGTAGCCTTGTGTGTTGGATCTGTAGCCATTGTAGCTGTCTCGACCTCTGCTGTTGTCACGACTGCGGTTGTAGTCATGCTGTCTGTCACGACTATTGCTGTAGTCACGACGGTTTTGATCCCGACCTCTGTTGTAGTCACGATCTCTGCTCTGGTCACGACGGTGGTAATCACGGTCTCTGCTGTTATCACGGCGATTGTAGTCGCGATTTATGCTACTATCACGGTGTCTGCTGTTGTCACGACTTCTGCTGTTATCTCTACGGCTGGTGTCCTGACTGTTGCTTTGGTGATCTCGGCTGTTATTTTGGCTGTATCCACCTCTGCCTCGTTGTCCTCCTCTGTTGCTATTTCTGAAGTTTGGGTCAAAGTTTTTGCCTCGGTAGCCTCCTCTGTTATTTCCAGAGTTCCTTTGTTGGCTGTTGTTGGGTTTACCTTGATCCTTCAGTGCCCTTTGTTCTTGCCTCCTCACATGTTCATTTGACATGAGGTTTAGGCTTTGGTCTTCATCCTCTGATGAGTGATCCATTTGAACTGTCTTTGGGTCTGATTTGGCTTTCCTTGAGGGGTTTCCATTTTTCTGTGACTTTGTTTGCTTCACAATCATAGAGTTTACATGTGTCACAGACTTCAGTTGTGCCTGCATGGATTCTATTGTTTCCTGTAGCTCTGAGCCTAATTCTGCTTTTATCTCGTCTTTAATGTTACCAGTGGAGACTGTTTGTTGGTTCTCATACTCCTCTGCAACTTCAAGTATTTTATCCCATGTAGTTGCTTCCCTGTGGATGACTACTGCACTGATGTCGTCCCTTAGACCATGTAGCAGGGCTTCCCTTGTTCTCTCCTCAGACTTGTTGTGAGCTGTGGCCATCTTTTGTAAGGCCATGGCATAGTCTGATACAGATTCTTTTGGATTTTGCTTCCTCAATGCCTTAGCATCAAATCTGTCGTCCTCCTTCTTGAAGTATTTCAGGAAAGCTGCCTTCATTTCTTCATAGTCTGCTGTTGGATGGGCTGTCCTATAGGCTTTGTACCAAATTTTTGCCTTACCATCTAGGTAGTTTGAGAAATACTTGATTCTGTTACTGGGATGGTACCCATATCTGGAATCAAAGTATTGTTCATAGTCTGTGCAGTGCCTCCTGGCGGATTGTGTGAGAGAGGACTGTGAAAACTTTTCTGGCTGTAAAATATCACAGTATTTTTCCTCTTTGTCCCGTTTCAGCTGGTCCCTTAACCCACTGAAAGATGCCTCCCTTGCAACTCTTTCCTCTTTCAAGGCATCTAGGAGTGCTGAGGAGGTGTCAGTGTTAGTCAGGTTCACTCCTTGGGTATTGGGTGCACCTGACTTGAGTGAGGCTAGGGCCTCAGCTAGCTGGTTTTTCATTGCCACTTGTAGATGAGCTTGCATATCAAGTAGTGCTTGAGCGGCTTCAGCTTTTTGGGTCTCCATAGAGTTCTTCAGTGCCTGGTTGGCTTGTCTGAGTAATATTAATTCCTTCTCTTGTTCCTCTTTGGCCTTCCTTAAGGCTCGGCTGGTGCTTTCCTCATGTGTGGTGTGTAGGGCTGTTAGTTCAGGCCTAAGTGTCTTATCCACATGAGTTTCTACATTCTGGGCTATGAGTAGAAGTGCCTCAGCCTCCTCTTTGGCTGCCTGGCCTGGGGGTACTGTCTCATCGTCACTCATACCTGATCCTGGGGTATGCTGACCGTTTGAGAACAAGTCACTCTGTGTGTCCTGGATACTGTCCAGGGCAGCTAGGGTGTCCAGGTGAAGCTTGCCTTGGAAGTCACTCTCTTGAGTGGTGTGGTGTGGTGAAGCTGAGGGTGTTGGAGTGGAGCTCCTGGATGACTCCTTGGAGCTGGGTCTCCTCCTCCTGCTGGGTAGAGATCCAGGGGTAGCTGGTCCTTTGCTGCGGAGGTGAGTCTTGGTAGTCTGTGCTGCCAGCTTGTGGGATCTTGTTAGGACTTCTCCACCACTTTGTCATACAAGGAATCCCCTTAGTTGGGAGACTCCTTGTAATGTGGTATGAGTTAAGTTGACTAAGTCTTGTGGTCTTGTAGTATAGTTGGTATTTATTACAAGTTGACAGCAACAGTACAGTAGTACAATGTAGGTTCCACTCAGTTACACCTATCCACACAATAATATAGGTCTTGGTAAATATACCTAATAACCCTGAGGTTAGTACTGGACTAGAGCCAAGGGGGTCCTACACCATGTCTGATAGTTGGGCCTAGTAGGGCATAGCCTATAGCCTTGTTCTCAGTCAGTGGAGAGGTCCTTGCTCTGTGGTGTCCAAGTGTAGAGTGAGGATGGAGATGCCCAGTGCTGGGACCTGACCCTATTTAAGGGGGCCAGGCCACCAGCATGGCATCTTGAGTGTTAGTGTCAGTTGACAGTGGTTGGAGGGTTGTAACAGTCAGAGAGACAGTCACACAATACCCCTCCATAGTTTGTCTACCCCTGTTAGTGTACATCAAAGGGGTGACCCTTATGCTGGTCTGTGGGAAACAATGTGCGGAATGAGCGTCGCCTGGCGGCGCCGGGAGCGCCGACTGGAGCGCCGCCTATGCGGGCCGGCGGCGGCAGTAGCATCTGCCGCCGTTGGCGGTGTGCCCGCACCTGTCACATGACAGTATTCATTTTCTTGCTATTCCCTCTGTTATCTACTAACTTACTAAGCATTTGTACATCAGATGTATAAGGCGATCTAAAGCTATACTCACAGCACTCACAGGAGTCACACCCAAACCCTGCGAGGCAGTCACATGTGTAACCGTTGACCAAGTCGTGACAGGTTCCATAGTTCTCACAGGGAGAAACCGCGCACTCATCCACATCTAGAGAAGGAACAAACAAATGTGGTGTGATCGACGAAAAGGGACCTTAGGGAGTGCTCATTTATTAATTACAGGGGGTGAGTGGTGAGATTTCGCGCGGAGGGCCGAAATATTTTTACGCCCCCCCCCCCCCCCGAAGAGCGCGTGGAACATTTTGCGCCCCCCCTCGCCAAAGGCGCCGAAATATTTTCACCCCCCCTTCGAACTATAGTAACGCGCGGGCTTTTTTGCTTAAAAGGGGGTTAAATTTTTATGCCCCCCCCTGTAATTAATAAATGAACACTCCCTTAAAACAGGAAGCACTGAGGTTCTTTTTCATAGGCCATGTCACAATTAAAGATCTGGGATTAAAGACCTTCATCCAAAGCAAAAGGCTTTAGGGTATACCTACAGTTTTACGGAAACTATTTTGGGCTAACGTAATCCCTGCATTGATTTCAAGGGAAACTAATTTATGTGCTAAGGAAATGAGTATAATTGTAGAGAATAGAGGATACTTTAATACAGTCAATGTATATTTCTAAGTAAGGGGTTTCATCTTGAGTCATTAATATTTATAGAAAGTGGGGCTTCGGTGGATTTCTCAAACATAGACATTTCCCTTTGAATTCCCTCCTCTCCCTCATGGGCATACTCCATGTGCCTAAGAGGTGAACATATTCTGGCCATTACAATGTATATACAAACAATTGTATACAAACCTATTTCACAGAGTGGACCTGTGACACCAGGGGGACACACACACCGGAAGTTGTCCAGGAGGTCCTCACACGTGGCGTTATTCCTGCAGGGGGCACCACTGCACTCATCCCGTTCTGAAATGTATAGCAAGTGTTTTGTAAATCATTGATTGGTTCACAAATAACACTAGCTCTCACTGGAAAGTTGAACAAGAGACCCATCCACTTCACCCCTCTGCTATAGGCTGCCTGGCTGCCTATATGCTACTGAGCTATCGCACGTCTTTGGCATGAACCTTTCCCAATAATATTGGGAAAGGTTCATTATGTGCTGTATATGTATTGAAAGTAGCTTGGACTATGAGATATTCCATTCTATATTGACCTGAGTCTCGGCCTTACCCTATACTGGGGAACCTGCACATCATTTTCAAACTGTGAAATAATGCGATAGTGAAACAACCACCCATTACAGACTAGGTACGGCTCATTGTTTCAAATCCAGAAGTATCTGGATCCCCCCCCCGCCCTCCAACTGAATGACATCCAATACATTTAACATTTAGTATCAGCTAAGACAGAGCACACTACATCGTCCTCACCTATCTGACAGTGGTCCCCTACATATCCGCCTGGACACTGACACTCGTACCGTCCGATCAGGTCCAGGCACGTAGCATTGTGCTGGCACGGGGAGGACGCGCATTCATCCACCTCTGAAAGGACATTTGAAAAGTTAGTCGGCATGATGCATTGAAGCAGCACTGGCATAGTACCCACCCAGTGTTGCAATAATGCATCATGACAATAAAGGACATGATTTCAAGCACTATATTTGCGACCGTTAACCCTTTGAGGAGGGTGTGTCGCTAAAAATGACACTTGTCATCCTGATGCGCCAAGGCAGCTCTGGCAAGTAACTCGCTGGTGCTGCATTAGTGCATCATGTCAACCCTTCAAGGGTGTCTCAACCTCGTAGGGTCGGCATGATGCTTTAGTGCAGCCCTGGCAGGTTACTCGCCAGTGGTGCATCATGACAACTACGGAAAGACTTGATAATAGGATTCAAACGTTTGAGAAACGTAACCCATGGCATAGGGGCCATTATGTAGTGAATGCAAATCACAGCCATGCCTACCTGCCTGGCAGATAACCCCGTGGTAGGCGGGGGTACAGACACAGGAGAACTGACTTACCTGCCTGGCAGATAACCCCATGGTAGGGGGGGGTACAGACACAGGAGAACTGACTTACCTGCCTGGCAGATAACCCCGTGGTAGGCGGGGGTACAGACACAGGAGAACTGACTTACCTGCCTGGCAGATAACCCCGTGGTAGGCGGGGGTACAGACACAGGAGAACTGACTTACCTGCCTCACAGATAACCCCGTGGTAGGCGGGGGTACAGACACAGGAGAACTGACTCACCTGCCTGGCAGATAACCCCGTGGTAGGCGGGGGTACAGACACAGGAGAACTGACTTACCCGCCTGGCAGATAACCCCGTGGTAGGGGGGGGTACAGACGCAGGAGAACTGACTTACCTGCCTCACAGATAACCCCGTGGTAGGCGGGGGTACAGACGCAGGAGAACTGACTTACCTGCCTGGCAGATAACCCCGTGGTAGGCGGGGGTACAGACACAGGAGAACTGACTCACCTGCCTGGCAGATAACCCCGTGGTAGGCGGGGGTACAGACACAGGAGAACTGACTCACCTGCCTGGCAGATAACCCCGTGGTAGGCGGGGGTACAGACACAGGAGAACTGACTTACCTGCCTGGCAGATAACCCCGTGGTAGGCGGGGGTACAGACACAGGAGAACTGACTTACCTGCCTGGCAGATAACCCCGTGGTAGGCGGGGGTACAGACGCAGGAGAACTGACTTACCTGCCTCACAGATAACCCCGTGGTAGGCGGGGGTACAGACGCAGGAGAACTGACTTACCTGCCTCACAGATAACCCCGTGGTAGGCGGGGGTACAGACACAGGAGAACTGACTTACCTGCCTGGCAGATAACCCCGTGGTAGGCGGGGGTACAGACACAGGAGAACTGACTTACCTGCCCCACAGATAACCCCGTGGTAGGCGGGGGTACAGACACAGGAGAACTGACTTACCTGCCTGGCAGATAACCCCGTGGTAGGGGGGGGTACAGACGCAGGAGAACTGACTCACCTGCCTGGCAGATAACCCCGTGGTAGGCGGGGGTACAGACGCAGGAGAACTGACTTACCTGCCTGGCAGATAACCCCGTGGTAGGCAGGGGTACAGACACAGGAGAACTGACTTACCTGCCTGGCAGATAACCCCGTGGTAGGGGGGGTACAGACGCAGGAGAACTGACTCACCTGCCTGGCAGATAACCCCGTGGTAGGCGGGGGTACAGACGCAGGAGAACTGACTTACCTGCCTCACAGATAACCCCGTGGTAGGCGGGGGTACAGACACAGGAGAACTGACTTACCTGCCTGGCAGATAACCCCATGGTAGGGGGGGGTACAGACACAGGAGAACTGACTTACCTGCCTGGCAGATAACCCCGTGGTAGGCGGGGGTACAGACACAGGAGAACTGACTTACCTGCCTCACAGATAACCCCGTGGTAGGCGGGGGTACAGACACAGGAGAACTGACTTACCTGCCTGGCAGATAACCCCGTGGTAGGCGGGGGTACAGACGCAGGAGAACTGACTTACCTGCCTGGCAGATAACCCCGTGGTAGGCGGGGGTACAGACGCAGGAGAACTGACCTACCTGCCTGGCAGATAACCCCGTGGTAGGCGGGGGTACAGACGCAGGAGAACTGACTTACCTGCCTGGCAGATAACCCCGTGGTAGGCGGGGGTACAGACGCAGGAGAACTGACTTACCTGCCTGGCAGATAACCCCGTGGTAGGCGGGGGTACAGACACAGGAGAACTGACTTACCTGCCTGGCAGATAACCCCGTGGTAGGCGGGGGTACAGACGCAGGAGAACTGACTTACCTGCCTGGCAGATAACCCCGTGGTAGGCGGGGGTACAGACACAGGAGAACTGACTTACCCGCCTGGCAGATAACCCCGTGGTAGGCGGGGGTACAGACGCAGGAGAACTGACTTACCTGCCTGGCAGATAACACCGTGGTAGGCGGGGGTACAGACGCAGGAGAACTGACTTACCTGCCTGGCAGATAACCCTGTGGTAGGCGGGGGTACAGACGCAGGAGAACTGACTTACCTGCCTGGCAGATAACACCGTGGTAGGCGGGGGTACAGACGCAGGAGAACTGACTTACCTGCCTGGCAGATAACCCCGTGGTAGGCGGGGGTACAGACGCAGGAGAAGCGGCTGGGGCCGTCCACACACCGGCCTCCGTTCTGACACGGCTCACTCACACACTCCGACATGTCTGCCAAATGGGAAATAAAAAATGTAGTAAATACAATATAATATGAGAATAACTATTCATGTGATTCAATGTATGTATAGAGTATTTTTTTCCAATTGGGCCACTGGGCCTCTTGGGCCACTGTAGTTGCCTAAAACGCAGGAGCATTGTGGAAGTTTGTAGGAAGTGGACGTTGATTTAACCCAAATGTTTAACATAATGTAATATTGTTCTTTATGTCCATGCACACTAACCTGTTTCACAGTGATTTCCGGCGTAGCCATCCTGACATGCGCATTGGTAGTTGGCCACCAGGTCCCTGCAGGTGGCGTTGTTGTAGCAGTCAGCCAGCACACATTCATCTATCTCTACAAGACAGAGGAACCACATGGAATATTATTGAGTTTTATATCACCATGTCTACTCTCCAGGGCTGCATTCATGTATTATGTATGGCGATCCTTCAGGGGTGTCTCAACCCTGTAGGGTCGCTATAATACAGTAAAGCATTACACATGTCGATGCGACCATTAAGGGTTAAAACGGTGCACCAAAATGTGAAATAAAAATCATCAGTAATCCTCCTCTGGATGTCTTAGAGTTCTAGATATTTACATGGATTATGTGACATGGTCTGCAAGGGACCTTAGTGCACAATGTCATGTAATATTGGTCCTTTTTCAAGGTTTCTGTCACAATTTAGTTGAAATAAACATCACCGAGCTCCATTGTGTCCTGTCCATTGTCCTTGTCGCATTTCTCTTGTCATTATATATCTACCTCCTCAGTATGCATCACTTCTTACCATTCTGCTATTGCCTCGCACAAATTCCTTCTTTTCCTATTGCCTCGGAGCTACTACCCAATCCATATTGAGCTCTTGTATTTTTCTATTTACCGTTACATTGTGTTCTGATGAATGTCCATTCTTCCTCCCCAACACTTTACTTTCCACTACTTCACCCTTTCTAATGCCACCTTGAGGCCTCCCAGTACATCCGGAGCCACTGCTTTTCTTTCATCAACGTCTTGCCTTTGTTTCTCTTGCATTCCTTCACTTTACCATCTATTTGTCCAATTCCCATGATTTACCCCTTTTGCTCAGAATTTTCTTTCCGTTGCCTTCCATACTTTTGTCATTGCCTCCCTCACTCTCTCTTGCCATTTCGCCAACATGCTCTTCCCATAGCTTTCTATCTGGATCTTGAAATTATCTCTCCACAATACCTCTCTCCAGAATGCTTTTACCACCATTGCCCACATGCACTGTAAGTAAATGTAGCTGAGCAGCACGCAGCATCTACTTTAGTTTTTCCCCTATATATAAAACGGCATTAGTTGAGACCAGCGAACCACCACATTAAATTTGGCCTGGGTGGTCGCCAGGAACAGATAAACCAAAAGAGGCTAGTTGGAAGTATGTTTTTTTTTCAAAGGTAACTCGTACATTATAAAAAGTTTAGGTTCACTTTACACTCTTGTCATGACTTCCATCCCTATTGCCCTTCCATTTTTTTGCTGCTACATTTTCCCTCATTTTACTCTCACAACTGCCCCCTCCTCATTTCCATCTTGCCACTTCATTCCGAACTCCACTTTTTTTTTTGTCATGCCCCCCTGCCCCACCCACCATGGATCCCATCACTTCTTGCCAATGCCTTTCTCATCAGCAACATATTGCCATTCCCCTCTCTCGCCATTCTCTTCTTGCCCTATTGTGGTCGTTCATTCCTCAAATGGCATGTCTCTCTTAAGCTTGCAATTGCTTCATTTACTATGCTTTTCTCCTAATTGTAGCCCAACAGTCATTGTCTTCTGACTAATACATTTTTGATTGCCTTTTTATCCTTGGTACTATAGCAATTTCTTGCTGCTCTTTCATTCCATGCAAACCATTGCCTCATCCCTCTCAATACTCGCTTGCAATTGCCTTTGTTTTCCATTGCCCCCAGTATCCCCCTCCTCTTATTATACCCATCCACTGCTTTCTTAATAAATGCTTCCCTCCTCACTGTCCTCCTACTGTTGCTTTTGTGTCGATGCACCCTTGTCCTCCTCTCATTGGTTTTTTTTTTTTTTTTTTGAACAAATTTAACTTTATTTGCACTTTTTATAAAGATACCGGTACATAAATATTATTGTGTCCAACGTTGCTCGTCAATGACGAGTTACATTCAATATCTGGTCGTCTTCATGTAATCATTTATACCTTGATTTTAAATTATTATCATACATCTGTATACATGTATTAGGACACAAAATAGTCTATATACTGCAAATAGAAGTTTGTGTCGCTCCATCAGCAAGCTGTTGTTACGGTAGCGACACATTGATTACCAGTCATATAACCTTAATGAAAATAAACAATTTCTTACAGAAACATGAACGGTATTTCTTGTATTCTTTTTACAGAAATTTCCCTTCCCTTTAGAAAAAAAATTAATTAAGAAAAAATCCCCAGAAAATTAAAAAGAAAAACTTAGATTAGTCTACAGTACTTTACATACCCTGAGGTTTTTCAGGAACAGTTTTCATCATTAATTCCTTCATTTTTGCTTTGAAAACTTCAAAATCATCAGAATTTCTTAATTCAACGTCAAGGGCATTCCATTGCTGCGCACATATAACTTCTACACAATTTTCATAGGCAGTACAATTAATTTTTGAATAAGCTAACGTGGGTGCCTGAGACAACCGTGTCGCTCGTACCTTTTTTTCTTTAAAACAATTAAATTGGGCCCTTTTAAAAGCATGAAGTCTTGTATGATAAACTCTTCTATTATCTAAAGTGGGTAAGCCCGCTAGTGCATGTACCAACTCAGTAGCTGTTAGAATATGCTTAGACAAGCAAGTTTTTAAACACTTATTTTGGAGTCTTTGGAGTTCACTCAGAGAGTTTACAGTTGCACCATTATATAAAATATCACAATAATCTATGGCTGACAACACATGAGAAATATAAATACGAAGTAATCCACTATTACCTATGCAGTCCTTCAGTTTATATAGTAGAAGTGACTTAAATCTAGTATTTTTAATCAAGACTCTTACATGGCTCTCCAGGCTTAATTCTTCGTCGAGCATTACACCTAGATACTTATATGATGGAACCACCTTCAAAGGTTTGCCATTTAATAAAATATTAGGCTTATGTAAATTTTTCTTTTTTTTACTAGAACTAAAGACCATAATTTTGGTTTTATTTTCATTGATCGTTAACTTATTTTTTGAAGACCATGAAGAAAATTTGTTTAAAGCCAAGGAGACTCTGTCAGATAGCCTATTGATGTCTTTACCTGATACATAAAGTACTGAGTCGTCAGCGTATAAAATTGTAGAGTGATCATCATTTACAGAAATACAGTCATTTATATATAAAAGGAAAAATAAGGGGCCTAAAATAGATCCTTGAGGGACTCCACAGGTGAGGGGAAGCATGGTAGATTTAATAGAATTTGCAACTGAACACTGTTGTCGTCTGGATAAATAATTTTCAACCAACGTTAAATTTCTATCTCGTATGCCATATTCCTCCAATTTCTTAATTAATATAACATAATTTACGGAATCAAATGCCTTTTTGATGTCGATAAAGGCTGCAAGGCTTATATTACCCTTGTTTCTATTTTTTAAAATATCATTTATTAACAAAGAGATTGAATCCAAGGTCGACTTATTTTTTTGGTATCCGCCTTGATTTTTACTAAGTACAGAGTTGAATTCCAAATGTTCCGAAATTTTCGTGTGCATTAATCTTTCAAGCACCTTGCCAGGGACAGGTAAAACACTTATAGGTCTAAAATTTGAAACATTAGTGAGGTCCCCCCCCTTGGGAAGAGGGGTGACGGTAGCTATTTTCCAGGAATTTGGAATTTCAGAATTTTCAATCACTAATTTAATTATTTTTATAAATCTTAGAGGCTTATGTAACACGGCTTTCTTAAAGATATTAGTTGGTAAATATTCTATTGCAGACGACTTAGATACATCAATATTATTAACACATTCAATAATATCCTCATCAGAAAAATTAAAGTCTGGCATAGGTACATTACAGCGAACGCCATTAAACTCATACTCAGCGACATGTGCTTCGGCAAGTTTTGGACCGATTTCTGCGAAAAAAGAATTTATAAAGGACGATGTATCATCAAGTGCTACCTGCTCACCAGTATCATCAACTAAATTAATAGCCTTGGATTTACCCTTGCCTGGTAAAATATCCTTAACCACAGCCCAGAAAGACTTTGAGTCCTTATAATTAGCTGTACTTAAATCTTTATAATAATTATTTCTTGCATCGTCAATTTCTGCATTTACGGTATTCTTTAGCAACCTAGCTCGTCTCCAAGCAAGTATGCAAGTTGAACGCCTAGCATCTTTTAATAGACTATTCTTATCAGTCTCAATATACACAAGGACATGTTTTTTCCTGTCGACATAATCGCAAAAAATCCCCAAAAAAGAAAAATAATTCCCCCCAACATGAGTTTTCTGCTCTTATGGCTACTCATGTGTCTACTTTAAGGTTAGCTTAAGGCTTAAGGCATCACAAGACGGTTCGACATATAACATAATAAGTTGTCAATTTCATCTCAGATAAGTTTTAAGTTTTTTACCCAAAAATAAACAAATATAACATCATTTCTTATTAATTAATTACTTGGCAAAATACAAATATAAATATATAAACCTTTTAATACTTAGACGGCTTAAACAGTTTACAAACCACAGTCGGCTAGATGCATGGGTTCAAGTTAAATCAAGTCAAACATATTTTAGGAACCTTAAAGAGTCGTTGTAATGTCTCCAAAAGCCAGCATGAGCTCTCTACCGGTAAGTTTTAAAGACAATATACGTCTGTGTACAAGGTTTTTTAAATGTGAATTATTTAGTTATTTTACAACTTAAAAACAGATTACATGATTTACAATTTCATCTTTAAACAAAATAAAATTAAAATTAGATTTACACGAATTGAAATATAATCCTATTAGATTTAATTGAAATTAATCAAAGTTATGTTCTAAATAATATTAAGAGTCATATACATTCAGTCAACTGTGTGAATCAGATATGAGGTATATTTTATATTTTATAGGCCTACAACAAATAGCCTAGCGTCAAAACAAGTTCAGGTGCCTTCTGGAGGCTGCTCTGTGGTTTCGGCAGGGGGCGTTGCTGGTGTCTCTTGATCAGGTTGGTCTTCCAGGTTCTGCTGGTCGGCCACAGGCTTGAACGCTGCTCGTATCCTCTCAAGTATTATACCGTGGAGATTTTCAGCTTTCAGCGTAGCCTGTTTACAGTCCTTGAACTCCCCTAGGTGGTACCCTGACCCCCAAATGGGGTGGAAACTTGCTTCATAGAGATGTTTATCCCCGGTTCGTACAAGGTAGTCCTTCATGGAGGGCTCTGAAAATTTGATTTTATTCAGTTTTTCCATGATGCCTTCAGCCTTCTGCGCCCATTCCACTGTCTGTCTTACACCCTTAGCCTCATTCATAATTTTGTAGGGGCACGACATGTCCATCATCCTTTTTGCTGCTGGCGGGTTGTTGCACTCTGTAGCCCGAGTCACTTGGTAAGCTTGTTCCACACTTGAAAAGGTAGTACCATTGAAGTCCACCTTACACGGAAATAAATTCGACAGACGGTTGTGTTGTGATCGAAAGAGGATCCCATCAGGAGTACTGTTGGTTGTGGCCTGCTCAAGGTCTAACCCTGCTATAGGCAACTGGGACAGTTGGTGGTGTTTGTACGTCTTATTGTTTATAATGACAGAGCGTTGACGCAGTTGCGCCGAGACATTTTGCTTTTTCGCCAAGAAATATATCGACCTCAAGTCCATAAACTGCCTGCGCTCATCCTCATCCAACTCGTCTCCAATGGACACGTTCTGCCATTGCTTTTTTCCCTTCAGATTTCTGAGGTTTTTCATCATGTTCGCCTTAATATTGTCGCGTATAAACTCAAACCTGATCGGGCGCGCTCGTCTCTTGTTGTTGTTGTTATTTCCGCCATCTTGGTTTCTCGGCGGGGTTGGTAAGGGACCTACCCGCGTCACATTTTCGACAGTCTCCGTGCCGACATTCAGTCCAGTTTCTTTCATCAAGCTTCCCACTATCTCGAGCAGATTTTCACCCTGTTTGTCTGGATATCCTTCAATAACCACAACTTTTTTCTTGTAGGCAGTGTCGGCCTTGTCAAAGCGTAGCGTATGGTCTGTCAACACTCTAGTCTGAGCCACTGACACCTCGCTGATTGACTTTAAAGAATTGTTCAGGTTACCGAGGGTGGTCGTCAAGCCATTCAACCCACCTTCTACTGTAGTTAGCCTTGTAGTAATGGTGTCCAGACTGGTTTTAGTAGTCTCAGCATTACCCTGAATGGTGGTTAGAGTCTTGTTTATCCCATCTAGCGTTTCCAAGAAGTCAGTTGACAGGCGTTCTTGTTCCACCATACGCTCTCCCAGTAGGTTGACGGCTACCACGATGTCAAAAGTACTCGCTCCATGTGCGAGCAGATCTTTTTTCGTCTTCTTAGACATGGTAGGGGTTCAAAATGGCAGTTGTTTCGGCCTAATAATTCTCTATACCTTTATGCTTGCTTGGGTAACGTGTTGAAGTCAAGCGTTAAAGTTTGACCCGGTCTTGCGTCGAATTTCGCCAGGGAGCCGTTTTACCGCTGCTAGCCGGATGCCGCCATGTTTCTAGTTATACATGTAGTAGTCAACCTCTCCATTTGTGCTCTACTAATTTCTTTATCTCTCACCCCCAATGTGTTTTTACCATCACCTCTTGTATTTGACATGTTCTCGCCATTGCTTACCTTTCCATTTTATTCTTGTCATAAGGCATTTGGCGTCTTGCTCTTGCCATTGCTTTACAGCTGCCTTTGTGACTCCCCGTAATGCTTTTCTGGTCTTTTTTCCCCTCCAATTTCCCGATATTGTAGTTCTTGCCCTTGTTTTTGCCACATTACTATTGCCAAATGGACTCTTTTGTTACTCTCTTGCAATATTTGTCTCACATCATCGCCTCATTGCCCTTGCCTCCCTGCCCGTTTACCTCATTCCCCTTCACCTTCTTGCTATTATCTTCAGTTACTGCTTCCAACCTTCGGCCTCCAGGCAGTCCTGCTATGTCCCCCTTCCTGCCTGTTCCTGCTGTGTTACCATTGTCTCCCTCTTCACTACACACACAGAAGTCAGAGGGTCAGGTACTGCCTGACTCTCAGGTGAGGGTAGTTTTAGCGACAATGACTCTCACTTTTCTGAGGGTGTACCATGACGCCTTGCATCTCGTCTTTCTCTTCTAATTGCCCCCCCCCCATTTTTCCGTTCAGTGGTGTAGGGAGTTAATCGTCATTAGGGGGGCCCAAGGGGGGCCGACTCCAACCAACTTAAAGTATTTATGCATGATGTATCATATACATGCTTATACTAGAGTGTATGCTTCCACTTTTCCCTATGCAGTAGAGTTAATGATTGGAAATTGTGTGTATTATATTACAGGTCTTGACAAATTTCGGGGGAGGGGGGCAAACATATTCAGGCCCCCCTGCCCCCCCCCCTTTTCCTACGCCACTGCCGTTGCCTTCCTTCTTTAAAGGGGCATTCTCACCACTCGCACTTAACCACATAGTAGACTAGAACAGTACTAGAATTGTGAGTGGGATACGCTTGGTGATTATGCCACTTTAACTCCATTGCCTCAGTCTACCTCCCCCCCCCCCCCCTCCATCCATCCCTCCCTCTCTTTTTCTGTTCTCTCCATCTTTCTATAGCTTCTTGATACAGTACAAACTGTGCTCACCTGTCTGGCAGAGGGTCCCCGTGTAACCAGGGGAACAGTCACAGGTAAAGGAGTGGATGCCGTCCTCACAGTAACCATGGTAACCACAGGGCTGACCAGAGCAATCATCAATGTCTGTGAACAAAATACCCAGCAAATCATGACGACACGAATAACAATTGCTTTTATTTTTTTAACCAAACAAATGACAATAGAACGTTCCTGAATGTAAGGCCAAGAAATTAAATGGAAATTGTTAGTAAGTGAGATATTGTAGGAAATAATGTTAGTTGAGATAATAGTGAATGTGTATAGATGAATGAGGGTGAGATATTACATGATAAGGAAACATCCAACATGGACAATTTTGATGATGGGTGATGCCTGCAGTGAATTAGGACCAATCACTAATATACTTCAGGCTCAATTTTCCATTAGCTGATTTAGACGTCCTATCAGCCGATAAAACATACACATCAGCTGATGGAAAATAGGCCTTAAGCTGGAGCTCCACTAGATATAATTATGATCTTCTCATAGAATTGAAGTGTTGTCACAATAGTTGTTACAAACAATATGTATTGAATCAGCCCTGCTGTAAGATGTAAGCATGATTTATATTAGAAATATGGGAATAACTCTGATTCAGTGCGGATATCCCGTAGTGTAGTTCCAGCTATGTTTTAGATAGACTACACCTGGACACGGTTCTTCCATATACCCACTGCCCCACAGGGTCAAGACGAGGTGTTATACACCGAGTCGATGACCAGTGGGCAGTGGGTATGTGGGAGAACTGTGTCCAGGTATAGTCTATCTGACTTAACCCTCGGGTATGCGAAATAACCAAGGTGCCAATCCTTTGTCTTAGCCCTCCACCGTGGGTTAAATATGATTATAGCTTAAACATGCATTATTAACCGGGTAACTCACCAGTCTGACAGAGGGTGCCGGTGTAGCCGGGTAGACAGGTACAGCTGAAGCCGTTAGTCCCTCCCTCACACTGTCCTTCATTCTGACAGGGGCTGTCTGAGCAGTAGTCTACAACAAGAGGATGAGACACATAAGTTATATATATATATATAAAGGGTTAGGTGGGGTGGAAGATATTATTAGCACACAATAATAATATATAGACTACTGCCAGCACTCGGGCTAGGCTTATAATAGAAAGATAAGTTACCATGGAAACTTGGGGATATCCCCATATGATAAGCTACCGGTATATAGACTATTAATATAATTAATAATATTAATATAAGAGAAGACACGAGACATTAGTGTGGTGGAAATATATAGTACCTAAATAACAGCCTATATTTTTATTAACACTGAAGTACTATCACAGTTACAAATAGCCGTCACACTCATCTTTTTAGTGACAATAACCAATAACCAACAATAACCATAAATAACACAGCAGACTAGGACAATCCACGGTCCTGTATCGCAATAACAGCATTCTTTAGCGCCTAACACAGGTCTAAACAGACACAGCAGCTAAGATGACAGGTGAATAGAATTATACAGTAATAAATATGAACATCAATAAATATCATAAATATCACAAATATCATAAATATCATAAATATCCCAAAATTCAATATTTAGTAGAAACTTTACCCCAAAATTAAAAATTTTGAAAATTCTGCGGGAGGTGTGTACACAAAGAGATTGACCGGCCGACTGACCACCGTTCAAAGGATGTGCCCTTTTCTAGTCCCCGTACAACAGATAGAACAGTCGCTAAGCGACGTCACGGCTGGTGACGTCACGCCTGGGGATGACGTCACTCCGGGGCGCCACCTCCCGGCGGCCGCTGGAACTCCTAGGGCGCCGCTGGCGCCCCCCAGGAGGGCTGGAGGAACTACCTCCAGCGGTTCGATGCCACGCCCCCCTGCCCTGGGTTTATACGGGTATAGGTCTATACTGTGTATAAAGGGTTAGGTGGGGTGGAAGATATTATTAGCACACAATAATAATATATAGACTACTGCCAGCACTCGGGCTAGGCTTATAATAGAAAGATAAGTTACCATGGAAACTTGGGGATATCCCCATATGATAAGCTACCGGTATATAGACTATTAATATAATTAATAATATTAATATAAGAGAAGACACGAGACATTAGTGTGGTGGAAATATATAGTACCTAAATAACAGCCAAACAACAACCGCCACACACAATGGAACATTAATCCGAAGGATTACAAAGAGGCTAGATAAGTACAGGGGACCTGCTCCAACACAGACAATTCTGATACAGATTGATGTAGGTACCGCCGCACAGCCGCTGAGCGCCAATTGCCCTTCCTCATTATAGATTGAACAGGCATACCAAGGTCCTGTAGCATGGTACTGCCGCCATGTCTGAGGGAATGGGTAGACACTCTATCAACAGGCAAGCCTAAAACCAACGCAAAATACTTGATTCTGGAATATAATTCATCATAAGTGAATGGAAAAACAGTATTACCCACCCTGTGGCATAGCAGGGGGTCCCCAGGACTGGCGCCTACCAACAACTGGTCAAGTAAAGGGCGCACACACCACGGGGTACCAGGCATGTCCTGTAGATAAACATATAAATCCTCTCTGCCAAACTGGTCAGTCTTACTGGAAACAATTTTAATACGGATATACCCTTCCGACCTTAATAAATGCCTCACGCCAATACTGTGCTGCGAAGCTGTTAGGTGGCAGGCTCGGAGAAGGCATCTGTACCCAATCAGGACTGCAACCCAGAACAAAACATCATTAGAATTAGACATATCTAACAGGGAAAAAATTCTCAACAAGTCATTAGGAGAAAAAGGGTACCTAGTGACCCTCCTGGAGGAGTCATACTTCCTCTCGATACCATTAAGGGTTTGCTTTAATATAAAATCCTCAGCAAAACCTGGAAATCCAAGCATCTTCTGATGGTACCATAAACCAGACAGATAGTTCCTAATAGAAACGGGGGCAAAGCCTACAGAGTCCAAATATGTAGCATAAAGGCAAGCCTGGCTGGCGGAGCTAGGGTAGGGGTGAAGGGTAAAACTCTTGCAGAACTTGATATACCTTTTAGATTGAGCCAGACGCGTCGCCTTAGTAGTAGGGGCAACACCATGGTCAGCCAGGATCCACTGAGCAGTCCGCAGCGCCTGAAGTCTCACCGCTGTAAAAGGGAATCAGACATACCGTAAACAACTAAATTCTTTTTACACCTATCTACCACCCCCTTATAGGGTAACCTCGACAGGTCATCAGCCAGAACATTATCTTTAGACCTTATATAGGTAGCGTGCAACTCGATATTAAAAATAAAACAAGTCCAAAACAGCTCTCTCAACCAATCCATACATAGCTTATTCTTGCTTCTACCGGTATTAACCATTGCCAGGACTTGCATATTATCAGTAACTATATTAATCTTCTTATTTTTAAAGGCAGCACCCCACCTCTTCAGACCAACTAGGACAGGCCAAAGTTCATAAACATTAATGTTTCCTCTATGTACCCGAATACCGTCCATCTCTGGGGCAGCCTCCTCATGCAGCGGACTAATACCCTTAACACTAAAGCCTTCCCAACAACCGTAAAAATAATCTGATCCCATCCAGGCGCCGAAACCTCTTTTAGATGCGTCTGACACCATGGGTAGGTCCACCAGCTCTCTCCTGAACAGGGCACGACAATTGAAAACATCACAAAACTGTCTCCACCATAGTAGATCGTCCTTAGTAGCCTGAGAGAGGAAAATAGCTCTACCTGTTCTTGCCTTAGCACATAGATCGTATAACCTGCGGCTAAATGTCCTACCCCCCCTAACAACCTGGGAGCAAAAGGACATCAACCCACCTATTTTTTGCAACCTTTTCTTATGTACATATTGCATACCTAAGCATTCGTCGAGGGCATCCTTTAATTTAACAATTTTTTCCGGGGGTAGGGAAAGTTCCATAGCCGCAGAGTCAATAGTGATACCCAAGAACACAGTCCTTTGACTGGGGGTGGTAACCTTACCGTAGGATATACCAAAACCCAAAAACTCCATTACTTCAATTAATACATTTCTCTGGCGCAAGCACTCGGCCTCTGACCTCGCCAATACAATGAAATCGTCAAGGTAGTTAACCACCTTCTCTACACCATATGATTTTGCAACCTTAACAATGAAATTAGACAGGGCATTAAATATATTTGGAGCGCATCTGAGGCCAAAGCTCAATCTATTGTTTATATAGTATTCTCTACCCTTGCCCAAATCCCAAGCGAACCCCTGGTACTCAGCATGTGGAGCATATACCCCTACCGACCTATAGGCGGACTTCAAATCCACCACTGACATAAACATGCCTTGATCCAACTGATCCACTACCGTATAGACTGAATTATATGAAAAAGGCTCATACGTGGTACACATAAAGTTATTTATCGCCTTACCAGCAGGCATGGAGCAGTCAGTGATGGGTCTGAGCTTACCATTTGATTTTTCCACCCCCCCCATAGCATGAACACACCTAGGAGGGTGAGCAACCTTTGTTACATACCCATCAGCTACTTCCTGGCGGATAATATCACACATTTCAGAATAGAATTGAGGTTCCAAAATAGTCTTATAGTTGCTACAGGAGTACTCTGTATCACAATTTTCATCAACAATTTTAAAACCCCTATTTACCCCCTCCCAGATGTATTCAGCATCTAAGGGCTTGCCAGGAAAAACATTACCGCTGCCTGAGATAAAGGCAGCAAACCTACAGGGTTTTAATTGGGTAATTTCAGAGCCAATAAAAAACGTACAAGTACAAGTACCGGTTAGGCAATCACTAAAGACTCTAACATCCCCTATATCCCGGTTACCATCAATGGTAAATAAAAGAACCCTACCCCTAGGTGCAAAATCATGTGCTACTGCTCCCGGAGTGAAGGGTGGACAGGTTGGATCCAAACTCGACACTACCATAGGGTTCAATGCTAAGGCACCACACGGGTGAAAAACTTCACCAGTGCTAAAACTCTTCCCTGGGATGAACTCCTCACACATAGGATTCAAAGTTGAAACAGGGCATACTCTATACGTGGTGTCTGATACCTCTAGTTGGCTAGACGATTGAATTACCTTCCCCCCCCCCCCCTAGGGACAAATTCCTGACAATTAGGGTTAAGGGAGAAGGGAGGTTTGTCATGGCCATACGAATCATGGGTAATAGCCTCGCTGGAACTACATACGACACCTTCCAGACTAGGCCTACCCTTACTACCCTACTTATCAGCTTTAGGGTTAGACATGTTACATGCTGCTGAGCCATGGGTCAAGCTACGACAAAACATACACACATGTTGATACTTGCACCCCTGGAAATCACATCCCTGGGCCTTATTGAAACTGAAACAGGGTCTCTTTTCAGCTCCCCTGGATGAGGTGGCCTTAGTACTCTTTCCCCCCTTGGAAGAAATGATAGTGCTATCATACGAGAAGTATCTCAACACGTCACTGTTTGATACCTGCCCAAAAACTTCCGGGCCCCCCTCATCTGCCCTACCCCTTACAGACTTGTCATATGAGATCAGGGAACTGACCCTGTATACTTTGGTCAGGGCTTTCTCACAAATGAGTTCCATGTGAGCTAACAATCCCTCAACATCAATACCTTGTTTCAACATGATTAGAACGGTTCTGACATTTACAAGCAATAGGGCCTCGAGGGAATCAATTCTGACCCCCCTCTCGAGAAAATTCTTCTGGGCAAATTCTGAATGCTTACTAGACTTGGATCTTGTTCTGGATCTCTTGTGGCGAGCGCCCTCGGGTCTTGGCGAAGCCCTCGAGTCATCAGATGAGTCCCTCTCAGACCTAGGTGGGGTTTCCTGACGCCTCCTCCTGGGTCTGCTCTGGCGACTGGTCGAGCCCTCGGGAATCCTGCCGCCCTCGAGACTCTTCTCTACCGACTCCTGGACCTTCTCCACCATCGACACCAACCGGGAGAAACCTCCTTCTACCCTCGCCAATCTGCCCTCGGATTCTGCGACAGCTGCCCTCGTCCTCTCGAGAAGATCCCTCGTTTGGGCTGCCCCGCCCACATCTTCTTCAGGTTCGGCCGGCCGGCCCGACTTCTTGGGGGTTTTCTTCACACGACCCATTGTAACTTCTTAGACGCCCTCGGTAGCTTGGAAACTCAAGTAGACCTCGGGAAAAGCCTCGGGAAATTTTGAAAATTCTGCGGGAGGTGTGTACACAAAGAGATTGACCGGCCGACTGACCACCGTTCAAAGGATGTGCCCTTTTCTAGTCCCCGTACAACAGATAGAACAGTCGCTAAGCGACGTCACGGCTGGTGACGTCACGCCTGGGGATGACGTCACTCCGGGGCGCCACCTCCCGGCGGCCGCTGGAACTCCTAGGGCGCCGCTGGCGCCCCCCAGGAGGGCTGGAGGAACTACCTCCAGCGGTTCGATGCCACGCCCCCCTGCCCTGGGTTTATACGGGTATAGGTCTATACTGTGTATATATATATATATATATATATATATATATATATATATATATATATATATATATATATATATATATATAATTATATACTATAGTTATGCCAAATAATGATGTTGTGTATCAGCTAGGTTACTAAAGGTCTAGGGTATTTAGGTCGGATTTTTATCTATTTTTAAACAAACTGCAGCCTCGAATAAACCTAGAGTCGCTTTAATTGCAGACTTTAGAATTGACTTGTGCTAAAATAGCTTCAAAACGGCCTAAACTTTCATTATATTATTATTGGCCAAACAGGTGTATGGGACGGGAGTATATGTGATACTGGCATTTAGAATATTCAAAGTATTTTCGAGAGTTGGTTTCGCGAAGAGGTTTGCTGAGGAGAGAACAAGAATGCTTCCCAACTCTTGATGACGATGACTCTTGCAAACCTGGCAAGTAACTCATTTGTGATGCATTGAAGCATCATGTCGACAATACAGGGTCAATAAACTTTCGAAGGGTCATTATGACGCATAAATCATGCGTCATAATGACAAAGGGCATTAATCATTAAAGCGCCATGTGGCCCTTATTGAGTTAAGAGCTTTGTCTGACTTACCATATGGTCTCTCACAGATGGCTTTACTCAGCATGTGGTCACAGACCGTCTTCACCAAGCGCCATTTTGTGACGGGTTGTTGGTCCTGAGTCGTCAGGAAGACACAGTCCCTTACAGGCTCTAGCATAGAGAAGTAATGCACAAATGTAATTAGAATTCTAATTGATTTTGTTTTAGGTTATTGACGGTTATTTTGCTTTAGGTTATTGATGGATTAATCCAAATATAGTGTGATGTTTCATATTTTTGTGGTGGCCAGTTATGAGTAAAATCAAATCATGGAATTTATGATATTTTCTTTATTTTTAGAGAAAACCCAAAGCAGTTGTTTAAACTTTTTTTTTATTGTTTTAAGTATTAGACAAAAGAGAAAGCCCCTAGATGAAAAATACCAACCTGGCGCTGTGGTGTAAATGCCATGTCGTTGGTAGTAGCCACAGTTGAGGTCGGTAAATTCGTCATAACACCTTCTGTAGCAGTCGTCTCGGCCGTCTCTGAATCCGGGCGCATTGTGTAGGTCTGGGGCATTGATGACATTACTGCAACTACAGACTGACCCCTACAGATAGAAAAGGGAATATAGAGAAGAAGCTTAAAGTTGTGATTCATTACTTGACACAAAGTGATACCCGTCATGGGTGTGTTTACATTATTTCCTGCATGATTTTAAAAGTATATTCTTAAGTACTGATGATATCAAAATTGTGAAAATAAAATAATCATTTTATTTTCTGCGTAATATTAACTGTATATTTCATGACTGCATTTCTTTTTCTCTTTTTCAAACTGAGATAACCGAACCAATTTTAATACCTTTAATGTATGTACTTGTATCAAGATTACGGAGAGAATAATTTGATTGTCTTAATCTTTGAGCAGAGAATAATTTCCACATTCTACATACAAATATGCCCCATACTGCATACTATTAGTGAGAGTGAGGTTTTACTAGCTTTAGCACAGTGACTCATAGTTGACATGAAATAAATGAAAATTTTATACGGTAAGAGTGACATTTTTACTAGTTTTAGCACAATGGCTCATAGTTGACATGAAATAAATCAAAAAATTATACTCACAGAGACTAGAGCATACTTGAACTCTTTAAGGCGGCAGTACTCCCTACACCCATCAGGTGTCATGGCGTAGAGGCCGATGTTTTCGGTTGTGGCATACAAGCTGGATGGGGGGACCTCTGATGAACATCCCAAATAACTCGGCACCCGCTGTGATGCTGGTTCTAAAGTATCAGAGGGAAAGGTTGTGTCGCTATATTATGTAGCAGATTGTATTTGCCGTCATGATGCACAAATGCAGCCCGGCTGAGTAACTCGCCCGTGCTGCATTAGTGCAAAATGCCAACTCTTTGTGAGTGTCTTAGCCCCATAGGGTCGGCATCATGCTTGAATACAGCACTGGCGAGTTACAGGGCTGCATTTATGCATCATGAGGACCAAGGGCATGATGTATTATTCTAGTATGCCTTCCTTAAAGGGTTAGACAAACTAAATAGAAGAAAGTCTATTCTTCATGACTTTTATTCTATCCTCTAAACAGTGATTGAACAGTGGCATGAACGTCTACATGTAACAGTTATCCTGTTGCATGGTCTAAAATCTGGTGGTCGGTTGTGTCTCTAGATTGACTCCCCTCTCTAGGGGAGCCCAGGTCTTTATGTGACTCGCTTTGGTGAGTCAGGAAACTATGTGACTCCCCCAGGTGACTCCCTTAGGTCACCAGGGAGTCACCTAGACTCTCATAGGCAGCCTGGGCTCCCCTAAAGAGGGGAGTCATTCTGGAGGCAACCTGGACTCCCTTTTGACGCTGTTTCTTTTCTCTGTGTGTCCAATAGCCACATTGGTCCACCTCTAAACAGGCTCAGCAATGGTTGCTTAATGCAGGAGCTTTCTGTTGGGAATCAGGTTAGATTATTCTAGTGTAGGGGTTTCATATGCGTATAACTCGAACACAGGTTCCAAATTCGGTTTGAATGCAACAGGTTTTTATTCGATCACAGCCTCAAAAGTACACGAAGGTTTATACTCAGTTCACTTGGTCTTTCAACCATTCGAAGACACACAGGATTCTATCGATAGTTCGAAGCATTAGCAATACCGGACAGTTAAGCCCTGTGCCAGCATGGCTGGTGCAGGAGCCATAATGTGGGAGGGGTGTAGGTGCCCCTGTCAAAGCGAAGGTACGAAAGGTGTGGGTCAGAGCTCGTCCTGGGACGAACTCCCTGAGGTAGCCAACCTCGGCCTCTTATATACCCTGAGCGCGGACCAAGCAGTGTCGACGTGGCACTCCTCCGTAGCGCCGTCTGGAGTGCCCTGCTTGGCTCCGCTACCGGATAACCGAAAGGACATGGCTTAGGTGTTGCCACCTAGTGTCCGTTGGAGGCACTTGCCGCTCTGACTCCACGGACCTTATATCTACACGTATTATTCGTGCCCCTACATCACCCCCACCAGATTATAACAAGGGTCGAAATACATCTGATATAATATAATATACTCGAATATAGGAGAATAATATCAGTGTACATGATGACAATACCGGGGTACATTTAAAGGTACGATATACGTTTTATACATACATGTAGAAAGTACAATTTTAGATTTAGACTGACCTGCTACACCAAACAACACTTACATTTCTATGTACATAACAGGGATCCTACAGATCCAACACTATAACGACAAGATAGATACGTGAGTATCCATCTCTAATAAAGATATGAATATATACGAATATATATGTCCTATACTATTTCTAGCTACAGTGATCACAGATCTGTATGGTTTTTGTTGAGATACAATATTGATTACTACATTAATCATATTAAGGTAGGTTAAGAGTGCACGATATGTGACTTTCTAGGACGGAATGACACAGAAGTAATGGCTCGAAAATATTTATGTGGGCGAACCGTCCCTGGAGAGGTAATTACGTGAACTATTAGAATTATTATACTTGGAACCAACATAGGTGTGACATTAACTCTTATAATCAAGGAATGTAGTAATATTAGCCTCTACATGAGGCAACCGGTATATGACTCTATAGATATACTCTCGAAATCCGAATACCAGTTGTTATGTCCAAAAAGAAAATTTTTGGAGATAAAGGTAGGTATCGAACATTATGTACAGTTTTGGTTCGAATCATAGTATATAGCATAAGTGATACTCCTTAAAGTATGAACAACGAAGACATTTCTTGACAATCATGCATTTTACACCTGGCTTATGGTTCTTTTTCGAATCATGACCTTAATCATGGACGTTTTTTGTTTTTTTTATAATAACAACACAATTATTACAATCTCATCGAAACATCATATGCACAAGTCATCAAACACACAACTGAACAACCGAACACCCAAGTTATCTTATGAGTCCTTCACCAAGCTCAAGAGCTCTTCGAGGGACCCACTCCATTGGGTGAGTCCTATCCCGAATACTCGAATGAACTTAACGTTCAGCGCCTTCATAGTATTGGCCTGATCGTTCAAAGTGTCTTCCGCAGCTTTTTGGAAGGCACGAGCTGTTGAGAGTTCCTTCTTTGATTGTGCCAGCTGCTTGGTGAGTTCGGTCACCCTATCTGGCTCCGATTGTTCGTCAATCCGTTGTCGTTCGAAGATCTTCCTCAGCCTTTCGACCTCCTTGCCCTGCATGGTGATGGCGTAGTCGGCTGATGCCCTTGCCACACCGGCGGCATATCGCTGCATGCCAGCTAAGTGCTCCTGCAACCATCGTTCGTATAGCTCCTTATGCAACACTGCATCCGGAGCCTTCACAGGCTCGTAGTAGTCTTTTGGAAACTGTACCCTCGGCCGAATGTTCTCACCACTTATCATCAGGTCATACCACCTATCAGGATCAACTGCCGATTCTTCACGAACGTTCGGCTTATAGGGCACGGTGGCTGCGGTGGTAGTGGTGGTGAACATGGTGGCAGCAACAGTTGCTGCTTTCCCTCCTCCAGTGGTTGTCGTTGGTGTGGTGGTAACTGGGTTCGAAGTGGTCACTGGAACCGGGTCCACCACAGGCTCAGTCTTCATGGATGATGAATTCGCACTAGTGGCAGGGGTTTTATGCCCCACCGACTTTGTAGAACTGTCAGCCTTCGGTTTCACCTCATCTACTGCCCGAGGAGTGAGGATGGTGGTCGTCACCACCAAGTCCTTCTTCCCAGGCAGCACAAAGTGATCCGAATCCCCCATCTCCACGTTCCGGGAGTCCGGTTGGCGAAGGGCATCCCCTACAGAGACACCCGTGGGGAGATTTTTGTACGGATCCTTCTCAGTCTGTACTTCCGGACCAGGAAAGGCCATTGAAGGGTACTCAGCCCTGCTAGCCAGGTTACCAGGGGTCAGTGGACGAAGGGTTTGTAGTTGGGAACGACCCTTGGGGGCTGAGAAGTCCGGACCATAATCAGGACGCAAGTCCTGCAGTGGGGACCGGTGCTCAATCGTTGTCGCGCGACCTCGAGCTGCAGTTGGAGCTCTCGGAGCCGGAACCTCCGATTTGACCTTTTTACAGTCAGGTTCGGAAGTGGCTGGACTCCTGGTTTCACTTCGTTTCCCCGGAAGGGGGTTGGCCGCTCTCCAGTCGTACAACTCCTTGTACAAGGTGCTGTTCAAGTCCAGTCGACCACGTCGATCTGTACGCTGGAAGACAGCTGACTGCTTCGAATTCCTGGTCAACTGGACCTTTCCGAATTGGAAGGTCTCAATCGTGATGGTGTCGAACTTTACTTTGTCTAAGCCTGCCACCAGCGATGCATGGAGGTCTCCCACGTTCTTTCTGGCTAACATCATGGCTTGGCCATGACATTGTATCAGGTGTTCGATCATTCTGCCTCTTCGGGTGGTCCACTCTCCCGAACACCTTTTGTTTGCTTTGCCAGTATCAGCGCAGACGTACATCGCACGGTGGTGCATGTGGCATTCAACCAGATGCCGCATAAATCGAAGACGAGTAGGCATGGGGCGGTTCTCGTGTTTGGGGTAGCTGCGACAGGAATCGAATGGACAATCCTCCCTTACCCCTTTCTTGTACCGGGCCATCGCCCATCGAATTTTGGGGCGTCCCTCATGGTTGTAGTAGGTTTCGGGGAACTGTTTTCGATCCAGCAGCCGATTGAACCAGTTTTCCGTCCATGTCCAGGAACTGGGTGAAGTCATATTGGACCTCATCCATTCTTCGTCATCCGACAACCCTTCATAGTCCGTTTCTTTGGGACACGAATACATCTCCCTCGATCGTTTGCAGTGTTCCATGCACTCGGGCCTAAATTTCTTGAAGCCCCCGCTGGCATTGCGCCAGATCATCTCTTCCACCTGAGAACTCGGAACGTCTGCTGAGGCGTTTGCCCCTGTAGCTGGAGGGGGCGACGAAACCACTGGTGGCGTGTTCGAATGTCCCGACTCGGAGGACGTAGACGTAGACGGAGATACAGGCATGGCAACCTGCACTGGAGTCTTGGTCGGAGTTGCTGGAGGGGTCGAAGGCGTCCTGGGGGGTGCCCTAGGAGGCGTCGAAGGAGTAGAGGCAGTACCGGATACTACGTCCACCAACCTTACAGTTGGGGACATATTAATCGCAGTAGTTTGGGGAGGCAAAGGGTGAGGGAGACAGGGCTGTCGTGCCTCACTCTTCTTTGCCTTCCGTTTCTGGCTTTTAGTCAGTTCGAATGGGACCTCCTCCACATCCGAAGCGTCGGACAAGGACCGTCCCTTTTGCTGTGGATTGGGGTTCTTACGGGACTGGGCTCGAGTCATTGGAGTTCTGGGGGTAGCTTGCATAGCTTCCAGAGTTATCCGTAACTGTTCATTGGCTGCCCTGAGTTCATCGGATTCTCTGACCACCTGAGCATAACGAGCTTCCTGCTCAACTGATCCTGAGGTATCCGAATTGATTTCCATCGGAGTCATCTCCACGATAGCTGGTTCTTTTTCGAATGGGACTGGTGAAGGTCCCGGGGCTTTCGGAAGAGATTCAGATTGAGACTCAGTAATCCTGGTGGTAGTGGTTGGTTCTTCGAATGACGTTGAAGCCGAATGGGAAGTACTCGAAGAGCACTCGGACTGAGCTGAGGCAGGTTCGGATACTTCGGACATAGCCGGAGCAGCTGGAGGAGTACTAGTTTTGGAAGTTTTACGACTACCTCTGGTTTTGGTGAGTTTCTTTTTCTTCCCCTTCGTACTGGTTGTGCTCCTATCACTTGAGGGCACTGATTCCTCCATTGATTTAGCTTGTTGGAGATTCCGAAAGTTCGTACCACATTCTAACAGAATGTCACTGAAGACTCCATTCTTAAAAGCTCCTCGAATCGCCCCTCCGTAACTGTCTAACCAGGTGGGATCGTAACGATAGAAGCCCTCCTCTCCCAGCCTGTCCAACATCATCGACATCAGTGTGGGATGTAGTTTCAGCGAGGAATCGAATGGCGAATCGCACGACAGCACTTCCATAAGTTGTTGCTGGGCCAGCGATGTTCGTACAACGTCTTCCATCTCTTCGTCAGACACTGCGTGGATAGGCAATTTCTGACTTACCTCCTCCAACCCTGGCATCTCATCTTCCTCCTCATCACCTGCTGCGTTGAGCCGGGTTGGTGTCGAATTGTCTATGTCTTTCGAAGCAACTCGTTTTGGGGCATTGCGCCACGGCAACGGCCCCAGGTTGACTGTAGCCGGGGGTGGCATGGCCATGCTGTCCCGCTCAGCCGTCGAATAGGAGCCAATCCCCGCCACACGGACGGTAACTGTACTCCCGGTGGTTTCAGAGGCGGATTCATAATCCGATTCCTGAACGTTGTCGAATTGGCCATCGTCCATTCCGAACAGATCTAGCTCGTCGGACTGGAGGCCCTCACCGGGGGTGTACTGCTCCTCCATCGAAGTCGAATGTTCTCACCGAAAACGAAGTTTAAAAATCGAAGATTTGCGGAGTACGAAGCTCCGCGTGTCCTAATGACACTATGAGCGGGAACTAACCAGGTTGGCGCGTATTATGATGTGGTTTTGGAGACTTTTGGTCGACTACAAGACCCTTCTTCCTCCTCCTTTGCCCTGCAGCGTCCGCGCGTCTTCTTGGCACTGATCCAATATGGCGACCGCCCTTCTTGTCTCGTGATGCCACGTCCGCCGCGGGAGCGAAGGTCAACCAATCAGCGTTCACGCTTCACCGGATAGCCCTTTTCTGACGGATAACACGGCGGGAGACGCTCGCGTTTCCCGCCACTAATCGAACGGGTAGCTCACCGGAGTGTAATCCTTATTGAGTCAGTTCCACAGAACCAGGGGTACCGCTAATCATGAATTCTTCAGGAGTGTAGGCAAATGTCATTACGGGTAACATAAGAATACCCACCGGATAAATCCGTCTGCCACCCTCGGGGACGTTCATGATCAACACCCGCCCTAGTTCTGCTCGCTCGACAGCAATTAGGTCTGTACTACCATCATGGAATCGAAACTTCTTGTTGTGTATACAAATTAGGTCACAGCAGTCCCCCGGTTATGCCGTGGACTGCGCCTTAACCCGACCTTGGGTTCTTTAGACCTGGTCGTCCGGGAAGATTCGACAGGATGTCCAGTAGTCAATTGGACAGCCCTCCTCCCCTTCAGACCTTCATTTGCCGAGACTTTTTTTACGCACTTTTTATCCTTCTTGCTAGAAGCTCGAATTGGTAAATTTTTTTTAGGCCTACCCCGGCCCCGCTTTAATTTACCAATACCAGGAGGCATAGGTTTCTTCTCATCTGAGGGTATCACTAGTTTCCTAGGTCTACCAGGACCACGTCGTTCCGGGGTGGTCGCTCTCCGCTCAGTGTTATCTGGCTCCGAATGCTCTCCTGACTTCGAATGCGCTGAAGCGTCACCCTGCCACCGACGTAGGCGAGCTACATTGGATTTATACAGGCGTCCCAACAAGGATTTGATCACCACTGTGGATTCTGAAACAATCCGAACCAAGGTTCGGTTTGGTATCTTCTGAGAGTATACTGGTGCTTGCCTGTGCAACGATCACCTGCCCCACGGGAGTACCTTTCATCAGATAACGGACTTCACCACCAGGATTCGAAATAGGAATTAAATTCCTACTGCCACTGCCTACGAAAGTATCTGCACTCTCGAGTCCAATTGATGCAAGTCTCACCACATCGGGTTCAACCACCGCCATCTGGTCTCGGAAGATACTGTCACTCGAAAACAGCACATCACATGTCTGTCCTGGGGGTATCTTAACCGTCTGTACCACCGAGGCTACAGAAGATACCTTTCTCAACACGCATTGCACGGCCACCTTGTACGGATGTTCTATCTTTAACATCCCCTTACAAGGTTCCAACATTGCTCCGTACAACGCAGCGAAATCTAATCCGATGATGCCATCATCACTCAGATCAGCAATAGTAGGGGACAGGAGATAATCCTGTCCACCTATATTGATTTCGAAAAATGCTTTACCAAACGTCTGCATACAGCTACGGTCGGCCGAATGAGCTTTTACCCTCGTTGTGAAGTTATCTGGCTCATCGGCTACAAGGTCATGGAATCTCTTGGAGATCATGGAGTGACTAGCTCCAGTATCCACTAGAAATTCCGCAGTCCTTCCCTTCACTGCTACAGTCAAATACCACCTCTTCCCATCCAGTGGTGATGGGTTAACGGTGAACCGTTCGAAATCCTTAGTGACACCAAGATCTACTCCCCGTCGTTTCAAGTGCTTCAGACAGGGATGATCCGGGGACAATCGGGCACTGCTGACTACTTCCAGCTCCTGTATCCAATTCGTCGCTTCCCCAGTACTTCCTCCTCGGACGTCTACTTTTCTGGGTTCATTGGATATACTTAGAAGGGACTGATCAGGCCCCTCCTCTAAGCTTCCAATCTCTACTGCACCTCGGACTTCCTCGCTTGCACCGCTGGCGATAAGCTGGCTTTCCTTCACCTTAGGGGTCACTACTTTGCCATCCCGAGCAACCCCCTCTAGTTTTCCGTTTTCTTCTCCTCAGGCTTTGGTACCGGCTTCTCAGCTGGGCATTCTGCAGCAAAGTGTCCCAGGGCCTGACACCTGTAACACTTCCTAGTGGTCTTGTCCACTCTCGGCTTCGAATTCCTCCCTGTTGGTTGCTGGTTTCCAGACATCAAGTCAGTCAACCTTAACAGAAGTTCTTCCATCGAACTGGGAGTTGAGGATGTAGTCGAAGGTGCGCTTGTAGTTCCTGGGGTCACAGGTGTTGTTTTCCTGTCAGCCTTCGGATAGCGCTTAGAATTCGAATTGGAATAAGATTTGCCGCTGTTCTTTTGAGCAACCGCGCCAATCTCCTCCTCCCTTCCAGAATCACCTTCCTCTGAATCAGAGGCTGGTGGGTCTTGTACCATACTGGAAGTTCTCGAAAGTACTCTCGAAGATAGCAGATGCCGTTTCCTGTCATAGTCTTCTATGGCCATGAACAAATCAGTGAGAGAAGTTCCAGCCTTCCAACTATCACATGCTGCGGTCCGTTCGTCCGAATCCCTTAATCCCTCAATGAATTGCGAGAACAAATCATCTAGGAACTGTGGGTCATCTAACTGCCATCTTGGTCTAGCCCTTTGCAAGAGAGATTGCAATTCTAGACCGAACACACGGTGCGACTCGTTTGGTTTTTGAGTCCGTTTCCGAAACAATCGAAGCGGATCCTCATTACCCACATTACCTATCAGATAACTGGCGCATTCCACCAATTGGGTAAACGATCCGGCACCATGCATAGTTCTCCATCTCGAAACAGCTAGCTTGCCGGGGCCATTTCTCAATGCCCGTAAAAGCTCGTCCAACGATTCCTCCTCTGACCACCGATTATACCTCATATCGTCCATGAAGTCTGCGAACCAGTCCTGCCATGGCTGTCTGCCTGTGAACGGAGTCGGAGTGCTTGCAGTGCGTCTAGCAGCGTTGTGGTTGTCTCTGTGCAACAAAAAAGACTGCTCGATGCTCCAGTCAACGATATCAGCATTATCAGCTTGTCTGCTAACACAGTCCACTCCCATTTCAGCAATGCAGGGGTTCGTATCATAAATCAATTTCATCCCAGGGGACATTGACTCGCGGCGAGATACTCGTCTACCTGCATTTGTAGGAGATCTTCCTGACCTCCTTGAGGGCCCACTCGAACGCTCGTTCGGATCAGATCTCGAAGATCTATCATTCGAACCCGGACGGCTTGGTCTCTCTCGAGAGCTAGAACGGCTGGGAGGGTTCGAATAGTCGTCATCATATGACGTTGGGCGTTGGTCACGCCGTGAAGATCTTCCATCCGAATCACCTGTATCAATGGTCACCCGTTTTGGTCTTCCTCCGGTTGAGGCAGAGGCACCACCCCCACCAGATGATGAGTTGTATATGCCACCACTGACATGACCGAACCCCGAATGGCTACTTCGAGTTGACTCCTCATCTCGTCTCTTCTGTAAATCTTCCACTTCCCGAATCAGACGATCCTTTTCTTCCATCATCGCCTTGGTTGCTTCTCGGATCGTATCATGGAGCTCGTCCGAATCATGTATGGTCTTTTCTTGACGTTGTTCAAGAGCTTCAGTACGTCGCCGCAAGACATTCTGCTGGTGAGAGAACTGGTCTTCCATATGTTCCAGTTCCGCTTTCGCTGTGTCCAAGCGATTCTGTTTCTCTCTTGTTTCCCCGTCTAAATCTTCATTCTTGTTTTGGAGCTGTACCAACCGATGACTCAAAGCTTCAAACTCTTCATTCATCCTGTCCATCTCTGCAATTCTTGCTCCTTCGAATCGATTCTTCTCTTCTTCGAAATGACGACGTGTCACCTCCTGCCGCTGGTGTCGTTCAGCATGCAGCAAGCTCATGCCCTGTGTTGGCATAGGAGCAATGTGCCTCTTCGAACCGCCAGTTTCAAACAAAGAATCCTCTAGGTTTGACCCTAGATCTTTTCGAATAGTATCAGGATTGCCTCTCCTTGGTTCTGGTGTAGAACTCGAACGGTTTGGCCCATAGTGTTTCTCAAGGGCTGCCACCACCTCCGGATCCAGACTCGAAATAGGATGAAGGGACGCTCCACCCTTTGCCTGTTCAGCCATGTTCACCCTAACCGACTGTGCTATTCTGTGGTTCACCCGAACTGGTCACGGCACCAATGTAGGGGTTTCATATGCGTATAACTCGAACACAGGTTCCAAATTCGGTTTGAATGCAACAGGTTTTTATTCGATCACAGCCTCAAAAGTACACGAAGGTTTATACTCGGTTCACTTGGTCTTTCAACCATTCGAAGACACACAGGATTCTATCGATAGTTCGAAGCATTAGCAATACCGGACAGTTAAGCCCTGTGCCAGCATGGCTGGTGCAGGAGCCATAATGTGGGAGGGGTGTAGGTGCCCCTGTCAAAGCGAAGGTACGAAAGGTGTGGGTCAGAGCTCGTCCTGGGACGAACTCCCTGAGGTAGCCAACCTCGGCCTCTTATATACCCTGAGCGCGGACCAAGCAGTGTCGACGTGGCACTCCTCCGTAGCGCCGTCTGGAGTGCCCTGCTTGGCTCCGCTACCGGATAACCGAAAGGACATGGCTTAGGTGTTGCCACCTAGTGTCCGTTGGAGGCACTTGCCGCTCTGACTCCACGGACCTTATATCTACACGTATTATTCGTGCCCCTACACTAGTATACCTTTAAGGATGAAGACAACTGCTGCTGGGTCTCTTTTATTTACACTCTTCTGAGCACACCTCTCATAAATTGGCAGGCATCTGAAATGGAAGAAGTGGATGACTGAAGATTGGTCACATATTTTCTGATTTTAGCTTGTGTAGATGTCCCCACATTGGTGAATGCAGCCCTGGAGAGCAACTCGTCAGCGCTGCATTCATGCATCATGCAAACACTTCCGTGTTGAAACACTCACAAATGCTCAGCATGGACAACATTACAAGAGGAGCCTCGCCAGGACTGCATTCATGCATCATGTGGCAAAGGACACAGTGGAGTCTACATTTAAACACCTAGTATCAAGAAGTTCTATTCAGGTAACACAGGGTCGGTAGGCCAACTTATTCTCCTTTTTTTTTTACCGAATCCCTTAAAAAATTGTGAGAGGAAAATGTTCTCTTTCCTCATAATTTCAGTGGAAAAAGTTTGGGTAAAAAAATAGAGCCAGTCGGGACACCTGAACACAACCTTTTTTGGGGTCTTTTAAAAATGCTAATGAATAAAATTTCAAAAAAGCTTACCTGCCCTGAGTGCCACATCCGGAAGTAGTCTTGGTGCAGTAGACAAACCGGAAGCAGGCGGTGTAGGCGCGACACCTAGCGGCACACTCTGTCACTGTGACGTCATTTATATAGGCGACGTAGTTGTAGCGGTCCTCACACTCGTCATCCGTGACGTAAAATCCACTTGTGGGGGAGTCCGCTGTGAGACATGCATATAAGTAAGATTGTAAGTGGTGAAAGGAATAAATGTGGATGTTTTTATAAGAATGTTTAGATAAATCACACAAGACATGTTCACCAGAACCATTTAGGTCCACTAGTATGGGATTCAAACCCATGCACCCCTTATTACCAGAATCCCGTGATATAACGGGAAATTTTGCTCACAGAATCCTGTGAGTGAATACAACCCGGGTTAATCCTGGGACTAACCCTAGTTCAAACCGTGTTATTCAGGGGGAATTCACGGGAATTCGTTTTCAGGGTGTTCTGTGGCAGTGCCCCTGGAAACAATGTACCTTAGAAATAGAGTCACTTTATTATCGGAGGCGCTGTCCCCGAAGGGTCAGTATGATTGGAGATGATGTATGATTTCAGCACTGGCGAATAAGATCGCCAGGGCTGCATTCATGCATCATGACGATAAAAGCCAGTTTAAGCCCTATACACTGAACAAGCATCTATTACGAGTTTTAGTGTCAACAGGCGAGTTAACATCATGGAAAGTAAAGATCACATTGTTTATTATCTATAGATCTATAGCCTGTTTAGTAGCGTACCTATGACGTTGAGTGTAACCGCATCAGCGTTCTCAGTGAATGTTGTACATGGTTCACTCATCAGGTCACAATCCTCTTCTTTGATGCCCTAGAAGATATAAACACAAATGACTGAGGCAATATTGTACAGGTAGGCCTATACAGAACTCTGTGTATAATATTATTATCGCCCACCCATTGATCACGCAGCTATGCAAAAGTCATCCACACGTGGAAACGTTGTTACAGCAATGCGGTTAGGACTGATCTAGGGAAACGAAATACAGTCAACCCTCACTTCCTCGAACATTTACTTCGTCGGATCCCTCACTTCCTCAGACAGGTGCTTGGCAACCTGCCCTATATGTTCCATTATATTTGGACTTAATTCCTCGAATAATTTTGCATCCTCAGACATTTTCCCTTGCATTTCTCAAATCATATACGGAGTAGGGAATTGTGAAATACAATATAGATAAATGACCGTAGCACAATTCCCATTATACTGAATCACAATGAAACATTTCAATTGTGAATGGCTTTGATTTTTCTAACAATCTACACTTCAAACAGTAAGCCCAAAAATATGTCCTTTTGTACTGTAAACGAAAAGTATATTCTACTCTCCATACCACAGTATATACTGTAAAACTGCAGTAAATTCTACTGTTCAGCTACATCTACTTCTAACAGTGTTTTCTTTACCTTCCCCCGCTGGGATCTTTTCAGAATATTAAAAAAAAGAAGTAGATCTGTTGACCAGCGAACGGTAAAAAAGTCAATATTTCAGATTAAGGGATATTCCTCGATATACCTTCATTTGATTACCCAAAAAGGGATTTTCCAATCTTCTCCCCCCCCCCGTCTGTTCCTTGAAAAATGTTGTGACCCAGCCCCCGCTGAAGGGCATTTTCTTTTGCTTTTCCCCCTCTCTCCACCCAAAATCCTTGCTGTCAACGCCCGAAATCCAAGTAATCAAAAGAAATTGGCCTTGTACACTATATACATGTGTATACCATAGTTTACACTGTAAAACTACAGTAAATTCTCCTTAGTCAGCTACATTTATTTCTAGCAGTGTATAGCCTTACCTGGAAGTACCATGTGAAGGAGGAGCAGTTGTGGTGGTTGAAGCAGGCCCTCTGACAGGCGGACAGACTGCCGGACGTAGAGGTCACCACTGGGGGCCCCGTACACCCCCCGTCATGGGGCTCCACACCCGGCTCTGTTAGGACAAATAAAAAGTTGTGTTCAATTAAAGGGGCATTCTCACCACTCACACTTACTACATAGTAGACTAGAACAGTACTAAAATTGTAAGTGGGATACGCTCGGTGATTATGCCACTTTAACATGACCAAAAAAGAATAGGGTCAGTAGGTCGATTTCTTTTTTTGCCAATTTATCTTACAGATATTATGAGCGGAAATGCCTCCATTTTCAGTAAAAAATAATTACATCTTTTAGTAGCAAAACATTAGAAACGTGCCTAAAATTTGATAAAAATAGAGTAGGGTATAGATGTGCTCTACAACTGTTTCCTCAAAACGTTTCATCAAAGACAACAAAACATTTAATATTTCTAGAACGATTTCGCTATAATGTACATAATAACCATCACAATTCATGCTTGAATATTGCATAAACTCTCTTACGAGGCAACATTAGTTCGAGGAAATGACCATAGGAAATTATATCACAACTTACTTACGGACGCCCAAAAGAGCCACACATGGTAAAGGCATTTAAAAAGCACCTCCCAAAATGTTACATGGCATATGTGCAGTAAAAAATAACTTTGACCATTCAATTGAAAATTGACTTAATTTCAAACTTTTCAGTCTAGAAAATATGGAATGACTTTCTTTTCACAATCATAATGTGTCCCTCCTGGGCCTCGGTACTGACCTATCTCGCCGTAGACGTGCAACTCTAATATCCCATTGTTGTTGGTGCCGTACACAGAGACGACCTCCACCTTGACGTAACTCGAATGACGTGGTGGGTTGATGATGACGTCATCCCAATCACTGCCCAACGCTGAGTCAGCTGCGTCCATGCCTTGACGTTGTTTTAACGTCACCTGCGTCCACATTGAAAGCAGAAAAGTGAGGTGAAAGTTTTACCAAAATGTGAAAATATCCACAATATTGCCTTCATGAACAAGTTCGGATAGACACATTTTTGTGGCACACCAGTTAAAATGAAATGTAGCCCTCTTTCTAAATGGGAAATATTATTTAGATGTTTTTGAGTTTTGGTCTTCCAACAACTTACAATTTAGCTTACCCTCTGATTTGCTTCAACTTGTCTCCATTATATTTCAAGGAGCTTTCAGTAATATAATGCATGGGATGCGATTTTATGAGGAAGCATTGTATACACCTACATGACTTGTGCTAGACATACATGTAGCTCTATATTATATATGCTGGACCTGCTGATACCCTAGGATGCAATGCTATGTATATCTGCTCACGTTGAGAGGAGAAACGGAAAATTACTGAGCTACTCCTACTTTTCACAACCACTGAATGCCTGTTGACAAGGCTCTCTATGTCATTCTACACCATGGTTCCACAGGCTCTGACCAATCAGAGCACTGGGGTTGTGTCTATTACCTCACTTCCTGACTATTATAAGGCACAATCTCACAGCTGAGTATGGGTTGATTTCTATGGAGACTATCTCTAAACAGATGTATACCACTAAAGGAAAATGGTGAGGTGCATTGGGCCACTTCAGTGAGTTGCGTGGCCTTATTTTGTCAGACAATTTGTTATCTGACTGGTACAATTTTAGTGGTGTGGACTTGGATGTCTCATCAGGTGCTCACGTTAAGAGTGGACCCGTCAGAGAAGTGCAGGGTGACGTTCTCTATACTGCCGTCCTTGTTGTAAGGCTGCTGGAGCTGGACGTTGTGTACCAGGTACGTCAAGGCAAAGTTAATCTACAAAATAATGATGTAATAAATTATCCTTAGGACTGCCGGTACTTTCTGGAGGTGCACTGCCATAGCGTATTGTTTCCAATGCAAACGCAAAATCTTGGCTTTCAGGGGCCCTTTTTACTATACACATTGGCCCACTCCTACTGCTAAGGATATAGAATAAATCTTTACTTGCGTTTTTCATTCGCACAATGAAACAGTACTATCAAAAATGCATATTCTTAATCTTTAGATATTTTTTTAAAACTGGAATTGACCTTTGATGGCCATTAGATATTACAAAAAAACGTATATGCGAGCTTCAATAGCTACTTTCCTTTCCACTCAACATTGTTAAACAATGCTTATGTAGTGGGTCGCCGCTGTACTATTTCTATGGAACCAGTTGGAGTTATATTTGGTATATGTGTTGTCGTGTATCCAGGCCGCACTCCTGTCTACTGCCGAGTATAAGGTTATATAAGCCCACCTGAGGAATGGTGGAGCGCGGCCTGGTTATGTGCATTGAGCCGTGACCGCCACGTGTCACCCGACATATCTCGGGTACGGTGTCGGCTCGGATGCACCGGCGCGTGGTTACCCGGAGTTCCTCGGGAACTCAAGTGTTTACGAGTAATAGAGAGAATTACATAACGACCAGTACATAAGACCTGGGGTTCTGCTAATCGAGGACCCAGTCTTGCTGCGCACTTCGGCCAGCTTGGCTGCTCCACAACAGAGCTTCCCCGAACTCTGTTGTACCTTTTAGGCCTAGTCCTGTCGCTGCTTCCACCTTGGTCACCCTGCGTCTTTCTCTGTTCCACCCTCTGGGGGAACTAGAGGAGATAGACGCACTGGTGTACAACTCCGGGTACAGAACTCCCTCTGGGGGAGTCTGATCCAAGTGGAGCTAACCAAGATGGAAGAGAGCCTTGGAACTCGGGAATTATGTACTAGACCGTGAGCGTATACCTCCTGTATGTTCATATGACCACTGGTGTTCAGAAGCCTATTTGATTATTGCTATCCGTCTGTATGATTACGAGCCGTATGTCAGAACGAATAAAGTGTAATTTCTGAACAACCTATTTTCGAATCTGGAGTTTTTCATAGCAGATGTCTATCTTAGAATAGCCAACAGCTACACTGGTGCCGTGACCACTTTGGGTAAGTATTGATTTACATTTATTTTTTTACTCTTCTTTCTGAAATTGAGAGGTAAGCTCTTATATGTTTGAACCAGAATTGGTAGGTTTCAAGGATAGCTATTACAGGTTGCTTTTGTGTGGTGAAGATATGTCAGATACGGAGGTACCTCCCCCGTTGGTTACTAACCAAGGGGAGGGGATGCGTCCTAGATTACGATCTAGGGTGAGGTTTAATGCTAGGCAGAAGGTACATACTTTCAATCAGAGTAGGGAAATTGGACATGGAGGAGAGGAGGAGGCCCACGAGGTGAGATCTGAGGATTCACAAGGGGATCCTCCAGCAAAACGTCCAGCTCTAGAGCCAGATAGGGTTATGGAGGGACCTGTCCAGGCGGGGGACACCTCACGGGAGGATGTGACGCTTGGACAGGTGACCATGGAAGATGCTGGGGAAGATAGTGACTCTAGTATACCTAGTCTGGAGGGTACAGTAGATGTACCAGTGAGATGGGAACGTAGACCAGTACCCACTGTAGAAGCAGTGGGAGGGACTAGAGTGGTAGTCCCAGTTAGTCAGGAAGGAGTTGAGGTTGTCAAAAGGGACGACCTAGAGGAAACTCCTGGGGAAGGGGAAGAGACAGCTGAGGTAATCTCCAGGGGAGATAAGCTGTTCCCGGATCCTTTTACATTGACAATACGTGGTCTAGAGGTTCCGCCTTATGAGCCCAGGGGAAGGTTGAGCCTGGAGGACATAAGGACGCTCCGATTGAGAAACGAGCATGAGCATATGAAGGAAGGGATAAGGCTAGAGGAAGAATCCCTCAGGAAGCTGAAGGAGGAAAGGGAAGCTTTTGAAAAGAGTTTTTTGGCAAAAAGGTCAGGAAACATTGGGGAACATGCAGCTCAGATCAAACATCTGGAACAGATTTCTGTCAATGTGGGTCTACTTGAGGGTACTGAAGTCAGACTGAAGTCTGAAACAGAAAAGCTAGTGGTGCGGAATAAAGAAATTAGTTCCGAGATTCTAGCAAGACAGTTACAAGTAGCGCAGTATGATGAGTTGTTGAAGAAACAGGATAGTAAGCTGGGAGAGTTAGAGGCGCTAGCTCAACAAGCTGAAAATCACATGATGAATAAGCTAGAACCAAAAGGGACGAAGGAAATTGGGGACCCGGTGGGAAAGGCGCAGGAGGTGTCTAGAGATGAGACCTTTGTGACTGCCGACGAGCCCTCAGTAGTTATAGTCAATACAGTGGAGGAGGTAGTGAAACCACCTGTCACTGAGGATCTAGATAGTTCCATGGTGATACATACAGCAGATATGTTATCCAGTGTGAGTGGACACTCATCGATGCATGGCAGTAAGTTTGATAAGAATGAGGAGTTCATGTTAGAACTGTGTGGTAGAGTTGAAAAACTGTTTCAGGAGAAGTTGGATTGCTTTCTTGAAGAAACAGAATCAGTGAGTGTGGAGAATGACACTAAGGGAGTGAAAGGAGACGTTCCGGTGGCCCAGGCTACCGGGAATAAGCCTCCTGTGGGACCAGTTAACACTGCTCCAGCTCCAGGTGCTCATTCTACTCCAGCTCCAGGGACAAGGCAAGTTCCTACAGTTCCGGTAAATGTGTCTACGGTAGGTAGACCAGGTTTGCCCGGTGGGGCATACATGAATGCTCGGCCGCCAGGTCAAGGGAATCTGGCCGGGCCTAATACCTCCTACGGGGGATGGGGCAATATGGGACCGGATAACTGTTATGGGAACGCGAGGCCTATGTTCAATATACCACCTCCCCCATTACCTGGCAGTCATGTAACTCCAGGAAGCATGTATACACCAAGGACCGGAGGTACTAATCAGAGTGGGACACCCTATCAACATAGGGGAAATATGTCAATGGAAGATGAGGCAGTGTTCCAGAGCAATCCAGCAATTAGAAGATTGGGGATTGATGCGGTACCGAATGACGTGGGGAACTTTAAGGCAGTGGACTATGCTTTGAGTCAGGCTGATATACCGTTGAGAACGGGGATGACACCTGTGAGGAAGCAGGCGATCAAGATGAAGCAGTATGATGGCTCGGTTCCATGGAGAAAATGGTTCACACGATTTTCAGCAGATATGAGACATAATGGTTGGGAAGGCGATGAGTGCCTTGCAGCTTTGTCATGGTGTCTGCGGGATGGTCCTGGTGATCCCGCCCTAACAAGCTTTGAATTAAGCGGGGGAAGAACGTACAAGGGATTAGTGGAAACAGCTTCATGGGCTTTAGGTTCCACATCCGGTGCGGATCCCGCATCTGAGCTAGAGGCAAGAGTTCAGAAGCCCGGTGAAGGGCACAGACAGTTTGGAATGGCTCTCAGAGTGCTAGCAGCAGAAGCATTTGCATCTATGAGTCCAAGTGATCCATGGCTGGTAAGGAAGTTGTCCAGCCTGTATATAGATGGACTTAAAGACGAAAGATTGTCGAGCGAGATTGCTTCACAGTGGAAGACCACTATGTCCCTAGCAGATATCTTCGAGCTTACGGAAGATGCTCTGAGAAAGAGGAAGCTGTTGAAAACTGTAGAGGCAGCCCCTGTAGCAGTAATAGAGATGCCCGTAGAAGAGGTTGAACTGACTACAGAGGGAGTGCAAGAGGTGGCAGCAATAGATCCTAAATGGAAAGGACGTCGTTCTTTTTATGTAAGACGAAAGGTTCCAGGATCAGACGCTCAAGCGCCAGAGGAGGGTGCATTGAAGACCATGATCGGGAAAGTCATGGAGGAGCGTAGTAAGGCTGAGAAGGCTGAAAAGGTCGCAACTCGTGGTCGCGGTAAGGGGAAACCCAACAAAGACACGAAATGCTATAATTGTGGGAAGAAGGGTCACTTTGCAAGGACATGTTGGTCCAAGGATACTAAGAATGTATCATCGGTCGAGAAACAAAAAGACGGACCCTCTTCTGACCAAAGCCCACCACCGACGGAAAACTAACAGGGGTTGTTGTCGATGACAAGATAACAACCCAACCTGTGATTGTCAAAGGTACTATCAGGGGAGAATCAAAAGATTCCATTTCATGGGAACCGCTGGGGTTAGCCGCACCTGAGTCTGATCCGCCAGGTGGAGATGGGCCCCAGGGAACGGACGAGAAAGGTGTTGAAGATTTAGCTCATCTGGACACTGTCCGCAGAATTGAGTTGGCGGAAGAAGTAGAAAGGTTTTGTGCTTCGCGACTCAAACCCGATGATCCTATAGTTAAGTTTCTCAACTCGAGGGGATATGACTTGGGCGGTGAAGCTGGAATCCAGAGATTTGCCTTGCAACCTTCTCCTTTACAAGGGAAGAGATGGTACTTGCCTGTGCAGATTCAGGGCTGCTCGGGGGAATTTCTGATCGATACTGGAGCTTGTCACTCCATGATGGGTCACCATTTCTTCAAGAAGCTCGCAGGTCTGTCGACTAACCCTGTGGGGTCTGGGTCGGTCAGAAGTGCTGATGGGTCTCATATGCGGACACATGGCAGACAGGTGATACCCTTTTGGGTGAATCAACATTCATTTGTTGTTTCAACAACTGTAGCTGAATTGACGGATGAGGGAATCTTGGGAGTAGATTTTTGTTCTCTGTATGGAGCGGTATTGGATAGTGTGACAGGGGAACTCACTCTTCGGTATCCACAAGAGATGAAGGTCCAGTGTGTACTCCGCCGGATTTCAGGCGTCTCGTCTGTCTCTCAGACAGTACGAATTCCTCCCCGCCATGTGTGCAATGTAGTTGTATACTGCCGGGAAATGGAATTTGACCGCATGGGGGTGGTGGAACCGAATCAGCAGCATTTGAGTAAGCTGGGGTTGGTTTCCACCAGTGCCTTAGTGCAGAGTTCAAGACGAACAGTAGTACCAGTCAGTAATATGACTTTTCAGGATGTGTACCTGGAAAAAGGGACGACCTTTGGGGACGTAACATATGCTGACGTGGTAGGAAGAGCTGACTCACCAGAAGTAGAGTTAGCAGTAAAGAGAGCAGTGGAAATAGGAGCTTTGGATCCATCCGCTATGCCAGTGGTATTACAAGACACTGGGGAGCAGGATAGGAAGGAAGGATATGGATTGCCACTGCATCTTTTACCGTTAGTGACAGATAGCCACTTGGAGACGGAAGAGGACAAACAGAGTCTGGCTCAGCTATTATGCGAGAATGCAGACCTGTTCTCCGCTCCAGGGGAGCAATTGGGTAGAACTGACCGAGTAACTCATCGGATAGACACCGGTTCTAGCCCACCATTGCGCTTGCCATACCGGCGCCTCCCGTTGTCTAAGAAGCAGGCATTGGAGGATGAGGTGGACAAGATGTTAGGGGAAGGGATAATAAGGCCCTCAGATAGTCCATGGGCTAGTCCGGTGGTAATGGTTACCAAAAAGGATGGCACCTGTCGGTTCTGTATAGATTACAGGAGACTAAATGGGATTACGAGGAAGAATGCCTACCCCTTGCCACGCATTGACGAAAGTCTGGATTCCTTGGGAGGTAATCACTGGTTTAGTACCTTAGATCTCCAGTCAGGGTACTGGCAGATTGGGATGCACCCAGAGGATAAGGAAAAGACAGCATTCACAACCCACAGGGGGTTGTTCGAGTTCAATGTAATGCCATTTGGCTTATGCAATGCTCCGGCTACTTTCGAGAATATGATGGAGACAATGCTAAGGGGATTGTTGTGGAAAAACTGTCTAGTTTATCTAGACGACATCATAGTTTTCGGGAAAACTCGGGAGGAGTGTCTATCGAATTTGAACAAGGTAATGGATCGACTGAGATCCTACAACCTTAGACTGAAAGCTAAGAAATGCAAGTTCTTCAGGCAATCAGTGGAATATCTGGGCCGAATAGTCAGTGGCACAGGTATTTCGGCGGATCCAGGGAAATTAGAGGCTGTAGCTAATTGGGCAACGCCAAAAGACCAGAAAGAAGTGAGGTCATTTTTGGGTTTTTGCTCATACTACCGTGATTTCATTCCCGGATTTGCTGAGGTGTCGGCTCCATTACAGGCGCTGGTAGTAGGAAAAAGGAAGGGAATGTCGAAGCTACCTCCGTTTATTTGGACGGAATTAGCTGGACAGGCTTTTCAGAAGCTGAAGGAGTTATTTACGGTAACTCCTGTGCTGAGCTATCCTACTGAGGGTGATCAGTTCATCCTGGACACCGACGCTAGCAACGATAGCATAGGCGCTGTCTTATCCCAAGTGCAGGAGGGTAGGGAAGTGCCCTTGGCATTTGCTAGCAACAGCTTGAGTAAAACTCAACGCAATTATTGTACCACCAAGAGAGAGTTGTTGGCCATAGTAGTATACACAAAGAAATTCCGCCATTATTTGTATGGTGGGAATTTTATTCTACGAACGGACCATTCATCCTTGAGATGGCTCCTTAATTTCAAGGAGGCAGATGGGATGATGGGCAGATGGATCTCCGCGTTGTCTGAATTAGGGATAGAGAATACCCAGATTCAGCATCGGAGCGGAGTAAAGCACGTGAATGCGGATTGTTTGTCTAGGAGACCAATCCGAAGATGTGCAAGAATGGACTGTGAAGACTGTGGCATACATAACGCGTTGGTGGCGCCAATAATGAATTTTGATCCGGCCTGGGAAGAGAACTTGGTGTTTTGGTCGGCGGAGTCCATACTTGAAGCTCAGCAGGAGGACGATGGTATCAATATGATACGGAATCTGATCCTGGAGAGAGCTGCTCGTCCCGTCAGACCTGCTCTGTCATTAGAATGTGTGGAAGTAAGGAACTTGGTGGGCCAATGGTCGCAGTTGGTAGTGCGAGACGGCCTATTGTGTAGATGGAAAACTCTTGAAGGCAAAGCCAGAAGAAGGCTACAGATAGTCTTGCCAGCTTCTCTGAGATGGGAAGTATTCGAGTTTTTCCATGGTCATCAGACTTCCGCTCATTTTGGCAGGAAACGGACTTTGGACAAACTAGCGAGGAGATATTACTGGCCTGGGATGTCTAAGGACGTAATACGTTGGTTGAGTGAATGCCCGACGTGTTGCCTGGTGAAGCCGGGCCCTGGGAAAGGTAAAACATCTCTCAGACAGGAACTGTTCGGAGTCAGATTTGCGAGGATAGCCATTGATATAATCACTGGCTTCCAGACAACTCCAAACTCCAACGTGTGCATGATGGTGGTACAAGACTACTATACAAAGTACGTGAAGGTGATCCCAATGAAGGATCACACAGCATTAAGTTGCGCACAAGCTTTGGTTGAGGAGTGGGTACTAACATTTGGCGCACCTCTCATGTTACATTCAGACCAGGGTAGGGAGTTTGAATCGCGTCTCTTTCAGGGGATGCTGGAAGAATTGGCCATAGTTAAGACACACACTAATCCGTACCGACCGCAGTCGGATGGGATGGTTGAGAGATTCAACCGCACGTTGATTCAAGGGCTGACCACACTGGTTAATTCTAATCAGGATGACTGGGACACGTTTTCCCAGTATGTGGCTCATGCATACAACGGTACGGTGCATGCTTCAACTGGCTGCACTCCTAACAGCTTGGTATTTGGATCTGAGATCATAATGCCTGCAGATTTGGTCTTTGGCAGTGTACTGCGGAGAAAGGATGTCCCATGCCGTGTGGCATTTGCGGAATCTCTGCGTAGAGAATTGCGGGAAGGCTATGCATTGGTGAGAGGCCATTTGAAGAAAGCGGCCATCCATCAGAAAGTAGGGTATGATACAGGCTTGAGAGAGAGGAAGTATGTAGTTGGACAGAAGGTGGTGAGATTGAAGCCACCTGTACATGGAAAAATCTCGAAAGGTTGGGATGGGCCATTTGAGGTGACAAAAGTAATATCGGATGTTACTGTGTTTTTGAAGAATGTGAAAGGCAAGATAGTTGCAGGCCATGTGGATCGCCTGAAGCCTTGGCTAGGTCGCCGGCCCGGCGATGAGAATGAGCCTTTGGTAGAAGTGCCAATGCCCCAACCCAGGTGGGTGCGTAAAACACAGGTTACGGCACCCCCGCCTACAAAGAAGACTAGAAAAGCAACGCCAGCTAGAAAAGTCGATGGTAGGAAGAAAAAGAAGAAGTTGGTTACTGAAAAGGGAACTAGGGAGGTTCCTACAGTAATTGAGAAGAAGAAACCCCAAGGACCCATACGTAGAAGTGCTCGTATAGCGGGTCGAGGTGCTGTTACGTAAGAGCGGCGGGGCTGGGTTCGTTTGTTGTGGTTACCCGAAATAGTTCGGGTCTCCAAGGACTTACCCGGTAAACCCCGGAAAGTTGCGTAACTGGTGCTAATTGTCAAAAACACAACGAGAAATACCGGATTTTATTCTTTAGTCTTTGTGACGGGAATAATGGTGAAATTGACCAGTAGATGGCATTGGGGTACCCAACGTTCTGCTTTACTAAAGTTAGTTTTGAATGTTTACATGCTATGGTCTGTGAGTTGGTTTCCCATTTAGTACTTGTCGTGATGGTTTCGGATTAAAATCCAATCAAACCTAGTCAGTAATTTTTCTAAGGATAGATATGAGGATCCTAGTAAGAAATATTATGTAGAAAGTACGGGTGTAGAACTCGTTACAACAACATGAGAATGGGACTCATACGTATTCCGAATTTGTTCGGACAACCAAAGAAATTTACTTTGACACGTATTTTTTTATAATGTTTGTTTAAACAACGTTCTAAAAGTTCATAAGCTACAAATAATACAGCCGTGACGAACTAAAGAATTGCTATTACTTGAAATGATGTGTAAAATACAATCCGAGAGAACCCGGCGAAGATTGCAACTACTACGCAGTTTACTCCGCCACCCGGTTTTCTTCGGATAATACCGGATAACTTCTTCGGGAAGGGCTATCCGGTACCCGTGATCCTTTGCGCTTGGATGCGCACGCATGCTGGTTTGGCGCGGAAAGCGTCAGTCCTGCACATACCGTTGGAGAGGGTGGATGCGAAGGCACCTCTCTCCGCGTATGTAAAACACCGGTTAGAACATCTACATGTGAGGGAGAGAGGAGACACTAAAGTGAGGTAGTACAGGAGGACACTTTTGTAACAATTTTCCTGATTCTACTACTCATTTAAGCTCATTTTTAGAGTGGGCTCCTCTGGGCCGCCCTCTGTGTAGTTATCATGGCGGATAACTATCCGTCGGGAGACTCCCATAGAAGGAGTCACTCGACGGAGGTTACCCCTCTGTCGCAGGAACAGAGAGAATTGTTAGCTTTGGGGGACCTGGAGTCAACAGCTCCGGTCGAGTATGACCTTCCAAAACGATTTCGGGATGCAGATTTACCTAAATTTGTGTATCAACCACCGGCTAAGATGAAGAATAGGGGTGTGAAACGCCGAAATCACAGTAATATCTCGGAGATAAGGAGAACTGAAAAGGTTAAAACCACACAGTATCTCCTAGCTCGGGGAGAACATGTAAGGAAACTGGTAGATATGGGTTTATCAGTGGCGCAGGCTAGGGGGTTCGTGTCAGGGCCGGGGTTGAAAGGACTCGAGGCCGGGGGATTTCCCTTGTTCCAGGTTGGGAATATTGCGTCACCACCTACTTCGGGAGTGACCCGGACTGACCCGAATATGCCCGGGATACCGGTGCACTCGGTCAGTGACGTTCCAGTGGGCGCTCCGTGGGGTGCTATGTCGTATGACCGTGCGGATGGTTTACATCCGGTGCATGGTAACTTTGTACCCGATTGGAATGCCCCTACACAGTCAACTCCGGAACGTATTCCAAACATGGCAGTAATGCATTTAGCAGCTAAATTCGAGAAATTTAAGCCGGATGCAGTGATTCCCGGGAGTAGGATATGCAGGGGGGCATACATCCAAGAGTTGGACAAGTTCAACGAGAAGAAATGTACTAAACTATTCAGATCTCCTTCCGATAATTCTAAGTCCAGACCCTATGTAGGAGAGGTTACTGGGGAGATAGGGAGCCGAGCTAGGCTACCATCCTACGAAGATACAGAGAGGGATATGGAGTTCTGGTTAGAGCATACCAGTTCGGGGGCACATCAAGCGTACAAGTTCTGGGATGAGGTTATAAAGCAAAGTATGGGGACATACAGGGCTGCCGACCTCTCCAACGAGGATAGAGATCGGTTGAAATGGGCCTGGATGACATTTGTTCCGCCGGGTATGCCTACTTATAAACCTGGTAGAGGTTGGAGAATAGGTTCGGGGCAATGCCCATTCAATGAGTGTATGGATAGAAATCCAATAGCTGAGTATTTGGACCTGTACCAGTTCGCACGACATCTAGTGGAGTTCCACGCGCACTCCAAAATGATGTGGCAGTGCCGGGCCAAGTCTAATCGCTCAGTTAAATGTATGAAAGATGGTGAACCTTTCAGCACATCTAGAAAGGGCTGTATGATAAGGCATTTAGTGGATGTACACCATATGAAGGCTGAAACTGCCATGTCCAATCTAGATATTCTCGAGAATAGTCCGGAGGCCTTAGGACTCACGGACAGAGAAAAGTGTGTGAGGGTACCACAGGGGTTGGCATACACCTTGATGTTCAACCATAACCCGAGAAGGTTGTGGTTGAATCGAAAGGCGTGGCCATACTACATTCAGGACTTTCCAGAGAAAGCCTCTGATTATCGTAGTAAAATGGAGTTGGCCACTCCTCCTAAAGGTAAAATGCTGTCTGAAGGTAAAACTGTGGACCATGGAGTGTACACTCCTGTCTCGGTTACCTTAGGAGAGATGCGGACCACAGGTTCAGAGGAGTCCTCAGCTTCTGCTGGGTTAGACTCATCACCTGACGGCCGATCGACCCCAACCAAAAGACGTGCTCCAGGGTCTTCCTGTGGGTTTAGTAGGAACACTACTGAATCCAACAAGGAGGGCTCTGGCGGATCATTACCGAGGGTTGCTGTTAGCCCAAGGCTAGCCATAGAGGAGAAAATGGTAAATGACCTGTTGGCTTCTCCTGTAGAGGAGGAGGATGACTGTGTATTTGTGGGAGAGGAGGTAATACCTCCTACCACAATCTCTGAAGCTAGAGGGAACCCGGGAGTGTCAAGGAAGATATTAAAGACAGAAAATACTTCTACTGATAGTCAAGGGTATGTAACAGGGAAGATAGAGTCAGTAAGTGGGAAAGAGGATTCCAAATCTAAAATGACCTATAGAACGATTGATTTCCAATCTGAGGGAGATGATTGGGTGGACCAAAAATTTGCCCCACCCGCAGGCAGGGTTCAATCGAGTAAAATAGAGATGAGGAAGGAACAGGAGATTGGTCGTAGACTATCCTCCGTTCCATCACCATCTACCTGTATGGGGGGTCTCTCACTAAACTCTCCATCATCTGGAGTGGGTGAGGAAGATATCTCTTTGGAGTCGGTCCCTCTGCCTAAGCTGACTGGTGATATTGATCACCCTGAGAATATAAGTATCAGGAATCTTCTGAAAGAACAGTATGTCACTGGACTTAAAAGTTCATTTGACACACTGGATCTCGCTTGTCAACTAGCTCTGCAAGGAGCTAGGGCTCAAGCTGAGCAATTGGTAAAGGAAAGTCGTTTGGCCGAATTAGAGAAAGTGGAGACTGCTAAAGCAGAACTCCTATCTAAAATGTCCAAAATGACTGAGGAGAATGAAGCCCTCAAAAGACAGTTGGGACAACGAGATGACATGGTAGCAACCTCAAGCAGAATAGTAGATGATTTGAGATTGAATATTGAAAAATCTCGTATGGAAAGTCAATTTTTAATTGATGATCTCAAAGTCAAGTTGGATCGCAGTAAGGATATGGTCAGTTCTGCTGAACATAAGCTAACTGCTGCCAGGACTGAAATTAGTCTAAAAATCAAAATTATTCGGAAGTTAGAACACGAAATTGGTGGTCTAACAGAAGAATTTTCTAGCTATAGAAAGGAAGCTCAGCAGAACGATGACTTCTATGAAGAGTTGGCTGAGTTTTTCGAGGACTGCTATGAGATACCATTGTCAAGTTGGTACGACGAGAGTGTGTACAGGGTTGAACGGGGTTCTGCCCCTCTTCCCTTAGGATTTGACGGTGATGCATACGCGCAAAGGTTGAGAGCTGACTCCAGGGCTAGTAATACCCCTAGGAGTCCTCCACCTCCATCTACAGAAGACGAGACGCACCTGGCCGACTGCAGTTACGTGGCTGCCACCTCCATGGCCTGTGGGTCATCGGAGTTGGTTCCTGTGACGTCTGTTCCTAAGACGTCCGTGGCTGTGACGTCTGTTCCTAAGACGTCCGTGGCTGTGACGTCTGTTCCTAAGACGTCCGTGGCTGCGACGTCTGTTCCTAAGACGTCCGTGGCTGTGACGTCTGTTCCTGTGTCACCTGTCTCGGTGACATCTGTTGCTGTGACGTCTACTTCTGTGTCGTCTGATGCTAAGACGATGCAGTATGCTACAATGGGGGTGGACACAACCGTGTCTTCCTTTGAGACTATGGATACTCCAGCCGGGGTGTCCACTCTAGCGAGGATGGTGGTGAATGAACTGCAGGCAGAGTCATATAACTCGACTCCTGTCTCAACACCAATACTCGACACCACCTCTTGTCAGTCACCTTGCCAGATAACGGAAAGTGAGACTAGAGAGGCGGTTCAGATACTGATGGAGCTGAACGATGCAATTGCAGAGGCTGACCTACGTCTGTCTATCCGTGATGCTGAGGCGCTTATGGCTCCTGAAAACGAACTTGAACAATCCATGATGGTGGATCCTCCAATGGACCTACCTGTGACGACTGGTTCTATGTCTGGGAACCATCGTCCATCTACCCTGGACATTCCTGTATCCATGGCGAGTGTACCTATGGGTACTCGAGTGCATTTTCCTAACCCTGATGCTTTGCAGCTAGGGTCTGGGATGGACATATCCATTGAGATGAGTGACAATCGATCTAGTGAATGCATGTCTCCAGTGTCCAGAAATGAAGAACTTTTGCTGAGTGGCGAGTCATAAAAACATTCCCAGTTGCAGCATATATGGAACCTCTACCATGTGTCGTCATCAAGATTGAACTTTTGCAGTAGTGGGGTTATTAATACACCACGGACCGTATGATGCTTTATACCATAGACTATGGGTCACAATATGTACGTATATATTTATGAAAGACTGAGATGACAAGAACAGAGGATCATTATCACCTATTTATGAAAAGACTTTGATATGATCTAGGTTTGCAGTTGTCGTCATATAAGAAACTGTTAAAACCATCACCAAAGAGTGTTCTATTTTGCCATAAGACAGTATTTGTAAAACGGGTTCTGTTTGATTTGATGACATGTGCTATAGGTATGATTATTGTATGCCGACTGTGATACTCTGAATTAACCGTCCAATAAGTAAAGGTATGAGGGACTGGATCCTGATGATACCTACTGAAAGGTTGCTTGACTGCATTCGTACTATGTGTAGATCTGTGGTAATAACATATCAATGAACCTGAGAAACGTAAAATTTATTCAGGTACTAGGAGTGGAAATTGCGTAAGTTGTTATGGAGATCCGTAGGCTCCCGTTGATTACTTTCAGAAGGAAGGTATCGAGTGAGGAGCCGGATCATTCTATTTTTCAGCTTGCTGCGTTTTTGATCTTTGAACTAAGTGTGGAGACTAATTCTCCCTGAAACGTTGAGATATGTTGCCATGACACTTGATCTGATTGCTTTCAGTATTCCTATATGGAGAGTGTCACTTGTGTTATTGTGTAGAGTACGCCAAAAAGGACACCTGGGTGACCATGGTGCATAAGGTTTTGGAGACCTTGATTGGATTGAAAACTGCATTTACCGGATCTACGCTATATGTTCATTTATTCCAAAAATATTGATCTTTCAAACCTTACTCTGGCACGTAAAGCGAGTGAGTCTATTCAAATAGACGGGTTGGGTCAAGGTTTACTATAAAGTCGACACTTGCCACCTTTTTGTTTCCAATATGTCTTGTACTAAAAAATTGGTAACTTTTAAGGAGAAGTGCTCATATTTGATCTGTATGTATACGATACCTGTTGTAACAAATCGTTTTCGATGAGACATGGTTAGTATGCGATAAATATGTCTTAAAGGTTTTATATATTTTTTTATGATATATAGTCAAGTTTGTTTTATAGGGCTTGACTGGCTGTGTGGAGTTTATCCTCTTAGTCCCATAAATCATGACTGTTATTGAAGGATGATACTCGATTATTGTGTAACTGGATCCTGATGGTTGATATGATTGACGTTAATATCAAAAAGGATGAATACATATCTATGATACCCAAGAAATATATTAGTGTTTCTGATAGAAAGAGTTACGCTTGCCTCCACTATGTATGTGTTTGGAGACAATATATTTGTTTTTTTGGGTTGTTTGGAGATAAAATTTGTCATTGTATCAAGGTAGTATAATAATACTGCACTTTGTGCTGCTATTTGGACGCTATGATATTGTCTGAAGGGGGGTAGTGTAGTGGGTCGCCGCTGTACTATTTCTATGGAACCAGTTGGAGTTATATTTGGTATATGTGTTGTCGTGTATCCAGGCCGCACTCCTGTCTACTGCCGAGTATAAGGTTATATAAGCCCACCTGAGGAATGGTGGAGCGCGGCCTGGTTATGTGCATTGAGCCGTGACCGCCACGTGTCACCCGACATATCTCGGGTACGGTGTCGGCTCGGATGCACCGGCGCGTGGTTACCCGGAGTTCCTCGGGAACTCAAGTGTTTACGAGTAATAGAGAGAATTACATAACGACCAGTACATAAGACCTGGGGTTCTGCTAATCGAGGACCCAGTCTTGCTGCGCACTTCGGCCAGCTTGGCTGCTCCACAACAGAGCTTCCCCGAACTCTGTTGTACCTTTTAGGCCTAGTCCTGTCGCTGCTTCCACCTTGGTCACCCTGCGTCTTTCTCTGTTCCACCCTCTGGGGGAACTAGAGGAGATAGACGCACTGGTGTACAACTCCGGGTACAGAACTCCCTCTGGGGGAGTCTGATCCAAGTGGAGTTAACCAAGATGGAAGAGAGCCTTGGAACTCGGGAATTATGTACTAGACCGTGAGCGTATACCTCCTGTATGTTCATATGACCACTGGTGTTCAGAAGCCTATTTGATTATTGCTATCCGTCTGTATGATTACGAGCCGTATGTCAGAACGAATAAAGTGTAATTTCTGAACAACCTATTTTCGAATCTGGAGTTTTTCATAGCAGATGTCTATCTTAGAATAGCCAACAGCTACACTTACGCAACATTTGTCCTTCTGTGTACATTTATTCTTGTATACAATGACAAAATCAGTCTGCAACTATCTATAGGCACCAAAAAGCGGGTTCACTCTGAATGGATAACTAATCTTGTCAAGAACTTGGCTAGAGTCTTATAGTATAGCATCACATTATTCTTAAAGATGGAGGACCCTGATGGAAATGATCGGGTAGATCTTGGCATGAATATATTTTTGTGTGTTATATACAATCATCAATTTTTTTTAGATACAAAAGAAAACGGAGTTTGAGAACCGGAAATGCTAGAGGGCCGAATGTGTAAAGCCTTGCCTGTAGGGTGGTGCCCTCTGGTGGCGGTATTGGGAACCAGCCGGTGACTGTACTGTCGTCATATGCATTACCACAGACGCCATCTGCATTGGTGGCACTGGACGTACAGGTGGCTGCCAGAGAGGACTGCTTCACCGCGTTAAACAACCGGCCTGCAGAATAAGTAAAAAAGCTTTGTTCAGGTATCCCGACCGAAGATATTTTGGGGATTTTACAACTAAAAATGGTATGTTTTTTACTTGTGTAACAGACTCGACTTTGTTCTCTTAATATTGGTCATAAGTTACTAAGGAAAGAACAAGGTCGACACAGTTCGAGTAAAGTGTACAGGTTGCAAAGAAGGTTTGTTTATTGGATAGAACCTCAACAGGCAAAGCTAAACGAACAAACTCCCTGTAGAGATTGGAGTGGGTCAGTGGGCCTTAAAGCCATTAGCAATAGAGCCAGTAGGATTCAAATATTCATACTAACCTACAAGTTCTATCGGGCACTGGCTATATAATATATAGGTGACCAGCCTGCGTGCGCACACCCAGACCGGAAGCCCATAGTGACCTCTATCCGTACCCCAAGCCCAGAGTAGGTGCTGCCACCTGCCGCTGGACTGAAGGGTTCGGACTAGGCTCGCAACACAACGCCCAACAGAACCTGTCACGGTGTTATAACACTAACCCTGGCCCCTACACTTGAAAAAAGAATCTGACTGAAAAGATGAGAAATGGGAGAAATGTTTTCTCCAAAAAAAGGTTAAAAAAATCGACCTACATACCCTATCCTTTTGGTTATATTACCTGAAAATGACATTTTCTTTAGGTCTAAGGCAAAGATGAAGAACACAATGATATTCAATTATGCCAATGGTATTGGACGCCTGTATATCAGCTATCAGGTCAGCAAAGGTTAAAAAACAATTTAAAAAGAGATTTGGGTACGCTTATCCTTGGTTAAAATGTTGATCCCACTTTCAAGCAGACTCCTACCAGTACAAGTTAACCCAAGCTAAAAAATAACAAATAGCATCCCCCTACCTGTAAGTGTGTTAACGGTGTACCGGGGAGGTCTGTGGCCGGGGGACTGACTCACCCACACCCCGCTCCCTCCGTCCACCTCCTCCAGGGCCACCTGCTCCTTCTCCACGTCTGACAACTCCAGGGGCTCACCAGACAGGAAGGTGGCGTTACACTGACCCTCCACCTCCCCGGGCATGATCCCTCCAGGGGCTGTGAGGCTCAGGTAATGGAACCTTGGCACTGCAAAGGGGTTATTGTATTGCTATGTTTTCAGATTTATTCAACAAGATTGTAATTATTATTGTGGCTCCAGATGGGTCAAAAGCGACCGGCGACCTGGGCTGTTTTGGAGGCAACTTCTGACCTAAGGCAATAATATAAGTGACCTGGCGACTTTTGGACAAAATGTACAATAGATTAAGGGGTCAAAAAAGCGACTTTTCGACCTGAACCCCTTAATTTCGGCGACTTTCCGACCTCAGGGGGGGACCCCTCTGCACCCCCATTATTGCGATTGATGTTGTGACTTTCCATTTTAGTATATGGGATTATGTTCATATGAATTAAGCCCCACGTTGCGTTTCAATTGTTCTTCATGATATAAAGCCTGGGAATATAATCCAATATAGATACAGCCTTTTATCAGAGGAGAACGATGCAAATATATCATGCTGGGGAGGATTTGTATCTATTTTAGTGCCATATCAGCCACGTAATAAATTCCTATATTTCCAGATGTATTAATTTAAACAAAATTATATCATTCCATTATGCATAAAGCCTACTGAAAAAAAACTTTGAATAACATTGTCATCATACAGTAGAATAGAGAATGAATAACATCGATAATTAGTAGTAAGGGTGATAAAAGTGATGAAATTAAAAAAGAAAAAACTCACCAGGTTTCCACCAGACCTCGACCTCAGAGAGCTGTATGAGGTCCTGTTGCCCAGGTAAGGTAGCCTTGTGTAGGACGACCACCTGGCCGGCTACAGGTACGTTACAGGTGTACACCTCCCGGAGGCGGCTCCCCAACGTGGTCACCACCGCACACGGGGTCACACCGCCCAGCTCACCTGGCACCAAAGCGTGGCCATTTTGAGATGGGTTAGACAATTGAAATGGCCGTTGCTAAGCAGCCATATATCCTAGCAACAAATTCATTACACCAGTGGATTTGTTGGGGTCAATTATGGGGGTATAGGAATGGTTAAAATCCATATATGGGTGATGTCCGTGCTATGGTGGATGGATTTTCACTTATTTGTTGGCCATCTTGGATTTCAGGATATTTGAGTGTGGTCCACGACTTATTTTGTTGATTTCTAATGCTATTTTGGGACATGACTGTACAAAAAGGGTTGTTACATTAGCCTAAACCTTCAAAGGAAGGCATTACACTTAAAGGCTTCTTAAATAAAAGGGATTACACAAATGATAACTTTACATAATATTTATTATCCCTACCTGCTGACAACCCAGGAATTACTTGGTTCACATCTGTGTCCCGTCCTACAGAAATTATGGTGTTCAGCAGGCGATCAGCTGTTCAGTAAAGGGAAAACACAGAAATTTAATCAATTTACAAATCTTTATGACAAATTCTGGTTATAGACTGCTGTTACCCAAGGAATACCACTCAATTTGATATACTGTATTTGACAAAGTGAGCACCTGAAAAATTGCTCGAGTAGGAAAAATCGGCCTCAAATATTCATTTTAATCAGTGCCAGAATAGTGCCCCCTCCTCCTTCAGTTGCTTCTACTCACCAATATATCGTCAGACTTGGCTTGGCCTTAACACCTGCACAGATGTGAAGTGCTCCATTTTACACATAGGTGTGAAAAGCAGTAGCAAAATCAGAGGAACATTATATCAAAAAAAATCTGGAACAAATCTGATAAAAGGGGGGAGTGCTTATAAGGGGAGGTTGCAAATTAGGTCGAATTTGGTAAAGGTGTGTCTCACCAGATCAATGCAAGTTGATAGTCTTTGACCGGGTGACATCTTTGACGCGGTGACATCTTTGACCGGATGACGTCTTTGACAGCTGAAATGGGGGCTATGTACACAGAAATGCCGGGGAAAAGTTAATGGATATTTTAACACATACCGTAAATTCTCGCGTATAAGCCTAACTTGCGTATAAGCCGCACCCCTAACTTTGACAAATTATATAAGCCGCAGAGAGGGTCTGAATATTGCGATTTTGGTACTGTAGTATACTAATAAAAACTCTCGTATAAGCCGCACCCTATAAAGGCATGTTTGGTATCAAAAGAAAGCTGAGTCTGACTCGCGTACAAGCCGCGGCTTCTACGCAAGAATTTACGGTACATATATTACCAATTTCCCGGCATCTCTGTGTACATAGCCCCCATTTCAGCCCTTTTGGAGCTTGCCGGTCAAAGACCTCACCTGGTCAAAGGCATCACCCAGTATAAGACTATCAACTTGTATTGATCTGGTGAGACAAAGCCTACGGTAATCCCATTTCCTCCCACACTTACAGCAGCAGTCGCCCCTGTTGGTGATGACCACGGCCTGGAGGAGGTAAGGAGCCCCCAGGTCTACAGCCCACCAGGGGTGTGCCTCCTCCAGGGTGAGGGCCAGGCCGCCCACCATGCTGGGGGTCAGGTCTCCGTCTGTAGCATGCTCTGGCCGCCCATCCCACCTGCTGTCTATGGAGCTCTGGTACACCGTCTTGTTCAGCTGTAGGGTACTGCCTGGGGATGAGATGGTGGTGTTTGAACAGTTTGATAGGCAAAGCCAAAAAAAGGTGTGTTTCAGGTAACATGTTCCAAAATGTTAAGGCAGGTAGGTCGAATCTTTCTTATTTTATCTATTTGTTTGCTTAATGATATGTCTCAACATACACAGAAAAGTCAGCGTCATTGTCGCTAGAACCACTCTCACATAAAAGCCAGGCAGTGCCTGACTTTCATGTGAGAGTGGTTCTAGCGACAATGACACTGACTTTTCTGAGTATGAAGGTCCCTGCTTGGGAGGTGAAACATACAGTTGGCTGTGTCTCACGACCTTGTGCCAATGTTTTTGTCTCTGACCGGGTGCTGTCTCTGACCGGGTGCCGTCTCTGATTGGGTGCCGTCTCTGACCTTGTGTCAGTGAAGAGTGTTTTTTAATTGTTAACCTATATTCACATATATAAGGATTTGTAAAAACGTTATGGCAGTTGTTATGTAATCATAATTAGCCTCCTGATGTTGGTAGAAGGTAACTAAACTCCCAAAGTGATGTCCGGTCAGAGACGGCACCCGGTCAGAGACGGCACATGGTCAGAGACGGCACCCGGTCAGAGACAAAAAACATTGGCCCAAGGTCATGAGACACAGCCAGTTAATTGCAATGCCGGAGGTAAATGTTGACAACAAATACTACATTTCATATTACAAGTGAATGTCCCGCAAAGTATTTATCCAAGAGAATTGGTAAATGTGAAGACAAGTTGATGTCTGAGTATATCTATTTTGATTATATCTGAACAACATCATATGGATATATCTATAAGGCTGACCATGGGATTTCAAATGGTGCGATAGGAGTGTAGTACCAAACAATATTCTAGGAGTGTTTTAACTTTCACCCAACTAAGGGATTTACCCCTGCACCTTTCATTCCAATTATCTTCAGGTTTTCAATGTGCATGGATAATTGTAAAACAGAGGGGAACACTTACTTAAAGTGTTTGTGTAGGTAAATCCGGTGGCTGATATGGATTCTCGTGTCGAACACAGAGTAGACGAAGGGAAACACCCATACCTGAAAGAGGAAAAAACTATGTTAATGTATACTAGCACTTCCCCCATACTGAATCTAAAAGTCCTACAAAGAAGAGACTTAACATATCCTGCATTGTGAGACTCTCTTGCATTTAGGGAATGCTGGATACTATGCAGAAATCCCTGACCTTCAAGTGGGATACGGCCGATGTTCAACAAGTGAAATAAGCAGTCAACATATTAACACTCAGCCTAATTCAATCGGGTGCAACTAATGCCGTTTTATATATAGATTAAACAGGTTGTTTCCTTTGTGAAGGACAGTAGGAAATTACTGATAAATCAGTTATTTGCATTAAGATGGAACATTTCAAAAGAGTGGCATACAAATTGAGATGGAAATGAAGAAAGTGCCAATAGACAACTACTTTTTACCTTGGGATGGAGGGAAGAAAATTATTGACAGACCTACTTGTTTACCCTGAGATGGGAAACGACGATATATTTATGCAAAGTTCATTCATAGACTTGGAAGGTTGCAATATATACTGACAAAAATGTTGACAAAGGATAATGTTGATAGTGAGGTAAGTTACCTTGATATGGAGAAGCTGACACAGGTGGGGTCTGCCTTACACCTGAGTAGACAGGCAGCCTGAGTCACATAGGTCTGCTCCTCAACAGTCTGTAAACAGGAAAAGACATCAATTTTACAGCTGGTAATACATGTTTAGACAGAGTAAAATATTTTGTAGTTATCGGTTTCAGGTTCAAGCTGAGGAATACAAATGCCAAACTTCATTTTTTTACCTGTCCAAATCGCACAAAAAAAACATATGTTGGATGAAACAAATACATTTGCAAAATAGTTTTTTAATTTAAAAAAAAATAGTAATTCACATTAAAGGGAAATGCGGGTTCCTACACATAGGCCACCTGGTGGCAAAAATCAATACTCATGAAAATTCTTCTTTTGGCTAAATTTGTATTCCAATGTATGGTACTTTCCCTTAATCAACCATTGTATTTGCCATCCAGAGATTATACCTGTGTGTATGGCATTTATTAGTTACTAGGACACCCATAGCATCCTATAGTTAAGGCAAAATAAGTATTTTTGAAAAATTCATAACTTTCTTATTTCATCGGTGACCCCTTAGTATTTTACATCTAAAATGTTCCTATAGATGCCCATGAAACATTCCCAAGTTTTGGTTGATATAGCAATAGAGGGGGATAATCCATGACCAATAATGTGAGAAAATACAGTTTTCCCATTCATTTCTATAATTAAGGTACTCATTTCATCAAATGGCTGTATCATGAAAATTAACTCAGTGACAAGTCAATTTCTTTTCATTTTCTATTTGATAATAAATCAAGCTAATATAATCTTGAGTAACATGCAAATAGCAATAGAATTTCAGTATTATCTTGACAAGTAGCATTTCCCTTTAATTCAACTGCTTGGAGGTATTGCCTTTAATTCTTGAACATGAAATTGAAAATCTAGATCAGGCACCGTAGTGTACCTGAAGCAAAGCATATGTTTGGGGCTCATAAAGTGAACCATTTTGCAAGAACACTATACACAGAGTGTACAACTAGTGCAATGTTTGCTGTGGGTCTACACCAGCCAGTTGCATTTCCAAATTGACTACAAGTAACAGGCTATAACTGTGCTTACCAGAAGACGTCGTCGGGGTGATGGTCGTCCCGGTAACCTGGGACCTGGGGTGGCCGGGGCAGCTGCTACTGTGCTGAACGCTGACTGTTCTCCTTCACACACACCATCCAGGCGCCAAAAGTCTCCCCCTGTTTCTGTACGATGAAAAAAATGAACACAAAGTAATATTCAAATAAATAGATAAAAGAGTCCACGTCTTTCTTATGTCAGCACCACCTTGTTGATGAAATTAAGCATTGCTAGACAGTGGGCATCCATATAACCCATCCATATAAGTTTACTTTTTGCCGATTTTAGTATAGATTAATTGTCCACAAATCAGCTTTGATTGCTCTCAATAGGAGTCGAAATAATAGATAGGCTCACCACTGAATACAGTGCACCTACTTAAGCATAATACTATCAGGGTACTAACTGTGACTATATCAGACTATGCAGTCAATCATCACCATGTGAGAGAAGCTTAAGTTTATGAAGGTTAAATGTGACATGTCCTGGGAAAAGGGACCTTCCTGTACCCTGCACTAAGGTCCCTTTTCTGTGACATGTCCTGGGAAAAGGGACCTTCCTGCACCCTGCACTAAGGTCCCTTTTCTGTGACATGTCCTGGGAAAAGGGACCTTCCTGTACCCTGCACTAATTAAGGACCCTTTTCTGTGACATGTCCTGGGAAAAGGGACCTTCCTGCACCCTGCACTAAGGTCCCTTTTCTGTGACATGTCCTGGGAAAAGGGACCTTCCTGCACCCTGCACTAAGGTCCCTTTTCTGTGACATGTCCTCGGAAAAGGGACCTTCCTGCACCCTGCACTAAGGTCCCTTTTCTGTGACATGTCTTGGTAAAAGGGACTTTCCTGCACCCTGCACTAAGGTCCCTTTTCACAGATCATGCCACATTAATGAAAAAAGGAAAAATAGATATGCAAACCTTCACACTCAATCTTGAACTCTGGTGTGTCTAGGAAAGAATATCCAGAAGAAGCTGTCTTTACTTCCCAGATGCAGGTCAGTTGGTATGGGTACAGTTCGTCCGCTGAGGTGGGGGTGCACCGAGCATAGTAGAACGACTGTCAATGGTAACATTATCAAGAGTGTAAGTAGGACCACTCAAGGACATGTGGTTTCTCATCACCAAGGTCTGAGAAATCTGATGAGGCAGGCTTTTTTTTTACTAGCAGGCTAAAATGTTTTGCATGATTTGCGTTTTTTTGTGAACAAAATTTACATTTTATTGGTTAAGAATTAATTGATCTTTAGAAGTGGAGAAAATATAAGTTATCTCTATACCACTGCATTGCTGGCATTATTAGTGTAGTGGTTCGGGATCTCAGAAAAGAGAACAAGAACGTCAGTTTCCAGGTGCGAAGTAGAATGGAGTTTATTCAATATATCCCTGTACAAAGAACCTAAGCCTCAACCCGAAGGAGTAGATGAAAGCAATGCTGCTTATTCAATCATACACGATTGAGTAGGGTAGCGCTGGGAGTCAGCCAGGCCTGCACTGACTGGCGACTGTGCGAGGAGGGGAGGTTTATATACCCCCTTCCGACGTGAAATGAACAAGATCACGTGGTGGGCTTGTTCCCACTTGAAGCGTGGTGCGCAGTACCCGAGAGAGGGCTGTCGCCTCCTCCAGGATACCGCACCAGGATACTGCCAGGCAGAAATAACCCGAACTAATGCAAATACTGGATAGCTCTCCAAGGTGAGAGGACAGACGTTTAGAGCGTTATCTTAATAAGACTATTAAGACTGTCTTAATTGTCTTAAAGTTGGTTCCTGGAGTGACCACCTTACCTTCCACTAGATCCTCTAGATGGTACCACTGTAAGTTTGTAACATTGCTGTATATTTATCGGGGGCTCTGCCCCCGCACCCCCTTCTTGGGGGTGCAGAGGGGTCCCCCCCTTAGGTAGGAAAGTGGCCGAAATTAAGGGCCTCAGGTCGCAAAGTCGCTTTCTTAGTCCATTTATGCTAAAGTCAAACTTTTCCAAAAGTCGCCAGGTCGCTTATATTATTGTACAAGGTCGCCAGGTCGCCGGGAAAACACCCCAGGTCGCCAGGTCGCTTTTGACCCATCTGGAGCCACCTTCTTCTTTCTCTTTTTTCCCTTCTTATTCGTGGGGCTGGTCCTTCATGGCCCCATAGAGAATGTATAGGGCTGAAACTTGACAACCCTCCCAGAAGGGCATTTCTAGGAATTGTGGCTTATAACTCACACCGGATGTAGAGGGTACATCCTTTGTCCCCTGATATGAATACCATCTCATAAATATCATTAGAAAAGGAGAACTGCTCACTTATATGATACACACACTGACCTATTTTAATAGCAGAGTCCGTGAGTGCATGGTGTGTTGTCCGCTTCCTACCCCCTGCCTCCCGCCCGCTGCCCTGGGTACCACAGCACCCCTCACCCCTGCTCCTGACCAGCCCCACCCTCACCCTGCGGACAGCCCCCTCTAGCGTACATATCCCCGGCTGGAAGTGCCCCCCCCCCCCCCACTGCCCGTACCATAGTCCCACCCCTCCCCTGGGCCTGACCAAGTGTGTAGTCTGCACCTAACCCTAACCCTAATCCTAACCCTAAACCGCTGCCCCAACGTAAGATACTGAATTAAGACATTAAGACTTAACATTAAGATAACGCTCTAAACGTCTGTCCTCTCACCTTGGAGAGCTATCCAGTATTTGCATTAGTTCGGGTTATTTCTGCCTGGCTGTATCCTGGTGCGGTATCCTGGAGGAGGCGACAGCCCTCTCTCGGGTACTGCGCACCACGCTTCAGGCGGGAACAAGCCCACCACGTGATCTTGTTCATTTCACGTCGGAAGGGGGTATATAAACCTCCCCTCCTCGCACAGTCGCCAGTCAGTGCAGGCCCGGCTGACTCCCAGCGCTACCCTACTCAATCGTGTATGATTGAATAAGCAGCATTGCTTTCATCTACTCCTTCGGGTTGAGGCTTAGGTTCTTTGTACAGGGATATATTGAATAAACTCCATTCTACTTCGCACCTGGAAACTGACGTTCTTGTTCTCTTTTCTGAGATCCCGAACCACTACACTAATAATGCCAGCAATGCAGTGGTATAGAGATAACTTATATTTTCTCCACTTCTAAAGATCAATTAATTCTTAACCAATAAAATGTAAATGTAAAAGTCTTAATGTCTTAATTCAGTATCTTACGTTGGGGCAGCGGTTTAGAGATAGGATTAGGGTTAGGGTTAGGTGCAGACTACACACTTGGTCAGGCCCAGGGGAGGGGTGGGACTATGGTACAGGCAGTGGGGGGGGGGCACTTCCAGCCGGGGATATGTACGCTAGAGGGCGCTGTCCGCAGGGTGAGGGTGGGGCTGGTCAGGAGCAGGGGTGAGGGGTGCTGTGGTACCCAGGGCAGCGGGCGGGAGGCAGGGGGTAGGAAGCGGACAACACACCATGCACTCACGGACTCTGCTATTAAAATAGGTCAGTGTGTGTATCATATAAGTGAGCAGTTCTCCTTTTCTAATGATATTTATGAGATGGTATTCATATCAGGGGACAAAGGATGTACCCTCTACATCCGGTGTGAGTTATAAGCCACAATTCCTAGAAATGCCCTTCTGGGAGGGTTGTCAAGTTTCAGCCCTATACATTCTCTATGGGGCCATGAAGGACCAGCCCCACGAAAAAGAAGGGAAAAAAGAGAAAGAAGAAGGTGGCTCCAGATGGGTCAAAAGCGACCTGGCGACCTGGGGTGTTTTCCCGGCGACCTGGCGACCTTGTACAATAATATAAGCGACCTGGTGACTTTTGGAAAAGTTTGACTATAGCATAAATGGACTAAGAAAGCGACTTTGCGACCTGAGGCCCTTAATTTCGGCGACTTTCCTACCTAAGGGGGGGACCCCTCTGCACCCCCAAGAAGGGGGTGCGAGGGCAGAGCCCCCGATATATATACAGCAATGTTACAAACTTACAGTGGTACCATCTAGAGGATCTAGTGGAAGGTAAGGTGGTCACTCCAGGAACCAACTTTAAGACAATTAAGACAGTCTTAATAGTCTTATTAAGATAACGCTCTAAACGTCTGTCCTCTCACTGGCGAGAGCTAACCCATGCGTGCCGAACTAGCCCTCCTCGGTCGCCTGGATGGAAATGTATATAGTAGTAAACCCCTACATTAGCTTTAACTTGATATCCAATATGACAATTTCTGTCCATTTTCATCAAAGTTTGGCAAAAAAAAAGGTTTTCCTTAAAACCTGAGTTTATGATGCGTGCGGTGATGAGAAACAATTATATTTTTTAGAGTGGCCTAAGCAGGACACCAACATTTTAAAAACATTTTTTACGTGAACACTCATCCTAGGTCAACATGATCTATTCAATATCATGACAATGTACATATTGAATGATTACAATTATGAGAATGAAGTAGCAAGAATATAACATATATCATCGAGTTCCCCCCCCCTCCTCCCCCAGGAATAAGAGACGAGATTGTAAGTAAAAATATGATTACAATAAGGGGTTGATGGGGGAGTTTGCGAAGGAAAAGAGGTTTCAAACCTCTTCTTTCTTTTGCGCCTACCAACATCACGATTACTTGGATTAGGGACTACTTGGATTAGGGATATACTGATCCGATCAATTGAATTGAGAATTGATGGAGATGCCAATCTGATAAGCCGGGACTCCACGACCCGAGTTTGTCATCAGATCTGACCTATTTTCACAAATCGGACCCAAACAGATGTAAATAGAAACAAATTCTAACATCTGATCATCCATGTTACCATGATCTGACAGATCTACTTTTGTGATAATCGACCAGAAAATCATATTATGTTTAGATTCCTACCTGTCCTCTAACAACCCATTGTCCAGGGCTGTACTGGTAGGCTTGGATATGCCCAGGTCCGTCCACCTGTTTCCACCATGGCAGGTTGAGTATGAGGCCTTGCTGGAGGACATAGGTGCCCTGCATACTGGGCAGGGTAGGTGCAGGGTTGCCATGCACCAGCAAGGTGGTACAGACTGAAATATAACATACCATGTTCTAACACTGTGGTACATGCAGGAACTATAACCAGAATTGCAGTAGTAAGGCTGCATAAAAACTATCAGCTTTACAGACACTGCCCGCACATGTTAAAAAAAGGGGCGCATCATCGTTTTTTGACCATTTCCATAAAAGAAAATAGTAAAAAATGGCGCATCGACTCAAAGAGAAGAAGAAGAAACACCCATATTTCAGCACCATCTTTTCAAATTTCAAATAGGTTTTCATTGCACACTTTTATATGTGCTCATATATGTTTAAAAAACACAAAAAAACTCCCTCCTCACCGTTCATTTTCAAAAAGTGTCCGCAAAGCTGATAATCAATTTATGCAGCCTAAGGAATACATAGGCCTAGACAAAACTCCACGCCATTGACATACATGTACATCATACTTCACGAGCTGAAGCTGGGGCCTTGCTGGAAAGTACAGCACGAAGCTGAAGGCTTAGTGTGATATGCCCCAGCATTAACAAGTGATGCATGATGTACATATAGGTTTATAAGTGGGGCTTTGTGTTTATTACATGGCCCTACTGTAGAAAATCAAAAACTTGGAGGTGATGGAGTATGGCTATGCTGTACTCCATGGGGGCATGGAGCATGGAGGTCCCATAGGCTTAGCATAACGAAGGACATACCACCATGCAATAAACTGATAATATAGACAAAATATAGTTTTCTGCTGTGCTGATTCGCAGTTATGCAACTTCTTTGTTAAATATTTGTGTATAGATTATGTTTTAATACTTGTGTATGATCCATAATGCTTGTTACTCACGTGACGCAGAACTTGATGAAATCATGAATAGATATATAAACATCAAACTCCGTGTTATTGATATCTTCTTTGAAATTACCAACATCTTGAAGGATATCATCTCTCCAATCTGCAGTCGGGAGGTACACAAATCAGAAATTACATACAGTTACAGCGGCATAATCACCGAGCTCGGCGTGTCCCATTCATATCTCTAGTACTGTTCTAGTCTACTATGTGGTAAAGTGTGAGTGGTGATCTTGCCCCTTTAACAAGAGCAATATATTGCACACTGAACCAAGCACTTTCATCTTGCGTTTCAGTGTTTTGGATGTATCAATTCTTAGTTATATATACATGTATTGGATAGAACGAAGCCTACACAATAAAAACTATATTTTGCTAAAGCCCGTTTGAAATATCCTTGATGTACTGATGATTGAAACAATGTCCTCAGGGATGATATCTATGTGCATTGCAGTATTATGAACTTGAAATTATTTGAAAAATAGAACTACGACCTACCTTGTCCGAGGAACCCCACAAGACGTAGCCAAGAACCCAACGGCGCACAACAGTACTAATGATCTGCAAGGGGAGACTCAAAGAAGGGACACTTGCTACTCAGATTTCTATATTGTCCAGGTAGAATATATAATTGGTATGACGAGGTTTGAATATGCTGGGTTTTGTGTACAAATGAGTGCAAATTGATTTAAAATTTGAGGTTTTCTATTAAACCCCAAGGAGGGGTTAAGCAACTTCAGAAACGCAGATATATCTTACTAATAATACAATTTAATCAGTTGCATTTCAACATTCTAATCAGAGATTGCACTTAGTTGAATCTGAATTGATACAGTCATTTACAGACACATATGTTGTATTTTACATCTATATATTTTAAACCTAAAATCAATATTCAACTAAATAAATAATATGGTTTATTAATAAGAGATGAATAATACATATTTATAATACAGCTGGTCCCCCATCGGGTCCACCCATGCTAATAGCCCCATGTTGGATATAGACCTATATGCTTACTCCTGACTGAAGGATCATCTTCTAGATTACACTGTAGATCTACTAATGACTGGTAACCTGGGGCTACCATAGCAACACCAACACAACACATATATGTCAACAACAAAAACATGCTTGGCGAGTGGTCATTATCGTCTTAAAGAAACTTACAAACTTGGTATCAGTTCATATCTCGTCACCCCTCCTTCACCCCTCCCCCCACCACCCTAAGTAAAATCACCATGATTGACTTTCTTCTAAGCTCTATTTTTCTTTGGAATATTAAAACGGAGTAAACATAATAATTATGGAGAACTAATTTATACCTCCTTGTAAGTATCAACCAACCGCTTCTGAAATCCAATGGAGTCAAACGAAATCATATGTATGCTCTTATATTAATTGAAATTGAAGAGTTGGGATGCAAAACGACATAGATTCATCCAAGAATTGAACCGTTATTACAGTGCTTCTTGAAAAGACACCCGGTGGTCAAATATAATAGTTGGTAACAGAGTATACATGAGGGTGAAAGCATACATGAAGAATAGGTAAGGCCACTCAAAAATAATAAAATGGTTTCTCATCACCGCGCGCATCATAAAAATCAGGTTTTTGGGAAACCTTTCTTTTTTTTGCCAAATTTTGATGAAAAACCTCATCAAAATGGATAAAATTGGTCATATTTGGTATCAAATTAAAGCTAATAATGCCAGCAATGCAGTGGTATAGAAATAACTTACAAATATCATTTGTAAGTTATTTCTATTAAACCACTCCTAAAGATCAATTAATTCTTAACTAATAAAATGTGAGGTTTGGCCAAAGAAACCCGTAAATTGTCCTATACATTTGGGCCTGTGAGTAAAAAAAAAAAAAAAAAAAAGCCTCCTTCGTCAGATTTCTCAGACCTTGGTGATGAGAAACCACTTTTTTTTTGAGTGGCCTTATCTTGGGAAAATGATTTCAGGATTATATCTAACCATCCCTAACCCATATTCTTGTCAGATCTTTTCGAAAATGGCGTTTATGTTGTTTTGCATCAATTCCTTTAATTACAGAGTAAATATTTGTCAAATCGAATTGAATTAGATTGATGGTAACAGGGTGGGGAAGGGATATATAAGTGTATTTAGGAGAGTATGCTAGTATATATTACTATACTTCAAAGGGCGGGATATGACATAATTTGAACTCACCATTATCGGTGAGTTGTCCTCTTGGACAAATAAGATTGATCAGCATATTGGCTTCAAAGCAAAAGGATTACCCGCTCTATAGGTTTAAATCCCTTGTAACAATAGTGAATATACCATGAATAACGTTTGTATTCATATCTTTAACTTATACTTTAATAATTCAATTAAATTCTTTATTTCCGACTCATTTGGGGAACCAAGGTCCATAGGGTATTAAAAGGTCGCATAGCATAACAGTTGTTTTTTTAAACTAGAATTTTTTTTTTACAGACAGATAATATATGTTCTGTCCTTAATGTAAAAATAAATATTATAATAATAACGCTCTCACAAGCCCCAAATCCACGGCAACAGGATCCTGCGTTAAAGTCGTACCGCGCCTCTGCGGCCCCCATTTCGCGTATGATTCGCTGTGGGCACAGGAGAAATAGCAGCAAAATAGATGCAGCAGAGGTGCGATACAGTTTTAATGCAGGATATTGCATGTTCCTGCCGCCGTGGACTTAGAACTTAGGTAGGGAGTTCAAAATAGCGCTGCCGCTGCCGCTGTAGTCCGCCCGTTTCTGTGATCCAATGTGGGCCCTTCCTAATAGCACCCCCACTGGTGCATTGCACAAAAATAGCCCCCCTGACCTCATCTCTTCAGCTATAAAAAACACAAACCCCTCATTTTAATCACAATCTCATGGCAGTCAACATGAATGGAGCCATTAGTGGAGAAAGGTAAGAGTTTCTGTTTTCTGTGGCCTACAATATTATGGTGACATTCTTCATGTCAAAATGTAATAAATAAATATGACTTGTTAAAACTTGTTACCCTGGGGATGTTGGTAATTGTGTTCTTGAAGACATATGTGAAATTCAGATGTGTGTGTCACTGCCCAATGCTGTCCCTAGCCATTTTAAGTTAACCTGTTCTGTCTCTGTTAGAGGGGTGCCTAGGGCCAGAGCTACAGTACCCCCAATTGCTGTGTAGGTGCCCCTCTCCTGCCTAGATCACAGAAATGTGAAATATGTTCAAATGCATTCACCATGATATATCTGGATCTAGGTATGATAGAAACCTGATCTTTACAGATCTGAAAAGCTCTCATAGGGATCTATATTAATGGAACCAATTTGTATTATTTAACTCATTTTTCAAAATTTATCAAACTCCCTAACTTAGGGCTTCACACTGCTCTCCTCGTGTTGTGCTAGTACATCCTTCTAGTTCGAAGTCTACCCACGTAAGACGCCACTGAAGCATAGTGGCTCAACTACTAGTAATACTGAGATAGTTCAAAACATTGCCTCCACAGGGCACTGTGGCACTTTATTATACCTAGCACACCCATTCTGCAACTGCCGTAAAACCTTGCGTAGAAGCCGTGGCTTGTACGCGAGTAAGATCCCAGTGGGCACAAAATTCAGTTCGACATTGAATCAATGTTGATTCAACATTGAATCAATGTTGACAACCATTTGTCAATGTTGATTCAATGTTCTGTGCCCACTGGGATGGCCAGTGTGACCTGTAGGATCGGCCCCAAGTGGGGTGCGGCTTATACAAGAGTTTTTAGATATATACTACAGTACTAAAGTCACCATAATCAGATGTTCTGATAGGGTTATATGGTTCACCTGAGTGGGGGGGGGGGGGGGTGGGGGGGGGGGGCGGCCTATACGCGAGGTTTTACAGTTTATGTACATGTATTCAGTCATTCTTATCCAGTAAATTAATGAAATGTTTTGCCGGCCTTGGCCATTCCCCCAGCCAATACAATACTGTTGGCTTGGCTATCCCCAGTGCTTGTACAAGCTGGCCCTATTTTCCTGGGTAGGCCTATAGTTCTCAGCTTTATGTCATATTAAAAACGGCAGCCACACCCTTAATACATATTTGTAAATAAGGTTTCACATAGAGGAGAGAAAACACCATTCTGGAAGTCTTTATTGTTCTGTGACTGCAATCGATTATAACAAACTCGTCGAATTCTGTTTTCGTTGAGTGCTTCATGTATTATACTAATAATGTAACACGCTAACGTTATTGAACTTTGTGATGAGTAAGGGTGGTCCACATAAAAATGTACCGTGTACACTACAACTGTGCATTCAACTGGTTCTACCAATTACCAATTATATCATACAGCTTTCTTTGTATTCAGGATTTGGCTCTGATACTCAAACTGTATAAGTAAACTTTAAATAAAGCCTGAAAACAATGTAAATTCAATCGAGCTGGCAAGTTTCTTCACATTGGTGGTTAATAGAACTTCTTGGAGAACCATATGCGATTCTGGAAGTGTCAATTTAAGAGCCATGACATTCCGGAATCAGCCCTTTGAGAGCCTATATTCACCCAAAGGTGAGGCTTTAAGAGTAAGTACCCATTTGCGAACAATGGCACTGTGAAAATGGTAAGAACGAAGTCACTCGGAAAATACCCCTTTAACCCTCCAAGGACGGCATAATGCATGCATGCATCATGGCCTTGGTCGTCATGATGCATGAATGCAGCCCTGCCCTCGCCAGTGCTGCCCTCAAGTTAAGAACCATGTCATCCTCGGAGTGCCCCATTAAGAACCATGTCACAATCGGAGTGCTCCTAATCATAATGAGATAAGGCAAATTGACTCTATGGACCATTGGACCCTGAGTATTGGAAATGTAATTGTTTGCTGCTTATAAAGATGTTGAAAGATACAGGAGTTCTCTGCTGTTGCACCTTATGATATGCACCTACACCAACCAGCCAGGCATGCTGCTCAGTTAAAGCCTGTGGATGGGATGCTGGAGAGTGTCTAAGTGTAGCTGGTCAGTTAAAGCCTGTGGATGGGATGCTGGAGAGTGTCTAAGTGTAGCTGCTCAGTTAAAGCCTGTGGATGGGATGCTGGAGCATGTCCAAGTGTAGCTGCACAATTAAAGCCTGTGGATGGGATGCTGGAGAGTGTCTAAGTGTAGCTGGTCAGTTAAAGCCTGTGGATGGGATGCTGGAGAGTGTCTAAGTGTAGCTGGTCAGTTAAAGCCTGTGGATGGGATGCTGGAGAGTGTCTAAGTGTAGCTGGTCAGTTAAAGCCTGTGGATGGGATGCTGGAGAGTGTCTAAGTGTAGCCACTCAACTAAAGCCTGTGGATGGGATGCCAGAGCATGTCCAAGTGTAGGATGGAGCGTGCCCGAGTGTAGCTGCTCAGTAAAAGCTTATGGATGGGATGCTGGAGCGTGCCCGATTGTAACTACACAGTTGAAACCTGTGGATTGATTGCTGGAGTGTGTCCACGTGTAGCTGCTCAGTTAAAGCCTGTGGATGGGATGTTGGAGCATGTCCGATTGTAGCTGGGATGCTGGAACCTGTCCATATGTAGCCACTCAGTTAACCCTTTCACCACTGAATTACTTGTAACTCAATGCAATTTTGTGCAATATATTGGCTTACCGGGTGGAAGGGGTTAAACCCTGTGGATGGGATGCTGAGCGTGTCCATGTGGATTTTGGGCAGACGACAATTCGCCTCTTGTCACGGCTGAGTTGCCACCAAGTGGTAGTCATAAATAACAATGAAATATTTACAACCGACTGGTGCAAGTGAATCGTATTCATGAATGATAGGCCAAAATAAAAAAGCTTTGTTTCAGCTCACCAGACCGACCCTGCCTGAACAGGGCCGACCCTACGTCTCTTTATTCAATTGTAAAGATATTTTCGTATTTTCCCCCTTTTTTGGTCAATTTTAGGGTACGTGGAGAAGCTGGCTAGTACATTCATGTTTTTAGAAAAAAAAAGCGAAAGAAAAAAGAAAATACCTATATTTTCATCCCATGTTACCTGAAACAACCCTATTTTTTTTGGCCTTAGCAATACTTCCACATTCTAAAAGTTTGTTTGTTCTCCCATAGATATACCTAGGTGAACGACAAGAATGTGCCACACGACCTATAAATGATTGATTAGCTATGCTGCTGTCCAATAACTGAAACTATTGTGAGGCAGCTAACTATATGTTATAATATGTATTTATGTGATGTGTCGGAGGGAGGCTCCCTCTTCCATAAGGCCAAAAAAAAAGGTTTGTTTCAGGTAACCCGACCGACCCTATCAAAACAGGGCCGACCCTACGTTTTTTTATGCAATTTTGAAGAAATTTCCGTATTTTTATCCTTTTTTGGTCAATTTTGGGGTTTTCAGACCGACCGGCTGGTATTTCCATATAAAAAAAAAAAGTTAAAAAAGAAAATATCCGACCTACCAACCCTACATTTTCTGCCCATGTTACCTGAAACAAACCTTTTTTTTGGCCTAAGTGTCATTTAGACAATGTACTGGACGATTTACAGGACAACGAGAACAGAGTGCTTGTTACTGTTGTTGCTATAGTAGCAGGGGGATCAGTGTTGGGCCTATAGCATTGAAAGCATCCATTCTATTCATTTGTGTATTACACTCTTGTGTATATCTCTATGTCTATTGGAGAGACCAGGAAATTACATCTGAGGTACTTTTTGGTGGTCATCATTGGTTAGTTTTCTGCCCTGCCAATCGAAGCGTGACCTTGAGCACACTACTAGAGCGGCCCAACGTGGTCTCAGTTAAGGTGAGTGAAGTTTCGCTAATTGAAAACGAAATGGACTTTTAAAATTGTCACATTTCAAAAGGCAGCACTTATGCTTATAGGGACAATTGATACACCATTGGCTATGGGGTGTTAGAAACTTCTCTACACTGCGGTTATCTTAACTTTCTCAGCTATTTTGCATATGTATTATCTACTCGAGCTTGAAATCAATTGTGTAACCTAGGTTCATCAGCAATGTAAAACCACGAAAATTATGTGATTAGCTAGTTGAAGCAAAACCCCCAAAAAAGTGTAAATGAAATGTCATTTCAGACTAGCACAATTCCCAATTGTCCTGTAGTGTAGTGTATCCACTACTCAAACTAAGACCGATAACAGGGGTTGTCTACAATATGATATGTAATCATTAGGACCCAAAAAAAGTTTGTTTCAGGTAACATGGCAAGAAAAAGGTCGGATTTTTTTTAAACTTTTTTTTTTTATTAAACATTTGGTACTAGCCAGCCGCTCTGAAGACCCTAAAATTGACCCCAAAAGAGGGCAAAAATACAAAAACTTCTTCAAAATTGCATACATTTTTTTAGCGTCGGCCGTGTTTTGATAGGGTCGGTCGGATGACCTGAAGCAACATTCTTTTTTTTGGCCTCATTAACCAGTACCCAAAAAGAGTCTTCCATATATATACCTCTCATTGACAGAGCATTTCTTAGTGAGAGCTGGGCACACATAAACCCTACCTCCATGGATCGCGCCCAGAGGGAGGTGATGCGCCGGAAGCGTCCCATCATGTCCGACCTGTTAGACTTCAGGTGAGTCCGCCGGAAGTGGAAGCCATGATGATACTAGACGCTGAATTGTGACGTTTTGTCACAAAATATTACTACAGAGAGATCTAGTGAATTTTGAAAAAAGAAACTCACTAAGTTTCCCCACTGGTCAGTGACGCAAGGTGGCATCCGTAGTGACTTTTTTCTTCAGTGTAGGTCATTCTTAGAGTAACACAATTCTCTCCTTTTCATACCCATTGTGCATTGTATACGTATCGGCACACATCTTTAGCATGAACAGTAATTTAACACTTTCATATTAAAAATGAGAGAAGTATTAACAAACACTTAAGAAATGTCGTACTTTTTAACCAATATTTTAATAGTTTGTTTTATCCCCTAGTTTGTCGTCCCAGAAGGAGTACCGAGACAATGGCCTGCTGATTGACGAAATGCTCAATGATATAAAGGTAGAGCCCTTTGAATGTAATAGAGTGGTCATTTTTTTAACAACAGGGGTGTTGGGTGGTGGAATATTTCTGGTTCTCCTCGTAAAGGGGTTCAAATCTTCCGTAGGCACCCCTTTTTAGCTATAGTAACGCGTGGGCTTTTCCTCTAAACAGGGGTGAAACTTTCTTTTGGTCCCTCCTTCAGGGTTGGCAAGGTTCAAACATTTTGGCCGTGACTATTGACAGTTCAAACTGTTTATACCAGGAAATAATACCCTTATTGACAGTTCGAACTGTCAATAAGGGAAAATTAATCTCTTATTGCCAGTGTGAACTGTCATTAACAGAAGTATATCCTGGTAATGACAGTTCGAACTGTCAATAAGGGGATCTTATATTCTCTAATTGACAGTTGGAACTGTCAATAAGAAAATTGTTTTCTACTATTGACAGGTTGCACTGTAAATAGCTGGCCCACCTTGATCTAGCTATTGACAGTTCAAAGTATCAATAGTGGAAAACTTTCCTCTTATTGACAGTTCAAACTGTCAATAGTGAGATATTTCTCTTTTATTGACAGTTCAAACTGTCAATAGTGATAAATTATACCGTTATTGACAGTTATTCAACGAAGTGTGAATTTTCTCTTATTGACAGTTCCTTACCATTACTGCCATGAACCTGAGAACGATTTTGATGCAAAAGCTTTTGCTTAAATCTTAGTAGTGGAAGTAGTCAAACATTAAAAAGCCTGGATCTACTCAAGATGACATTATTTTCTACGGTACAAATAAAAGCAGCATTTAATGAAGTATGATTAAGATTAATCATTACTGAAAACTAAATTCAATCAGGTTCATGTTTTCCTCTCACTTGTTCCTCTTTGCATGATAACTCTGTATATCAAATCAGCCATTGATAAAAATATTTCTGACACTTTTTCTGGGATATCAGTCAGAGATAGGTATAATTCTCCTATGCTCACACTGAACCTGTTTAATACATCAGATAATTTTACCACAGATATTAATTTGTTGTCCCATCAGAATGAGAGGACTGACTTTGCGAAGGTCTTCAAGTGGCTGGAGTTGGTGCCCATGCGTGGTAACGAGGCGTTTGACCGGCTGGCGGTGCTGATGACCACACGAGGCCAGCCATGGTTAACGTACGAGCTGTACGCCGACCTGGAGTGTGAGCAGGGCCAACTACACATAGAGGAATATGTGTTCAGGGAGGCAGGTCAGTAGTTGTTTTTTTAGTGTTTTTTTTACTGTTTATATTTTTGTTTTTTTAACCTGTTTATTTATCCTGGCATCACTAGGTGGTAGTGACACCGCGTGTTGAATGTGTAGTCAGGTTTTGTATTGGAGTTGATTTTGATCACTATGTTTTTTTAAATCGCTCATAATGGGGATACTTTTTTATTGGGTCCAAAAATAGCATGTAAAACACGACCGTGAAAAAAAAGTTATAACATTCTAAAATAAAGATGACGACAACAGCATTTTTGTGTGTGTGAATCAGATGAAGATTCCATTGTGGGATCAAGTGATGCTAAAGTGTTTCAGAATTAAAGAAAATAATGATTTTATAATGGTTTTGTACGGGTATATGTATTCATAATCAGGTTAGCAATAACAAATCTGCCAACATCTATGCCATGTACATTGAGGTATTGAGGTGGATATTTGGGAAACCTACAGTGGCGGATCCAGGATCATGAAAAATGTGTGCTGTGTGATGATTTGGTACATTTAAAGAACACTATTTCGGGCAATTTTATTATAAATCACGGTCTTAAATAGGTAAATACATGATGCTGTCATAAATGGCATTGTCATCATAGTCTTATTTTGTTTTCTAGGTCTCCTTGTCCATAAGAATTACGGTCGCAGCAAGAGAATATCGGAAGTGGAGAAAAAAGAGATGCAGAAACTCCTGGCGGACCGGTACCAGACGTCAAAGGAGGCATACACCCGACAAGCTAAAGGTAGATAGTAAGCACACATAATGCCTTTTATGTTCAATTTAAGGAGGTATTCCCCAAGCGAATAATTGATGGATGGACATTCATCGTTCAACGTTTACTAAATCAAGCTGTGAGAGATGAGCGATTGTCCATTGATTTGTTATTTTCTACTTACTTTGCAGAAAATTTGATAGGAATTTTCTTAAGTGAGGGTCTTTGTTGCAAAGACCTTGAAGCATTACCTAACCTTTTCCCGTTTTTCTTTTGAAAGGCAGTTTTGGACCCGCAAGTGTCGCCAAAACCACTTTTGTGTGTCAGGCAGTCCCTAAGTAACACTCAAGAATGAGTAGTTTTGGTGACACTGACATTCACCTTTTTCTCTCTACTCTTGCTGTCTGTGTGATGGCAGTATGTGTCTTATCACCCTTACAAGTACACATCCATATACCATTTCCCTTCAGACATCCAGCAAAAACTAGACGATGCACTAAACTCCAAGTCCTCAGAGTCTGACAAAATGAAGACTATTGTTCAGCGGATCCACGCCTACCTGCGCGTGGAACACGACAGGCTTGATGATACTGCACATGGTATCGAAGAAGCCCTCGATGTCATCGCAACCGATCCTGATATGACTGATGCAAATATAAAAGACTACACTGAGATCTTGAATCACTCCCTCGAAGGGTTGTTTGATATTCTCTCTAGGGAACTTTATGAGAAGGAAGTAAACGATGCCGAGAGAAGACGGTGCGTCGAGCTGCTCATGAAGGAACTCGGAACCGAAGAGGAAAAACCCGTCTTCCACACAGACTACATGCTCGAAGAGGTCATCAAGAATTACGAAGAGATCCTTTCGCAGGCCAAAAGGGAGGCGGATATCAGCAACAAGCTCGCGAAGTCGATGGAGGAGCGATTCAATAACCTCAAGGCGGATACGGACCGGTTGCTTGCCGGGAAGGAAGAGCAGACGCTGAAACTTGAGGCGGAGATTATCACCAAGTCTGGTGTGATAGCAGAGCTGCAGAAGAAGGAGCTTAATGTGCAGGAGCAGGTAGATCGGCTCCAGGAGGAGCTCGCAAAGTGGAAAAAGCGCTTTGACACAGTCGAGCGAACACGACGCATCGGCTACTACCAGGGGGCTTACGACAAACAGTACTACGATGTCAACAGTCATAATACTCGCCGTAAGCCTGCGCAACACTGGAGAATGGTCGATTGGGAGGACCGCAATCGGAAAAGTCTCAAAGATGATGATTCCTTCCATAAAATGCTTGTGGAGGAGGATGATGATGACATTTCATTGATTGATATGAAGGAAAAGAAGTTGCCAGTGAGGAATGGTATGAAGAGCAATGGGGTTGTTTCTCGCTCGGAGTCCATGACATCGTTAAACACTACACCACGTATTCAAGTCCAGAGTCGCTACATGGTGGCCACACGTCCTGGTGTACCGCGTAAAAAGAAGACGGTGCAGAAGGAACCAATACGTAAGTTCTAGCATACTTTTATACTACAGTACTATGGCCAAAACAAGAAAAGTTGTGTTCAGGTATCCCAACCGATTTTTCCTTGGCCCTACCCTAATTTTCTCTCCTGTTATTTTTTTGGACATTTTTGGATTCATTCTACCAATAAAAACTTTCTTTACTGAATCATCTTTTACAGAAATTATGCAAAAAGGGGAGGAATTTCGACCTACCCTATTCTTTTGGGTCATGTTACCTGAACACTTTTTTTTTGCCTAGCTATAAGTTATACTTATTATACTATAAGCTCCCTTGCACACTTGCATTAAGTTTAAACATTAGTACGAAATTTCGATTTTCTTGGGGGTTGGGGGCTTTAAAATGCTAAATTTACACGACTAGCGTTTTTCGTCTGTTATATTGTAAATAGTCTCACCATCCATCTACAAATATAATAGCCATATTATATTTACTTATCACTCAAATAGACCCCTTTTTATCCTACAGCAGATATTGAACAACAGTGACCAGTAAGAGCTACTCCATTTTACGACAGTCTCCTCTTATTTTTAAAGATCATATTTCATTTGTTAAATCGGTCATATACTGGCCGATGGAATGGTGCTTGTCGGCCTATTTTTTTCAAGTGTTTTATTTGGGTAAATAATACAATTAATTTTAGGTTTTACATTTACCTTCGTCTTTGTTACAACAGGTGGTACGTGGCACTGAGAGGCCTCCTACAACACATCTCAATGGAAAGGTTTTCGGCTTCATCGAGAAATAATTGTTTTTATTGTTTTCCTCAACGGCTATCTTCAGATATAAAAAATGGAATCTAACCCCAAAGTAAGATGCCGCAATGTTCGGAAAGCCCAATAAATTAGAACCACACTCCATAAGTATATAATGATATCCATCAGACACAGGCGCTTATCAACTGAATTTGAATACGAAAATATGTTCGTTCAATATAGAAGCCTATGGAATGTGAGCATAAGACACCATAAATGTTGTGCCTTAACCCTTTAGGGGCGGCATAATACATTAATGCCTCATTTGCCTTTGTCGTCATGATGCATGAATGCGGTCCTGGCAAGTAACTTGCAAGTGCTGCATTCAAGCACTGTGCTGACCCTACAGGGTTGAGACACTGTCGAAAGGTCGATTCTGTCGATATAGTGAGCATGGTGCACCAATGCAGGCACGCACGGGATAGCTCTCCCACGTGAGAGGACAGACGTTCAGAGCGTTATCTTAATAAGACTATTAAGACAGTCTTAATAGTCTTAATCTTAGTCTGAAGTAGCCACCTTACCTTCTACATAATCCGACAGATGGAGCCACCCTTACTTCAAGTGCCACTATTTGTTAATATCATGGGGGGCTCTGCCCCCCAACCCCCGTTTTTATTTTATTTTCTTCCTTCTTTATTGATGGTGAGTACTATTAAGCCTTTAAGACTAAGACTTATTAAGACTTGATTAAGACCCGAGCCTGAAACAGTCACAGGACGATCCTAGTACACAAGTATAACTACAGGTGGCGCCCTAGCCCTGACAAGCCCTAGCCCTGACAAGCCCTGCCCCAACTTAAGACACTGAATTAAGACTTTAAGATGTCTTATTAAGATAACGCTCTGAACGTCTGTCCTCTCACTTGGGAGAGCTATCCAGTTTTTGCCCAATGCAGCGAGTTACTCGCTGGGGCCCGCATTGGTGCATTATGACTACTGACGATAAATATAATCTTTTTGCGACATCCGTCCTTAAAGGGTTAGTTGTTACATAGCACACCAATGACGTTGCAATGACAGTTTGTCTTGACAGTTTTCTGGTTGAATATAGCTACAACATATATAGTCTGGATTATTTAGACTTATGGTCAGCCGTCAGTATTGTAAATTAGGTGGGGCACTCCTACATTAGAGCTCTCACCTAATGGGTTTTGGCCACCCATAAAATAAGTACTCATATTATATTGTGTGGCTAACCTAGTGTTTGCGATAGCTTGACTGTCCTCTTCATATCAAAATACTAAACCAGGAAGTTACCTAGGTTATTGTAATAAGACAAACAAACGGGTGGAGTTTGAGTTACTAAATTTGATGCAATTGAGTGTTTTTTCTAAACCATTTTAGGCTAATTTAAGGTCCACACGTCGATGACACATGTCCGCTGTGAGTATAGGGAGCATTCCACTGATGGAATCGGCCGTGATGTTGTCTGTCGGGCGAGATTCGCCCATAGGTTTAACATTACAGACTTTTTTTCGCATGACAAAATTACAGCCGACCGACGTCAGTGGAATACTGCCTCATTTCTGAGCCTCAGATTAGAGAGAAAACTGAAAACATAAATCTGCTCAATTAATTGTAGATTTTCAGACCATGTAACCTGAAACACTTTCTTTTGCCTGATATAATTGTACCGGCGTTAAGATACCTCTCATTTTCAGTCGTGTTTGATTCTATGTTGCAACTCCTATGATTAGCCATTATTACCATCTAATAAATACAACTGCACACTTTGTGCATTAATTACCCCCATGTATAAATTAGCATGCAGGCATGGAACATGCCATTTTTCTTTTATTAGTTTTTTTTACAATAGTGAACAACCGGAAGTAGATTTGCAAGAGCGTGGCAAAAAAATGGATAGCTAGAGAGTCTGGTTCACATTAAATATTATATGATTAGCTATTGAACTATGGAGTATAGCTACCATATTATAAGGTGTAAGTGTATCGTGTATGGAATATGTTGAATGGGCGTTGCTAAGGTTGGACACTTGTATGGATGTGTATGCAAAACAAACTCTCAACACATGCACTTAACATTGTTTCATATTTAATCATATCCTTTAATGCTGTACATATATCAACTGTGATACTGAATTGACAATGCCAGGTCCTGTCATACCTTTGGATAAAGATCTGTACACTGAATGTATAACATATATCTATATAATTACTAATGCTTCATTTACTGTTTGCATGCCTACATTTGGACGGAAAATAAACATGAATAAAGTATTCAATTATTAATATCAAATAAATAGTGCATTGACTTTGATATCTCTATGCTAAACACACAATGGTTTGTTATTATAACATAATATACCTCTGCTATATCATACACCATGTATCACATTATAAGCACCCTTCTTTCTCTAGTTACAAACAGGCCCACTAGATGTCATCCATATATACCACACTTGGGTGGAAAGACGAAAGGACACAGCCATTTGTATAATACATACAAAACAATCACCACTGGTGTGGCAAACAAGCAAGGAGCAATCAAGGAGATTAGTAGTGGCATAAGTCAGTTATGGTTATGAGTGACTAGCTGCATAAGTGTTGGACTATGGTAACTATTCGCAGCTGGCGCCTTGGGCAACTACCAATGCATGTCCTTGGCTTATAACACTTATACAGCAAGTCACTTGTAACATATCTATTACATATGAATCATCATTATTTAGCAAAAGATGTCGCCACCCGTTGAAGTAAATTACCTCTCTGTACAGATATGGCCATCTTTTTCCACCAGTGGATGATCTATGTGTGTCAATTTCTGCAGGATTTGGGACTAGACCAAGCATCTGTTCTGATAGTGACACCTGTGCTAGAGGATTGAACCCTATATATATAGAGAGGCCTTCTCATCACTCCCTCTACTGCAAAGTGATGACTATTGCCAAACTCGATTAGCTTCGTTTCAGATTTTTTAAGTTGCAAACTGCGGATTTGCCCACATGCAAGCCTCAAACACATATATTTTATTCTAAACTAAGTCTATAGACATGTAGTATCATTATCTTTTATCGCCCCTTGACGTGTCAGTTAATCACGATGGCCACCCAACATCTATTTGAAGCCTCATTTCTGTGTAAAATTACTCTGCGTTATCCCCTTGACTATAGGGCCTAACTATGTATAACTAACAGTATAAATATACATAAGATATCTGCAATTATATGCAACATTTTGATATGACAAAGTATTGTAGAAAATCTTGCTAAATCAATGCAAAGATGTGCCTCTACATGGGTAAAAATCGACACGGGCGACACGGCGACACGGCCCTTTTAAAAATCGACATGGGCGACACGGCCCTTTTAAAAATCGACGGACATGGTCATCATTATAATGCCCTTGTATATGCTATACACATAAAAATCGACACAGGGACACGGCCCTTTTGCTAAAAATCGACACGGTCAATACTGAGGGGACCCATGTAGGGGCACAAAGATGAATGCCTTTCATTGCCTTTCATAATAACACTATGAATGTGCTGACAAAGTTAAGTCTATCAATCAATCAGCGAATACCATCTGAGTATCTATGCTATCGGTTTTTGAAATAAAGCTCCTCGGCGCAATTGATCTACAGGTATAAGTATTAAGATAACAATAGCAATACATAGAAAAGACAAACTGTATTTCAGTTAACGTAATGAATAATACATTGGACTTGTGTATGTCTATATTTCCCCGTATCTTCTGTACACACACAGAAAAGTGAGAGTCATTGTCACACTGCCTGACTCTCAGGTAAGGGTAGTTTTAGCGACAATGACTCACTTTTCTAAGGGTGTAGATACTTAACCACGTGATGTAGTTAACATATTATTTACCGTTGTGTAAGTCACTTCTCATACCTTTCAAAGCTTGATTTCACACAGCACTGTCCTCATACTATACCGTTGCACGAAAAGGAAAAAAATATCACAGAAGGGAGGCTGCGGGGGTTTTGAAAAATGCCTGAAAATGATAACGGCATACTTGAATGGCCCCTTGCGAAAAGCAAACCTCTTGAAAAGGTTGATTGCATTTTATTCCACGGATTTATATTACACCTCCATACGGTGCTCCATGACTCCCAAAGGGTCGGTGATGCACCAATGCAACACCGGCGAGTTACTTGCCAAAGCTGCATTGGTGCATCATGATGACAAATGTATTTTATTTTTTACCAACGCATGTCCTTAAAGGGTTAAATATCCAACAGACAACCTTTAGCCTTGTGGTCGCGGGCATTGGGCCACATGAAGGCGGAGTGGCGACTGCGGGTTGTCTTCTGTAGTGGCATCTGAGTGGTCAGCTTAGTGGTGGTGCCTGGTGCCTTGGGTGCTGGAGGAGGGGTAGGAGGCAGGACATCCTGCATGGAGGCTGGTCTCCTGGTGTTGGTGTAAGGGGTGGAGGTCCTCATAGGGTTGTAGTGACTGGTGGGCCGACTGTTTGCCGTGGTAGCCCTGGGGATCGGGGACATGGAGATGTTATCCGCTCGAAGGTGCAATAACCCATCCACAGAGTCCTCCTCCTCCTCCTTCTCTACTTTAGTTGTTGTAACATTAGTTTTGATTGCCTGAGGAGGCAAACGTGATCTGAGCATGTCGAGCTCTCCCTGGAGTTTGTCCACCACGAGGTCACGCTCGTTCAGCTGCTCTTCGAGATTCACTACTTTGACCTTCATTGACTTGAGTTGCTCGCGAGTCGTGTGGTTCTCCTTGGAGAGATGCTGAATGGTGTTCTTGATGAGTAAATGCAGAGGGGTGCGCTGATCCTTCTCCTTGAGGATAGTCAAGCACTCTTGTTTTTGGTCACTGAGGGATTGCCGGTCCAAGAGAAGCGCTCCAAATTTTTTCAGGATAAAATTTGTCCTTGTGATGAGATCATTGATCATAGCGTCATCCTTTCTGTCTTTCGAGGACTTGAGGATCTCGGTGGTGGATTTGGTGTTGAAGTCGCTCAGACCGAACTCATTGCGCTTCACGAAGGTCTTCATTGTGTCGCTGGTGGAGCGGATGAGCTTTTCCTTCTCGGTTATCTCGCGCCGCAGTTTTTCTAACTCCCTCTTTGCACTCTCCATACGCCGAGTCCACACCTCTTTAGTCACTTGTGCCTTATTAGCCACCAATGACGTCATCAACTTTTTGTCCTGCTCCGAGAAGCGACGACTGCTGCCAAAATGGCGGTGCACAATGAAAGACGCATCCTCCACTTCCGCCTCATCGATGGGCAGACTTCCGGTTTCAGCCTGAATCTCGACGACCATTTCCTCCTGTAGCCATGGTGACCGGGACGCCACTAGATTGAGGAAGTTTTGCCGCTCCTCATCTGTTTCCAGAACGAGGTTGTCCACGAGATGGACCATCCAGTCTGACTCCTTCAGTTTCTGGAAGATAGGAGTAGAAGAAGAGGTTTAATAGGGAGAATGAAACAGGAATTTGGAGGTTATGTGGTGTTATTCACCACTGTAAATAGTTCATGTAGGTACATAGTACTACTTCACAATACCAATACAGTTTATCTACTGTACCGATCTACAGCAGAATCTACTGTAGAATAGATTTACGGTAGAATCTACTGTTTACCTACAATAAACCTAGAATTTACCCTACTCCTACAGAAATGGCACCCAACTTTTTACAATGTTATGATTGATTGATGTCTGATACAGTTTGAGGATGTATGAAGTTTGTCTTCAAACTCTTGGCCAGACATGTAGCCTTGTTAGGGGGCAGACATGTAGCCTTGTTTGGGTCAGACATGTAGCCTTGTTTGACACTGTGTTATGTTATGTGCTACCATAACAGCATGGGGCATGTACATTGATGGTACAATGAGTATACAATACCAAATATTAATTAGAGCTTACACAATGTGTCATGCAGTATCTGTATGTTAGCATGTGATGTAATGAATAAACTGTATTGGTACACTGTAAAATGCTGGTTGCCATTTTTGTAAGTGTACACCAGATTCTACTGTAGGTGTACAGCTTATTGTAGGTAAACAGAAGAATCTACTGTAAATCTACAGTAGATTCTACTGTAAATCGATTCTACAGTAGATTCTACTGTAGATCTACAGTAGATTCTATAGTGTGTACCTACAATAACTATTTACAGTGTACTGTGAATTCCCCATATCAAAATGCAAGATTTCTTCCTGGACAACCGAAAGTAGCGAACAGCTACTAATCTAATATGGATGTAGAATTACTTCCGGGAAAACCCAGATTTATGGAACAACTAATCTAATCCTGCTTCCTGCAAAGCCTGACTTAGGGGACAACGTCAAAGAGCAATCTAGAACTAGCAAATTGTCAATATTGGCACACTATTTTATAAAGGCAAGGGCAATTCAGTCCACATTTATTCCAAGGTTTACAGAAGAATGTAAACAAGACCCATGGGCTTGTTTAAAATCCTTTAAGTTTTAAGAGCCGCATAGTGCTTTAATGTGCTCTTGGTCGTCGTAATGCATGCATGCATTCATGCACCATTTCTGCCTTCATGCATCACTCTGCTGATCCTAAGGGGTTGACGTATTCATCCTCAGACGGTTGTCATGGTGCATATTCACACTTCATGACGACAAAGGGTTAACCCATTAAAGCATTATGCAGTCCTTAAAGGGTTAACGGTTGAATGTTAAACACTGACGTGCTGTAATTATTCTGTAAGTCTAGGATTGACGTCAAACGTTAAGGGGTGACGTCAAACAGGAGGCGGCTACATGGTACAGGTGGTTTAATACGAGACCCCATATTGCATGATTACAATCCAGGTGACTTATTGAATTGGTGCATCATGACAACATATTAACATGAAAATTTGATGCATCATGCATTGCAACCCTTAAAGGCAAAACGCTTGCTGGCCCTGCAGTAACAGTTGGAGCTGAGCGAGGACCGGCACTCTGGGCTTTTATTATAGAGGAGGTGGGTTTTTTATTTAAAATGCAAGGTAGACCACATTCACATGGGTATGCATATTCCTCTTGTTTATAAATCATGAGGTCCCTACCACCAACGATTGGGAAAACGATGGAAAACAGTAGTGGCTTGAATAATCGCAGGGGTCTCAAATAAGCGCAGGTCTTGAATTTATAAGCGAAAAGTAAATGAGGTATTGAAATGGAAAATTAGGCCATTTTTTTAAATCTTGACTTTAAGCGCAGGTCTTGTATGAGCACAGGGTAAATGGTATTATCGAAATTTATAAGTACAGGTGCGCTTATTTGAGCCATTAAGGCAACAGGATCAAAACCAAAGACAGAGCCCCAATATCCATCATGGTTGCCACCATGGACGACTCCCCGTCCGTTATGTAAGGTATGGATGGCAGTGGGGTAGTGACGTGCCGTGTTATACTACTGTATAAGTGTGATATACATGTACATACATGTCTGGTTGAACATGATGGCCTTGTAAACCTAATCTAATTTGACCTCCTCTGGTTATAACCGCTCACAAACCTTGTATATGTACACAATGGGTTATAGGCAATGAACGTCACCAGGCCTCCCTCGTGTCTTTTTACCACCCTATTTAACCATTAATATGGTACCTAAGTCAAAGATTTATAGCAGGATTCTGCTCTATTTGGTTCTTAGAACTCCACACCTATAGGTGATCTTTTATGACAACTAGGCGGCAAAAGGGAATGCCAAAGCCAATTGGTGCATATACACACGATGGTAATAGATACCGTACGATTTAGACATGCGTCATAGAGTGTATAATTACAGGCCTCTCTATGGATTATTAGATAGAATACTACTGTGATATTTTGAAGACCTCTTACTTTGAAATGTCATATAATTATGTAAAATGTCTAGTTCCAATTGCTGTGATGCTTGGGAATTTTCACCGACATTTTTACTACTGATTTGGCCTCATAATGATTCTTGATTTTTCTGATTTCTGATTTCATCTTTATAAATATATTTTAAAAAAACTCACCTTGAGGGCGTCAAGGCCGGCTTGGGTGAGACTTCCGGTATCCAGCAGTCTATCTAGATCCTTCTCAGACATGCGCACTGCCTTTTGGAGGGCAGGCATCTTCCGGCGCGCCACCTTACGGAGAACACGTTCGGTGATCCCTAGTGGGGGGCATACTACTTCCGCCATGGTCAAATCAGATTGAATTGTTGGAAAGATGTGTCTGACTTAGTAGTTTCTAGATATCCTTGAGTAGTTTTAAACCTCGAACAGAAATGTGATCTGTGAGAAGTTTATATCCTAGTAACGTACAGCTGTGTATCAAGTGTTAAGGTACTTTTCCCAAACCTATTCTCACTTTCTCTTGGTAATGTGTGTAATACTCTACTCCTTCAGTGGTAACGTCCTTGTGAATGGCAAACTGTAATATCCAGTAATAGTTCCAGTCCAGTCACAACTGCACTTTGACAAGTAGTTAGGGGTCTATCACTTGCTACTGAAATACAGTACTTATAAGGTAAAGTAATACCAATTTCCTATGATGATGATGCCATTCAATATAAAGAATATCGGTTGTTGCAGGTTCCTCCAGTAAGCCTGAGTGTTTAGAGCCTCCTCCAGTCCAGCCAATGTTAAAACTGAACCTCTCCAGTTGGCGTTCTCGGCCGTTCTGACTCCCCACACCACTTTGTCAACTCTGCTGTTCCACTCCAGGGGGGGGGGGGGGTGAACCACAATCTCTCATGTACAGGAGACAACTCTGGTTCTATATTAGCCAAATAGAGGTAGTTATTCCTCCAGGGTGGCCACTTATCTCCAGCTCCTATATCCCCTAGTATGTTGTATCCACAGGTACAAAGAACCCTTATCTAGTGCTATCTGATAGCGGCCAAGCACAAACTCTCTCCCGTGGAGTATGTGTGTGTTAGTATCAGTAACCGCTCCACTTGGTATCATCTACATCTAGCTTCCAGTTCCAAAGGTCTCTGGGTATTATAGAGACAAATGCTCTACCCTTATATCCTCGGTGGATAATCCCAAGTTGGAGATAATCCCAATAGAACTAGTTCCTGTGGCAAATATGATAATCTGTCCAATAGGGTGTTGGTGCTTGAGGGTTGCAATTCCCTCTGTGGCTTATTGAGGGAATATATACATAAGATATATTCTGGAAGTGGGTTTAGCTAAACTGGTTTTATAAATAAATAATGAAACTATGTACTCCCCATTGTCCAGGTGCTGGCAAGGGGTTATGACATACCCGTCTGTCACTCCAACCCAGGCTGCTGCTTTCTCTCCTGGAGCTCTATTAGCCCAGATATATATCACACATGGACTGATATAGGTGCAGGGGACATTCCCCTGGAGGCAGTCATAGCTGACCATGGAGTGCGTAGGGTTAGGGTATGGGGACTGGCAATGGGCGCCACCATTGTGTGGGGAAACGACCGATACATGTATCAATGTCCCTAACTGTATCAATAAAAATGCTCTAGGAGGCCATTTTGGACTTGAGATATTTAAAATATTTTACCTAAAATGCACAAAACACTTTCATGCATTACAGATGAAAATTCAATAAGACAAAATTTCCCTTGGAGAAAGAAGGACCCATTTTGAAATACTTAGGAAGGAAAGAACTGTCAGTTTCCCTTGATGCAGATAGCCCCCTTTTGATACACATAAATCGATACACTTAGCCGTTATTTCATACATTTAACAGTTGGATGGTTTACTGCTAAGTGTAGTCACTAAAATTAGCAGGATTGATACACTTAGCATTTCATATTGAATTAAACACGTTCTATATTATGTTAACGCATACGGCTGAATACCACTTGGCTCCAGCTCGTGAAATAGTGCCCGAGATTCAACTCGTGCAATATGCTTTCATTGATTGAACCTTTGCCTAACTACTAGAGAAACCCCTATCAATAATGCTGTTCGAAAAGTGTGAGGGAGTTGCAAAGCAATTGAAAGAATCAGCAATTTGAGAAATGACCCAGCCAACAGAAATACGTTATTTTACGTCAAAATATCGTTTTCTAACGTTATATAACGTTTTGTCATAATAAGGGGTCATTGGGAAACGTTATATAACGTTGTATAGCATTTTTTTCGGTTTACTGGGGACCGTTTCTGCTTATAAACAACGCTGTAATTAAATCACAGCATGCACAACACACATTCAGATGGCTGAGTATACCGCAACCTGACCAACCTGTGAATCACAGGGCCCAGGGGTAGAGGTATGGTGTCGGAGGTGGGGGTCTGTTTACATAGGTAGGTGGGCTTCGGGCACACACATGTTTTGTTGCTGTCCAACGAGGAGTTAGAATAATGGTTATTGCCAGTCTAATAGGGCCCTCGAGGATTATAAAATCAGGGTGGGCATATTGGGATTTTATAGTGACAAATTATATAGCTTTAGTGTGTGTGTATAGAAAGAATGTTATTGATACAACATGCAGACCAGGAATAGAAACTGACGTCACATTGAGTTAAGTAGGATCCAGAGTATTAAGTTACGTTACATAAGTGCAGAGCCAACAATTAAACAGCAAACACTGACGCACTATCGGTGAGTCAAACCAAAAATGCTGATACGCTCAGGTTAATAATAGGGCATTGGCTCTATTGACATTGACCGAGAACAAACGTCAGCATTCTTGAATTAATTTTCCTGTTGATTGATTCACATTCAATAAGAGGAATGTATTTTTAGTACAAATGTAACATTTTGGAGGCATGGCTAGTTTGAATCACGGATTAGAGTTGAAATTTAGAAGGAGGGTGACGCGTCATAAAAGCGTTAAAATATGGTTTAGGTTAGTTCACATTGAATTTTGAGAAAAGCTAACTTTATAGCTAGCTTTCTCATGGATCTTCACATTATCGGTATAATCTCATATTACAACCAATTTTAAAAATATGAAATTGGAATTATTAGAATTGTACCACATTGACTTTGATTGAAGCAGTTTTGTCTTTACCGGATTCTGTGAAACTTAGGGCAGTTGAGAGTATTTTAGCAAGGTGCATCGTCTACTGTGTATAAATGGTCAAGTTCCACCATGCTATTTCATTCCACCAAGTTTCTTGAATGGGTTCATAGCACAGTCCTGGTTTATTCCATATTCCACTGCTTTCTACAAAGTGTTTTGCAAATCCTGGTGCTAGAAATGATCGACCCTTACTTAGGTGGGCCAGTGGAGGTCAAAGAGTATATAATTGAGAATAGTATGCAGTACAAATCTTGATCCCAACCATGCAATTTGTCAATTTTCAATGGATTTCCTACTGCATAGTGCTATTTGAAGTCTATGTATGCCTGGTAGTAACTCATATACAAACATAACAGAATGTGTAATAACAGAAGATCATAGAAAAAGATCTGAGGATTAATGCAATATTTTGGGAAAACGTTTTTAGGTTAGCAATATATTACACTGCACATTTGGGTAACCTGAAACCGACTTTCATCGGGGGAGGGGGTATGAGCATCTGAGGGGCAACTCAGGGCATGTGGACATAAGTGCTTATCATATAATGGCTAATCAGGTATAAGCATGTATAGCAGGGTGAGAGTGAGGGTAAGGGATTATCCCTGTTAATACATATAGGGGTTAATGGGGTATATTGACACTCCCAGAACTCCTAGAAGTCACCGTGAGGTAGCAGCCTGGCAGTTCTGGGCTTGGTGAATATTTAGGCTGCGGCTTATGATTAGGGTGGTGGACATTGGACAGGCCCAGACGCATACATACACCTGGTCCATGGGCTGCGTTTCTTAACCTTGAACATTATGATGCATGAATACAGCCCTGGCGAGTAACTCGCCAGTGCTGCATTCAAGCATCATGCCAACCTTATGAGGTTGAGACACTCTCGAAGGGTCGACATGATGCAGCAATGTAGCACCGGTGAGTTACTCGCCGGGGCTGCATCGGAGCATCATGACGACAAATATCATCTTTTAGTGACATGCATCTTTGAAGAGTTAATATAATGTAGGCTTGAATAAAGTATAGTACGGTTCTTCAGTAATTGTTTCGACAAAACACAAGTTAAGGGACACTTTAAAGGATGAACGTATTTCTCATCAAAAAGGGTGACTTGATTGAACTTATATCAAAGCTGTAAATGACAGGAGGAACTTTTATGCTTTCCCTGAAAAAAGCATACATTACTCTGTAGACAATGGAAAGTGACTCAGGATAACCTTCTGCAAACGCTGTGTATCATCACTCTGTAAATGATTATAGCATCTACTTCCATTAATTTGATCCACATTTAGTAATATATTGAGACATAATACATCAGGAAATAGATATGACCAACTCCGATTATTCAATGAGGAACATAACCAAGCTCAAATACATTTTCATAATTCATAATTTGAGCATCACTCTGTTTTTTCATAACCACAGCAGCCTGCATAATCTATCACTGCATAAAATGTAGTCGCAAAGTGTGATTATTCCTTGAGGAACATATCCCTGTTGGCCCCAATTAGAGTCTCTAGACCCCCGGAGCTGCGGTAGAGTTGGAGTGTTTCTTGTTAGTTCTATAGGAGTCCGGTTATTGTGAACATGTGTGTGAAAAGGTGTTGTCAGGGGTAGTTAGTCATTAGTGTAAATATGTTCTTAGTCAAACTGTAAATAGGTGGCAAGTCAGAATCTTCTGTGGTGCTGCGTCACTAGTATTTATTGCTGAATAGTTAATTGGAGAAATTGAAGGTACTAGTCCACTCTGTTTGTGCCATATCTAGTTCAACATATATGCCCGGATTTATTGAGACTTATCAAGAGGTATTTTTTTCTCTTTCCTGATATCTCAATAACATGATAATATCAGGATTTATGTATATGGCGCATTACCGATCTTTACTGGGAAACGATCTTGCTGCACCGCGTGAAACATGTGATTTAAGGTCATCAATTACGACTAAAATGTCTTCGTGTATCTGGTTGTGTCGCCTAAATCAGTCAAAGTTGAAGGCTGTGTCTCACGAACTGGGCCAATGTTTTTGTCTATGACCGGGTGCCATCTATGACCAGGTGCCGTCTATGGCCGGCTATCTAGAAAAGTTGTTTGGAGGAATAAAAAATTATATTTTTAAAATTTTTATTCATAAAAATTGTTTAATTTTTTTTAAATTCTTATTTTATTCCTCCAAACTACTTTTTTAAATAGCCGGTCATAGACGGCACCCGGTCATAGATGGCACCCGGTCATAGACAGCTGCGGTTATAGACAAACACATTGGCCCAAGTTCGTGAGACACAGCCTGAAAGTCTATGAGTGAGTGCAATCTATGACCGTGTGCAATCTATGACGTGATCTCTATGACGTTGTGCAATCTATCACCACGTGCATTCTAAGACTAATTTGAAAGAAAATGGTTTATTTAAGGCAGAAGTAGATAGAAATGAGCGGAAAAAGTTAATGGATGTTCTAGGGCTTCATATTTGTAATTCTATTACATCTTTTATACATCTGCCCTAAATAAACCGTTTCTTTCAAGCAGTATAGACTTTCAACTTAGATTGATTTGGTGAGACACAGCCTGAAGTGCACACCAAAACACATGTAAAGACAGGAGTAAAAATGCTTTAAAATGCATGAAACCGACTTGAATATCTCAACAACAATTATATTGCCCCCTTGCTTGTCTGCAGTGCCTTTTATTAAGCTGAAAGACCCCTAGATCCGATCTGAGGAAAGTATAAGCTTGTCTAAATTAGCTGGTCCAGCAGCAAGTCATTAGGCCTAGTCATTAGCACGTTGAGATCAATGGCGGTAATAATATTATATGCCTATTCTGCTTCATGTGCAGTAGATCCAAGTTGACAGCTAATATCCATGATGTCACTATTACCTAACATAAATGATAATCTGGATAACTGTCAGTGATATCAGCGATTTGGGGATCTGAGGAGGTGCGCCCATCCTACTACGACGCATAGTATAGAGCTTGCAGCTATTCTTAAGCCTATTGTCCACCGGCCGATGAAATCGATGTTATCGGCCATTTTTTTTCCATTTCAATTATTTTATTTGTATAACAATATAATTGTGAACGGGAATGCATTAAACCTGGCATATGTGAGTTGCTTTCTTATTAATACTTTTATTATTAACCCAAATGAATCCATTTCATCCGCCAGCGGACGATCAGCTTCACACACAGAAAAGTCAGCGTCATTGTCGCTAAAACCACTCTCACCTGAAAGTCAGGCAGTGCTGCCTGACTTTCAGGTGCGAGTGGTTTTAGCGACAATGACGCTGACTTTTCTGAGTGTGTTCAGACCTCAGCTGGGGAATGGCGATCTTGCATCGTGCACACTAGCTGCTCTGCCTGCTTTCGCTGAATAATGATTTGTTTTTCTGATATAATCCAGATTCTCCCTAATGTTGCTGGCTTTTCTCTAGTGATATTACTTGGTCGCTTTACCTGTTGACTGCTGTTTAGGTTATATCATTTCTGTTCTGCCTCGGGGACCGGTCATTTACCTCCGGGGGGGGGGGGGGGGGGGGTCAGGGAGCTAGCTCTTTAGGACCACATTTCAAAGCATTATGTAACCATTATGCCCTGTATTGTTATGATGGATGAATGCAGCACTGGCGAGTAACTTGACGGTATATCATGCTAACGGTATGCTAACGTCAGTTTGAGTGCATCAGGGTGTGATGCACTAATACAGACCTGGCAAGTAGAATCTCCACGTACCTATGCAAGAATGCATCATGACCATAAAATGTGGTTATTTATAAGGTTAGGGTTGAGCAAATATCCGAGCTCTTCAAAATATCCATCAAACTTATAATATTGTTATTACACATGCCTTGTCCCCCTTATAATATTTATGATACTCATGCCAAATGTTATAACTCTACTATTGACTATACTCACGAAGGTTTTCCATGATGCATGAATTCAACTTTTCAAGGCTGCATCCATGCATCATGACGACAAAGGACCGGCATAGCATTATATAGTACGATTCAGCCTTTATACTCTAAGAGCGAACCTGGATATTCGGTGATCTACATAATGAGTCAGAACAGCCACCTAGATTGTTCCAGCGACAGGACCACTAACTTGTGTTTACATTGATCATTGTTTTTATTGGTGAACAACTCAGCCAATGGTTGACGGTGGACAGTTGACGAGATGGGAGGTGGGGCTGCACTATGCTGCCCTCTCCCACCTGTCAGTAGTGTGATAACAAGAAGGGACCATTCATTTACAGCCATATGGAGGGGCAAGGGGTGCTCCATTGGTGGGTGGATTTCCTCATGAATGCTTAATCTAGTGTTTCTAAAAAAAAGTTTTTGTTTAATTCAAAAAAGAGAGTAGTTGTCGACCAAGTTTTATCCCCAAACAGTTTTATGTAAGAGCTAAGGGAGTCACTTAAAACTCTATTTCCCTATCAAACACCGACACCTTCCCTGGTATTTAAGAAATTGTGCCCCCTTCTTCTTCATCCACCCCACCCCACCCAATATGGCAATGAATGACCCCTTCTGAAAAGTACAGGTCCACATGCCTCTATGTTTGTCTACTATCTATCACTCCAAACCGCCTTTTCTTTGAAAGTCACCAATCAGAAAATGAATAGGAAAGCAAAATAATAGAACAGAAATGTTATCAGGAGAAGGTCATCAAGTTATCGGGAGACAGAAAAAGGGAGAACATATATTTGACGGATCAGTCCTTTACCTGCATATGGAGGGGGAGGGGGTTTGTCCTTTAACGCCATATTGTAATGCACTATGCCTTTTATTGTTATAATGCATGAATGCAGTACTGCAATCGATACAAGCATCATGCTGACCAATATATACACATGTAGTTCTGTAGACTCTGCAGGTCTGTATGAATGCATCATGACGGAAAAGTGTTCATTTATAGGGTTTGGATTATGAGCAAATATTTGAGTTCATGAAATTATCCATCAAACCTCCACTATGGTTAGGCCACTCAAAAAAAAGAAGTGGTTTCTCATCACCCGCGGGCCAAAATGTATGGGATGATATATGTTTTTCATGACCAAAATTCACATTTTAGTAGTTAAGGATTTATGGATGTTTAAAAGTAAGTGAAATGTAAGTTATTTATATCCAACTGCATAACTGGCAGTATTAGCTTTAATTTGATACCAAATAACCCAATATTTGTCCATTTTTATCATATTTTACATAAAAAATTAGCAAAAAAAAAAAAAAAAAGTTTTCCTCAAAAGCTGATTTTTATGATGCGCGCGGTGATGAGAAACCATTTTATTTTTTTGAGTGGCCTTATACATGACTCATCCCCCTTATACACCTACAATACTCATGCAGGACATCTAACTCTACCAGTTTTGCCTGCCTGACCCTTTAAGGACGGCGTGGTATTTTCATGCACTATGCCCTTTGTTGTCCTGATGCATTGTCTTCTCATGCCAACCCAATGATGTTGATTATGTAGTGGTTCGGGATCTCAGAAAAGAGAACAAGAACATCAGTTTCCAGGTGCGGAGTAGAATGAAGTTTATTCGATGTATCCCTGTACAAAGAATCTAAGTCTCAACCCGAAGGAGGAGAGGAAAGCAATGCTGCTTGTTCAATCGTATACGATTGGGTAGGGTAGCGCTGGGAGTCAGCCGGGCCTGCACTGACTGACGACTATGCGAGGAGGGGAGGTTTATATACCCCCTTCCAACGTGAAATCTACATGGTCACGTGGTGGGCTCATTCCCGCCTGAAACGTGGTGCGCAGTACCCGAGAGAGGACTGTCGCCCCCTCTGGGATACTGCCCACACTAACGCCAGGCGGAAACAACCCGAACTAACCCTCCTCGGTCGCCTGGATGGAAATGGTTATAGTAGTAAACCCCTACAATTATATATTTTATTACATGGTAGATATGGTCTATCAAGGTTAAAGCAATGGGAGGATCGCTCAAGAGGGTAGCGTGCTGACATGGGCCATTCTACTAATCAGAAATGTCACTCAAACAGAGCAATTTAACTCAAACACTCAAACAACACTGTTGGGGTCATTGTTTATTATAAAATTATAAAAACCATGAAATAAATAGAGAGCGTCACTAAAAAGTCACCTCGTCAGTGGTTATTGCACTTGTTGACCCTATGCTGTTCTGCACTTTACATTCGGCAATTTACATAATGAGTCAGAACAGCCACCCAGAGTGTCTCAGCGTCAAGAGCACTAACTTATGTTTACATTGATTATTGTTTTTATTGGTGAACAACGCAGCCGCTAACTCTTGGATGGTTGACGAGATGGGAGGTGGGGCTGCACTATGCTGCCCTCTCCCACCTGTCAGTACTGTGATAACAAGAAGGGACCATTCATTAAGAGCCATATGGAGGGACAAGGGGTGCTCCATTAATAGATTTCCTTGTGAATGCTTGATTTCTTTCTTCAAATTAATTTGAAAGCAGTTCTCATCAACTATGCTTTGTCCCCAACAACTGTATGTCAAAGCAATCGGATTTTCACTGCTCCCCCTGTCAAACATCCCCACTCCCAAAGAGAACTCAAGAATGACACAAGTTAGAAACTGGTGTATTTCCCGGGAAACGCACAAGCTGTATACATGGTCCAGTGAATAAGCTCCAGATATTTACACTAGTTTTAGTGATAGAAATGTACAAATGTCGGTAGTTGGTAATATTACAGTATACTTTTTAGTATCTAGTCACATATGTTTGTATTGCAGATCTCTAAGTAGATTATAGTCAGTGATATTATGTACATATTATGCATTGGTTCTAGCTTTAAGTTAAGTGTTAAGTTTAGTGCTCTTATTCTGAACTTGTTATTGTGGAAATATGATCTCAAAACAACTATCATATCATGTTATATCAGCATATACCATTATAATTGAAATATACTTCGGTATCATATTTGTATATACCCATGTATCTCATATACCTCTCGAAGGTATAGAGAATAAAAAGCATTGTCATCATTGTCATTGTCATTGTCATAAGATAGACACGGCTGATTCTCGAGAATAGGGAACTTCGGGAACTTCCTAGTGGCATGTTCAATGGTGATGTGTATTTCCCGAGTTTGACTTGTGCAAATAACAAAAAATTCCACAAGTAGAATGATGACGTGAATTTTCTGAGTTTCACTCGTTCAAACAAAAAATTCCAGGGAATATGACACACGAAAATCTCCAGTAACGTTCTGAACCCTGCCCAATATGGCAATGAATGACAGATCCGCGGGCCTCTGTGTTTGTCTACTACAATGCTATCTATCAAATACTGTTTTGTTTGGCATGGACCAGAAAATGAATGTAAAGTAAAAAAAATCGAGCGTGTGATCCTAATCACAAAAGACTCAGGGTGGTTGCCTGTAGTGTGCATGAGAAGTGTGTGGGCATAGTGTGCATGTGGAATGTGCACGTGTAGTGTACATGTGTAGTGTGCATGTGTAGTGTACATGTGTAGTGTGCATGCATACCCCTACCCCTGCCCCTACCCCTATACACCACCACACACAGACCCTACTATACACAAGCTTTGTCCACATATCTGTTCCTAAGCCATTTTGGTCTGATGAAAAACGTCTCACCCAGCTAAAATCTGTGGTAAAAGCTGTGGCAGAAGCTGTTGTGATAGCTGTGGCAGACGCTGTAGCTAAAGCTGTGGCAGAATGTTTGTTTTACATTTCCCCTTTGCCATGGATACCTGGTCTCAACCTGGTCTCACACACACACTTCTCTTGTAACCTGGCTGCACCGTTTCGGATAGCATACCCAAATTGTAAGTCACAAGTATAACATATCAGGAGCTGACAACACACTACCTCCAGGCCTGCACCCCACAACCTATAGGTCGCATGACGCAGGTGCCCTGAGAAAGTCACACCGAGTGAGGCTAGCAGCGCAAAAAAGGGTATACTCAGAAAAAATGTGTGCATTGACTTTTTTGTGGGGGGGGGGGGGGGGTACTTGAGCCCTTATTCACATTTTTATATTAGCCTAAGCATCCTATATGCTTATTAAGGTCTTAACATGGCAAAAAAGAAATTTGATATGGTGACTTGAATTCTTTTTTTTTAATCAACAGGGGGCATGAGGACCCCCTCCCATCAAGTGCCCCCCTCCCCAACTGACATGTTCAATATCACACACAATACAAAATTACTATGCATTAACCATTCCCAAAGTAACCCCCAGTCAATTACCCTAAGGTTAGAGCTGTCAGAATGTCTGAAAAAAACGTCTCACCCCTGTAGTGTCACTGCAGATAACCCTCTCCCATAGAGATAGCACTGAGCCCGTTCAATATGTAAATGTTCAATGTTAAGGGTTATCTACGAGCTCCCATAGGGCTCTATGCTGAAGCAAATTACCACCATTTTAGACACAAAATTAAAATCATGCTTTTCAGGGGGGAGCGTTTGAAAATGGATTAAAGCGCGACTACATAGGAAGGACAACATTGTAACACATCTAATGACACAAAATTGAGAGAAAAAGTTCCAATTTTGAAGGAATGACAGCTGTTTTAAAATTTAGTCTGAGAGAGCCACTGTAACCCGTCGCACAAGACTCAGGGTAACCCTGAGTCAATGATAGAACAGGAATGTTATCAGGAGAAGGTAATCAAGTTAAGCCAAAAAAAATAGGTTTGTTTCAGGTCACCCGACCGACCCTATCAAAACAGGGCCGACCCTACTTTTTTTTATGCAATTTTGAAGATTAAAAAAAATATTTTTACACTTTTTTATGGTTACAAAAATATTAAGAAAAATTCTCCATTTTTCCACTTTTTTGGTATCGAAGAGGGACTGTAAAAAAAAGAAAAAAAATGAATCCTACCTACCGACCCTAGATTTTTATCCCATGTTACCTGAAACAAACCTTTTTTTAATTTGGCCTTAGCGGGAGACAGAAAAAGGGGGAGAACATTTATCTGGCATAGAGAGAGAGGGAATGGGAGGGAGATAAGAGCTAGGCGGGATAGAGGGGGAGGAGAGAGGAGGGAGATACATGTAGAGAGGTATAGGCTCGTACTAACTACATACGTATAGGGTGGTTTCAGTTTTAGTTTCTCCTTGCTACTGGTAGATCATGGAGGGGGCACTATCGTTCCAATAGCATTTTAAGTCTGGTTTCATACGAAAGGGTGCACTGGAACTGATATTGAAGGGACCTGGCAAAGGGTTACTTTAAAAGGGAAATGTATGGGGTAAGGTTGGGGAATCCCTTATTCCAAGACATCTAGGAATTACCTCCAGCGAACAATTAGAACTACTCCAGTTTAATATTTGAAGAGAAAACTTCAAAAATAGTCGATTACCTGCATTGAGCTGGGCCATTTGTGCTTTCCATGGCAATAAGGTATACTGGGTCCTGTTTCTCCACAAATATGACGAGGTTCGCAAATTTGTTGGGAGCTCCGCAAATTTGCTTCCATAAATTTGTGGAGAAACAGCACCCAGCTCCCGGGAATGATTATGTATTGTCTTTTACTGAGTTTTCTCCAGCTACATTTAAGTGTTTTATGCACATTGCTTTAAAACTTTGAGTCATTGTGTGCACATATGGATAGTACAGACAAGTAGGGATCGAGTAATAAATAAATAAAAACTATATATACAAAAACAAATATAAAAATGGGAGGTATAAGTAATTATACCGGTATTAGTGAAGGACACCATCCCCCTCCTGGGGCCCCTTACACTTCTAATTATTCACCACAGGGGGCGCACCTGTCCCCTGACGACCGTCTCCGGGTGACGGTGTTCGTGTATACAACAAATCACTCCTTCAAAAAAAATCTCCTAGGACGGACGCGTTAGCGATCCGGGAAGATTGAGATTAATCGACAAGATTATGAGCTATGTCTGAGAAATACTGCGCCGGTTGTGGTGAGTCACACACCGGGAAGACGGGCAAAGCGTGTAAAGGAGTTAAGAGGGAGCCGGACGAGCAACCTAAAAAGGCTGCCATAGCTATGGAACCGGAGAGCGTGGAGACGGCGGAAATGGACGCGGACGAGCTTCAATTGATGGCGGAGCTGAAGGCCGAGAAGGCCGGGACCCGCAAAATAGCCTTACGTCGACAGCTGTTAAAGCTTAAAGCCAGAAATGAGAAGGCCGAGCAGGAGCCGGCGGACGAATCCGACGAGGACCCCGGGGAAGGCCCGGGCGGCGGCAGCAGCGGCAGCAGCGGTGGCGGCGGCGGCGGCAGCAGCGGCGGCGGCGGCAGCAGCGGCGGCGGCGGCGGCGGCAGCAGCGGCGGCGGTGGCGGCAGCGGGGAGGGCGAAGGCCCGCTAGGTCCATGGCGGGACCTAGAGCGCCACTCGCCGACAACAGAGAGAAGGCGGAGGAGTAAGTACGACCTATTCGGATATTTGGAGAATAACGATCCTAAAACGCTACAATTCCCCGACTTCATTTACGCCTCCATGAAGTGGGGCTGTGATCAAGAGACAGCCTCGGCCAAGGAGCTACGCGGCTTCATGGCGCACGTGGGATATCTAGCCATGAAAACCGCCCCTGGTGTCTTTATGCCGAAAGCCATGGCCGGCTACGACAGTGATATACGCCTCATGGCGGATAAATACGGCATGGCGGCATTCACGGGGGGACTAGAGCACGTCTCCATCAGGCACTACGGCTACGAAAACACATGGGCGGCGGACAGAGCCCGGAGGGCAGCAGCCGAGGCTAGCCGTGGCGGCGGGGGCGGCCGCGGCAGGGGAGGCGGCCGGGGGCGGGGCCTCCCGCCCCGGCAGCAACAACAACAACCCAGTCGGCGCGGCGGACCGTGCTACGACTGGAACCTGGAGAAAGGAGGATGCACCGATAACCAGTGTGAGAAGTACCATACCTGCATGTACTGCTGGGATCCGAACCATAAAGGCACGGAATGTAAGGATCGCTCGAGCTTTAATGCATCGGGCGGCCGCGGAGGGCGACGATAGCATGTGGGGCAGCCGTCGGTGGAGCTCGCCATTACGGCGGTGAGCCCACACGTGCAGCACGGCGCCGCGGGGGAGGGGGCGGAGCTTACTGACGTCCCGCATCCACCCGGCAGCCAATCAGGAGAGAGGAGCCAACTACACGACACGATGAGCGACAGCTGGAGCACGTGCGCCCGCGGTCAGACTGATGACGTCACAGCCGCGGCGGACCAACCAGCGGGCAGATCACCACAGAGCGAGGCGGTGATTGACAGCCCGGACACCCGCCCGGACACCCGCTTGGCCAGAACCGCAGAGGGGAGCTATTGTGATGAATGGTTGTTGATAGCGCAGTGCCTGGATGCCCAGGGCATGATGTATCATGTAATTAAAGCCACGGATTGCATCCATAGCAGGGCCAGCTCGGTGCAGTTCAGGGTTGATAATCAATGTGTGTCAGGTGTGTGTACATGCACACACCATATAGGTGGTGCAGTGACCCAGCTATTACCCTGCCGCATGTTTGCGGAATGCTTCCTCCGGGGGGACACGGACCCGCACTGGAGTTATATAATGTATGGGGTGATTTTCGGATTTAATTCTATAGATTCAGACTGCAAATCGGCTTACCACTGCACCAACTATAGCACCAGCACGGGGGAGGATTGTTACGAATTTGTCTCTGCCAAATTAAAGAAGGAAATAGCTAGTGGTGTGTTAACTGTGGTAGACGAACCCCCCGTCTGCATTCACGCCATCGGCACGGTACCCAAGGACGAGGGCACGGGACATAGGATTATTATAGACTGCAGTGCCCCAAAAGGCACCTGTGTAAACGATTACACACAGAACTCAGCGACAAAGTTTGCTTATAATAGTGTAGACACGGTAACGGATGTGCTACAGCACGGGGATTACATCGCCACGGCCGACATTAGTGACGCCTACAGAGCTCTGTCCACTCACCCCGAGAGCCGTAGTCGCCAGGGGCTGGAGTGGGAGTTTACTGAAGGAAAAAAGACGTACATGATAGACAATAGACTGTCTATGGGACTTAGTAGCAGCCCTTTCATCTTTTCTAAAGTGTCAGACTTTGTGGTACGCTGCATGCTCAGGCAGGGCCATGATGACGTCATCAACTACCTAGACGATTACGCAATAGTCGCCAGGGATTACCAGAGCTGTGCTATGGCCCAGCTGGACCTAGTAGGCCTACTAAGGAGGCTGGGGTTCTACATAAGCTTTAAAAAGCTGATTTCACCAAAACAAGTGGCGAGGTTCCTAGGCATTGAGATAGATTCTATACAGATGAAACTGAGGCTGCCTGACGACAAACTCGCCAGACTCCATGGCGAGCTGAATTATTTTGTGGATCGCAGAAAAACCACAAAACTAAAACTGGAGTGTCTGTCGGGCTTGCTGGCCCACTGCGCCAAAGTGGTACGTGGAGGCAGGGTGTTTACCCGCAGGATTTATGATTTGGTCGCCTCAGTGTCAAAGCCATATTACATGATACGCCTCAATGAAGAATTCAGGAAGGACCTGGATTGGTGGCTGAAGTTTGCTGACCACTTCAATGGAGAGTGTGAATTCTTTAGGAAGGACAGGGCGGTACTGTCCACCTACAGCGACTCAAGCACCAGCTGTGGCTTTGGAGCCACCCACATGAATGACTGGTGCGCGGGGGCCTGGGGGACCCAGGACGCGGGGAAGCTGGAAGAGTGGCTCGGCCACCATTTTGAAAAGACCGAGGAACTGTGCTATGAGACAAATGGAGACCCAAAGCATATAAATGTGTTAGAGATGTGGCCGGTCCTGGTGGCCGCGCAACGATGGGGACACATGTGGTCAGGGACCGACATATGCATGGTAACAGACAACACCCAGGTGAAAGCGGCCCTTCATACGGGCAGGAGTAGGAACGCTACCACCATGGAGTGGCTGCGCCGCTTATTCTGGATAGCGGTGGAGCACCACTTTAATATTGTCTCGGTGTACATCCCCAGTGAGGACAACATTATATGTGATAGTCTGAGCCGGCTCAACGACCGCAGCTCAGTGAGCAGGATACTGCAGGCTGACGCGGAGGAGCAGCTCTGCTGTCGCAGACTTCTGTCACATAACCCCTTTTTCTGATTTCAGGGCTGGAAGAGCTGAGGGGGGAGTGCCAGGTACTGATGTCCAGGCATTACGCGCCGGCATCACAAGAGACTCGGGATATTCAGATGAAAAAGTATGAGGAATTCTGCACCGAATATGAGGGCTTTATAAGGCCCTATCCATGTGACTCGGCCCAAGTGTGCCTATACATCACCCACATGTCAAAGTCTCTGAAATTTTCTTCAATTATGAATTATGTGTCTGCTCTGAACAATGACCTCAAGCTGAGAGGCCACCCACCAGTGGAGTATGATGACTATAATATCCAGCGGTGCTTCAGAGGGACACGCAGGACTCTGGGGGATAAGGTCAAGCAGGCGGAGGCGCTGCTGCCTAAGAACATTATATTGCTGTTATCTACATTATCAGAGTCAAGAGGCCACGTGTCATTCAGGGCGGCCCTACTAACGTGTTTCAGAGGCCTATTGAGAAAGGCACACGTCACAGTGTCATCCGCCTCATTAAGGAGGCAGGACTTCACATTTCATAACTGGGGCATGATGATTCATGTAGACCGCTCCAAAACTATACAGTTTGCGGAAAGGACAGTGGACATACCGGTAGCAAACGCGGCAAACAGGGACATGTGTGCCGTTTATTGGACACGGCGACATTTCTTTGAACTACCAGCGGGACCAGGTGAGCAGGCCTTTAGGGTCCCGTTTGGGGGGGGGAGGGGTTCCGCCCCCCTGGAGTACAGAGACTACCACTGCACTCTGAAACTAGCATGTGAAAGGTGCAAGCTGGACCCAACACAGTACAGCAGCCACAGCCTACGCAGAGGTGGCGCCACCTTCCTCCTGTTGATAGGAGTCAGTATCGCGGAGGTCATGGTCAGAGGGGACTGGAAATCTGATGCAGTGTTTGAATACCTGAAGGTTCCCCTGTCACACAGGATCGCCAATGACATTAAGGTGGCGGACCTGCTATCAGGGTGTGTGATTTAATTGTTTGGGCGGGCTACGCCTTGGCGCCTCCAAAGGGCCCTCACCTAAACCACACTCGTGACTTGTATCTATATACCTTGGATATATTTATAATATAATGGTTACTCACTCCCCTAATCAAATAACATTATATTATATGAACTATGAATGGACTACAGGCTAATGGGAGGTATAAGTAATTATACCGGTATTAGTGAAGGACACCATCCCCCTCCTGGGGCCCCTTACACTTCTAATTATTCACCACAGGGGGCGCACCTGTCCCCTGACGACCGTCTCCGGGTGACGGTGTTCGTGTATACAACAAATCACTCCTTCAAAAAAAATCTTAAAGTCGTTTATTTGTAATAAACATGGTTTGGGCGCCTCCAAAGGGCCCTCACCTAAACCACACTCGTGACTTGTATCTATATACCTTGGATATATTTATAATATAATGGTTACTCACTCCCCTAATTAAATAACATTATATTATATGAACTATGAATGGACTACAGGCTAATACAAATAAAAAAAGACAATGGGTACACTCATGGTCAGCTGACAATGCACTGGGTTTCAGTTTCGGTTCATACCCTCTACATCTATAACTGCCCACAAGTGCCTCAGGACCTAATGTCTACATTATGGGCAACATGAGTACATCTCTACATATAATAGTTCTTGTTACACACGACTGGTTTACATGGATTTGCCAAGTTTGAAGGAATAGTTATGCCTGGAGCAGGGGATTATAGAGATGAACATGTCAGTATTATCACTATAAGAGACATGCAGAGCTATAAGAGACTGTTCTAACTTGGAGGAATATTGACGATTTTTATTAGAGAGTCTGCCTGGAAAGGAACTGAAGTACTGCAGAGAAAGAACAACTCTTTTCATATGGAATAATCTACCATCGACTATTTTCCATCACATAAAGTAGTGAATATTGATTTAGCTAATGTATATATTGACTAGACTACCTATAGATGCCTCTTACTCTAAGAGTCTGGGTATCTCCCCATGAGGGTCTATTATCAGTACTGTCCCAGTTTCATACCGGATGTGGTATATGTGTGTGGTGTAAAGACAAATAGTGTATGGGACATCCTCCTAGTCCTAGCCATAGCCTATAAAGCTGAAGTCAGGCGTTTCTGATTCTAGACGCCTATATCTAAAAAATGGTTTTCCATCTGGAGACAGTCCTGAGTTGATCAGGTCGAAGAGGATATACAGCACATGAATTAAGGATCTACCTGTGGTTAAATTAGCACTGGTAGCTGTTTTAATGCTGGTGAGGAATACACTGGACCCCTGTGGTTAAATTACCACTGGTAGCTGTTAAGCGTTTGTGGTTAAACAACCATAAGTAACTACTTAGCTGCTAAAGTGGAAATACACAGGGATTATATTGTGAGTTGAAAAAACTGTTTGACTTGACATTGCTAATTGCAAATACATTCAGCAGCAGAATTCCGAGCGCATATATACGAAGTGATTCAAAGCTTGATTACCCACTAGGCTTTTTGTTTCTGCACTGACGGTTACCAGAGCCTTTGTAAAGGTGGGGCAGACACCTAGAGTACAGGATGTTACACACTGAGCGATAAAGGATAGTAGGACTTACTACAGCACCCAGTTATAAATGTGGATCATTTATTGAATACTAGGACATCTATTTCAAATGATGATTTTGGGTTCATCCTATCTGGCCAACTGCCAAGAAAGGGGGAAGTACTGAAGAGACCTATGAGCAAATGATATAGTACATACAGTAGTATTGGAGACACAATTATTAGCACTGGTTAAAGCAGATGGGAACACTGGATGTAAGCTTGACACATAGACAGACAGAGACAACCAGAGAGACTTGGGGTCTAATACAATTGGATACATTTGTGTCCTTTATTCTGGCTTTATTCATGACACCAAAATTAGCAACATTAGCTTCAATCCCTATCGTCATAGGGATAGCTTAGATATAGAAAGGGAGATGGAAGTGGCCTCTATGATATGGAGCATTTATGACAGCAGCTTGGCTGGTTATTTCCCAAATTTCCCAAAACAGTGCTGTATCTAAGTAAGTAAAGTTTGTCCAAGAACTGCACCAATCTGACCTCCCGGTCTGACCTCCATCATGCCATCCAACAACGTCCAACACTCAGGAGAGGAAGACAGAAATCTTGAAGCCGCCCCAGCTCCTTGGGCGAGTCGGCGGGACATTGCCATTATTGGTGCTTTCTGCGTCTCAAACTTCTTTGTTCAAGTCTTCTACTCCCTCATGGCCCCATTTTACCCATCAGAGGCCATCAAGGGGAAACATGTCCCTCCTGAAATCATGGGGCTTATTATTGGCATCTACGAGCTGGCACTAGTTCTTGTCGCGCCAATCTTTGGCAAGTACATTACTCACATCGGGACAAAGTTCATGTTCATAACTGGTCACTTTGTGTGTGGGACATGCTCCATCATCTTCGGTCTGCTTGATTTTGTACAGCCCGGAGGAGCCTATATCTCACTCTCCTTGATCATCCGGGTGATGGAAGGAGTGAGCTCGGCAGGGATTAGTACGGCTAGTTTTGCCATAGTGGGACACCGGTTCCCAGATCGGATGGCTACTCTATTTGGAACCTTGGAGATGTTCTCTGGACTTGGGATGATGCTGGGACCGAGCATCGGTTCAGGACTTTATGTGGGTGGCTTTTGGCTGCCTTTTGTCACCAGCGGAGCTCTTCTGATAGTAGTTGGTATTGCCTGCCTGTTTCTGATACCTTCAAGCAATGACCTTGAAACCTCTAATGCTGAACATGGAGACCTCAACAGGGCTACAGTCTTTGGAATGCTGAGCATGCCATTAGTGCTCATCACTGGACTCAATGTCATCATGGGTAGCGCTGCGATCGGATTCATGACCGCGACTCTAGAGGAGCAGTTGAATAATGTGTATAACATTGAGAAGCCGCTGTACATTGGCCTTGTCTGTACAGTGGGTCCACTGTTCTACATGCTCTTGGCCCCCATTTGGGGTGTTCTGGCTGACAGAGTCTTCCCGAGGCACTCGGCCCAGCTCGTTATCACCGGATACCTGCTCGCGAGTGTCTCCTTCTGGTTCATGGGTCCAGTTCCCTTCTTCCACATCCACATCCCCAGCTCCAACCCTGCCCTACTCATCACCGCCCAGGCCGTCCTTGGTGGAGGCATTGCCGCCTTCGTCGTCACATTCAGGATGATTGCCAAAGTGGCTCAGGATAGGTACTCGGAGTCGTTCGAGACATTTGGCGTCATTTCTGGGCTGTTCAACACATTCTTCTCCAGCGGTGCCTTTATTGGGCCGCTGATTGGGAGTGTGATGTTAGGTAAAGACAGTGTTGGGTTTGCATGGGGTACCTTCATCATGGGGTGTCTAGTGCTGGCCTCTGCCTGTCTTCTTGCAGCCTTTGCCTTATGTCACTGGTGTCGGCATCGAGGGAGAGAACAAGATGCGAGAGCCACGCCGGAGGAAACACGCGGGCTCCTGGCAGACATTTGAGATCTTTGGGAATAGAGATTTAGAATTTTAGGATATTTTTAAAGGTCTATATATGAAGAGTTTGGATGGAAAACGACATAGGCGCCAATTTTAAAATGGGGACAAAAATCCGACAAAAATATAGATTAGGGATAGTGAAATATAATCCTCAAACTATTTTTCCAAAATGTACTATCTTTTATCTCATACGGACCTGCTTAGTATACACTCTGTTACCAAAGTACAATAATTGACCTTAGGGTGTCTTTACAAAAAGCACTATATGCTTCAATTCTGGGATGGAGATATGTCGTTTTGCATCCAAACTCTTCATATATACCACTGTAAAGATGATGCAGGGCGAGTGGAAATCTCTTCTATTAAGTCACACATACCCCTACATTAGAACTATTATTACAAAACTGTGCATATATGCTAATTGTACTTTAGATTGTCAAGAGCTCATAGAGGAAAGAAACCATTTAATATCAATATGCACACACTGTGGTACCACAGAAGATGTCAACCATGTCCATCGTAATGTAATTTGACAGAGCTTGAAAGTGATTGTTTACATTTTGAAGCAGAATACTTAGAGTTTGTGGAATATTTAAGAGAAAACATGATAACAGAAAGGTGTCTCAAATGATAGCTGTGGACCCTAATTGTAAATAATCAACCAGATCTGCAGCTATGCAAGTATATATACTCACATGTGAAAACTGTATAAAATACCACATGTAGCAGCACAGGATGAGGTGACACGGTAGACTAAGAAGCCTTCTTTGTGCAGTCAATTTCATAAACGGATCTACATTTACTTATAATCCATAAGCATGCACTATGAATCTAATTTGTCTCCTGTGAGGATGCAGTCCTGTCTCTGGGCAGAAACTCATTGAAACCGTGAACATTTTTGTTGGCAAATTATAGTTAATCAATTATCGCACAGGGCCATGGGAAACCATTTAACAGCAGGGGTGGATGATGTTTACAGCCCAAAGGCAGTAAAAGTGTGAGCAATGTTTAATCACTACCCGCCATGTTCTATGGGGTAACTGCAGTTACCCTAGTAGGTGTTGGTACATTGTATGTGTAGTTTGATTATACACTAAAGGCGTAAAACTCATGTGTGGTCAACTTCTGGTATTTGCACAAAATATATTTGTCAAAATATCCGGATGTTTGCGGGCACTCAAAATGGTAATGTCACGAAATAAAATATAAAAACATTAAACCTCGAATTTTGAGTCATATCTAATATCAGTCAGGAATCAGAGATCTAGCCTTCTTTATTACGTTTTTTCAAAAATGGGTGTCTAAATTGAACCAGATTATTACATGAAATGGTCCAGAAATGAATTTATAAGGAAAAAGATTTGAAAATGGCCCCTGGGTGTCTAGTGCGCCCAGTATTATTAAACAAAACCTTTTCAGCACCAGCCAAATTAATCCCAAACAGTACAAAATATCGCCACTTTACAATACATGTATATGTTCATTTACAATGTAGTAGGATTCAGCGTTTATAACAAATTAGCTCAGAGAGAAATTTTGCGAAAATGATTTATTTCACACACATAAATTATCATTCAGTATTACATGATACCGAGTAAATGTAATTATGGGACCCTCCAAATTATATTTGGAAATTCAATATTCCTAATATAATTTTAAAGTGATAGACAAAGATGATGATCTAAAGGACACAGATACAATCATGAATGCAACTTTCACATATTCATATAATGGCCTCGCCGTAAAAGAAATATTACCAAATTCAGATGAGCATGTGCGACACCATGTCAACAATGGTTTTTTTGGAAGTAATAATTGTTGCTTGTCTAGAGCGCCCGTGTAGATTTTGCAATATCCTCCCTTGTGCATGCCTGGGACAATAATCACATAAATGTAATTGCACAGAAAAAAAAACAATTATATACGCATTTCAGATATTTTACATGATCTTTTAAATAATCACCCTTTCAAATAAAAAATAACATGGAAATATAGCTCTTTGGAGAAGCTTAAATGACATCATATCTTACAACTTTAATATCCATGTCTTATTACATTAACAATTTATATATAGTCACTATAGCTCTCATTCAACAATTCTCCCTAAATGTGATGGTCTTAAACAACCCCTAATTCACCAAAACACCGAACCCCTTCATGATAATAAGTTCACATAATTTGATTTCAAAACGAGTGGCCCGTTCCAATTGTGCAATTATACTTTAACCTATGGCTAGTGAGAGGAAAGGGTTTACACGAGGAAAGACTTTGAGGAGTGGCTATGTCACCAATTTTACCCTACATATAGGTTTGTTCTTTGCACCAAGAGGACACTGCATAATATAGGTTTGTATTATTCCACAAGATTTTTTTCCTTAAAGATGGGTCATCAGTGATTTGTTACAAATATAATATATTTGTTCACAATACAATATTCCCTATTTATCATAAATAGCATGGCTTTGCTAGATGTGTTTCTTATAATGCCATAGAACATCTCAATTCTTAATTGTGCTGACCAAATGTGGCAATATTGGGTTGTCACTAGCACTCCTCTATATGACAGTTATGATGTGTAAAATACATATGAGGGACAGGGCACATTCGCCAACACTGAATAAGACAGCCCCCTTACAATTTCATGTACATATATTCCTGCTTTTTCCATGTAGCTAAGATCATTTTAAACTTTGCACATCCCTGTATCATGACCACATACAACCATAAAACTCCCTTAATAGCTACAGTATAAAGAAAGAAATCATACTTATGACGATAACATAATACAAAGTTGTATAAACATAAACATTTTTAAATTCACATTCACTTTAAATAGCACATAATCTCAAAGTGAAGGGACTTTCCGCCCAACGTATAGCAATAGAGTACAGCTGGTGTGACATGAACATATGTCCTAAGGTTTGAGCTCAGCCCTGTGGACATGACAACTACTACAGCACTAACTTGTCATACCTGTTGCTTTTACAGATTCCATGAACCTAAATTAACATTTTTGATTCAAATTTCATCTCCAAAACCCAAGTATCAGCAGTACAGTATTTATCTCTTTTAACAATTCTTGAGAATTTGGGAGCCTTTTCTATCAGAAAAGACTTGATAGAAAATTGAATTTATGACCTTGTCATGACTGAGATTTTCTACAGATATATCTGGAATAATCAGATAGCATTCATCTTGTGAATGGTAGGATTATCATCGGTAGATCGCATCCCATCCTCGTAAGTTATGTCCTCGTGACTAGGCCTAGGTTATTCTTGAGAAACATTCACTTATATTACCATGTATTTTTTACAATAAGTTATAACCTCCACAAACAGAAATAGGAATTCATGATTTTATCACATCACTGTTCTGGGAATGATCAGGTTTTAATCATAAAAGAAAATATCTAGTCTACCCTTCAAAATTGATGAAACTAATGAGAAAATTTGTAAAAGATTTTGGGACATATTTGGTGATAATTATAATATTCACCACACAATATGAACTACTGGGAGTTTGATATCACACAGAATGGACTGCTTTTGGGTAATTTGAAAAAAAAAGTGAATGCGCAATAACATGGTGTGTATGCTTTACGCTTACAAATGTATCAATCCAAGTGTAACAAATACACTATCTGACTCTTGAGTCATTCACTCATACAGTAACATTCAGATGCACTCAAATAACTGACTCACACATTTCATTTATCCTATGCTCAATTATGTAGTCATCATTTAGGCCCTAGTGACCATACTCCCTTCATATATACCATTCACCCCAAGTCTATTCACTTTTTTTCTGACCATTTGTTCTTGTGCCCTTAATATCAGGGCAAATCACCTACACCCTTCTGGCCTCCCCATCATCTGACCAGCAAATTGAGCAGGGAGAACAAAGGAGGTTTTACAGCGAATCCGAGTCGAGTGAATCGTTCGGTGAAAATAGAGCAAATGGTCATAGGCAAATAGTCTTTACGGTGAATGGTTTATAACATACTATGTAATGCCTAATAAGGTTTTGATAAGATAGGAAGTTTCTAAGCACCATTGGGTATCACTAGGAAGCCTTGCCTAGCTCTATTTTCTTCTGGATGGCTCTTGCTGAGTGGTATATAAAGGAGTCTATCAGGCCGGCCACTGCAAGAAATAGACAGCAAGAAATGTTAAGAATTTAAGCAGATTTTTTAATCTATATTTATGTATATTCCCCTCGAGAAAAATTGAATCATAATTGTACGTGTTGACATGTTGAGTTCAGATGGCTTTGTGGACAGATCATGACGAGCGGATACTGAACCCCCTCCCCCTAGTGTAGGTTGGGAGAATTAACATGTTACCCGGTGGAATCTATCCCAGTAACAGATGACAGTTATTGGTGCCATCTCTCTCTCTATATATCTGTATATCTATAGTAAAAGTCAGCTTGGAAACTTGTATTTTCATTTGTTCTGTTGAAGAAATGTAGATAGTAAGAAAATCGAACGTGTGACTGCATCACAAATGACTCAGGTTCGGAGGGAAATGTAGTATCATCATATAGGAGTATACATATAATAATATTGTTCATCCCCAAATCCCAAGCTAATGTCCCAACCCCATGTCCCAACCCCCCGAGTCTCACCCCCGAGTCTCACCCCCGAGTCCCAACCCCGAGTCCCAACCCCGAGTCCCAACCCCGAGTCCCAACCCCTAGTCCCACCCCCGAGTTCCACCCCTGAGTCCCAACCCCGAGTCCCACCCCCGAGTCTCACCCCCGAGTCCCAACCCCGAGTCCCTTCCCCTTCCCCTTCCCCCGTTAACTAGACTCAGGGTCAGGTAGAGGTGTGAAGGGAAATGTATCATTTATCATAGTAAGAAAGAGAAAGGGTGCACTCTTGTATTAATGGGATTCTTAAAGATGTGACCTTTGACCTTGATTTTGACCTTTTTCCGACCTAGATATCATCCTACACATAACAGAAATGAATTCAGCACCTTTGGTTTACCCTAGTCCACTATCCATATCCATCCATTGCTCCCCCTATTATATCCTGGCTGGACTGTTTCGGATAGCATACCCAAATTGTGCGTCACAAGTCAGGAACTCACAACTACCTATAGGCCTGCACCACACAACCTATAGGTCGCATGACGCAGGTGCCCTAAGAAAGCCACACCGAGTGAGGCAAGCCGCGCAAAAGAAGGGTATACTCAAAAAAAATGTGGACATTGACTTTCTTTTGGGGGGGTACTTAGGCCCAAATTCAAATTTTCATGTTCCCCGATCTTGGCTATCTATGTCTTTTGTCCTCTCACGTCTATGTCAGACACACACTGAATAAAAAGCTCCCATGTCCATATTGTAAGTAACAGCGAATAGTGCTTAGTAGGGTCTGAGCTATATCCTACTACAGGGTTGTCTGTTTTTGTTCTCAAAATATTTGTCATGTATTGAACAACACTGGACAGCAACATATATATTAAATTACCATTAAATTACCATACCGGTATCTAACATACTGCAGCGTATGTTGGGCCTAGTATATGATATAGGATGGCATCTCCTTTGGGAAGTAGTGTAGTACTTCCCTGTGTTAAATTACCATTGGATCCAGTCAAAGCTTGCTGAAAAAAAGTGTCTCACCCCGGTTTGGTCGGCTGCCGAGATCTGTCCCATTGACTTAGCACTGAGCCCGTTCAATATGTAACTGTTAAATGTCAAGGGTTATCTACAGGCTCCCATAGGGCTCTATGCTGAAGCAAATTACCACCATTTTAGACACAAAATTAAAATCATGCTTTTCAGGGGGAAGCGTTTGAAAATGGATTAAAGCGCGATTACATAGGAAGGACAACATTGTACCGCATCTAATGACACAAAATTGAGAGAAAAAGCTCCAATTTTGAAGGAATGACAGCTGTTTTAAATTTTAGGCTGAGAGACCCCCTGCTACCCGTCGCACAAGACTCAGAGTAAACCTGAGTCAATAATATTTAAGAGGCTTGTGTGACCATTACAAACAGAGCATGACTACCGGCACCTCCTTGTAGACGTATTTTGGTACCTCTAATAGATCTTAAAATGTGTTTTTTTTAACGGTATAAAATTATTAAATATACACAAACTCACCTGTGAATATTCCTCCAATGATGGCGCAAACGCCGGTCAGGAAATGCATAAAAGATCTGAAAGAAAATCAAGATTTTTTTTTACAACATTGGTATATCTAGCTGGGGTCTTATGACTCTTGTACTACAAGCAGAAAATTCTATGCAAATATCTACAATGATCAGGTTTAATACCCATTCCTTGAAATACCCCTTCCAGAATCACAGGATATTCCTGAGTTTATCAACTTACCGTTGTTTCTCTGTGTATTTGACCATCATGGGGGACAGTTCGTACATGAAGAAGACGCCGGGCAGCCCCTGCTCCCCGAGGAGCCCGCCCGCTACCACCTTCTGGTGTTTGGTGACTGAATACTGGTTGGTGGATAATATCTGCAACAAACAGCAAATAATGACAATATTTTTTGAATACTACATTTAATTTTTTATCATTATTAGTACCTTACATCATGAATGTGTAGGGGCTAGGGTTATGCGGGGTTTATAAGACGGGTTCTGTTGGATGCTGTGTTGCGAACTCCGTCCGAACCCTTCAGCCCGACGGCAGGTGGCAGCATCTGCTTCGGGCTTGGGATATGGACAGAGGTCGCTATAGGCTTCCGGTCTGCGTGTGCATGCGCAGGCTGGCTGCCTATATATACCCAGCATCCGATAGGACTCGTCGGTCACTCTGGATCAACGCTAGGACAGAGGCCCCGTGATCATATCGGCTGCAAGCCTACTGACCCGTTCCAAACTCTATAGGGAGTTCGCACCGCTATAGCTTTGCCTGTCTAGGTTCTTGAATAAACCTATTGATTCGCAACCTGTAACACTTGATCCGAACTGTGTCGACTTTGTTTCTTTACTTAATACTATAACAATATTATAAAGGACAAAGTATCGTTTATTACAAATGTATTGACGTCCATGCTTACATTGAGGAAAATGTGGGGTAGGGACTACATTTGGCAATGAAGTTTAAATTTCCTGTCTACATGTTCTATATTTTATAGATCAGACGTTCTTTATAGACATTTACATTCAGATTTTTTTAAATGAACTTACCTGTCCAGAGAGTTTGGAATATGTTGTAGGGACTACTTTGACAAAGTATTGGAACATAATTTGTTCTGAAAATAAACGAAAATACACATTCTTGACATGGGTGAAAAATAAGAAATATTTCCACATTATTGAAGATTGGAAATCCTATGGTGAAGGACACTGAGCTATAGGTTTGGTGGCGGGATTTTATACGTCACAGCAAAGCGCCGGATAACATGGCTAGTGTGTATTGCTTACACAAGGTGGCAGCACAAAAATAGTGGTAGCCACCTGGTGGTTTACATGAGAACCATTACGTCGTCGTTCGGTTTGTCTTTTTTTTGGCCTCACTACATAAAAACGCAGTTCTAGAAGCGAAAATGATGAAATCTCCACGTATATTAAACTGTTAAGTCAATGCAATCTTTCTATTTGACTACCTATGCCTCTATGTGTGTTTCAAATGGAGAAAAATCTTGGGCCAAGCCGGGAATTGAACCCGGGACCTCTCGCACCCGAAGCGAGAATCATACCCCTAGACCACTTGGCCGGACGCTCATCGCGTCCCAAGAATGTTTGATAGATCCAGTCTGCCACGTGGGCAAACATTGGACACCCTAAATGATAGTAAATCGCCTGTTTGCTATGATTTCTAGGTAATATGTCGGCCAGAAACCCATCATATTCAATAATCATCTAATTTGGCACGTCAATATGCTATGCTAGAGCAAGGCGCAATTTATTTACGAAGCGTCAATTTTTGGGGAGACTCGCGGAAACCGCAGTGCATTCTGGATTAGCAGGCCCCTGGTCGGGACGAAAAGGTGAGATGCCGGGCTTGTTTTTATCACGTTTTACCATTTATTACACCCAAACCACACTTTAAAATACGCACGGTAGCTTGCCCAAAGTGTCATTTCTGTAATGTGTCTTCGCCAGTTGGATACAACTGATAGTTTATGTATTAAATGGGAAAACGTGACGGAGCGCAGGGACTCCCACATGTGACCCACTTTGGTTTGACAGGTCGAACTCTCAAGATCAAAACACACGCCGGCTCCTCTGAAATTTCCCGTTTTTTGGCACCTTTAACGGCATTTTGACACTTAACCTATATTCAGGATGAACTATGAATCTGGTCAATCGCTTACAAGCCTAACAAAAGCGTGTAGAGAAGTTAAAATCGTACATTAACATGTCGTATACTCTGAGCGATAATAGGGGGTATTTGGCAATGACATTGGTGACATAATGAAGTTACGAAGCCACTGGCACTACACACAAACCAGTCACTGACCGTTTGAGACTTGATGAAAGGGATGTGTGAAGTGTCATCACTTCAACATTGCTTGCACCAAGACGGTGCATATTTCTGGAGGGAAATACGATCTACCGGTAACAATTCAGGTAGCATAGTAAACTAGTAGGCCTATTCAGTGAATCTGGACAGACTTAATACTGAGACTTATCATTTCGGTATATATACCGGTACTCTACTCAGCATGCTCTATAGACTAATCACTAAAGTGGTCCTCTTTGAATGGAGCAGTATGAGACAGGTACGATCACCAGTGTTGCCGAAAACTTTTTCTCAACGCAGGCCAATGTGGCCTGCGTCTTGGCATCTTACGCAGGCCATTTCATTCTCACGCAGGCCATATAAATTTTGATATTTTAAAGTACCTTAATAACCTTTATTATTGGCCGGCGACGGAGTCCCCGGCCATGGTTAAGGAGTTCACATTTCCGTAAGGTTTCAACAGGAGTTGCGCGTCCATAGGTTTAGCATTGGGCCGTTTGCTTTTTGCACCCTACATACACAGGCTCTATGATCTCCCACCCTTCAGCACTGCAATCCGCCAAAGTGTGCTTCTCACACCGTCCGCTGTCCGCTGCGTTACGCCTGTAGTCCCCCACCCCTCAGCACTGCACTCCGCCAGAGTGATCGTAACCCTGCGTCGTCCACGCGTTCCGCTTACGCATTAGACCTTACCTGCAATCAATCTATATGTTGTTCACAGGTCTCACCCAGAATGCACTGCTCATTCCGGTCTGCTGAACTTTCAATAGGTGCAAAGCTATAATAATTATGTTGATCACACCTCCGTAAGGTTTCAACAGCAGCAGCGCGTCTACTGGCCTTTCGATAGCACCTCACTCAGGTAGGTGAGAGCATAGTACAGACCGCGGCAGGCGAGTCCTACTCACAAGCTGTCATACACATGTAGTTGCACACCTCAGCGCCCTAGTAACGATCAGCTTTCTGAGAGCTGCGTGCCTCACACCACCACAATTGTCGTATAACCCTTATAATAAGGTCGACGTGATACTTAGATTAATTCATGCCCTTTGCTGGCATGATGCATGAATGTATTTTTCTTAACCTGGTATCATGCACCATGCTGACCCGTCTGAAGTGTATCAGCACCATAGGGTTGACATGATGCTTAACTCGCCAGTGCTTCATTCATGCATCATGTTCACACTCGGGAGTGCATCAACCAATCTTATATATGTATGTGATCAAGAATCCTTGATGGAAGCCGGCCACCACCCCTATGGGGTGGATTTCCTCGATCATATACCTTTAAGTCCTAGTAAATTGATTTATACTATGCAAAATCTTAAAAGAAATTGAAAAAATATTTGACATAAAACAATTTTACAAATATGGCCCTCTCTTCGCTTCTAGTTGGCCGATTTGAAAAATTCTTTCACCATTAGAAAGCTGAGATTATGGCAGGCCAATTTGGCCTCCGTCCCAAGGCCCTACGCCGGCCATTAGGATTCTACGCCGGCAAAAGCCGGCGTGCCGGCGTCATTTCGGCAACACTGGATCACTCAACTCAGAATATTGACAATATTCTAAGACTAAGGCTATTGAGTAGAAAATGTGTATTGTTATAATAATAAATAATGTCACTGTGTATTCCATCTTCACAATACACTCTAGACGAGTCTAGTCTATTGAGTCAACTATTTTTACGAAGTGAAGATACTGGGTATGAATGCAGACCTGGCAAGTAACTCGCCAGTGCTGCATTCAAGCTTCATGCCAAACCTAAAATCTGTCCTTAAAAGGTTAAGTTGCCCTATACTGAAACAGCCTAAGACGATAAAAATGACATTTATGCTGTATATTGCAGGTGACAAGATGCCGGCTCCCCCGCCCAGTGCGTACGGAGGACATGGGCAGCAGGCCCCGAGCTGCTTCAGCCGCATGAAGATGGGGTTCACCATCGGCTTCTGTGTCGGCATGGCATCGGGCGCACTCTTCGGTGGATTCACAGCTCTCAGGTATTGGTGTACTTTTAATCATTAGTAACCATAGCATTAGTGTCCATATAATTTTTTTTCTCGATAAAATTCCACGTACAACTGGTCAGCATTTCTTCCATGAGCCACACCCCATTTGACAGTAGTATTGAGAATTTAACATCTTTTCTACCAAGTGCACAAATTTATTTAAACCAAAGCTAAAGAATGTAACGTGCCAACGTTTTTTACTTCAGCATGTGTGGAACATTTTCCACTTTCCACTTTCTGATACCTCTGATGTGATGAATACATATTTCTATACCAGTAAACTGTTCATATTTTAGATATGGCTTCCGCGGGAGGGAACTGCTGACGTCTGTAGGAAAGACGATGGTTCAGGGCGGTGGCACGTTTGGCACCTTTATGTCGATCGGTACCGGCATCCGGTGCTGACACACTCTACAAGCCAACACTCCAACCGACATCTTCAAAACGCATCAATGTATAGCGCCCTAATCAGACTTCATACGCTGCTTTCATCCCATTAAACAGTCGAAACTTTTTCCTTTTGCTATTCAACAGTTTATAGAAACCAAAATGTGTCCGAAGGGGCTGAACACAATGATCGTGTTTAATGGGCAGGCTTGCATTTTCCATTGTAGAATTTGGCACATGGTTTGTTTGAACGGTACTTGCATTCTACACTGAAGCCTGCTTTTGACAATTTGTACCGGGTATGTGCGAGTAAAACTTGTGATTGGTGTAATCTAGTTATGCAGTGTATAATGCACTGACTCATCATGGACCATATATTATGTACAGTTCACTACAATAAAGAGGAATGATGTTAAACCTGAAGTCTCTGATGTCATTTATTACCCCTATAGCAACCTTTACCTATTAGACCTACAGCAACAACGGTCCAGTGACTCTTACTGCAGTACAAAATAGTCAAAATTAGACCCAGGTGCTGGTAATACTATATAACAATTGGTTGTATATATGAAGATGTCTCAGGAGCTAACTCTCTAGACTGACAAACCCATTAGTGTAGACCGCCCATGAGATGACTAATTGGTCTGTTGGTACCATGAACAGACTGGTATGTCTCAATCAGGGTGCCATTGATCATGAGGCCAATTGTCCACAGGGCTATCATAGACATGATGGTGATCTTTCTAAGGGCCAATCGTCCAAACGGCTCCTGATCCGTGTACTGGTCTACTCCAGGTACCAACACACCAGCTAGTCATCTCATGGGCGCTCTACCCTATATGTCGCTTGAAAGGATCAACAGGATTCTGATATCGTTTACCCGGGAATGCAAAAAAAAGGAGTAAAATAATTGTTCAGAGTCACAAGATTTCTGAAGCTGTTCCCCTGGTTGGCATTATAAATTCGGGTCTACCCCTGGATGATATTTGATGAATCAGTAGTCTAGAACTTAATGATTGAGGTTGGTTATTGTTGATCGATTTTTTTTTTGTGAAGGTTGACACTCCCTCCACTTTACTTCTCTAGTTGCTTTAAAGCTACCCTACCATGATGTCTCACTCTGGGGTAGACTGCTAAATCATTGAACAGCATAATAACATTGTGGAGTATGGTCTATTGATTTCTTTTCCCCCAAAAAAGATATGATTTTACTTTTTAAGATAAGAAATTCTATGCAATGGATTTTTTGCCTTTTACATGAAAGATGAAGCCCGAGCGAAATTCATGATTTAAATATTTATGATTTAAAAATGGTGGACGAAATCCACAGACCACCTTTCTTTTGTCCCTGCTAGAACGCCATAGTCCATAATTATTATATTTCTGCTGTTGCCTTATCACCAATGTTAGAATAGATGTAAGACACTTACGTCTCTCTGCTACTTGTGCTGTGTCGTCTAGCGGGTTGATGATACCGGGATAATCCGTGCCAAACGACAAATGTTTGATGTCATGTGTCATATTAAACTGAAATCAAAATCAAAACTATTAAAACCCAAATGCCTGACATTGGATTAATTTGACAATATAATAGACGATGGTGGTGTGGAAAATGATTGAGAGTTAGGCGATTGGGGGGCTGTGCAAGAAACGTGTGGCTACCGTAAAACCTTGCGTATAAGCCGCGTCTAGTACACGAGTCAGATAGGCGGTGCGGCTTATATGATCGGCCCAGGGTCAGGGTGCGGCTTATACGCGAGTTTTTGCTACTATGGTACAGTGCTAAAAGTCACCATAATCAAATCTCTGGGGCGGCTTATAGGATCGGCCCAAACTCGGGGTGCGGCTTATACCCGAGTTAGGCTTATACCCGAGGTTTTACGGTACTCATCGTTCTGCTCTGTTAAATATACCATTCGTTGGAAAGATCACCCATTGGAGGAGACGAAAGAATTCATAAACTTCAATGGCCGATTTAAAATTTAGAAATAATATTACCTTTTGTCCCTGGAAAGCCTGTAGATCATGAACTGTAAGACAAATAGACGAAGCAAAATATTAAATGTCTTAAATTCAATAATAGGCCTTTTATAAACGATATTCTACCAATACTTGTAATCTAAGTAGCTTTGACGTTAGACTTATGTTATAAACTGCAGCATTTCATGAAAAGGAGAACTTTGTAATTTGGACGCTTACCATGTACATGATGCTGTTGAAAGCTCTTTCCTGGTGCAAAATGGAAGTTTCCAGCAACCTAAGAGAAGAAAATAAACCATTATCATACGGATTAGGGTGGGTGATTAAATGGTACCGTTTCGATACTATACATCAAGTTACAAACACCTACAGTGCTGTTTAAAGATTATAGGAGTAAAAAATCCTAAAAATCAATCCTTTTTTTTCATTTTGAATCCGCCACTATGATAAATTCTCGCTGTATGAGATAATACCAACCATTTTGGTCTGGTTTCTAAAATAATCTAATTTAAATGCAGTATTCTCCTTACCTTGTTGACCTCCAGGTAGCCGTAGACCCTGCAGCCCTCCTTGTTCTGGTTCTTGATGCGGTCACTCCAGCCCTCCCTACTGCACTGCTCGATGCCCTCCGCGTTGTTGAAGGCCCAGCCCTTAAGGCGGTACGCCTCCCGCACGTCCTCACACGTGTTACAACACCTAGCGGACAGAGGGTTAACAGAGCTGTAGGACAATCCCATGTGGTATAGGGGGCAAAAGCCAACCCGTTTACTTTTAGTTGTGCGGGTAACGAAAACTCTTGAATCAGGACAGGAAGCCATGGCGGGGTACGTATTAGGTATGGGGACTCGCAGAAATGTCCATATTTCTTCCTCCAGAAGCATCCATTATGGTATGTCTGACACACAAATAGATGAAAGGATTTCCAGTAGAGATCTCTATTTGCTGAGAAATAATATTTTTCCCAAAAACTCCCATAGCGTGACATCGCTTCCTGTCCTGATTCAAGGTTATTTCAACACCCGTGGCATTGGATTACTTACGCACCCTATTATGTAACATTGCATCTGCAGCTCCCCTCCTCCTCTAAAAGTCCCTAGAGCTTCTGTGCTTGAAGTGATACCTTTAACCTAGCTGTAAGGTCTTCCCATAAGGCCCAGACCTTAACCCTTAAAGGATGCATGTCGCTAAAAGATGACATTTGTCGTCATGATGCACTAATGCAGCCTTCGACCATGCTGCATTGGTGCATGAAGCCGACCCTTTGGGAGTGTTTCTACCTCATAAGGTCGGCATGGTGCTTGAATGCAGCCCTGGCGAGGTACTCCCCAGGGCTGCATTCATGCCTCATGACGACCAAGGCTATGATGCATTAAGGCATTATGCCATACTTAAAGGGTTAAGGCGGTACGCTTCCCACACATCCTCTCACGTGCAGACAGAGGGTTAACATAGCTGTTGGACATTAAGTAATGGATAAAGATTGAACATGTGATTGACATTACAAATGACTCAGGGTCAGTGTGATTAAGTGATAGAATTGTTTGCTTGAAAGATTAAATCTGTAAATTATTTCAGGAACAGTGAATTATTTGTCAATTCTGAGAGCAGAAACGTATTCCTAGGTCAAAACTTCCCTCAAATCATGTGTCACACTATAGTATGTTATCATATTTCAGCCGAACAGGTCGGTATGGGCAAGGAAATAGGTGTGGGCAAGTACATGGGTGGGCAAGCACGTGGGTGTGGGCAAGGAGGTGCGTGTGGGAGAGATCACTACGCCACAAGCGCCCTCTGGTTCTCATCCAGATTGCCCAAGCCGTCGGAAATCGAGTCAATTCGTGCATAAACAGCTGTCGGAGTTTCTCTCACCACCCACACAAACGCCGCCATGTGACCGAGCTCAGAAAGAGTGAGAGCCCAATTTGGCCCATGCAGATATCTTTCCCATGTGGATATCCCATGTGGACACCCCATGCAGATAAATTACCCAAAGTGGATGTAACTCTGTTAATAGTTTTTTTCAAAAAATGTTCGCATCAAAATGAAGATTTTCATCTCAGCTACGTTATGCCATCACCATCACTACTGTCCTGTACTGGAACAGCGTTCCGATGGCCCTCTTGTTTGGGGACTATCATTGGTTCCCAAGAGGACGGAAGCAGGACTGATGCACATGCGCCGCTGCCACCTACTTAACTCTAGACGCACGTTGTCCAGTCGAAAATAATATTTTTTCCCGCGCTGTGTTTTCATCTCTTCCTTTATTTTCAATTCGTCCACAGATTTGTATATTTCAAGATAATTCAAGAAAATAACAGAGGTGGTTGCAAAAAAGGTCTTACGAAAAGTGTCTCACCTTGAGTTGCAAGATAGTTCCCATTGACATAGCACTAGAATTGTGTGGACCGTAATGTAGACAAAAATCCCTTCTAGTACTTAAGTGTTTAATTTTTCGACACAGAATTCTTTTGTTTTTTTGTTACAATTTTTCATTTAAATATTTCAGTGTGTTCCAACGGAATATTGATAACATTGATGCATGTAACATGTAACTGAGTGTTCAATCTTTCAGTTTTTTGTTTTTTTTTGCATAAATTGCATTATTCTTTCATGTTTAAATTGACATGCCAAGTTAAAACTTCAACTATCTTGATGTGACCCCTCAGAAGATGTCACATAAGACTCAGGGTGGTAACCCTGAGTCAACAAGAAGTTAGCAATGTAGTGGACAAATCCTATGGTTTATGGTCTGCGTCTTGTATTGGCAATAAGGTGAGTGAGTGCATGCCCTGTACTCGCTGCTACACCCAGCCTGATGCACATTAAGTATTCATGGTGGGTATAGATTAGGTACTACAGTGACACAGTGGTAGGATGGGGAACAATAGGTGAGTTCGGGGTGGGCCAAAATAATAACTTTCGTGATTACGAGGACCAGCGTGCCCGTACCTTCAGGTCGACTTCTGCAAACACCCGGCTTCAGCAGCTGAAGCCGGGTCTTTGTGACAGTCTACCGGAAGGTACGGGCACGCTGGTCCTCGTAATCACGAAAGTTATTATTTTGGCCCACCCCAAACTCACCTAATGAGTATACATCATATCCACCATGTAGTCTCCCAGGGGTAGACACTAACGCTGGCCCGGGAGCCAATGGCCCGTAATTTTGGGTCCGGGCCCGTAGTTTTCTTCAGAATCACCTTCCCATGGGCCCGGGTGGCTCACAGGAAATTTTGCAAGATATTTGGTAGGAATATAACTGATCAGTATAGACATGTAATATACCGTTGGAAAGAGAAAAATGTAAGGAATGAAGCAATTTGGTGTCATTTTAACATTGGTAAATCAGGAATTTATATGATTTTCTCTTTGAAAAAAGTAAAACATATTCCCTGGCCCACAGCTAAAAGTCCGGGCCCATAGATTTTTGGAGCTACGGGCCCGGGGGGCCCACAGCTGAAAAAGTTAGTGTCTACCCCTGGTCTCCTCAATCACTGTTATCATCAGGGATGAAAGTGACCAATCTCAAAAAATACTTGAAATGTTTAAATTGAGGTCCCTGTGAATGGCGGTCCTCTAAAGTTAAGTACAGGTCTTCAACACATTAAAAGTACTGAAATCAGGGAAAACCTTGAGACTTACATCCCTGTATCATCCCCCCCCCTGTTAGAAGTTTATTTCATATACTTCCTCCCCATGCAAATACAGGAAGGTTTACAGGGTTTTTTTTACTGGAAAATGAATGCAGAAACAACCCAAGCATAAGCTGCAATACAAGGTCTGGTACACTTGTACTGCACCTCGATCAATCGCTCTGTGAATTACGTTGGTAGTTTTCTGCTCCGGAAAGTTATGTACCGGGGTATGTGTATTTCAAACCCTCCTAGTGGTTTGATACACAATATTTGCATAGATTCATAAATATGATTCTACAATTAACTGATGCTTACTTTATCTGCATGTTTTCTGCACCGTAACAGCTCTCACAGCGATTTGGGTCCAGCGCCACCTTCTTAATGGACTGAAATAATAAACAATGAATTATCTTTTTTTACATTAAAAAAAGAAGTTATTATTTCTGTATTACAAATGTAACAGACTACCGTAAAACCTCGCGTATAAACCTAACTCGCGTATAAGCCGCACCCCGACTTTGGCCCGATCCTATAAGCCGCACCAGTGATCTGATTATGGTGACTTTTATACTGTACTATAGGAGCAAAAACTCGCGTATAAGCCGCACCCTGACTCTGTGCCGATCCTATAAGCCGCACTAGCGATCTGATTCGCGTACAAGCCGCGGCTTATACGCGAGGTTTTACGGTATACATGTACAGGGTTATAGCAAGCTATACAATGCCTGCGTAGGAACTACAGTGCAGACTACCGGTATTAGATTTAGGCTGAACCACTGTATCAACGCAATAAATGAATGGGACGGGGTAGGATGCAGGGCAGCAAGTCAAGGTATGCGGCGAAGACAATGGGAGGTTTTCCCCGACATTTTGAGATATTACAATATCATTTTGTCCTAGATAAAATCTTGTCTCAGATACAAAAAGTTTGAATACTTACTTCAACAAAATCTTGAGATTTATCGCCCAGATCTGCAATGGAGCGGAGTGTATATCATGAGAAAACATCCATTCTTAGATATATTTACTTCTTCTACTGTTAATAATATGTTCGTAATTTGCACTTTCCAACTTGTAAAACTAGAATATTGTTCCACACAGCTTAGAAAAAGCCTCAAAAGAGAAGTAGAGAGGGAATATTCTACACGTCTAATTAAAAGCATCAAGATATCTCTCACTTGGCATTTGTATGAGATAGACTGACACAAAAATCGCATTGGTCAGCAATTTTGAGACTTTACACCATCCCGACCAGAGAACAGTCTATTCTATACTATTGCATTAAAGACCCCTCATCTAAGCAAAATACCTTGCCTCCCCTAAAAGGAAAATCTATGTCACTCTTAGATATCTGGTTCTCTAATTCGTGAAATGTGAACATGCAATACTCATAGTTGTTACATCCCTAATACTAGATGTACCGGTATATCATTTCACACGGGGTAATAATGTGACTAATAAAATTGATGTTGGTGCGAAAAAGAAAGACCGATTGGAGGAGTGAATATCAGAATGTCACAGAAAAAGGATAAAATAATATAAAAAATCCCAAACCTTGTCCTGTGAGAAAGGGTAGAAATGTTCGTATGTTATGTATGTTTTGTATGTTATGTATGCAAGATTTACCTGTTTGGTACTATGTTATATACTGTATCAATGAAGATGGCGTGTTAGTAAGTTTTATAATGGTTGTGTTCAATTATGTTTAGGTTGGTCTATGGATTTTTCTCTCCAGAAAAAGCTCTGCATGGACGATGCTCTACAAGCGTTTCATTTTTGTTGAAAATACTCTTTAATGATATTTCATCTTACATAAGCATTTCTCACAAATGCTGTGGAAATAAATCCCCCCACCCCCAAATCTTTATCTTTTTATTTTGGTCTGGCCTTATCATAGAAAGCCGTAGATGAATGGAAAACTAGGAAAAAGGAATAGAATATGCTTGGTTTAGGTAACCTGGTCGGTATTAAAAGATAAAAGGATTCTGGATTTTTATTTGTTGTTCTGAATGGTGGGCTAATAAATGTTGGAAAAGATTTCAGTCAAATCCAATAGTACCCGAAACACCCAATCGTATTCAACATAATTGGGACACGTCACCATATTTAAGCGTGATTTTTTTGATTAACTAAATATATCTAAATTTAGAGCCCTATTAAACTATAAACTACTAGAAATATGTTAATAATAGATTTTGAGCGCTCTGTGCATTTAATACGCTAATATTATATATCTTGTTAAGAAATGAGTCCTGTTATACAGACATAAAGACGTACCTTCCTTGGTGGGTGCCTCTGTGATGGGACTCCCGAGCTGGTCCAGACGCTGCTTTAGGATGTTGTGGTCCATGTCAATCTGCTGCTCCCCCGACACGTCCATAGCATCTATACTCAGGACTGGCGAAAACAAATAATCAATAAATGGGTGATGTATCGGTTAGCTTATAAGAAGTCTATGTACAAACCATCTATTATTTAGCACACGTTAGGCGTTACCATAAAGTATTGTGTAGAAGCGGCGGCTTGTACTAAAGTTGGGGGTCTGGCTTATCCGAGGGTTTGGCTTGTACGCAAGATTTTACGGTACTAGTGAATGACAATACATGACATCAAAACAGATTTGATTAATTACACGGCCAATAAGTTGTGGACATGTTACAGATATGACCAAAATAAAAATTTGATTTTTCATTAAAAAAAGTTGAAATGCTATCCATGTAATTTTAATCACACCACCCTGATTCAAAGAGAAAATTCCACTCACAGGCGCAGGCGAGGTGGGGAAATGACATATCGACGTTGATCTTCAGTTTCTGTCCGCGAGTTGTGTCGACGAACAGCTCCGGGTGAATCTCCTTGGTAAGGTAGTAGTTCAACTCGGAGATGAACAAGACCAGCATCAGGATGCCGCTCACCACCGTCACTGCCGGAGGAGACAACCACAATTATACATTTATACTGGGAAATACTGGGAACCAAAAAATAGTAAGGCTGGGTAGAACCCAAAACAAAACTTGGACTTATAAATAAATAGCGGTTTAAAACTATATCTATTTAAGAGTAACACCAATGTTAACTAAGGGAGTGGGCTATGTCTGAATAACGTGTTATCTGATTATTGTATTTCCATTACATCTTGTGTTCAAATTTTCCAAATTGTAATTTTGACCCAAAATATGGATTCTACACCCTCAATTACCCTAAAATCCATGTATTACACGAGGAAATCAGAGAATTTTGAGTATTTGGCGGCCATCTTGGCCATCTTTGACCCAAAATATGGATTCTACACCCTCGATAACCCTATAATCCATGTATTACACAAGAAAATCAGACAATCTTGAATTTTTGGCGGCCATCTTGGCAGCCATCTTGGAATTTTCCAAATTGTAATTTTGACCCAAAACATGGATTCTACACCCTAGATAACCCTAAAATCCATGTATCGCACAAGGAAATCAGACAATCTTGACTTTTTGGCGGCCATCTTGGAATTTTCCAAATTGTAATTTTGACCCAAAATATGGATTCTACACCCTTGTTAACCCTAAAATCCATGTATCACACAAGGAAATCAGACAATCATGAGTTTTTGGTGGCCATCTTGCCAGCCATCTTGGAATTTTCCAAATTGTAATTTTGACCCAAAATATGGATTCTACACCCTAGATAACCATGAAATCCATGTATCACACAAGGAAATCAAACAATCTTGACTTTTTGGCGGCCATCTTGGAATTTTCCAAATTGTAATTTTGACCCAAAATATGGATTCTACACCCTAGATAACCATGAAATCCATGTATCACACAAGGAAATCAGACAACCTTGACTTTTTGGCGGCCATCTTGGCAGCCATCTTGGAATTTTCCAAATTGTGATTTTGACCCAAAATATGGATTCTACACCCTAGATAACCCTAAAATCCATGCATCACACAAGGAAATCAAACAATCTTGAGTTTTTGGTGGCCATCTTGGAATTTTCCAAATTGTAATTTTGACCCAAAACATGGATTCTACACCCTAGATAACCATGAAATCCATGTATCACACAAGGAAATCAGACAACCTTGACTTTTTGGCGGCCATCTTGGCAGCCATCTTGGAATTTTCCAAATTGTGATTTTGACCCAAAATATGGATTCTACACCCTAAATAACCCTAAAATCCATGTATCACACAAGGAAATCAGACAATCTTGAGTTTTTGGTGGCCATCTTGGCAGCCATCTTGGAATTTTCCTAATTGTAATTTTGATCCAAAACAAGGAAGGGCTTGAGGGCTAAAATGTAGTGTTCTTAGTCGAATGTCGCGGGACATAAATAATCTCGTCGAGAGTGGATCCTCTTTTTTCGACTTTTTTCGGACTTTTATTATCCCCTCAAGCTAAAAGTAGGCCTAAAAAAGTAGGCCTAGTCCCAATAGGAATTGAATTTATGTAGGAAGATTTTATTATCCCCTCAAGCTAAAAGTAGGCCTAGTCCCAATAGGAATTGAATTTATGTAGGAAGATTTTATTATCCCCTCAAGCTAAAAGTAGGCCTAGTCCCAATAGGAATTGAATTTATGTAGGAAGATTTTATTATCCCCTCAAGCTAAAAGTAGGCCTAGTCCCAATAGGAATTGAATTTATATAGGAAGATTTTATTATCCCCTCAAACTAAAAGTAGGCCTAGTCCCAATAGGAATTGAATTTATGTAGGAAGATTTTATTATCCCCTCAAGCTAAAATGTAGGCCTAGTCCCAATAGGAATTGAATTTATGTAGGAAGATTTTATTATCCCCTCAAGCTAAAAGTAGGCCTAGTCCCAATAGGAATTGAATTTATGTAGGAAGATTTTATTATCCCCTCAAGCTAAATGTAGGCCTAGTCCCAATAGGAATTCAATTTATGTAGGAAGATTTTATTATCCCCTCAAGCTAAAAGTAGGCCTAGTCCCAATAGGAATTGAATTTATGTAGGAAGATTTTATTATCCCCTCAAGCTAAAATGTAGGCCTAGTCCCAATAGGACTTGAATTTATATAGGAAGATTTTATTATCCCCTCAAGCTAAAAGTAGGCCTAGTCCCAATAGGAATTGAATTTATGTAGGAAGATTTTATCATCCCCTCAAGCTAAAAGTAGGCCTAGTCCCAATAGGAATTGAATTTATATAGGAAGATTTTATTATCCCCTCAAGCTAAAAGTAGGCCTAGTTCCAATAGGAATTGAATTTATATAGGAAGATTTTATCATCCCCTCAAGCTAAAAGTAGGCCTAGTCCCAATAGGAATTGAATTTATGTAGGAAGATTTTATTATCCCCCTCAAGCTAAAAGTAGGCCTAGTCCCAATAGGAATTGAATTTATGTAGGAAGATTTTATTATCCCCTCAAGCTAAAAGTAGGCCTAGTCCCAATAGGAATTGAATTTATATAGGAAGATTTTATTATCCCCTCAAGCTAAAAGTAGGCCTAGTCCCAATAGGAATTGAATTTATGTAGGAAGATTTTATTATCCCCTCAAGCTAAAAGTAGGCCTAGTCCCAATAGGAATTGAATTTATGTAGGAAGATTTTATTATCCCTTCAAGCTAAAAGTAGGCCTAGTCCCAATAGGAATTGAATTTATATAGGAAGATTTTATTATCCCCTCAAGCTAAAAGTAAGCCTAGTCCCAATAGGAATTGAATTTATGTAGGAAGATTGTATTATCCCCTCAAACTAAAAGTAGGCCTAGTCCCAATAGGAATTGAATTGATGTAGGAAGATTTTATTATCCCTTCAAGCTAAAAGTAGGCCTAGTCCCAATAGGAATTGAATTTATGTAGGAAGATTTTATTATCCCCTCAAGCTAAAAATAGGCCTAGTCCCAATAGGAATTGAATTTATATAGGAAGATTTTATTATCCCCTCAAGCTAAAAGTAGGCCTAGTCCCAATAGGAATTGAATTTATGTAGGAAGATTTTATTATCCCCTCAAGCTAAAAGTAGGCCTAGTCCCAATAGGAATTGAATTTATGTAGGAAGATTTTATTATCCCCTCAAGCTAAAATGTAGGCCTAGTCCCAATAGGAATTGAATTTATGTAGGAAGATTTTATTATCCCCTCAAGCTAAAATGTAGGCCTAGTTCCAATAGGAATTGAATTTATGTAGGAAGATTTTATTATCCCCTCAAGCTAAAATGTAGGCCTAGTCCCAATAGGAATTGAATTTATGTAGGAAGATTTTATTATCCCCTCAAGCTAAAAGTAGGCCTAGTCCCAATAGGAATTGAATTTATGTAGGAAGATTTTATTATCCCCCTCAAGCTAAAAGTAGGCCTAGTCCCAATAGGAATTGAATTTATGTAGGAAGATTTTATTATCCCCTCAAGCTAAAAGTAGGCCTAGTCCCAATAGGAATTGAATTTATATAGGAAGATTTTATTATCCCCTCAAGCTAAAAGTAGGCCTAGTCCCAATAGGAATTAAATTTATGTAGGAAGATTTTATTATCCCCTCAAGCTAAAAGTAGGCCTAGTCCCAATAGGAATTGAATTTATGTAGGAAGATTTTATTATCCCCTCAAACTAAAAGTAGGCCTAGTCCCAATAGGAATTGAATTGAAGAGGATTTTGGGCAGGAAAGGTGCTATAAAAGAGGATCTCGGGCAGAAAAGGTGCTAAATAATTTATTTTTTTTGTGTTTTTTTTTTGGCTTCAGCGAGGGAAGGGGGCTATAAATAAAATAGGCCAAGCTATAGTTAGTAGGCCTACACTGAGAGAATTGATTATAGTCCCGGTGCCCCCCCCCCCCTCTTTGTTTTCAATAGCCTAGCCTAGGTCAAATTGATACATTTTAGTAGCGGCAGCAAATTGATACATTTTAGTAGCGGCAGCAAATTGATACATTTTAGTAGCGGCAGCAAATTGATACATTTTAGTAGCGGCTGCAAATTGATACATCTTAGTAGCGGCTGCAAATTGATACATCTTAGTAGCGGCTGAAAATTGATACATCTTAGTAGCGGAGCAAAACTTCTATATATTTCCTTGCCGCCTGCCGCCAAAATGGCGGCGGCTGCAGCGTGATTTCTGAGTGTCCAATCAGCACACAGCTTAGAGGTCACGTGATCAGTAGAAATCCAACATGGCGAGCGCCAACTCGCATCGATTCGAATCGATAAAATTGCTCAAATTGGTCCAAATAGCCACCATTCCACCCCCCCAGCACATGTTTTCGGCCTAGAATTCGAAAATAAAGAGAATGGGACAGGTTTGAGCCTTCAAAACGGAGTAGTTCGCGAGATATCCGTTCCTCGGCGCGCCGAAAATTGTCAAAACAACACGATGTATACCAGTTTGCTTGCCGCCTGCCGCCAGAAAGACGGCGGCTCTGGCGTGATTCAGCTCTCGACCAATCAGAAGTCAGGACTGAGGTCACGTGAGGACAGTAGAAATCCAACATGGCGGGCGTCAACTCGTCAACTCGCATCGATTCGAATCGATAAATTTGCTCTATATGACCTAAATATTCACCATTCCACCCCCCCACCACATGTTTTCGGCCTAGAATTCGAAAATAAAGAGAATGGCGCTGGTCGCAACCCTGAAAACAAAGTAGATCCGGAGATATCGACTCGTCGGCACGCAGAAAATTGTCGAAATCCAACATGGCGAGCGCCAAAAAACGCCAACTTCACATCAATATATTGTTTTGATGCTAAGTATTTTCATTAAACTAACAACAGGAGTTATCACCATTTTTAGTAGGGAATACAACAGAACAATAATTGAAATGGTACAATACTGAAATCATGTAGAAAATTACATTCTCCCAACATTCACTTTTTTTTTGGCAGAATCTGAGTTTTTTTTCAGTTTTTTAAAGAAATCTCTTATTTTAGGTGATTTAACTTCTTTTTTTCCCATTTCTTTTTACATATATAGATACCTGAGGTGTTTTGCAAAAGAATGATATAGCTCAAATAGTCCACAGGATATTTCATCAAGTTGTAACAGATCAGGCAAAACATGTCTGCACAAAAAAACAGGGTGACTATATAAGAGTGGGCTTGACCTAGTTTCATAGCGTTACAGCGAACATAGCCCACTCCAATAAAGTTGTTTTGGGTCTTGGTTTGAATACTACCAGTTTGTACACCACTTATGGGCCCCTCTCAAAAGTGGCGTATAACTGGTTGTAATGTATGTAAGCTGATAATGGTTGTTTATTTCTGTAGGGGAGTAAATTTCGCAGGGCGCACAGAATATTTTTTATCCCCTGGCGTGCACAAAACTTTTAATCCCCTCCCCTGTGGGTCGAAAATCGGGCAGATTCAATATACATGTAGTAAGGCGCAGGCTCTTTCGCTGAAAACAGGTGACATTTCCCCCAGCCCCGAGGGTGGACATTTTTCATCCCTCCCCCCCCCCTGGCCAAGGGACATTCTTTAACCCCACCCCCCCCCCCCCCCAAAAGAAAAAAAATCAGCCCCTCCCCCTGTTGATAAATGGGCACTTCCTAGGACCAGGCTAGCATATAGCTATGTTGTATGTAGACGTGTAGTTGGATATGTATTGCGAACTAGATGTACCTAAGTGACCAGGGTTCCAACATCATGGTACATGCACAAGTATGTTACAATAAATGATAATCACATAGACATAGACGAGTATACCCCTTTAGTATTTGGCTGATCTCACGTCTAAATAAGTGCATTGGAAAAGGGTTAGATCAAATTGACAAATACTCAATGCATAGGGGATAGGTGTTAAAATCCTTATCGCTAGATCTAGATTTCCTACAACATAATACATTGCGAAATCTGATTGATTGATTTGTTTAACCACCAAGAATACATGGTACCATATGGGACTTCCATATGGGGTTTGATCGGACACTACCGGTAGGTCCTTTTTTCTTATCTCTAAGTTGTGCATGAGTGTGTGGGTGCGTGTGTGCATGCATGTGTTTGTGAGTCTGCTTGTAGCAGTGCCAGTGGGACACGGCTCAGAGTCATAGCAGTGAGACACCGCTCGTGGCATTGGGCCCCGCTTTATTGTGCTGCCTTACACAGGTGCTGTGCTGCAGGGTGTAGACACATCACCTGGACATACACCTAACAGCGGTGAACCAGTTGTAGTTTCATACCAATCGGGCCAGTAGCAGTAGTTGGATGAGGGCTGGCGAGTATGCAATCTTAGTACATTGCCTGTTTAGTGTAGATCCTTTGCCCTTCCCTTAGCGACCAGAGAAATGTTCCCGAGAATAATAGAATATATTACTATTTAACTTTAGTTTAGAATTAGAGGCTGAGCAAGTCAGATTCATAGAAGAGGAAGTTGAACTTGAAGTTAACATTCAAGTTCTATAGTAGTGCGTGTTTTTAATAGCCTTCTAAATTCTAGTCTGGACTTTGTCGTGAGCTATATCTAGATATGAAGCTATAATGGATCTCAAACTATGAACTCAACCCCTCACTAGATCTGAACGTAGTTCAATATCCTCCTCAAAACCTAGCGTAAACAGTAAAGCTGATGGACCCTTCTGCCTGTTTGAGTGGCAACCGGGCGTCTGCAAAGCAACTTACCGATCGCTCCTCCGTACGTCTTCACCCGAAAATCTTCCAAAGTTTTCGGGTATGCGTCGAACTGCCGTAATCGGTTGAGAACATCCTTCCCAAACATCTTTTGTATCTCTAGTCCTACTCTAATTTTGTCGAAACAACAAGTTACTTGAATTATTCACGGATCTTTAAACACCGTAAACGTGTCGCATCCACTTTGGCTGCCAGAATCTCCGGATGCAGTAAATGTTCTCGTCTCAGTTGCTGAAGAGTTCCAGATCCGAAAATATAGGCAGGGATCATTCATTCTTGGTTTGAGCCTGTATATTTTCCTTTTGCGTGATTTTCATTGTTAGAATTTGAAGGATATCATTCAAACAATGGTACATCGCTATAGATGACGTTTGAGGGTTAAACCAAGCTAAATACTCACATAATTATGTTTTGTATCCTAAAACCCTGGAGCCCACAGTGAGAAAAATGTATGATCCCTACATTAAATGCCTTAGCATCTCCCTAGCCACTAAAATACGTTTATTGTTGTATATTTGTCTATGTCAGTGAGCATCGATGGAGTTACTGTAACTTGATATCTTTCCTTAGATAATGTGATACATATTAAGCTAAAATTAAGCTTATTTTAAGCTAGTGGGCCTGACTTTCGCTTCCCGCCCCTGTCAGGCAAATCGTGACGTCACGATGGCGGGAACGTTTACATTCGCCGAGGGGTGGCAGGTTCGACTGTAAGTGAATACACAAGATATTTCACCGATCTGATACAGGTTTATTATAATCTGAAGTACAATCACAGTATATATCATTATACACATTCCTAATAATGCACTGACATGCCAATTATATATGAAAATACCAAATGTTTATATTTTGGATTTGATCTTACACCCCTATTCTGGACGAGTCCATCTCGACACGTGTCGATGTCAACAGAGGCCGGGAAGAATCACTGACACCGACAACTGATCATGCCGAAAGGAAGCACCCTTTTCTCCTACTTCTCCCCTAAACCGGCTGCTAAAAAGGCAGACGATGTCTTAACACCAAAGAGGTCACCCAACGATGGCAAATCCAAGTCTAGTCCAGGAAAGAATGAGAAGGAAACATCGGTAGAGAGTCCTGCCACACCGAAGACTGCCAAACCAAAACAAAATGGATCCACTCCTGCCAGTGGCAGTGCAAGTGCTGCCAAAAAGGGAAAAGGCAGTGCTGTCATAAAAGGTAGGGTCTAGGGATCCAGATTCTAGATATGTGAATAGGCCTGCTGCTTACGTGCAGTGTTGGCCCTGGCCCCAAGATGATCAGTGAATGTTGCTCTTTGCTATGTATGCATACTAGTACTTCAAAGGATCTGCACAATATCCAAGATTGTATTAATTAAGGTTGATCGCTACTCATGGAATATGGACTACTGCACAGCTTTTTGCGCATGTAGATTAACCCTGTCAGAATGAGCCAATATTAGAGGACCGGATACATATACATGCCCACTAAGCCATATTCAAATATTGGACAATTCCGAGCAGAATTGAGCATTTTATTGCACTTTAGATATTTGATATATTTGGAGCCAGTGATAACTGATATTTGATGATTTTAACATATTTTAGAATATTGGAATTATTTACCTATAAATCATTATCGAGATTGACATAGATCTCATGACTGTGCTTCAAACAAACAAGAGTATAAAATATACACAATTTTGACCCCGATCCTTGGCTTTTAACCCATTATTTTGGCCTTTAAATATGAGATTTAGACAGTTTTTGTCCTCTTTTTTAACTTTAAAGGCCCTAAACCCTAAAAATATGCGCGGGACCCCCTATCAAAATTACTTTTTTATGTTAGCAAATGATCTAAACTATTTTTTGAGAAAGTAAAAAAAAAAGTCTATGGATTTTTTTTGCTAATATTTAAGATTTTGTTGAAAAATTTAGCATCAAATTTAATCAATCGTCCTATAACCACCACTTTTTTTTCACAAAAGGGTTGTTTTTAGACCATAATTTTATTTTTCCCATTTAAGGACACAATATAGGATTATTCATTTAAAATATAACATTCATGTGGGCAGTGGTTCACTAAGAAAAAAAATCGTGAAGATTTCCCAATTTTTGGTATTTTTTACCAAAAATAGAAAATACTTTTTTTTTTCAAAAATCTGTATTAAAAAAAGTAGCTCAGGACCCCCCCCAATTTTTTTACATTTTCCATTTCTTAATGATCTAAACTACCATTAGGCAAAAAATTAGGAAATTCTATGGATGAAAAGTTAAGAGTAGCGATCAACCTTAAAAAAAAACAAAAAACACTCCCTTCCCTTCTCAGCTTCTCAGTGTTGTTAAAAAAGTGATCACTCCCCTTAAAATTGTAGTATGAAAAGTGGGCCTTGTTGAATTTCGGGGTCTCGGAGTCAGTAATCGTTACCCATATACTGTGACATAGGCATATTTATATATAGAGCTGGAAATTGAGAAAAGCAGGGAGTGTATTGTACATTCCCAGACTTTTTTTTCTTTTAAAGTGTTTTATTGGGTAAAATAACATAGTTAATCATTGGAATCGGCGCATTGCCGTTCTTCCTCCAAGACCCCTTTTTTCTTTTGTAAGGATCTCAGAGTAGAAGTAGCTCACAGTCATGCCGGTCATATGTTACATTGTATATTTCCTTGTTTTGTCACTTATAATATTTCTAAAAGTATTATCACAGGCGATAGGAATGATGTGATGAGATGAGATGATCATTGGCTATAGATACTACAATAAAATATGAGCTTGGATAAAAAAACATTTTCCATGCTGTTTACATGAAACATGTCTTATGGTTCTTTTTGATCTGAATTTTAAAAGAGTTAAGGTCTTCAATCAACGTGTATTGAGCCTTTAAGTTATTCCAAGCCTTAATGGCTCTATACACACAACTTCTAATAACTAAAGGTTTTAAAGACCTAGGCACATTTAAGCGCTTTCCATCATGTCGCCTTGTTGGCAAGGCTCTATTATCTATAAACCTGTCAATTCTTGACACAGCAAAAGCATAAAAAAGTAGATGTATATTTCTTCGCTCTACAAGTGGCATACACTTGCCTTTTTCATGCAACTCATCTGTATTGTACTTAGGATTCTCCTCTAGCTTAACATTATACACAATTCTAAGACATTTGTTTTGTAATAACTGTAAAATATGATTTTCCCCTTTGTTTAGTCTGTCCCACACATAATCCACATAATCAAAAGAAGGTAAAACCATGGTTTTGTATATAGTAAGAGCAACCTCTTCGTCAACATATGGTTTGGTTCTAGCTAAATGACATACTTTTTCCCTAATATTTCGAGTGACTTCTTTTCTGTGTTCAATAAATTTAAGTTCAGGGTCTAAAGTGAGGCCTAAATATTTGAATTTCTCCACTTGTTCAATTACTATACCATTAATACTAAAGACAGGATGTAATTGGTCGACATTGTTGAAAATCATCCATTTTGTCTTGTTTTCATTAACCGTTAAACTATTTTCTATACACCAAGTAGACAGTTTTAATAAGGCAGTGTGTAAACATTGGGCATTTCTTACTGATATTACCGCATCATCTGCATAGAGGGTTATGTCATAGTTATGCAAGTCAGGAAGAGAATTTATGTAAATAGAAAATAAAACAGGGCCGAGGACGGACCCCTGTTGTACACCATATGTAACAGGCCTACTGCCTGATGTCACATCATTAGCTATAACACTTTGCTTTCTATTAGTTAAATAACTTTTAAACCAAGATTTTGAATTTTCGCTAAGTCCAATTTCTTGAAGTTTTTCTAAAAGTATTAAATGAGAAACCGTGTCAAAAGCTTTCTTATAATCTAAATATAGGGATATTGTTGAGTTATTGTTAATGGTGTTATCTATAATGTTACATAAGTGCTCACTGATAGCTGACTGCGTAGAGTGACATTTACGGTACCCGTGTTGGCTCGGTGTCAATAATGTGTATAAGTCCATATGGGACTGCAATCTTTTACAAACTATTTTTTCTAGTAATTTTCCAGGTATAGGCAACAGGCTTATTGGTCTTAGTTCATTCTCATCTTTTTCTATTCGACAAGTAAAGAAGTTCGACAGGGGAGCTAATTCAGAGTGGTATGCCACGTAGTCGTCCATGACCAGCGTTCTGGAATTTGCAAGCTTCAGTTCAGTAGGGAGTTGGTAGATGTCAGAGTGGGCATAGTATTTGTTTTTAAACAACAGACCTCTGCCTCTTGGTCGAACATCTATGCCTGCTTCAAACGCCAACCTACAGATTGCACTCACATCGGCCTTTTGCTTTTTGAGCTCTACATTAATGTCCTCACTAATATACACATTTCTGTAGTTGGGCTTATCATGTAGCTGTCCTTTTCCTGCTAACACTTTGTCCCTTCCGTCACTTTTTGCCATCGCTATCACCATTGTCCTGGTCCTGGCTGAGGGTGGGCCTTGTCGATAGGCTATGTCAACATCACTGTCCAGTAGTGTGCCGTCAACCTCCTTCAGTAGTGACAGCGCTTCATGTCTCGTGTTTTCACCTTGTTTATAATACAGACCCTCAATGATCAGGTTTTTCCTCCTGGAGCAGTTGTCTAGAATGGACAGTGAGGCAAAGTGTTCTTTTAATTCAGCGGTATTAACTCTGATTTGACGTTCAGCAGTGTCAAGTCGTCCCTCTGTCACTTGCACCGCTTTGGTCGTGTTGACAGCGTCTGCCTTTAATTTGTCAATCTCCGCTTGAGAAAAATGTAGGGACTTTTTCAACTCAGAATTATCCTTTAGTGCCTTGTCTGTGCAGGCTAATATATATCCTAGTGTCTCACCTATTCTGCCATTCATAGCAGTTGCTCCAGACTGTGTTTTCGGTGTACTCGACAATTCTTCTATGAGCGATAATGCAGTGTTTTTAGCCTCTTCCGCCATGTTGGATTCAAACGTAAACAGACCATGCCGGCTGCTCTCACAAATCAACAAATATGGCTCGTATGCTTTCCTGCACTTCTTGTACTCACACTATTCGTCTAGACACTGCTTAGCCCCGTGGCTTATTCGCTGGAATTTCGTCCAATAGTTCCTGGAACTTGCCAAAATGTCGAAAATACCGGGGCGCGCCGCTCTGAGGTGTTCACTCGTTGACCGCCATGACAAGGTGACTTGTGGCTGGGGCCAAAATTTCCCCTGTGTTAAAAATAGTGGGGACCTTCATGATGGGGGGGGGGGGGCATGAAGAAGTAGAATAATTCCATTGAGAGCCTTTTGTAGTACCCATGGTCATACCGGAATCATAAAAAGGCGTTAAAACTTGAGGGGTTACTTCGTGGACTGCTGTGATCATCACGAAAGCTATTGGCAACCGCTGCTCATATGCATGGGCCATGCAGGGCCTTCAAATTCATGCTGGTGATCTACTGGTACTCTGCCTTGTGATCTCTCCTCAGTGAACCAAATCTGAGATATCAAAGGCCATAGTCTGTCTGGCCCTGCCTACATGGTATTAGCCCAGGTTGTAGGACCGGGCAATTCATTTCATTATTCATAGATTCAATCATCCATGGTAGGGGTCACTACTCACTGTATTGGGCAAGCAACATATGAATATCAGCTACTAATATCTGTCCTACTGCAAGCAAGACTACTACTATTTATGGATGGCTACCTTGCTAACTTGAGATAACACTTGGATGTTAAGCATATCTATCAATCAATCAATCAAAGTTTCCAACACACCTGCCACCTCAAGTACCAGGGATATTAAAGGAAAATATTTTTAAAAAATGACTAAAATTAAGTTTTATTGTAGGGCCTATAGATCTAGCTATTGAATGCCCCCTTCCTTGTATACAGGTGTGTGTTGAATGTTGCAGAGAGTGTGTGGGCGGTGGGAGACCTGGTGTGGGGTAAGCTGGAGGGCTACCCGTGGTGGCCGGGCATGGTGACGCACCACCCAACGTCCGGCTCCCACTTCATGAAGGGAAAGAAGCCGTCCGTCCACGTCCAGTTCTTTGAGGACACGCCCTCACGCGCCTGGATCAAAGAGATGTGAGTCGACTTTGACCTCGTACCAAAACGCTGTATGAAGAAGATATTTGCGCTGTAAAAAAAAGTTTGGGAAAGATGAATATATTTTTGAGAAATAAAAAATTAAGATCGATTTCATGAACTGGTAAAAATTTTGAATTTTACTCTAAAGAGTGGAAATATTTTAAATATCACCACTAAAACCCAGTTTTCTTGGTTTATGTTTAATTTTCTCCAAATTCTGGTGTGTGTTCTTTCAGGTATATAGAGGAGTTTTCAGGGTCCCATGTGCTAGACTTCCAGAAGGGGGGTCGTTACTGGACCAAGGATATGGACTGTCACAAGGGGGCACAGCTGGCCGACGCGGCACTCGTGCTCAATCCTGAGGACCGGATAGAAAAGTACCACAAGGTTCTGCCCTCGACCGAGGACGAGGAGAGCGATGAAGAGGAGGACATGGAAGGTAGGACATCTAGCTTTCTCTTATTAAAATATTTATTTTCTCCCTTTAATATTGAACGATGTCCTACTTTGTTTATAGGTTCAGGTGATTTTTTCCCAGAGCAAACTATCAATCTGTGTTCTCAACCAGGGATCGGGGACATTTTACTAGATCTTGCATATAATATTTTGTAAATTAATTTGTGTGCATTAAATATTGTTTGATGTATTTCTAGATGACTCGAAGGAAAACCTTGAATCAAAAGTTATCGAAAAGGTAATGATTTATGCTTTTTCATGTGTGTACTAGGCCTAAATACGCCATCAATCTCCTAATTTACACAAATCAATATCTTGCCTATTTTATGTTAGCTATTCAAGGAAAAGACTTATATCAGTACATGCTATACAACGAGTATTGAATGTATATTTTCTGCACTTAACATTCGAGCAGTGTCTCGTAGCCAACAATCTTATCTAACATTATTTTTAAAAATTATATAAAAAATTTACAGACTCCAAGTAAGTCGCCACGTGCAAAGGGCCGTCTGCCATCACGACAAGCCACCAAAAGGAGACGGATCATCCTAGAAGACCATGCCTCAGACTCAGGTGCGGGTCCAAGCCATCATTTTTATTCAGTGTTGCCGAAATGACATCGGCACATCGGCTTTTGCCGATGTAGAATCTTAATGGCCGATGTGAGGCTCTTATACATCGGCCACAATGGCCGGCCATGATCTCAGCTTTCCAAAAGTGAAATAATTTTACAGATAGTCCTATTAGAAGCACAGTTATGGCCATGTAACGACTATCAATAAATTTACACCTTTTTTAATACGTTTTGTCTGTATCTATCAATAAATTTACTTTTGAATGGTGTTTTGGCATCAATGTATACTAACTAGTACAGTTATTTCATGTGGCCTGTGTAGGAGACAAATGGTCTGTGTACGATCTCGCTACACAGGCCACGTTGGCCTGTGTACCTAAAAAGTTTTCGGCAACACTGTTATTTAACCTTCAAGGACATGTGTTGCTTAAAGATGACATTTGTTGGCATGATGCACCAATGCAGTGCAGATGAATAACTCGCCGGTGCTGCATTAGTGCATCATGCTGACCCTCTGAGAGTGTCTTAACCCTGTAGGGTCGGGATGATGCTTGAATGCAGCCCTGGTGAGTAACTCACTAGGACTGCATTCATGCATCATGACCACAAAGGGCATGTCGCCCTTAAAGGGTTAATGCTCGGGGACATACTCTGTGTATAAAGGGAGCTTTCTATGTCATAGTTCTCTTTGATAGAAGCAATAAAAACTACAATACCTTAAACCCCTAAAGGACAGCATGAGGCCTCAAAGGTTTATGATTATTACAAATTCTAATGAATCTGCAGATGAGTTCAAGCCGCCCAAGGACACTGCGGGGAGTGACGATAGCGCCAGCAGCGGTGTGGCCGAGAGTGACCAATCGAGTGGGACGGCGTCTGACAGTGAGAGCTACTCGGAACTGGAAAACGACTCGCCAGTTAAGGTAAAGCACACTTTCATTATGCTTAACATTTGTAATGCAAAATAGTCATTAGCCAGCCATTCAAAAGTTGATTTTTGTTTGCTGCTAAATTGAACCTTTTGGCTGTGGTAGCATGTAAGAATTATATATGTCCAAAAACACATTTAAATGTCTAATCGAATTCCTATTGAGTAAAAATTACCATATTAATCCAATACCTGTTATTCAAAATGGCTATCCATTTCCCTGCTTTTTAGGCTTCGAGAAAGAGAAAACGTGGATCAACCTCGACAAAAGCGAAAAAGGACTCAAAGTCTGACGGCAAGGGCCCTCGTATAAAACGTAGAATGGAGGATTCTGACTCTGAGGAGGAGGCACTCCCGGAGGTGCGCTCGTCTCCTTGGGTGCAGACTGCCGAGGACGACAAGCCAAAGAGTCTGCCAAGTACGCCAGTCGTCACCGCCAAAACAAAGTCACGTCTCTCAAGTTTTGCCGCACCAGACACGGTAAGACTTTAGTGCATTATGCAGAGCCACTTTTCCTACTTTTGCAGGAATTCCTACTTTTTGAATAACATTTCTGTATTAAATTCAGTTAATTTCCTACTAAAAATTTACCAAAATTCCTACTTTTGGTTGACAACTGAGTGGCATATCCGATTATGTAGATTATATTGAATACTTACCGTGGTAGTAATATTTCTGTAAAAGCAAATGTAGCAACACTTCTCTACATCCTACGACAAGATTCCAGTTAAAATTATAAATGAAATCCCTTTTACTGGTTATTTTTTCAATAAAAAATATTATTTCAGCCCTCTGCTCCGGCTGCTGAGGCGGACAGAACGTTCACACACAACACACTGGAGTTCTTGAAGCCTGATAAAATCAAGTGAGTTCTGTCTGTCATATCTTAAGGTTTCCCTTTCTGTTGGTAAAGTGACGGTAAACTACAGATAGCAAATTTCATAATAGAATGTAGTGTGTTGTCTCTTTAAACAGAGATCATAAATAAATTAAATTTTTTTTTTTTTTTGAAAATTCCCCGGAATTCTCCGTGCGTTAAAATAAACAGTAAAGGGAAAATATCAATTTTAGAGATCATAAATAAATCAAGACATCGTCAAAAATCTCTCAAGCATAAACTAACACGCCCAATCGCCATGGATATTATTAAATTATTTTCTTAATAAACATACAAAGATATCTAATAATAAAGAAAAAGGTACTTTTCACAACATGATCAAAGCCTACAATATCAGTTTTAATTTAACTAGTGATGGTAAATTGGGATAAACTTCCTCCGGTTTGCAGGGATGCCCAGAAGCGTACCCCAGACCACCCAGACTATGATAAGCGTACCGTGCTCCTCCCGGCCGGTTTCCTGGATAAGCAAACTCCGGTGAGTAAATGTCATAGTGCTTTAATGGATTATATCTTTGGTCATGATGCATTCATGCATCATGCCAATTCTTCGAGAGTGTATCAACTGAGTATAAACTCGCCAGGGCTGTATCAATGTACATGTATTATAACGACAGTAGTTTACAAGTCGTTACCAATGAATTGCTGTCCTGCGTGAGACTGTATTTAACTTAAATGTGTACCTTCGTATGTTGTGAGAAAAAGGAGACTAAACCTTTCTTTCGCTTGTAGGCTCATCGACAGTGGTGGGATCTGAAGTCGAAACACTTTGACACGGTCTTCTTCTTCAAGGTAGGTGAATCATAGTTTATGTTCAGAATATTGTGCAAATTCAGGACAAAAAATAGCAGTGTTAATGTGATATTGACTTAACTCAATTAAACTGCTCAATCACTTTTTTTATTAGTAAACTACAAATAGTAAAAGTGTCGCTACCCGTCAAAAGACTTTCACAATTGATTCTCAAAGAAAGCATGTAAGAAAACTCAATGATACCCGTCTCCCACTTGTAGGTTGGGAAGTTCTATGAAATGTTCCACATGGACGCAGAGATAGCCGTCCGTGAGTTGGGAATGATCTACATGAAGGTAAGAATCTATGAATAAATTATAACAACACAGTACACATGGTGACTTTAATTCAATTTTGACAATCACTAAAGTATCTCTGTCCACCTCTTTTGGCATGTTATATTAAATAATATTAATATAAATTAAAACTCAAAGTCTACAATGCCTCCCTACCAGGGTGACTACGCACACAGTGGGTTCCCGGAGATTGCGTACGGTCGGTACGCAGACACACTGATACAGCGCGGCTACAAGGTGGCTCGTATCGAGCAGACAGAAACCCCCGATAGCAACGCTGAGAGATGCAAGAAAAGTTAGTATACTCCGCAGCTGATTTTCCAAAGGCTCGCACTTTTGCTTCAGCGATAGTCTTTGTCTTTTGACCCTATAATGCAGTATGCCCTTTGACTTTGTCCTATCATCAGGGCTGCATTCAATCATCATGCCGATTCAGTAGTATCAACTCCACAGGATCGGCATGATACTTGAATGCATGCTGCATTCATTTATCATGGCGACAAAGAGCATAATGCATTAAATCACACAGTGATCTTTAAAAGATTAATTAAACACCAGGGAATTACACCTTAACAAATGATATTTTTTCTGGTAGGGAGAATTGTAGACTTTTAGTTTTATTAGATATTAATATTATTTTTACATTAGTGCTTAAGGCGACCAAGTTTGACAAGGTGGTGCGTAGAGAGGTGTGCCGTGTGACCACCAAGGGTACCCGGGTCTACAGCTTCATAGACGGAGACACGAGCGAGGCACAGGCCGCCTTCCTACTCGCCATAGCAGAAAAGGTAACCACCATGAGAGATATGTCAAACAAGTAAAGGGAATTCATCTGTCATCTTTCTGAGATTATTCAGGCAAATTACTGTAAACATTATAATTATTGAGACAATATTGAGATTCTTGTACTAGAGTAAAGTGCCTTATAAATTATTAAGAAATGATTAACATAGAAGGAAATCTATTTTAAGGGGTATGAAATATAGTTGGCAAGGCATTTTAGATAACTGATCTTTTATTATTGCAGGAACCAATAGAGGGAGCTGGTGTCGGCAGCACGTATGGAGTGTGTTTTGTCGATACATCAATAGGAGAATTTCATGTGAGTATTTGGTCTAATTTAGACATTTTGAATTAATATATCCTCGGGATAATAACCTAGAAAATTTGCTTTCCAAAGATGTGAATAATGATTCCTTATAAAACTTAATTTCAGGTTGGTCAGTTTGAAGATGATCGTCACTGTTCCCGGTTACGGACGCTCATCTCACACTTTACACCGGTCGAGGTGAGCATTAACCCGATTTACTTTTTTATTTTATTTTTTAAATTTTTTTTTAAACCCTATTTACTGAGCGTTGATTATGTTCACTGCCATAAACAGGCACCTGCTGATTCCTGGGGTGTTAAGCATATTCTCTATAATGTAGGAACATCCAGAGACACTGGGCATATTTGTGTGGGGGCTAGTACATCTTTCTTCGTCACCTGTGCAAAATGTACATTTTAGTTTTCATTAGTCAGGAAAATTCAGAGATATTCTCTCATCTGATAAGTCAGGGAAAAGTCAATGAATTTCAATCAAGTTTTTTTTTGTTAAACACCATTTATCCATGGCGCACATAGAGAGGCCTGTGACCACGTCCCTGCATTGAGGGAGCTTGGCCAGTGGCTTGGTCAATCACATCAATGGCCGAGTCACTGCCGTGAGTGATAGAACCCCTGATTAATCTTATGTAAAAAAAAAAAAAAAAATTTAAATGATGTCATCTTCGGCAGGTGCTTCACGAGCGGGGTAAGATCTCTGAGAAGACCAAGACGCTGCTGAACAACAACCTGAGTAACGTGCTGCGGGAGGCGCTGCACCCGGGGTCGGAGTTCTGGGACAGCACCAAGACACTCAAGGTGCTGTCTGAGTCGGAGTACTTCGTGGACGAGAAGGACGCGGCCGCCGGGGCACAGTGGCCGCAGGTTCTCAACAAGATGAAGGCTGACAGTGAGTAGTCATTTTAACCCTTTAAGGACGGTATAATGCATCATGCCTTGGTCGTCATGATGCTTGAATGCAACCCTGGCGAGTAACTCACCAGTGCTGCATTGAAGCATCTTGTCGAGCCTGCAGAGTTGAGACAATCCCAAAGTAATCAATGTAATGATGCACTAATGTAGCACCGGCGAGTCACTGGCCGGGGCTGAAACTAACTACATAGGGCCAGCTATGGTAGGTATATTGATTTAAATTGGGTCGCCAGCAGGGTTTTATTTCATGGACAGTTGAAAAACGATTTTGATAGAATCAGGAAAATAGAAAAGTTCTTTTTTTTTCTATCGTATGTACATTCACCAAGGGAACCACATTTCAAAGAGACTTGTTTCAATCAGATATGTTCCATCTAACTTGCATCTTGTTACTGTTTTCTACTTGAATCAAAATCCTGTTTAAAAAACAAATTTAAGTCCTGCTATAATGACTCTTATTAAAGAAATTGTGCAATTCTCCAACAGTCGACAGCTCATTATACTTCTAACCATTCCAGGTGACCCGCTGGGACACACGGCGGCAGAGGACTTTGACCTGGCGGTACGCTCGCTGGGGGCGTTAACGTGGTACCTGCGGGGCTGCTGTCTGGACCAGGAGCTACTGTCCATGCGTAAGTTCACCGAGTACCTGCCCATCGACCAGAACAGTCGCGAGGGGGCGCCACGTAAGGCGGCCGGCACGTGTGATGTCTTCACTGCCAGGCAGCACATGGTGAGTACCACACTCTTTAAGGACGCCATGATACCTGAATGCATCATGCCCTTAGTCGTCATGATGCCTGAATGCAGCCCTGGCAAGTAACTCGCCAGTGCTGCATTCATACATCATGCCGACCCTACAGGGTCAAGACACTCTTGGAGGGTCCGCATGATGCACCAATGCAGCACCAATGAGTTACTCCCGGGGATGCATTGGTGCATCATGACGACAAATGTCATCTTTTAGCGACATCTGTCCTTAAAGGTTTGATATGTATATTGAGTCTTTGAATAAGTTTTATTTTTATTTTGAAATATCAAAATTAATAATCTTAGGATAAATGTAAAGATTGGCGTATGTGTCAAGGCAAACTTGTTAGAGCTTTATATGCTCCCTATTGTCAATTATAAAACATAAAGCTTGGGCACGGACTTACATATTTATAGTTCAGGTAACCAAGTATTCCCTCTACAATATGTATGTCACCTAATCAACTACTTGTGACCAGGTGCTGGATGGAGTGACGCTCGCTAACCTAGACATTGTGGAGAACACGGCTACTGGGGGTCTGGACGGAACGCTGCTGCAGCGCATTGACTCCTGTGTTACACCATTCGGTATGTATAACCCTCTGAAGTTAGGTTGACATGGTAGTCTGAGTGAGGATGCCATTAAATAGAAAGAATATCGAGTGTTTGGTGTATGTCTCTTCCCTCTTCTATGCTGTGGTAGACTTACAGCATACTAAACGCCCTTACCTCTCATACCATATCTATGTGGTGGGGGAGGTTAAAGGACCATTGCTTCAGTGAATGTCACTTTAAATGTGTAGGAGCGGAATTTCTGTTTTCAGATTATTTCATAGAGATCAACCCAGATGCAATTATCCTACCAGCCATTAAACCCATACCTACTCTATAAAGGCCTAGAGTGCCGGTCCTCACTCCAAGTGTAACTGGAGGGGCAGCAAATCTTTCACCTTTAAGTTACCCAAACTATCAATCAACCCTTCCTTGTGTATAACACTGTAGGTAAGCGGCTGCTGAAGCAGTGGCTCGTCTCCCCGTTGTGTCAGTAACTAACACTGTGTGTAACACTGTAGGTAAGCGGCTGTTGAAGCAGTGGCTCGTCTCCCCGTTGTGTCAGTAACTAACACTGTGTATAACACTAGGTAAGCGGCTGCTGAAGCAGTGGCTCGTCTCCCCGTTGTGTCAGTAACTAACACTGTGTATAACACTAGGTAAGCGGCTGCTGAAGCAGTGGCTCGTCTCCCCGTTGTGTCAGTAACTAACACTGTATAACACTGTAGGTAAGCGGCTGCTGAAGCAGTGGCTCGTCTCCCCGTTGTGTCAGCCGGCCTCCATTAACGACCGTCTGGACGCTGTGGAGGACCTCATGGAGGCCCAGGATGCTGTCGCCATGGCAACCGAGCTGCTCAAAAAGGTACCAGACCTGGAGCGCCTTCTCAGCAAGTGAGTGACTCAACTTTTAACTGTATGATTTCTTAAAGATATCTCGTCACTCTTGGCCATGAGAAATTACCGCTGCATTTGATATACCAGGGTTATAAATATGCTACCTATGCTACCTCATGTCCATCGATTGGTACCTAGCAATGAAGACATTCAACATTTGACAGGGCTTTGAGGGATAATGTTAAGTATTGTTGACATACATTTTACCCAAGCTCACACCCAGTCCCCTAATTGACTTTCAGCAAGTAAGAATGATGCTTATAGACTTAGGAAAAATGAAAATTAAATTTGAATTTAATCAATTTTATTCTTTTGTAAGAAGGATGATTTTAAACTTAAGAAAGATGAAAAATATAATTTGAATTTAATTAATTGTATCCTTTTGTAAGAATGATGGTTGAAAACATAAGAGGAAAAATATAATTTGAATTTAATAAATTCACCCTTTTGCAGGATCCACACGCTGGGGTCTGCTAACCGCATTCAGAACCACCCGGACGGACGCGCCATCTTCTTTGAGGACCTGACTTACAGTAAGCGGAAAATAGAGGACCTGTTGTCAGCACTGAGCGGGTTTACCACCGCAAAGGAAGTCATCGGCACCTTCAAAGCCAGCGCCAAACAGTTTAAGTAAGTGATATATGGCTGCTCTTGAATATTTAACAACTTAATAAATAAGAGACTTCCTTTGGAAAAATGTGTAGAAGTAGGATTTTACCTTATCTTTTTAATATTTTACCAGCATCTGTTAAGGCTACAAAGCCCAGGGATTACCTGTAGTCTTTTGTTGCAACTGTTGTCGCGAAATTCAAAAAGCTATTTTTAAGTTTTGAAATTAATTGGTTAATTTGTCCGATAACAGTCGCATGGCGAGTTACTCGCCAGGGCTGCATCCATGCATCATCATTCATGATGACCAAGGGCATGATGCATTAAGGTATCATGCCGTCCATAAAGCGTTTAAGCTAAGTAATACTGTCATACTTAATTAAGTCTGACTGCTCCCTCAGGTCTAAGTTACTGCGGCAGACAACGTTACTGGAGGGGGACGGAGGCCGCTTCCCCGACCTGACCGAACAACTCGACTTCTTTTCTGTGAGTCATGATTAACAAAACTATGGTCTTCCAAAAGACATTTTAAACAAATAAAAAATGATTCTGTAAAAACATTAAACTTGTCACAGTAAGAGAAAATATGATACTGTTAAAATGAGTGATAGTTTCGATATTAGTACAATCCCAACGCTCCCCTCTTTAACGAGATGGAATTGACCGAATATTTCTATTCCACAGCAAGCCTTCGATCAGCAGAAGGCGAAGACCCAGGGCACTATTACCCCTAACAAAGGTGTGGACCCGGAGTACGATGAGGCCATGACCGACATCAAGAAGATAAAGCACGAGCTGGACGCATACCTGGAGGAACAGAGGGACTTCCTGAAATGCAGAGTAAGTGAAATATCACAAAAGGGAGTGGTCATTTTTTAACAACAGGCGGGGGGGCGGGCAGAAACATTAAGAATTTGGAGTTTTTTGTTTTTGTTTGTTTGTGTAGTTTAAAGTCCCACTGATTATGCAGGTGAGACTTACTCAAGTTTCAGTTTTTCACAAGAAAGAAATTTGGAGTCCTCTGGGGGGGGGGGGGGGGGGGGGACCAAACAAATTGCACCCCTTTTTAGCGAAAAAGCCTGTGTGTTACTATAGCTCAAAGAGGTTCGGCTGCACTCCATTTCAACCTGTGCCTGTGGTCTAAAATGGGGCGAGAATTATTCTGATTCTGTCAGCGACATCATCGTTTAAGAAATGCGTCTCCCCCTGCAGAGGTTCAGTGTATTTTCTTATGTAATTTGGAGGAAATCTTTGCTATTCTTCAATATGAGCAGGGGACACCTAAATCTCTGTCACCGAAACAAAGCAAAAAGAATACATGTACCAGCTCTCTACCAAAAGTATATTTTTACCAAGCCAGAATAGCTGAATTAATGCATTTACACATTTAAAGGACATAATACATTGTGTACCGTAAAACCTTGCGTATAAGCCGCGGCTTGTACGCGAATCAGATCGCCAGTGCGGCTTATAGGATCGGCACAGAGTCAGGATACGGCTTATACGCGAGTTTTGGCTCCTATAGTACAGTATAAAAGTCACCAGAATCAGATCGCTGGTGCGGCTTATAGGATCGGCCCAAAGTCGGGGTGCGGCTTATACGCGAGTTAGGCTTACACGCGAGGTTTTACGGTATATATAATTAGATTTATTCACTTTTCTTCCCTAACTCACCAGACGGTGGCCTACTTTGGCACAGCAAAGAACCGGTTCCAACTAGAGGTGCCAGATAGTAAAAAAGTCCCCAACAGTTACGAAGTGACGTCATCGAAAAAGGGTTTCCGTCGTTACTGGACGGATGAAATTAAGGACATGCTGGCTCGTATGTTGGACGCCGAGGAGCGCAGAGACGCCGCCCTTAGGGACTGTCTGCGCAGGATATTCTTCGCTTTTGACAAAAGGTTGGCTTTTTGAACTATCAGGGATGCCAAGTGTTACGATTTTTTCGTAATTTTACGATTTTTGACCCCCTTTTACGTCCATTACGATTTTAAATATCAAATTACGATTTTCAAGCATCTGGGATGTTTTAAGGTTAATGTACCATACTGAGGTATGGGATAAATAGCCTAATATATAAGTAAACAAAACTAGACTAAAATTAGATTTTGTTGGTCATCGAGCAAACAAATCTCAAGAAAAATATATAACATTACACATTAAGGAGCAAACAAATTATTAATCATGTATGATGATTATGATTTTAATGGATCGTTAAAATATATTTTGACCCTTCAGAACTGTTATTTCATTGTTACGATTTTTGTTACGATTTTAGCAAAAAATTGTTACGATTTTGGGGCCCAAAAATCGTAAGAAATACGAGTTTGGGATGGGGTAGCTTGGCATCCCTGAACTATGATGCTAGTCCATGAAATTTTCCCCGAAAAAAAAAAATATACTACACAAAATCTTGTGGATTAATTTACCAATATTATATAAGACTGAATCAACCTTCTCATAATGAATTCAACAATTATCAAGACCATACGGTATTACCAGTAATTCAAGCAAGGAAGTTGGCCCCTGATTGCTTGGGACCGCTTTTATACATTCATACATACTAGTAGCCTCTCAGCCCTCTCAACCCTCGCCAGGGCTGCATCCATGCATCATGACGATTAAGGGCGTGATGCATCAAGGTATCATATTGTCCTTAACCCTTTCGTGCCCAGAACTCCCTAAATGCGCGGTTTTACACCTACATATGTTCAGGAAAGTACCATAGGCTACTTTAATAGTGCTCAAAACGGGACAATTCCATGACCTGATGAACCATAATTCCATGAAATTTCTCATGATGGATTATTATGGATGGGAAACTTTATTATGAAATATAAGGAGTTGAAAATGGCCTAAAATACAGTGCAAATGCGCGGTCTGGCATCAGTGGGGCTGATTAAATGTGGATATTTACTAAAAGTTCTATAAAAATAGTGAAAATAATGATAAAAATGCATTTTATCAGTTTTTCATGGGATTACGATTATAGTGTTGATATCCTTCTACTTTTGATATGTATGCTCTCCTGTGTAAAACAAAAAGAACGTTTTCCGAGCAGAAATAACCTGTTTATAACTAAAAGATCAGAAGTAGCCCTTATTGGAAGATGGGAGGATTGTTTCAAATAAGTGAAAAGAACGTTTCTGGTTACCATAGCAACCAAACTTGTAATATTTTCTGAAACAGTGATAGAATGGGCATTCCAAGAGCTTTCAAAGAGTATAATATAAAGCATATATCTGAACAAAGATATTTAGCCGTTACACAATCTTCCAATGATGTAAAAAACTGACTTTGGTCAAATAGTTCTGGGCACGAAAGGGTTAAAGGGTTAAAAATCAGGCCATCTATATAATCCCGTCATAACGATGATAATTAAAATCATTTATAACTATAGCACAAGTTTTGCAATTTTTCTGGAGATCAGATTCACGTAACAATTACTGCTTACACTGTAAAACAGCTGAATTTGATCTCCAGTCTCAGATCAGGTAGAAAACATAGTTTAACATACATGTTGCATGGTGTTACAGCCATGCGGCGTGGTTGTCGGGAGTCCAGTGCCTGGCCGTGTTGGACGTGCTCGTCTGTCTGTCTCAGTTCTCGCGATGTGGAGACGGCGTCATGTGCCGTCCTGACATCATCACTCCCGATAAAGATACAACCGTTAGTAGCTTTATATTTTCCTGTATTCAAATGTTTTGATAGGATTTTTCTGTTGACAGATGGCAATTATGTTATTAATCTTGATCAGAGATTGTCATACCAAGGAACCCCTCTCTAAGCATATTGTTTCTTTAAACTTAATCAAATAGCTGTAGTTGTAAATTATAGGCTCCAATGGCCATCTTTATATAGATATAAATTATAAAATTAAATATGCCTGTTGCAGTCCATTAAAATTATGTGTCCGTTAGGGGAGGCTTAGTTGATCACTTTATATCTCATCAGGGGTTATTTTATTTGTTCTTACAGCCCATACTAGAGATTCGAGAAGGCCGACACCCGTGTATAGCACGCACCTTCAGTGGCGGTGACTTCATTCCCAACGACACCGTCATCGGAATTAGTGACGTAAGTACTGTGAATTCTCATGTATATCCCACGGCTGCTAGCTTTCTTTTGATATAAACCATGCGGCTTATATATGCGAGTTATGCTTATACGCGAGAATTTACAGTATATGTTATAATACCACCAGTGAAGACTTCTGCCCTGAGGGGCTAAGGGAGTAAGTGCCACGACCGCAATTTTCATAGGTCTCCCCCCCTCCCCCAAATATCAGGGCGTTGTAATATAATCTTTAACCATTTAGACCTCTTTAAGATTTATTCGTCCCATATGTTATCTATCTTTATTTTAGTCATTTAGAGTGTTTGGACATGATTATACATGAAAGTTAAAAAAAAAAAAAAATCAATTAATTGAAAAATTATATTTCGATCTTAACTGTTTCAGGATGCGGCAGAGAGTGGGGAGGGAGCAGCGAGTCAGGTGGTGTTGGTGACGGGCCCCAACATGGGCGGCAAGTCGACCCTGATGCGGCAAGTGGGCGTCATCATTACACTGGCACAACTAGTGAGTACACGCCTACTTTAACACTGAATGTGCTATCTTATTGGTCGTCATGATGCATGAATGCAACCCTGGCGAGTAGACTCACCAGGGCTGCATTCATGCATCATGTGGACTATGGATTTATGAAGTAAATCAACTAAAAGAACAATTTTAAAGTTGAAAATGATAAGTCCTAGCCTATTTAGGTATGTAATTTGATAAGCTTAAAAGCCGTGAGATACTGAGGTACAGTGTTCTTTGGTTCAGTACAAGATGCTGTATTTACCATGAATATTTTTTTTGAAAGAATTAAATTAAATGAAACCATGAACACAATAATTGATATACCTTATTATATCATACAATGTACTTCTGGAAACAAAGGTTCATGATAGTCAGATAAATGCATCCTTGTTTACCACCAGGGATGCTACGCCCCAGCAGAGGTGTGTCGACTCACACCAGTAGACCGCATCTTCACTCGGCTCGGAGCGAGTGACCGCATCATGGCGGGAGAGAGTACATTCTTCGTGGAGCTCAGTGAAACCTCGGCTATTCTGCAACACGCGACCAAGCACTCGCTCGTCCTGTTAGACGAATTAGGTTCGTGATCTCGTTTATCTTCCTATACAGAGATGCCACTTTTCCTACTTTCGCAGGAATTCCTACTTTTAGAAGTATATAAAGTGTTTATCCCTCTTTATAGTGTGGTGGTGAGGTGGTTGTATGTGGGATTGTCTATGTAGTAAGGGAAATTTAAGAACCCTTGCCACAATGGTATAGGGACAGAATTTATTACTACCCATAGATTTCAACATTACTACCATGGCTGTTTATAGCTAGTCACATAGATGATAAACTTTTTTTTAATGAATATAAAAGTGGTTGACATTATACCAGAGAAGGTATGATACATTAAATAGAGTGTAAACTCAGAAAAATAAATAAAAATAAATAAAATGAAACTGTGTTATCTATGTGACAAAATGTTGTATTTTGTGTTGTAGGTCGTGGCACGGCTACCTATGACGGGACGGCTATCGCGTGTGCTGTCGTCCAGGAGGTGTCTCAGAACATCGGGTGTCGCACCCTCTTCTCCACTCACTACCACTCGCTGGTCGAGGAGTTCTCACACGACCCGAACATACGGCTAGGTCACATGGTACGTTATGTTAGCGAGTCATGCAGTTGTATATAACTCTCTAAGGACGGCATGTAATTGTTGCTAGAAGATGACATTTGTTGTCATGATGCAATAATGCTGCCCTGGCGAGTAAGTCGCCGGTGCTGCATTGCTGCATCATGCTGACCCTTTCTGAGTGTCTTAACTGCGTAGGGTCAGCATGATTCTTGGAAGGCGGCACTGGTGAGTTACTCATCAGGGCTGCATTCACGCATCATGACGATTAAGGGCATCCTGTATTACAGCATTATGCCTTCCTGAGACTATGGGAGAGCAAAACATATTTTGTAACTAAAGATCCCCGCGAAATACATGTATGGATGGCTTAGTGCACATGTATTAGGCAGGCGCTTATCCAACATCAGCTTTTAGTGCTTAAGAGAAATTTCAAGACTTCCCTTTTATACATGTACTTTTAGTATACAAGACTGGCACTTACACGGGTTAGTACGGTATTCATATATACAGTACTTGAATTATCGACTTACTTGAAAAATCTTGCTATTCTCTGCTGTTTCAGGCGTGTATGGTGGAGAACGAGAATTCTGAGGACCCAAGTCAGGAAACAATTACCTTCCTCTACAAGTTTATTGGTGGTGCGTGTCCCAAGAGTTACGGCTTTAACGCGGCTCGCCTGGCAGACATACCCGAGGAGGTAGGTCGTTTACCCTTTAAGGGAGGCTGAGTGCTTTAATGCACTATGTACTTTTGCCTTTTATGATAATCTTTGAATGCATATTCGCCAGGGTTGCTTTCATGCTGACCCTACAGGGTTGAACAAGTCTTTTATGGTAGGCTTGATGCACCAATGCAGCACTGGCTAGTTTAATACTTGGCGGCGCTTAAGTTTCTGAATGGGTCACAACACTTACATCTAAGTGATGTAAAAGTGAACTTAACAAATGTTAAGTTCATAATCTACATAAATTCATAATGTGTTTTTGAACCTGGAAGAAATGGAAATTTAAATAGGATACTTGAATTCCGCCGGTACATTGAGCACTACGCAAGAAATATTTATTCTGAACTTCCTGATTGATTGAGCCTTGATTGATTTCATCAGTTATTTTAATTTGTGCAGATTATCAAGGTGGCTACGCAAAAGGCAAAAGACTTCGAGAACACAACAAACAGAATTGAATGGTTCAGGTAAATAATGTTGACACTCTTTGCAGTTCTTGAGGTTAGATATTAAGCAGAGGTGTATTAAAATTTGTAATTCATCAAAAACTTAAAGGTGTGATTAAGAAATGTTTTTCAAGTCTTATTTTGACGATTATAGCAGTCGATTTTAAGTAACGTGTTTGTGATATGTAAGAATAAAATTGGTATCCCAAAGACACCTCTGAAAGCTGGACGCACGGATGTGATATCGATTCATGATGTAAACGTTGATGTATATATTTTTTCGTAATTCAGAGAGCTGCACAAGTTGGATGAGAGTAAGATCGCCCAGATCCAGGCACTTCATGAACAAATAGTTGTCAACTGAAGTGTCAGCAACCCCCAACCTGAAGCACACCTTCACCGAGTGAAGTCATCACATGGGGGTGATACCTCGGTGACGCAGCGACTAATACACAGCGCATACAAATCCCAATGCGGACTGTTTTATATTTGAAGAACAAAGTTTATGATGATACTGCCAATGCATTTACCTCAAGCGTCTGAGCGCGTGCCTTACCTCGAGGTAAGAGACGCTGAACATTTAAGCAACTTCAAATTAGTGATTTGCGAGTCACGAGAACTTCGAGGAACTTTTGAATGTGGATCCAGGGTTGTGAGGATGTATGAACCAGACTGTGCTTAGTGAGATACTTGACGATAGAAGCGATGAATGATCAACATGTAACCAGTGATTAGGTTTGACAGTGATTGAATAATGTGACTGGTAATGAGAAAGCTGCTTGTGAAGTGCTTAATACATGGATCTAGGTTTTGTAAAAAAAAAAAAAAAGATTGGCAGCCGAAGGATTTTGAAGTGAACCTGTAGAGAATGGAACATATTTAATCAACTTAAAATTTTGACTGACAGGCCTGGTTGTTTTGTTGGGGTCAGCATATTGTAGACCCAAGTGAATGCAGTACAGGCGGGTAACTCGCAAATAGTCGTCATGATGCACCAGTGCAGTGTCAGCGTGTTATTTTCAGCATTGCATCGGTGCATCATGACAAGCTCAAATGGTGCCTAGAAGCAGTAGCCTTCAAGGCAATTGCAACTTCAAAATGATTGCATAATAATCTAGGCAGAAGGAAGGGGGATGGCTTGGGTCACAACGCATAGGAGGAGTTAACTGTTAGGTAGGTCTAATACGGGAGAGGGTGGGGGAAAAGATATTTGAGGATACATGTAACGCTTCAAACACATAGGCCAAAAATCTTAGTTTTGAGAAATGTAATGCTCTAAATTTATAACATTCTTCATATCAGAAATAGTATACTTTGTGTTTTAAGTTCATACGGTTGACAAGCTAATCTTTTGGGAGAACAAATCTCAGGTATAGTCGAATCGCTGTATTGCTGAAAAGAAAATCCAAACACTGTCAGTTGAACTGTTCTCTGTACTACGTGCAACAGTGTCCATATATGATTGTATAGTGAGTGTTTGAAGACAGATGTTGCCTTGCCATTTTTATGAAATTTTGTTTTGTTAAGAAAACTTGAACCAAGGCGTCAGGAATCATGGAAAAAGTGCAGTGTGTGGTAAAATATGTTTATTTTATGTACATATATTATGACTTTCCAGACAGGACAAACTCAATATGCTGCATGATCAGAACCACTCTTGGTGTTAGTGATGTATTTCTGAACCATCCAGAAAACGTTAGGCACAGAGGGAGGTAAGATCACAACCTCTATTGTACCAAGGCAAGCAGGTGGCCATACTTACACACTGGTATTGCCCAGACCGGCAGTGTGGCTGTGGCATTGTATTATAACGGAGGCCAGTGTAGCTCTATAGCTAATTATCCAGAACATGAACTGTATCATGGTATAGGGGCTACACGTCGATCATATCTACAAACCAAAACTTACATCTCAGAGGTTAGTTTCAGTGTGAACAAGAACAGCCTGGGCTAATAAATTGATATATTTTTCTACATTTGTCTTCGAGCTTACTTTCGTTATGAATATAATACGTGGTATCTACTGTTACTTTGACAGAATGATACCGTACATTCTAAGTAACCTACCATAGAGGCTGATTGTCCATGGTGACCAAACGGCAGAGCGGTGGATTAAAATAGGTGTCCTTCCAATAACAAAAATAGCTATCAAAACGTTTATATATATACATAATATATAAAAATGGCCATTGAACTGTATATGTACAGATTTCGGCAAGATGAACTTAAATCCTAGTTTTTATATTTATAATATATAATATTCTTACAATGACTACGTAAATGGGTACACTTTATCTGACGTAACTACACATATATATAAGGCACATATTTTAGACTGATATAACAACACTGTACTCTGTACATTATAGAAGTCTTTGAAAGACGAGTATTAAAGTTCAGAAAACTAGACATAGTATAGAGCATTCATTGCAACCATGATTTCATATTTACGTATTAAATCATAATGGCTGTAATCATTCGTATCCAGATCTTTAGGAGTAAAAAGGGCAAGTGTCAGATACATGGACTTTGTATCATAGTGGATTAAACATTCATGTCCCGTTTTTGCGCACCCCTCTAGACAAATAAAGTCAATCCACCAGGGCCGGGGTAGTGCATTGTTACATCAGGAAGCTGAGGCTCTGTGAGCCAGTAGACACTGCACGCTGTCCACATGATTAAAGTAGAGACGCCACTCGCTGACTAACAAAAAAAAGAAAGAAATCTTACGATGTTGGCAAATTTCTATGGAAATTCAATAAAACATTTGCTCAGAACTATCAATGGTAAAAGTAGGAATTTCTTCAAAAGTAGAAAAAGTTGAATCTATATCAGGCCATACAGTATTACTCGATCATTCACTGGCGCTGTTCTGGCCGCAGCAGCGACCTCTCCTGACCATTTACTATCATGTACACGCCATATGAGTATCACTTGGTGGGTAAGTGTGCATATTTAAGGCATTGAAGTCTCCCTAGTCTAGAGCCAACCGAAAAGTAGTAGCTTCTGCTCGAACCCAGTGAATAGCGTATTCTGGTTTCACCTCCAAGGTGCTGGCTTTGATGTCCCTGATTTTGCAGAGCCAGGCCTGGATTGGGAATTGGAGCGAGCACTGCTCGGTCTTTGGTTACCGTGGTGAATTGTGACCCGGTGGTCAGCCCCATCGAACAGAAGCGGACGACCCCTCTTCTTCTCAGCCTCCAAGTCCTCCCACGGTGCCGGCCAGTCAGCTTCAACCAGTCGGGGCCCGAATAGAGTTTCATCGACGTAGGAGGCGTTATGTCGGTCCGCGCCCCTCCGGTTGGCGCTACGGGGACGGCCAGCAGGGGAAGGGGACCGCCCGGAGAGCGGCCGTCCAGGGCTGGGAGGGCGGCCTTCTCGACTGGGCGCCCGGGTACCGCTCACCGACATACGACCAGTGTTCAGCGGGTCATGCTCGGGGCCTGGGGAGGGAGCGGTCTGCCAGGACGGGTTATTGTTAGCATACGGGTTATCGCTCCCAAACAGCAGCTCATCCACGTGACTCGGTTTGAATTTCCCGGCCGACTTCTGCCGACTTTTCTGCGACTTTAAAACGGTGTGTGAAGCCACCATCGGGGAGGCGCGCTTCGTCGGGCTGTCTTTCGTGCTCCGTTCTCGCTGTTCTCTCAGTTTCTGTTGGAGTTTATAATCCGTAGCGTCCATCACAAATACCGTTTTTTTGCCGTCGTCCCATGGCGCTGGGAAGTCAGCTTCCATTGGCCGATCGCCAAACAATGTCTCATCTACATAGCTTGGGGTAGTTTTTTGACTGCCCCGTTTGGGTGTGGACGGCCTGGGAGAAGTGTCTGTTTTCCTCCGTTGTATGACCGGGGATTCTGACCGAGACCTGGTGGCCTTGGATAGCGGAGCACTGGACTGCACGTTAGGGCTGGAGTAGGTCTGAGAGCCGGGTCCCGAGAAGAGACGCTCCTGGTATTTATTCACATACGGCCGGGTTTTTGGAGTCTTGGGCGTCTCCACCTGAAAGAGACACAATCAGTTAATAATACAGATAGTCTCATCACTGTTTCTGACGGCTCTGAACTTTATAACTATCAAAAAGATATTGGGGGGTTGGTTTGGCACAAATGCCCACTTTCAAGCATTAATTGCTCACACGCTGAAAACTATTCAATATGTCCATGAGGGGTTGGAAATGTTTCACCAGGAGGTAAATAGGTGACATATTTTTGACCCCCCACCCCAACAAGAAAGATTCAAATCTTCATCCTCTGTTGATTAAAAAAAAAAGACCCCTGATATTAAAAGCACTAGAGTCTATAGGATGGGCATTGCCTTTATATGCATACACATATGGCTAATTTATATCATAACTTGAGTAGATCTATGTATTAATGAGGTTTTTACCTGGAAGGTGCCGTTGAATCCTCGGGGCGGTTCAGCGGATCCAGGCCTCGACCCGACAAGGAGTAGTCCCGAGTTCATCTTGGGTCGCGTGGGGACGCACCTACGTCATCCGTCAAAGGTCATCTGGGAGTTCACCTCTAAGATTACTGGTTAATAAAAGAAATATGCTGTAGGCCATACCATACTATAGGCCTACAGATCTCTAACAAGTCATGGTTCACTATCATGGGTTTATGGACAAGCCTATGTTAGGATTTGATGGGTATTTGAGGGCACCAGCCAGTGTGTCATAGTTATTCTTACGCATTCTCAGGTCCTTGCAGAGATGAAAAATACTAGCACCCCCGCCTCCCCGTTGTTAAAAAGTGATCACGGTCGGCTTCATTTCTTTCCCCCACCCCACCCACCTATCTGTTTAGTGTTTTCTATTTCTTTATTTTAAAATAGGTAGTACCCGGTAGGCTTCAGGCCTGCCAGTAGGCCTGCAATGTAGACTTAGCTCTTAAGTTGACACTGTTGTGCTGCTAGTAAAAACTCTTGATGAATAACAGTAGACAAGAAGTTAGAACATGAACGTCCATATATTTAGATTCATGGTTAGAAGTAGTCCGACACATCTGGCGCTACTGCGCCAGACTGCAGCTACATAGAGATCCTATAGTGGGAGTAAAAAGGGTGTTGTTCTCATAAATGTACTCACTGTCAGTCCCTCAAAATAGTCAATCCTGTTCCCCAAAAGGTACTCCACATGTCCAGCATTCTTAAGGCCCTGTTACACGGACGTCATCTGACGTCAATACTTTTGAAGGCATCTGCAGTTGAAGGCATTTGCAGTTGAAATCAAACCCGTTCTGATTTTGAAGGCATATGCCTTCAATGTGTAACTCAATTTTGAAGGCAGATGCAGCCACGTTTTGACGTCAGATGACGTCCGTGTAACAGGGCCTTTATACTGCTGCAAACATGTCAATGTTAGTGTATGTCACACATTTTGATATCAACAGCAGGGAAAAGTGGTGGGAGGGGTGTCCCAGAGGAGTGGAGTTGACATCAAATAAAGCCAGGATTACAGATTTCTTTATGTAGATCTACCCGGTATTAGGAATGCCTTATGGATGGTGAACAGGTGAGTATACATTGAGGGACATGTGGCTGGAAGCATTAGTCTAGACTGAAGAGTGAATACTTCCACCAAAATAGCTACTCTGCCAGATTGGCAGAGTAACTTGGTTAGCCCAAAGCAAAGGCACATGGTTTCTACCCCTGTTACAGGGGTAGAAGTGTCGAACTAGGTTAGAAGTAGAAGAATTAAAAGTCAAGCCCTGGCCTATCCAGTGGCCACAGGATGCTGTGGTACCCCTATTATCGCCCAAACCAACTCTACCAATACCGCTCCTGTCTCGATCATTTAGGGCTACTAACAATGGATATAACGCGTTCCCCTGACGCCTATAACCTTCTCCAGATCCCTCTGACTTGTTTAAATATCATCAACTATAATATAACTCACAAATCTTTGATCTGACGTTGAGAGCAAGTCCGTGGCAACGCCAAACATTCCCAGCTTCTACTTTTACACACAAGATGGCAGTGCAGGCTGGAATAGTTTTAGAAAAATAAACCAGGGGCGCTGCGATTGGAAAGCACTCGGGAACGCACTCGGAACGCACTCCCGCCACGGCCGCCACGGCCCCCGAAGGCCCAGGACTGGGGTCGTGCTCTACCAAACATAGCAATATCTTCACTACTTGTTAACTCAGGGATCCCCATGCAATCCCTAGAGTCTCTTACCAAGACCCCCAAAGACAAAAGTGCACCAAATTCCCCTTTTTTTAAAAATGTCATTGGTATAATTATTAGGCTATTGAAGGGATATTGAACAAATAAAATTGGATGTTTCCCTACTCACTCAAACCGATAATGATACAATAGGCCTACATAGTTCCCATCATTGTACAAACAATGCTTAAAGTTGGCATTACAAAAAAGAAAGCATGGTTTCAGGCCGGGTGTGGACAAACTATAATGTAGGCCTAATAGTGTGCACGGCGTGTCAATTTCCTCACACCATGTTAATCCTATGGGAGCTCACAGTTTGGGGTGGGTGAGACCAGGGGCCCTATTTGTCAAACAACATGGCTGTCTATGATTGGAGAAGGGGGGGGGGTGGCAAGGGTGGATGAGTGGTAAGGGGGGTGGGTGGCAAGGGGATAGGTGGCAAGAGGGGTGGGTGGCAAGGGTTGCAAGTGTCGCAAGGTTCACATAGGTTTATAAACGATTTTATTCAAAGTCTGTTGCGATTAGAATCACACGTTAGATCTTTAAAATGGTAAATTGGTTGCTAAAAAGTAGAAAAATAGGCCTACAAGTTGTTCAAAACGAAAATTATGCAGGTCTAGTTGTTCAAAATAGGGGAACCCTAATGCTATTTTGTTATGGTAGGCATATGCTATAGTGAATGCATGGTTTCTTTTCAGGTTTCTGAAAGTGGATTTACCCAATCGAAACGCTTATTTTCGACAACCCCTCCCGTCTCCCCTTTTCCCGTTCCTAATAGACCTAGCCTGTGTAGATACAGGCCTACTGGCATATCATTAAAGGTACTTAAAACAATCTACGCTAGCCCATATCTGGGTATTTACTGGTATTTGTCAGGGCTTCCAGATGGGGCCATGTGGGCTCAGCCCAGAATATCAACATGTCATGTTTACACTGCAAATCCTTCAAGTTATGGTCATTTCTAAAAATATTCAATTAATTTACATTTTAAATTGACATTATATGCGTCTTTTGCAAAAGTGGGTTTCATCTGGGTTGGAAATGGGCAAACTGGGCAAAGGTGTCCCTGGGTTTCCCATGAGCTCAGCATGGGCAGCCAGGTAGGGCCCAGTTGGGCTGAGCCCATGTACTGAACTTAGTTTTTAATGTATTTCTTGCATTGCAGATACTTAAATTTATCCTCACTTGTCCCCTTTTTCTACAAAATGCAAGTTCAAATTATTTTTAAATTAGAATACCCTCCAAAAGGCAAATAAATCATGTGACATAGTTTTTTTCTTTTCTTTGTGTTCCATATGCATCAAGCTAACATCCCTACGAGTCATTAAGAAAAATTGTTGGTCGATCTACAATCAGTTAGGTTGTGTTGAGTACCGTCAAGCATCTAAATCCGTCATTTTCATCGTCATGATGCACCAATGCTGTATATTCATGCATCATATGGCATGCCCTATACGCATATGTATTCCTCTATTTTATAGCTGCTGTAGGAATACGATCAATTACCCAATGTATAATTATCAATCAAACGACCCATGTGATTTCCTATTTAAAAATGGAGGTCATACCCAACCAGGGTATAATGAAATAAGCAACACTATAGACCAACGCAGTGTGAAGTGGTGACATTTATGAGAAACTGTTCTCTAGGTTTTCTGTTGTTTGACTGACAAGGAAATGACGTCAAATCCTGAAATCAAATGTACCTTATTTGAACGATATTGGTCACAGGAATCTATAGCTATGAAAATATTTGCATATATTATATACAGGCAAGGTTACGAGCATTCTGCTACATTGTAAGACCAATGTTAACACACCTCTTGATGATTAAATGTCACCATTTCTTGCCTCATGGGTAGCTAGCAAGGATACTTGGATGGAAATAAAGTGTTCGATAGGATGATGCACATTGTGAAATAGTAGTAGCCAACGGCTCACCAGTCACACAAGACTGTCCATTTATTCAAATTAAGTTAATCTTACCTCCTAGTAATTTACCAGTTTTCTCAGTTGCCTTTGTCTAGAATACACGATGTTGTTTAAAGAATATAATTGCATCCTCTTTTGTCCAGCAAAAAACAGTCAATTAAAACATTTTATCACAAGCACATCACAAGCACAGGTAATCCAGCCCTAGAATGATTTAGAGTTTGATAATTTATAGGTTTATTGGCACAAGAAAATCCTGGTCACATGAAAAATTACGAATTAACCGCGAATACAGTCAAGGGTATGTGTATGACAAGTATGTATGGCACCGCAGTACTGTAAAGTTAGCCATAGTCCTTCACATTGATTTGGCCCAGGTGGTGGATTTAGTGGGATCCTGATAGATGACAAAGGCATATGACCCCAGTTCCTGACTGACTGTGAATCTGTGGAAGAGAGAACATGTGTGAAAGCTTTATCACTATGGAGTGTTCATTACATTTAGATACAGTTGGGTGTGTGGGTGTGTGTGCAAAAGTTCTGGAGAACTGTGGTCAGAACTCTGTTGTCACTTGTAATTATGATGATACATGTACCTAAAGTTTTTTTTGACATTTGGGAGAAAAATGTGTTTTTAGGGCCTAAATCTGGCGAAATATCTTTAAAATCCACTAAATTCACCAATTTACCATAAAAACATTTGGTAAAAAAACAAATCGAAAAAAACTATTCTATTTTTTTGGCCATGTTACCCGAATGCAACAAAAATTACTTTTGGTCTGTTCAAGCGATATTTATAATGGCTCTTTAACTAAAGTATTTCTCACAAAATATCTTGCCATCTTACGCCATGGTACAAGTTTTGTTTCTAAACAGAATTTGACATCATTTTGAAAAGAAAAAAATCGAGTTCGTATATACTCACTTTTTTCCAACTGGGACGAGGAAATTGTCGTCCCTTTTCAGTATTGCTTTCACGTCGCCATACACTACTTCACATTCTCCTTCCTTAAAGATATGAATTTGTTTTAGATTAGAAAATCTTAATAAGAATTATACTTTAACATGATGGTTAGTATAGTGGTTTTCACAGGGACAAAGAGCTGCCAGTCAACTCATTTGTTGAATATACACTTCATGACGTAACGTCATCACATGATGACTTTAATACGTCAACTACCCAGTAAACACATATAACGTGTTTCCAACGTAGGTCACAGTTCTTTCTGGGTTTGTTATCCACCAAAGCTTTGAGTTACGTTTTTATACGGTTAATGAATTTCGAAGTCAAAACGTGATGGTTTATTTAAATCTACAGATGTATACGTTTTATTTACGTTTTACACTTCATTCCCATGGCCCATGCTTGAACTCCACTACTCTATATAGAATATATAGGTATCTTCTACGTTATTACATAGACATTAATACTGTATATTGTATGTCTATGCTTATAAGTAACATTTACGTCTGAATGCGGTAGAGAAAAACGAAAATCAGACAACAGATTATATAGATGCCTGTAGAGCGTAAATCAATTAGTTTTGTGACATGATATCTGCGAAAAGATCACGACAGTAGCTAGGACATGTCCCGTTTACCTGGTATTGTTTATACAGGTATCTTAAGTGTCCCTTTAGAATATCATTTGTCTCCCACCATACACATAAAACTCAAAATGCTATTATGATGGCGGTCCATTCATTTGAGAGACAATCTAATAAGACACAATCATGCACACCAAACGAATGGCTAGTTAGTATACTATGTCATACGTCATGTATGCATTCCCAGTTAACAGAAACCATCACGCGACAATTAAAGAATGACTGTTTCTCCATGTCCCTAGCTTATTGCGGCCAAATTTCGTATAAAGGTTCAACTTATATGCAGAACATTATTGCATTGTATATACACAGAATCGAGATACTGGTCGAACGGACATTTTTGTATCAGATGATCATTGATCAAAATTGGTGCACATTTTAAAACAGTAAACAATGACATTGATTAAATAGTTATGAAAATGGTAGTTGTTTCCAGTCAAAATGCGCATGTTCTAAATTTTTGTTATAAAGGTGACAGTCCAACCATCTTCTAATGGTGTGATGAGGATAAGAGGGCGTGGAGTGAGGGGGGAGTGAGTGAGTGAGTGAGTGAGTGAGTGAGGGAGGGAGGGAGGGAGGGAGGGAGGGAGGAGGGAGGGAGAGGGAGTTAGAGGGAGAGAGGGAATGTATGGGGAGGAGCATGGAGGAAGGGGGATGGAGAGAGGGGTCGAGTTTGGGAGAGAAACTTGGATTGTATAGGGAAGCAAAAACATAGTAAATAATTGTTTTCTCACCAATTGCCAAATGAGAGTTTCAGCAAATTTGCAGATATCGCTGGTTTCCCCACGTCCGTAAACACACACCTGGAAGAAAGTCACGACCTAAATCTGAAAGCTAGTACAATAGTAAATATCATTGACTCAGGGTAAACTGAGTAATACTTAATGACTGAACCATGGCTTAAGACGTTTTTGTTACATAGGAGAATGTCTATCATTCAGCCTGTGTTATAGATAGACATCAGAGGACCAAAGGGATAGATGGGCAAGGTCGGAGGACAAATGTTTCCTTCAAAAAGAAATCAAATATCTTTTTTTTTCAATGTGATATTGGGTTGCGATCTTTCAACATGAATTTCTCTCTTTCGCATAAACTCTTAAGTACTGTTAAATTGCTACCCTCTTAATGCAACTTAATGGGCACCAAATTTTTATATATAAGGAGCCCAACCTGATACCTCCAGAATGAAAATTACATTAAAAAAAAAGAAAAAAGAAAGGCACATAGGGTTCAATGCTAAACCAAAGATAGAAATCACATTTTCACCCACAGAGCCTCATATTTCTCTCTTTACATGCAGAAATGCCATGTTGTACTGTAGAAATACCCTCTAACACACAGTAAAGAACCATCTAGCTACTTTAATTCAAATTTAAAATAAAGACACCAACACAAATCAACAGTATGGGTATAGACCTCTAAAATCGACATGGCGACATGGTCATTTTCGTTTACAATATGGACATGGGAGAAAGCTTTTCATTCAGTGTGTGTTGGACATAGACGTGAGAGGACAAAAGACATAGATAGCCAAGATCGGGGGACATACAAATTTGAATTTGGGCTCAAGTCCCCCCCCCCCCCCCCCAAAAAGTCAATGTACAAATCTTTTCCGAGTATACCCTTTTTTTGCGTGACTTGCCTCACTCGGTGTGACTTTCTTAGGGCACCTGCGTCATGCAACCTATAGGTTGTGTGAAGCAGGCCTATAGGTAGTTGTCAGTTCCTGATATGCTATACTTGTGACGCACAGTTTGGGTATGCTATCCGAAACGGTCCAGCCAGGATATAATAGGGGGAGCCAGTCAGGATTCCTGGAGAGACCCTGGTATGGTGACCAATGGATGATATGGATAGTGGACTAGGGTAAACCAAAGGTGCTGAATCCATTTCTGTTATGTGTAAAAAGATATCTAGGTCGGAACAAGGTCAAAATCAAGGTCAAAGGTCACATCTTTAAGAATCCCATTAATACAAGAGTGCACCCTTTCTCTTTCTTACTATGATAAATGATACATTTCCCTTCGCACCCTACCTGACCCTGAGTCATCTGTGAGTTCACTCACACGCTCAATCTTTAGATATTTTATAAGCCTTTCCAAATTATCTGAAATGTTCTGAAGAAAGTCTAAAATGCATTTTTGAATAATCACCATTGCACTTGAGGCCATTGTGACGTGGTCGGTTATACCAGTTTATTCACTTCACATATCATGTCAAATAACATGATTTAACTATATGTATCTCACCATCAGAGAAAATAAGTAGCATATGAATATTACATACAGGGGTATAACCATTATTTTAGAATGATAGCTCATAGATTTGAAATAAACAAATTTGCCCATTCACACTTTTGCTATAATGATATGTTCCCACACAACATAATTGCATGCAGGTATGGAACGTTGGTATTCTCTCATTCAACATTTAGCATATTAAAACTACAGAATATTGGCACAAAAACTGTTGGCTCACTGAAATCAAGACCCTGTAGGGGTGCATCATAACACTATTGAATTTAGCCTAAAATCACAACACAGTAACTTGTATACAACCACTACATGCAGTCTATTCCTACCTGCAAATCCCTACATTGTACAAGGAAAACAGTGATATACAGTAAAGAATGATGCTGATCACAAGGAAAATGGTTAATGAAAGCAATTGCAATGTTATTTTATAATTTAATTTTGGAGCGTATTAACTGATATTGCATTTTTTCTTTACCGTGGAGTGGCAGGTGTGTGGGTAGACCCTCTTGTAGCCCCTCTCGTTAATCTCCTCCTTGTTCTGCTTCAGCCAGGCATGGAAGTCCAAGGCCTCCCCACAAGACACGTCCTGGTCCACCTCCAGGGTAGGCGCCGGGGTTGGGGCAGCTGGACAAGGACAAATATTAATCTATCAATCCTTTAAGGACAGCATGATACATTAATGCATCATAATGTCAGCATGATGTTTGAATGCAGCCCTGGTGAGTTACTCGCCAGTGCTGCATTCAAACATCAAGCCAACCTTACGGGGTTGAGACACTCCCGAAGGGTTGGCATGATGCAGCAATGCAGCACTGTCAAGTTACTCCCCGGGGCTGCATTGGTGGATCATGAGGACCACAAAAAGTCATGTTTTAGCGATATTTGCCCTTAAATGTTTAAAGGGAGTGATCATTGTTTTACAAGGGAGGTGAGGGTTAATTTTTCTTACAATTTAAATGTAATTACTCTGGTAGAAAAGACCCACCTTCAACACCGATGATGGGCTTTCCCACTTTATATTGTTCCGAGCCAAAGAACCTGCGAAACGATACGATCTTATATTAGTAGAGCTATTTCTAACGACTCCATGTCCTATTTGAGATACCCTCAAGGAAGATGCAAAGCTATGAATACATCACAACAGTAAGAAAATATATTCCTCTTTCTCTGTGTGTCATGACTTTTTTAAATCGACGTATATGCATTCTGACAGTCTATGATATATGGCATGACTTCATAACTTATTTGAATTTTATCTCCTTAAATGAAAGGGAAATCATGTTAAAGCTCGAAAGAGAACCCATGCATAGACTGGTGTTAGGCTATACAGACCCGCAGCAAAGCACATCCATAGCCTATTCATGCTAGGATAAATGAACAATATTTAAAAAAAAGAATTGCCAAGTACATGTACCAACCTATCGCAGATGGGCCCCACTTGACTGAGGTTCAGACAATGGAACCACTCTTCATACAAAACCTCAGAGGTATACTGTGTGTCCTCTTCAACATAGAACCTGCACATACAAAACAACAATAGTGTTAGTGTATGATCATCTTTTATGCTTGGAACAGTATGCTTATTTGGTACTACGACACAGATCACACGCCATGCAATAAATGCTATCTTTTGCCCCCTCTCCCAAACCCACCACCACCCGACTGTTCACTTTTTGTAAACGTTATACAACGTTTGGCCATGAGGAGGAGCCATAGAGAAACGTCATGTTTACTGCCCCCTTCGATTATAATTGTTGCCACTTATATATAAACTGTATATACATTAATTTTGTTCTCATATTTTCCCCTCGATCATACTTTGCTGAATATAAACATCCACAGACTTATTATACCTCAACCCTTCTTTAAAATGATAAAAATAATTTTTCAATTTTCTGAGAAAAAATGGTCAACAGTTCAAATCATCTTCAATTGTCATATGCATTTCGCATGATTCATAGTATACCTGGATTGAATAGTCCATCCATAAGTCCTTTAATATAGAAGGCATATGAAAGGCACATTTGTATATGGAAGAACGCACCTTTTAGGAGCGATTCTGCAATAAACATATCCAATCCAATAATTATCTATAAAGAAAAGTACCCTTCCCTTCCCTTACCTCATGGCATCCTGCTCGTGCCTGGCTCGTCCCCTCTCTATGACCATGCCCATCGTATCGGGGTGACGCTGGGGGGAGTGGGGGACTCGGCTCGGCAGCAGGTACATCTGTAGGCACAAGTAGAAAGGAAACCTTCACCTTTATATAGGGTAGACTGACCTAAAGGTAACCACGTACCATGAGATGTCCACTTTAATTTTGTAGTCATTTATGAATGGTATGGTCTTTATTTGTCCTTTGCTGGAAAGTATCACTTAAAGTGTACTATGATACACAAAAACAGGAATACCATACATAAATAACTACAAAATTAAGGTGGATATCTCATGGTACGTGGTTATCTTTAGGTCAGTCTACCCTAATCACTAGTGATTTAAACAAGTAACATTTCACTGTTTCTAATGTTGATTGGATGAATAGTATCGTAACTTTATCAAATTGGACGTTAGATTGTTCATGAAATGACAATTACAAAGGAAGCCCACTAGACAAAAAAACGTTATACAATGTTATACAACGTTTCTCTATGGCTCCTTATTGTGGCGAAACGTTATATAACGTTTAAAACGTTATTTTGACAGAAAATGAAGAGTGACGCAAAGGAGAGGGGAAGAGAAAAGTGATTGACCCAGAGGGAGACACACAAGTAGTAGATCGTAGCCAATTTTGTTCTTTATTATACACATATTTGACAATTATCATAGCAATAGAGTAACACCAATATCCCGTGTATACGTACGTGACCCTCCTTTATGGGAATATCCCGATGTTTGCCCTTCTCCAAAACCTTCAGCACCATGTCGCCCTTCCTCATGTAGAATAGCTGAAATGGTCAACCTCAAATTGCATAAGCTCAGTGCGTAGGCTAATCCCATTAGGGTAGTGTCATCTAGAGTCGACCAGTACCTTGAGATGTCCACCAAACCCAATAAAAGGCTGTGTCTCACGAAATCGGGCCAATGTAAACGTTTTTGACCGGGTGCCTTTCCACGGTCCAGCACTGCTTGACTCTCATTATGATGAAAGTCAGACAGTGCAGTTCTCTCATTGTGATGAAAGTCAGGCAGTGCTGGACTTTTGCTGCACTCAAAGTCAGGCAATGCTGGACTCTCATGTACGAAAGTTCAGCACTGCCTGACTTTCATACTCAAGGGTAGTCTGGCAATGCTGGACTGTACCTAGAGCAAGAGTCAAGCACTGCTAGACTCTGGCTATCGAGAGTCAAGTCAAGCTGGACTCACATATGGATGTGAGCCTAGCAATGCTGGACTTTGGCCTCGATGAAAGTCAGGCATAGGTGGAATCTCTTCTGTACAGCAAGGCTAGTTGCTTATTTGCTTTGGGGAATGATCTTTTTAAATATATACATTACCTCCCTGACATCTGTAAAAATAAATCCCATGCAAAATAGTTATGTTTTCCTGAATAGGAAAGGGTGTGCAATCACAGACCAACAGTTATTTAGGTATGTAACAACACCAAAATACATGTATCAACATATGTCAGAGGTAATACCCAGAATCTCAATATATATTATTTCCAAATCCACAAAAATGGTGTCTTATACCCTACCATTAAATCTCAATATTGTATTGTGTCCCCACCTGGTAGCAAACAAAGAAGGCTCAGGCTAACTGACCCTTATCCCAAAGTCAGACATTGCCTGACTGTGGATAGAAAGTCAGCCTGACTCTGGTATGAACATCTGTCTTCCCTGACTGTCATACAAGGATCAGGCTGACTCTCAAATAGGAGTAACTTTATGGGACTATCAAATGAGGGTCAGCCTGACTGTTGTGAAAGTCCAGCAGACTCTCCTACCTGAGTCAGGCAGTGCCTGACCCTGGGGAGGGTCCAGCTGACGCTCACTTTTTTCTCTGTGCATGAGACACAGCCAAAAGTTATTCATGCATGGCAAGCTCTCTAATTGCCGTTTGTCAGTGAGAGGGTTTATCATGCATAGATAACTACAGAATTAAGGCGGACATCTCGAGGTAGTTGTCGACTCTAGCTGAAGCTACTCTAAAGTGTAGAGCAAAAGAGCATTTGAAGTGTTTGGATGCAAAACGACATGAACGCTTTGAAATAGAGTAAACATCTGGGTTATAGGGACGGTGAGATATAATCATCGAAAACTTTCCCCAGCATTCACTCTTTTTTGAGTCATTAGGGCCTGCTGAGTATATAATTTGTTAACAAAATATTATCGTGGACTCCAGGGCATCTTTTTTACTAAAAGCCCTATATATCTACTTTAAAACTACTATGTCAGCTAATTGTAGATGGTTTTCCCATTTCAGGTTGATTACATGATCCATATATATATAATTGAAATCAAGTATGGAAAATTGGAAGGCTCTCATCCATCATTTAGCTTATTAAAACTACTGATATTGTATCTTTAACTCTAGGATAGATTTATGTCGTTTTGCATCCAAAATTCTACATTTGTAATGTTGTGTAGAAGTGTAGAAGTATCTACCTCCTCCCCGCACTCCAGGTGGAAGTCCTTGTGGCCCCAGTTGCCTCCCGATATGAAGAAGATCTTGAGCTGGCCCTGGTGCTGCCTGGAGGGAAATTGTCAACCAGGGATTACAAATTAAAGTGGTTATGTAATATCATGTTGACTTGGGAGTAACTAGAAATGAGCGCATGCACGGGTTGAAAATAATGTAGAGCTATCTGTAGAGATGTCTCAGATTTGCATTTGAAAAGAGCTTCTTTAAACATATCTTCATCATTCCAAGACTATAACAACTGCTGTACATAATTTCTGAACCTAATAAAAAAACTTTAAACAGGGGTATTACAAGGGGAGGGATTTGTCATCTTGACGAAGCCTGGTGTTCTATGAAATGATACCAATTGCATGGGTTAATGTATATGTGCAGTGGTGGTACAAAAGATTCGAATATTATACTAACTACGTGGTATAGAGTCGTACTAACGACTTAAAATATAATTTAGACAAAGGTTTACGAGGTTACCACTGATGGTTATCTCACGAAGCGATGTAATCTATACTATGTACCTACACAAACTATTTACAGTGAATAATATCAATAAAAAAAGTTGAAATAATAAATCATATTCTGTTAAATAGCTATGACAGTTGATGAGATCGCAAGCTGTGAGATACTATGGGGGTTTTTCTAACAGGGTGTGTGAGATTCAGTATTCTTTGGTTAAAGCATTGGCTCTGCTGTATTCACCAAGAGCATTAGCTAATTGAACACTGGTGTCACATCAGATAAAGACCATTATTATCTGATTTAATTGTTTCTGCATTCATTGGAAATAGTATTAACAAATCCCTCGGTCACTAACTCTTTATTCTGTTATTGTATAAGATAAAAGCATCAAATGGGGATCAATGAACTATTGGGAAAAAAAACGATACTTACAAACAGGGGGAAGCCCCAGGCTTGTTTTCCTCAATCCATGATGGTATGTTATACACAATTCCCGTCTTACATGCCATAGCTATATACTAGACAAACTGGCTTAACTATAGAAGATCCACACTATTCGTATACATGGATAGTACGTGCCTAAATACCTTATCTAAGATATCGTGATATCTAACGTATTGCAAATTCTGGGGCATTACCTTGAACAGCTACAATACCATGTTGATTATGACGGTGGTAATTAGTACACGGGAGTGGCCATTTTTGAATTAGCAGGAGTGTTTAGAACTTTGACACAGGTACTAGGGCATAATCTCCCCCACCCTCCATCCACCCCATCAAAGGGGCATTCTCTCCACTCGCACTTAACCACATAGTATACTAGAACAGTACTAGAATTGTGAGTGGGATACGCTTGGTGATTTTGCCACTTTAATATCTTACTTATCCCTCTCTTAACGAAAATGGACACTCCCTCAGATACACGCAATAATATAAGATACCTTTAGCTGTAGGCCTATATACCACATTTGCAACAATATAAACGAACTAATATACCCCTTTGTTTGAGTGGCATGTTTTAATCCGAGGTAGATCTGCATACATTTAGGCCAAAAAAAGAAAAAGGTTTGTTTCAGGTAACATGATGAAAATGTAGGGTCGGTAGGTCGGATTTTTTTTTTTTTAAACTTTTTTTTTTAACATGAAAGTACTACCCGGCCTCTCCGAAGACCCGAAAATTGACTCAAAAATGGTAAAAATAAGGAAATTTCTTCAAAATTGCATAAAAAAACGTAGGGTCGGCCCTCTTTTGATAGGGTCGGTCGGGTGACCTGAAACAAACCTCTTTTTTTTGGCCTTATCAGGTGATGGTACATTGTAGTAAGGAAACACTATACTGATGTTTAATCAGTATGGTTAAGAGCGAAAGTACCCATTCTCCCGCACTAAAACAGATTCAGGCCTCCTAAAAAATGGATGGTTCCTTAAATAATATTAAATCCTTTGGGTCACATGAAGTTGTGACTACCCATGCTATCTCTCTATATTCAGAGTTTATTGTAGGTAACATTTAAGATGAGATGCATTAGAATGAGCCGTCACCTCCAACCTCATGCCTATTGCCTTCACCTCGTGTAGAGAACCAGTCCAAGGTGAACAACCTTTCAAAGTAAGCTCTCCAATACGGGCACGCTAAGATAGAAGCCATCCATGAGTGGAGCCTCCACTGGGATCAAAACGCCACAAACAGAAGGTACGTGGTCCTCTAAATGACCATATGGTTGAAAATGTACCTCCAACCAGTTGTATAATAAAAATATCTGCACCAGTAAATATTGTTCTTCTCGATTCTATGTGAGAAGTATCACGCTATATATCATTATTATTATTATTATTATTATTATTATTATTATTATTATTATTATTATTATTATTATTATTATTATTATTATTATTATTATTATTATTGTTATTGTTATTATTATTATCATTATCATTATCATTATTATTATTATTATTATTATGATTATGATTATTATTATTATTATTATTATTATTATTATTATTATTATTATTATTATTATTATTATTATTATTATTATTATTATCATCATCATCATTATCATCATCATCATTATCATTATCATTATTGTTATTATCATTATTATTTTTATCATTATTATTACGCCCAACTTCATCTGTAACTTGTGTATTGTTACGATTGTTATTTTTGTCTGATATGAAGACATAGTGGGGTACAGGACATCGTTACCAGCTGATAAGATTGGGCTAAAGAAACCCAAAAGCAGTACATGATCGTATTGAGGCTCGACTGACCTAGCTCACTAAACACAGACAAACGTTCTGAGCTATCATCTTATCTTAATTTTAATTAATGATACTCACCAAATGTAGATGGCGCCACTATATACTGTCCTGCTCTGGCCACCAAAAGTTACCATGATACAGTTCACTTGTAGTCTTAAGAATATCTTGAAAATTATTTTGAAATATTTCTAAGCTTACATTTAGATTATTCAGTTCACGTGTAGTCTTAAAGTGGCATTCTCACCACTCGCACTTAACCACATAGTAGACTAGAACATGGGTAACCAGTGTTCTACCACAGCGGTGGGCAGCTAGGCAGGGTGATCCCATTGACGCCTATGTTAACCAAAACGAGGCACTGGGCAGGTGATCTGACAGATCACTACCCAGTGACATTTTTTGTTTGGTAGGGACAGAACTTTGTGTCAATATAAGGTTATTTCTAAATTATTATGGTATAAATTATCATAAAATTGCTTTGGCAGAACCCTGATCACCCCCTCAGTGTCGGGTTTGGGCCTAGGATCACTGCCCTCGGCCTACGGCCTCGGGCAGTGATCCCACGGCCCAACCCCTCCACATCGGGAATGATCAGTTAGCCCACCACCCAAGCTGCAGGGCCAGTGTGGCTAATCGGGGGGGGGGGGGGGGGGCTCTGAATCAAGGACATGGCACCTGGTATGGTGGTCCTTGAGGCACTGTATGGGGTAGGTCTCAGGTGACCAGGTGAGAGTGGGGCCACCTGGTGAGTCAATCCGTGAATATTCCAGCCAATCCGTATTACTTATTGGTTGGACCCAATATTACAAAATAAAAACGATAAAACTCAAACTCACAGTAACATTGCCATGTACCTCAATTATTGTTGATAGTATTGTTTTATTTATATCATAGGCATATGTGGATATTGTTATGGCTATAATGACTGTACAGCCCTCATGTCATGTTCCTATGACTGGCAAGTTAGGACGGCAGTTTATTCTTGACAAAAAGCAGTCAATATGTACATAATTCATCTGTATAATACAACATTCTGTCCTCAATTAGTACTGTAAAGCAACAGTAGTGACATCCAAACTTAAATAAGATACTTAAGAATGATTTTAACATAGATTTAGCTGTACATATTTGATATCAACTTTAATAGGCCACATAATAATACCTTGCCTTATGATACATTATGTAATCAGAATTCTTGTTAATCCCTCTCTCTGTGTCTCTCACTCTCTATACTTTGTCTCTTCATGTAACTCTCTCGAGCTCTATGCAATGATAATTAAAAACCATATCAAGGTATAATACAGGTACAAGGTTCTAATCTGACAGGATTTCTAACTAAAACATTTCAGATATTAGAACCTAGTTATACAGGAAATATTATTAACACAAATAGGGCACCTGTGATTATCTACAAGCTTATTCAATACCATATCAGAACTGCCTTGTAATATTTGGTTAGGAGACATATTTGGTATTTTCATCAGATTGGAATGAATGCTGCTTAGAGCAGCTTCTTCATACACAGTTAAAAGGTCTTAATCTAAAAAATATATACATGAGACCTTGTTAAAAATATAGAGATAATTTTAATTTCAAATCTCAAAGATTTAAAATAAATCACTGAGAAGGGAATCAGCTATTTAGATTCCACTGCACCATTTCTCTTACACCCATAGGTTGTGAATTAATGTACATAGTGTGCTGTATTGAAACTAGAATACAGAAGGTCTTGGTTATACTCATCAAACCATCATATGTACAACAACTACAAAAAACAGTAATAAGCAGCTGCCATGATTTAGGATTTCCATCTTTTCACCAATCATTAATACACTTAAGTAAACCATATCAACTTAATTAATTGAATTTGTTAAGTTACAAATGCATAACTTGATATAAGATTATATGATACAAAATATTAACTTTCAATCACTGAAGCAACGACACACATGTATGGACATGAGTACAAAATAACTGTCAGATCAATATTAAAGAATATTAAATCCATACAAATGTCATGAAAGTGACTCCTGGCCACCCAAACTAAGAAATGGCAGTAATCCTGCTATTTATCTTAACTCACTGCAACAACCCTTAGTCACAACCCATTGAAAGAGATGCCCTGGAAATTATTTTCCAGTTAAATAATCACCACCGACTTTGTCTTTATGGACCAGGGTGCATTAATTGCTTTGCAAAAGTTATCACAGCCTGGTGCCACTGTTCTCTATTGTGTTTGCTGAGTCTGGCCGCATGATGAACATTGGTTTGCAACTTGAAATTTGGGATCTGTGAGTACTCTCTAAAACAGGCACCACTCACCAAACACTCTCCAAGTAACTTCCTAGGAACTCGACCAATATTTACCAAGCCTTAGATCTGCTTCTGTTGGGACCACTGTATTCGCTGGATGCCTCCAGACTATCCTTGTATGGCTATCAAGGTTGACAGGGTTCAAAAACTAGATAATTGAGGTATCTTTTATACTAAGAAACATTCAGAATCTGTACAAGTTATACATACTTAGCAAAAGTCTGGCTAGAGCCTTCTTTGCCTTGTTCAGATTCCATGCCAGAGTCTGTAGATGGGGCATGCATGTATAAGGGTCCATGCACATCACCCCGATTCACTGCACCGAATGCGTATGGTTCCACGACCACTGGAGGTGTTGGCTGACCACCATGTGCCCCAAATTGGTTATTGTTGTTATGGTTTATTGGTGGTTGTCTACCCCTATGGTCTTGGTCAGGTAATTCCCGCAGATCCTCAAGACTTAGATTAAGTTCTTTAAAATCCTCAAAACGGCCCTCAGCCTCATTATTGACGTAAATGTTGTCGCGATGACGTTGCGAAGGATTTCCACCGCTCGAACCATGTGGACCCCGTGGGGAGATCCTTCTGGGTTGGGCCATAACAGCAGGCAGACTCTGCTGAGCGGGATAGTACTGGTTTGACACAGGTTCCGAGGCATATGCTGGTTGACTCTGTGCTCGGCGTGGTGGCCCCTTCGACAGATCAATCGCTTGGTGACCTGGTTCATTATACTGAGGGTTCCTGTCGAAGGGTTGTGACTGGGGGTAGCCAGCAGAGCGATTGCTGTCCTGGGATTTGTGGCTGCTGTGTGAGAGATCATATGGCTCAGCCTGGTAACTACCAGGGGGTGTATCAGAGGGCCCACTCCGGGGACTGTATCGATTGTTGCCTCCAGAATGCTCAGAAGAGCTGGGCCCAGAAGAATTTGTCTGTGTTTTATAATAGGGATGTCCTTTGGGGAAACTAGGAATAGGTGGTACAGTGCTTTTACGCACAAGTTGTGATGGTTCTGGAGGTGGAGCCTGTTCTTGCTGGTAATGTTGATAGGGGTTTGTCCTATTGCCCTCCATAGGTCCTAGTGCCATATTGTTTCCTCCGGGGTTTTGTTGTAATACATTGTAGCTTACTGCCTGGTTGTGTCCATAGGGGTCTGTGTCCATGCGGACCTTACCGCGATCATCGTCAAAGTCAGAACTTTGACCAGAGGGAGGGAAGTAGGGACCTGAGTTGTGGGCTAAGGAGTTTTGTCTTGTGCTAGGTTCAGAGATGTCCTGTGGATGGAGGTATTGCTCGGAGGGTGGGCGGCCTCCAGGGAGCGTATTAGACCGGTTCCAGCCCGGGTCCACACCGCCTGTTCTGGTAACCTCTGGGAAGGTGCTTCCTCCTCTTTGGTTACCTGGAGTGTGGCCTCTGATGACTGCATTCTCCGGGCTCACTTCGTAATAGATCGATTGATCATCCTCCCGGAAAGCCGGGTTGATGCGCGCTCGACCATCCATACTCGGGGGCGTTGGAGCTCTAGTCTGGGGGCCATCTTGACCATAGTATTCAATATACGAGTTACCATTCCGGTCTTGAGGCGGCCTCTCAGGAGCTCGAGGGAGATTTGCGATACTGGGGCTGATGTTCCCCTTGTAAGGGCTCTGCTTCTTTCCCCCTTGTGTTCCAGCTCCAAAAGGAAGGCAGCCACAGCACTCTTTATATTTCTCTGGATAGCACCTTCTGAGGCAGCACAGGATGACCACCAGGGCAATGATGAGGAGAAGGATCAGCACAATTGGCACAACTATAGGTACAATGTTAGAGCCACAAGTCTTGTCCTCACTATGGCATCCTTCAGCACTGTCTCCGTCTACGCGACACCATTGACATCCGCTACGGTCCAAACAGTGACTGAAAGTAGCGAAAGAAGCACGGAATATAAGACTGCGGAAAATGATATTATTTGTATGGTAAGGATACACTTTCAATGATTTTCTCAATATTCAAGGGATACAGAGAGGACTTATGTAGGGATGTGGGAAGTCTATCCTACGAAGCAGTCTTAAGAATTTCTTGCAGAATAACACTCTAGTATCACAAAATCTTTCAAAGATCATTAATTCATCTAAGGAGTGTCAACTGCCAGTCCACTAAGAGCCCATTAAATTGCAAAGGCCAATTATTGAAGATCTATATGCATATAACCTGGAATGTGTCTTAATATACCTCTCTTTGATCACACCATACAAGTGGTAGATACGGTACAAGTGAGTCGCTGTATAAGTTTCATAAGCCAAGATCAATAAAGCAATTGTCCGAGCCACAAACTAGGGATAATTACCATTGTCCAAGGCGTATAACACTTATGCACAGACAGGCAGTTGCCTTTGTTCTCCCAGCGAACTGTTTATATGGCATTTAATGAATTCAAAGCTGCTTAAAGTGTAATTTTAAGCAATGAAAGTTTTGTTTAAATGCCAACCTTCATGCAGTGTGTACATACCTGCGTAAGGCTACTCCGGTGCACATACTGCTCGCAGCACTGTACGGGGTGCAGGTCACCGTCTCGCTGTAACAGCCGGGAGCCGCTTCCCCATCCACCAGGCACCACTGACAGGCAGAGCTCTCCAGGCATATACTGTAACATGAAATAACATATTCCAATTACAAAAATGGTTACCGTAAAACCTTGCGTATAAGCTGCGCCTTACACGTGATTCAGACTCAGCTTTCTTTTGATACCAAACATGCCTATATAGGGTTCAGTTTATACATGAGTTTTTATAGGTACACTGCAGTACAAAATTAGCAATTTTCAGACCCCCTTTGTGGCTTAGATAATCTGTCAAAGTTAGGGGTGCAGCTTACATATGTATACATGAGTAAGGCTTATACGCGAGGTTTTACAGTATATCCGATTTGTTCTCAGAATCTTACTTAAATATGTTCCAAACATTATAACTATATAATATTCAGGGGATGGGTATCAATCAATATGTTATGCATGGGTAGTAATATGTCCTAAAGGGATCCCATTATTTCCATGGCGGGAAATAAATCAATTTTATTCCAAAAAAATAATTTATTGGGCAATGAAATAGAATTTGAGAAAAATGATAAGGAATGAGGGGCAATGAATTAGATAGGAAGCGAAATATGTTGTCTATGAACATCCTCACTCATTTGAAAGAAAATATAGTTTAGAGCCCCAATAATCGGATGCACTAACTTTAACAGACTAGTTAAACCCCTAACTGTCAGCAGCACTAGCATTACTAGTTTTGAATACTGAATGAGTGATTGGATCCAACTATCATGCAAAATAGAACTAGTCAAGCCATCATTCAAGCATTGCTTTACAAAAAAAGTCACAATACTGGTAACAATTGCCACTTGGGGCAATCTCTCACTCGTCTCATTGCTCACCTTCACCAACTGCATGAATCATTCGTTTTAAGCACTATTAAGCAAAGAATATAGTGGCATTCTTTCATCAACTTGAAGCATCTTTAAGCATCTTTCAAATCAAAGTTGCCTAAAGCTGCCATAACTCAACTTAAAATTATGCTTAAAGTTGCTTAAATCGGATGGTTCGTGCAGTGACCATGTCTCAATGATATAGCTTAGATAACATGATTGTAGTACATTCAGCATAGAATCAAAAATCTTTCAATGAATTTGCATAGATCTACGCACCTCCGGACAGTGGCCTTGCTGCACTCAGTGGCAAAGCATGGTGAGAGCGTTGACACATTGATGTTCTTTGGTGGAGGTTGGATGATGTCAAACACCTGCCTCTGTACAGAGCACGTTGGAGCATCACGAGACACACTGAAATAAGATAATACTAGATATATAGTATATTAATGGGGAGTATGGGGATAAGAGTATAGGATAAGGCAGCCCTGCACTACACTGATATTCCTAGGCTCCCTATACGCCCAACCTCTCAATCACTTGTGCCTAACCTAGTTAGTCATTTTTTGACTCCCTATACGCCAAACCTAGATTAGTTATTATTGTTAGGTTGGTCACTACTGACCAACCAACCTTAGTCTTTTTAGTTCCAGGGGGAGCCACTGAGTGGTCATCACAGGTGGCCCCAACTAGTGGTATACAAATACAACACACCAATGATGGACCAAGGTCAGCCACTACTGACTGACCCCTTGGTCAGTTTTGAATATAACTTTGCCACTGTGACTAACACTCATATGACCAACCTGGGTTAGTCTGTACTGACTAACCCTTTCAACCTATGGATTTTCAGTGTACATCATGGTTTATTGTCACATTACTGAAACATTACCTTGCTGGCAGAGTGTTGTTGCAGAAGTTGAACTTGAGGGAATCAAAGCATGGGCACTGACACGGGTCATCGTTGATATTCTGCCTGCATTCAGTGATATTCTGAAAAATTAGATTCCAGTTTGTTAGATAGTATAAACAATTGCGACGTCTCTGTTAGAGATATGTGCACGCACAGAGAGAAGAAAAAGAATCTGGGTAACTCCCAAATAGGAGTCTGGACTCGATCACTGAGATAACTCTTTCCACGACTCTAAAGTGACTCCCAATAATTAGGGAGTTCTAGAATAGGAGTCATTATAGAGTTATTATAGAATCCTGCTAATGTTAGGGAGTCATTTGAGAGTCCTGGGGAGAGTTACCTCAGTGATCAAGTCGGGAGTCACAGTGATTCAACTTCTTTTCTCTGTGTGGGTTTATTTCATGCAGGACAGTTGCTATGTACATACAGTGTCCCTCTGGCAGTATATCCATCAAAACGTGGTGACATCTATACTACTCTTCTTCAAACGAGCAACGCCATTGAGATTCAGATCCATTGCTGCCTAGCTAACAAAAAAACGTTATCTTAATAACGTTTTAAAACTTTATATACCGTTATGCCATAGTAAGGAGCCTTAGAGAAACGTTATATAACGTTATAAAATGTTGTATACGTTTTTTGTTTACTGGTTGACTCTCTTACCTCGCAGTTACAGACGTCCCTTGCCTTGTCTTCTTCCCACGTGATCCCTACATACACATTGGTACCGTACACAGTGTGTAGCTCAAACCGGGGTGACTCAGCAGAACTCACCACCCAGTTCTTTAGAGACACCTGAAGGAAAAGGCAACTTATTTAATCTATTTTACTGGCAAGGACTGAATGATATGATGTCTGGAAAAAATATATCAGAATAGCTCGAAATAATTAAACTTAAAAAAATAATTTGTACTTTGGAAGATCAGTTTACTCTGTCACTAGAATGTGAGGCATTACACTTTCAAATGATTTACATCTTTAAATTCATAAGTGCTTACAGTTATTCACTGCCTGAACAATTATATGCTTAATTTTACCTTTGTAACAGCGGATTAAATTGATATATACATGGCGTATGTTGGTGTTTACAAAGCAATTGATTTAATAGATCTAATTGTTAAGTCATAAAATGCTGTGTAAAATTATGAAAATATTACTAGAAACATACCGTCCATGAGAAGAGAGTGATGTACTTTTTGAAGTCTAGGCAGGATGTCCGGATAAGCTGATCACTGTCTCTGAGGTACTGGGCAATGTCTGGCTCCTAAGATGAGTAGATGACATGTAGAATATTCTTATAAATGTGCATCAATAACTGTATTTGACAGAAGTATATACTCTTTTAAACACAAGATTTACTATATGCTTTAGTGCTGGTAGAGCCGCATTCAATGCCCCCATTGAACACAATGTGCCTGTATTCAATAGAGTAAGAAAAATGTATTTTTACCTGACTACATGCTTTAAATTAAAAAAAGAGCTTTCAATAAAAATAATTAACTACATCAATACCACCTCTGACATATTTCATTGCGGCTTAATGGGGTATGGCCCCAGCCCCCAATCATGAAATGTGTCAGAGACTGTATCAATGGGTGTTGGAATTTGTCTCTTTATCATTGATCTTATAAATGTATTGCAATATTATGAATCTACTTTCTGTTCCTTACCATGGTTATCAGATGGGAGGCCTTTTGCTCCTTCTTGCTGTACTGTTGGTGTGACAGGACATATCCATTTTCATCTATGACGAAGCACCTGGAATGAAGATCAACACATTTTAAACAGACATTACTAAAAAGAACCTAACTGGTGACATTTTATTTCATGAATATTTATGTACAGTAAGTTCTGATATATATTTTAAGTACATGTACATATAAATAAGATTTATGTCTTGGACAATATGATGATAGAGTGATTAGTTCATAGAGTCGCATATAGGGTCGCAACATGAAGGTAACACAGAAGGATATAACGGTTATACACTGGGTCAGACAGACAGCTGTATATAACTCTTACACAAAATGTCTTATTTTCCTTCTACACAAAATGTCTTATTTTCCTCCCACACAAAATGTCTTATTTTCCTCCTACACAAAATATCTTATTTTCCTTCTACACAAAATGTAATATTTTCCTCTTACACAAAATGTCTTATTTTCCTTCTACACAAAATGTCTTATTTTCCTTCTACACAAAATGTAATATTTTCCTTTTACACAAAATGTCTTATTTTCCTTCTACACAAAATGTCTTATTTTCCTCCCACACAAAATGTCTTATTTTCCTCCTACACAAAGTGCATCATTTTCCTTTCACACGAAATGTGTAATTTTCCTCCTATATAAAATGTAATATTTTCCTCCTACACAAAATGTCTTATTTTCCTCCCACACACAATGTATCCCTTTCCTCCTACCTGGCATCATCACAGACAGGGTAGAGTTCCTTCAGCATGTTGTAGACAAATGTGGTCCTAATCTCACCACCAACAACAGCAACCGGCAAGTCTGTACTGGCATGTTGTCCGTCTTTGCTGAAAATATATAATATACATGGCTACAGTTATTGCTACATATTAAGATATATTATACATGAGAATAAAAGATCTGTTAATGTCCTGGATACAATTACATTTGATTCCATAGAAGAGGTTGCTACTTATAATGACAACACAAATTAATTAACATTTTTGGTAACAGCACTATAGGCCTACATATATAGCAACTCTGACATATGTTAGGTTCCTCAAATATGTTAATGACCTTGCAGGGATGAAGTATTATGTAAATTTGGCATTTGGAAATTCATGTTGAAGAATAATCATAAAACTGTATTCAAGTTAAGATGGGAGAAAAACATTACTTGGACTTTGATGAGAATTATGTTCATGCATTCATACAAAATTGTGCCTTTTGGAAAGGACACTCTAATCTGCATACAGTTCTACTTGATAAAAATGTGTGTATACGCTATGGTCTGAAACATACAGTTATTGTAATTGAATATAACTATCATGATACTATACTGACCTGCCCTTGAATATAGACTGAGATATCATCAGGTTGAAGTTGTCTCCCTCCACCTGCCTCACCATCAGCCAGCCCAGGTTCAGGGTAGCCATCTTGTACCTGCAACATATACAACCAACATGAGGTTAACAACAATAAAGGTTTGAATATTGCAATGGTTGAAGCTTGAGTCAAATCAAAAGAAAGAGTGAGTTTCAGGCTATCCGACCTTACCTAGCAAAACGGTGCCGATCCTAGAGATTTTTCTTCATCCAATTTTGAAAAGATATCTATGTTTTATGTCATTTTAGGGATATTTCAGAGTCGCTTTGATAGTCCACAAGTCAAGGCTACCATCACCAAGTCAGCGCTGGAGTCTGTGAGTCAATTTCTGGGTACTCTTAAGACCAAAGTTTAAAAAAGAATCCAACCTACCTACCCTAGATTTTCAGTAATCTAGATTTTCAATTATCATTTAACCTGAAACACAGCTTTAATCTATTTTTGGCCTTACTGACAATGGCTTATTCATCTGCATGGGACTGGATACTTACACCGTTGTATTTTTTAATCCAAATGTTATCTTTGAAATGATAATATAAAGCGCTGACCCAGGGTCATGTGAAGTGCATATTGAATCCATCTGCTTGAGCGATTCAAGTTATTTTTCAGAAATGACATTTATTGAAAAATGCCAGAAAATAAAAGGCATTGTAACAAATAGTCATTGTATTGATAAACATTACTTTAAACTAATACCAAGACTGTGGAGATAACCTACCATGAGAGAACACTAGGGTCATACTTCTTGAAGATAGTGCCAGGGTAAACCCTGAGGACTCCTGATGCTGTCACCAGATGGCGCCACAAGATGACTGAGTTATACTTGGAGCTGGTATCATCCTTCCATATCTGGTCTATCATACCAGTGAGTGCCACCCACTCATAGGTACTCCGCTGTTAATATAAGGAGAAAACATGAATTTATGCATGTGTATTAAGGCATGGTCAGTATCAATCTAGTACAAGCAGTGTTAATGCCACTAAAAAAAAACGTTTTTTAAATATTTATTTAATCTTCTTTTTTTTGCTAAGGGCTGAAATGAAGAGGAAAATTAAAACTTTTGCAAATGATTTACACATTTTAGTATTTTATAGTTTATTATTAGATTGCAAGTTATTCCTATCTCACTGCATTTCTGACAGTATAAGCTTTTAAATTGATACCAAATATTTGTCCTTGTTTTAGCTTATTTTTCATTAAAAATATTTAAAAGAAAAGAAGTTTTCCCCAAATCATGATTTTTATAATGTGCGTTGTGAGACTAAGTTGTTGTTTTTTGAGTGGCCTAACACATGTGTGTCTTTTTATGTCAGTTGTTTATGATATTTGCCTCGACTTAATACTGCCAGAACAACAGCAAGTTTTTTTGGAATACCTGAAATCAACGTTCTCAAGTTGGTCATCAGCTGTACCTTGCAGCTCTGATTCCAACTTTGTCTATTTTATTTTATTTTTTATAGAACTCCATAAGATGCAAGTATAAAATACATTATCTACTGTCCTCATTATATTTCACACATCTTGTACATAACATACTTGTATCGTCTTGTTCCATCCTGACCGCATTGGAGGATTGTATTCTTTTATGTGAAAGTGGTCAATAAATCTACTTAAAAAATCATGTGTACCTTACCTTAAAGGCCCTTGCCTGGTCAAATGCCCTTGCCGTGAAGAAGTTCTGATAGGAGGTACTCTGGGTGGGGTCATCAGGGTCAACATCATCAGTCAGCAGTCTATAAGCCTCTCCACTAAAGTTCACGATGGAGCCTGTAAAGTTAGGGAATTTTGGACTAAAATATTATGCAGATAATTATAGGCACACACTGTAAGGAGAAGTCACAGGTTAATATTAGATACAGTTAACATAGATAGACAAAGGTGTACCAGATTTTGGTCTGTTGGATGGTGATTAATGTGCCTTTGTATTCATTTTTACCTTTTCGATTCACACATAGAACTTAGGCCAAAAAAAAGAAATGTTTGTTTCAGGTCACCCGACCGACCCTATCTACGTTTTTTTATGCAATTTGAAGAAAGTTTTATATTTTTACACTTTTTCGGGGGTCAAATTTTAGGTTTACCAAAATTTTGAAAAAAATCTCCCCGTTTTTTTCCTTTTTTGGGGGTCAAATTTAGAGGGAAAGTGAAAAAAAAAAGTAAAAAAAAAGAGATCCTACCTACGGACGCTAGAGTTTCTTCCCATGTTACCTGAAACAAACTTTTTTTTAAATTTGGCCTTACCAGAAGTCGCAGCTGTGGCCCCATGCTGACATGTCCCGTATAACACATAAAGCCCACCAGTAGTCGCAGCTGTGTCCCTTTATAACACATAAAGCCCACCAGTAGTCGCAGCTGTGTCCCTTTATAACACATAGAGCCTACCAGAAGTCGCAGCTGTGTCCCTTTATAACACATAGAACCTACCAGAAGTCGCAGCTGTGTCCCTTTATAACACATAGAACCTACCAGAAGTCGCAGCTGTGTCCCTTTATAACACATAGAGCCTACCAGTAGTCACAGCTGTGTCCCTTTATAACACATAGAACCTACCAGAAGTCGCAGCTGTGTCCCTTTATAACACATAGAGCCTACCAGAAGTCGCAGCTGTGTCCCTTTATAACACATAGAACCTACCAGAAGTCGCAGCTGTGTCCCTTTATAACACATAGAACCTACCAGAAGTCGCAGCTGTGTCCCTTTATAACACATAGAGCCTACCAGAAGTCGCAGCTGTGTCCCTTTATAACACATAGAACCTACCAGAAGTCGCAGCTGTGTCCCTTTATAACACATAGAACCTACCAGAAGTCGCAGCTGTGTCCCTTTATAACACATAGAGCCTACCAGTAGTCACAGCTGTGTCCCTTTATAACACATAGAGCCTACCAGTGGTCGCAGCTGTGTCCCTTTATAATACATAGAACCTACCAGTAGTCGCAGCTGTGTCCCTTTATAACACATAGAACCTACCAGAAGTCGCAGCTGTGGCCCTTTATAACACATAAAACCTACCAGTAGTCGCAGCTGTGGGCCCATGCTGATATGTCCCTTATAACACATAGCACCTACCAATAGTCGCAGCTGTGGCCCCATGCTGACATGTCCCTTATAACACATAGCACCTACCAGTAGTCGCAGCTGTAGCCCCATGCTGACATCCCCCTTATAACACATAGCACCTACCAGTAGTCGCAGCTGTGGCCCCATGCTGACATCGGTCTACCTTCCCTTGGTCCTGCCGTTCTGTCACAAGCTGGCGTGGGTGGATGTATTTGACATTGGAGGGTGTCTGTTTCAGAGTCATATCAACCAGGCCATCTTTGTCGGAGAACACAGCGCATAGTGAGAAGTCAGTGTTAGGCACCTATAGGAGCAGGAATATAAGCAGAGACATGCAGTGGCTGTAAGGAGCACAGACTGTAATAGGCCAAAAAAAAGAAGAAAATTGTTGTGTTCAGGCAACCCAACCGACCCTATTTATTATGGCCCTACCCTAATTTCTTTTTGGAGGGCTTTTTTTTCTCTACCTCAATTTCTGTTTTACAGAAAGTTTTTTTTTACTGAAATTATCTAAAATAAGGGAGGAATTTCGTTTCATGATCCTTTAAAAAAAAAAGGTAAAAAAATCGACCTGCCAAATCTATGTTCTTGGGTCACGTTACTTGAACACAATTCTTTTGGTATTATATGGCTACCAGGTCACTCATCACCATCTGTCACCGATACTTTTGTCATAGTAGTGATAATATTCAAACAAATTACACACTTTTCTAAAAATCAAATTTGATTAATGGAAATATCATGACATCATAGTTTACATTCTGGATGCTAACCAGAAAATAAGCAAGAAAATTCCCCCATAGAATGACCCATCGAGAGAAAATCTCGTGTTTGAAATTTTATTTGTGGGTTGATGTATTTATCAGAAACCTACCTTTGTCCAGAAGTAATGTGACACCACGGTCTGGTATGATGCGCCGTCCGCGTACAGCCCCTGGTCATGGCTCAGTCGTTTTGTGTAAAATGTCTTGCTGCTACTGCCGCCACTGAAAAGCAAAATCGGGAATTTTTAAACACTTTTCAGAACAGAATCTATGTAAAAAAGCAGAGATAGCCATTATAAATGCAAAGAAAAAAGTCCCAGAAGAATAGGATTCTGGTATTCTGATTATCTTGGTAACCTATCGGATTAAGTAAGTTTTATATTGATTCCTTTTACTGATGGATCTGAGGGATCTGGTGGTTTTATGGTTATCTAGCTTGTTGTTAGATTTGTTCCTTATTTATAATTGTACACATTTCTACCTTTATAATGCCCAGTTGAATCCTAATTTGTAAGGTATTTGTTGAGTAATTGATATATAGTGCTACAATATCATTATGAAATCTCAAGTAATATGAATTGAATAGTTAGTAGATCAAGACTCTATGACATCTCTTCGCTCGAAATTTATGAATAGTTGGCTATAATGAAAAACTTTCCTTGACATGCAATCATTTTGGTCATATGAAAAATCAATTATTACCTTTTCATGGACTCTATGATGTCAACTACCTCCTTCTGTCTTTCCAGTGTAGTTATATCTACAAATATAGGGTCTTCTTGTCTCTCAGTGGGTTTCGGTAACATCGGGTGCTGTATTGTTCTACCACGACTGTCGATAATGAAAACATACGTGTCGATACCCTGATGATAATAAGTGACGTTGAAGAAAATGTCCTCGATCTTTGCATCAATACAGGCCACACCCCGTAGAATCCCAGTAACGTGGACAGGAAGGCATAGGGATACGACCAGACCTGTGGGGAAGGAACAATGCAGATATAGTTACTATAAGGTGGTATGAATGATACAGCTACAATGTAATTTGTATAGTTATACATGTACTAATGTAATATGAGCTTTGGGAGTTAATGTTCTTATTGGTTAAATTCCAATGAAAGCTTATAGTTGGTACATCAATGCACTTAACATGAATTTTGGGCTTTCAAGCACATATATATTCTCGTGAACTTTGGATAAGATTTATTAGCCTGAAATTGTAATTGGCCTTTTGGTCTTTATTCAATTCATAAGTGATACCTTTTATCAAAATGCCATTACTGGGGCATCGTTCCAAAGGGTTTACATGGCACTGTTCTAGTGGTTTTTAGTCAATAAACGAGGTCCTGATTAACGACACAAACACTGTTTTCAAGCTGAGTTCTATGTGTTCTTAATGGTCCCTTTTATATACTTATCTAAACCAATACTACAAGCTTAGGCCTTAAGTATAATGATTGATGCAAATGTCCAATGCTGGCCTACCTAATCCAGAGAAGTCTACATATGGAACGGTGACGATGGGGTTGGTGACTGTCGATGAGTCAGCAAAAATGTTGTAGTAGGAGTGCAGCTGTACCCGCAGCTGGTTCCCGTCATCTACACTGGTGTATGTCCCCTTCTGAAAAGTTGAATAATTTAAATTAAAGAAAAATGACAAATAGAGCCTTAATCTATGGTTAAGCATATCTGTGAACTGGTTTAATGAATTATTCAATCTCCATTAAACGTTTTTGTTATATCGTATTCAGCTTTTATCTGAGCTTTGTCAGTAGGGATTGTCACCAGTTCAGTAATCTGGATTGAGAATGGAATAAAAAGTTAGCAAGTTGTATTGTACAAGTCCATCTGACCATGCTTTTTAACATTTTATAATTATATAATAGACACAACTTGAACGACCAAACATTTGTTTTAAAATGGCTTTTATTTTACCATGTTGAATTATAGCGATCACAACGTTTCGGCTGAATTAGCCTTCATCAGGTGATCTTTTAACATTTTCCCTGAAGTTTAGTAAAACTTAAATACTGATCCATTTCATTTCCACTGTAAGTAATGAATAATTGGACACCTAGGCATTAAAACACCAAATAACAGAAGATCCAAGTCAACCCCAAAATACTAAATGATATGAATACGATTTAAGATTAGGCCTGTCTCCACTAGGATGTATGAAACTGTTTTGGCATTGAAAAACACGTCATAGCGCTGGAATAACCTGTTTGCCGGCGTGAAAACGTGTTTTCCAGCGCTAAAACAGTCTTTTAAATCCTAGCGGGCACAGGCCTATGGGGGGCAGGATTGCTACGCCCAGGCGATGTGACTAAACCAGCTATCCCATGACATAAATGGAAGGTCAAACTACCCCTATAAAATGGAAGGTCAAATACCCCTAATACTTATACACACCTTCATTGTGCCGTCTTGTGTTTGGAAAGTCGTCTGCTCAGCCATTGCCTTCAAAATGTTTCTTGTGTTGTCTGACATATCTTCAAATAAAAATGCAAAACATAGATTTATAGCAATACAACAAGGCTTTGTGCAAACACTTAACCATTTAAGGATGGCATATTTCATTCATGCCTTTGGTCGTCATATGCTCAGGCTATCACATGTTGGAACAACCTAAAGCCGGTTTACACCCTTATAGAAGACCTTTTCGATTTTAAAAAGGCAATAGAATTAAATATTCACACCTGTTCCAGGTAAAAAGTAGCCCTTTTTTAACTCCCATACGTATAAATTACTGTTTAATCTCATCTTTCATCTCATCTCATCAACGCCTAATACATTGTACTCGTATTGACTGATATATTTTATCTTTCCTCTATACTATGATACATAGACATACGGCCGCCATGACACGATTTTCCTTTTTCCATCAAGACTTTGCAAAAGAAAAGGGGTCTTGGTGGAAGAACGGCAATGCGTCGAACCTTATATTTACATATATGTAATTATTTACCTGAATAAATCACATTTAGAAATGGCAGGTATAAATAAAAGTCCTACCTGACCCAAAGGCATAGGTTTGGATGACGACAGGGTCATCCAGGTCAGCGTTCCTCTGGTCTACCCTAGTGGTGACATCACTTGGTGTTCGGACATCATTAGGATTGCTGGCTGCCAGGAACACCATGAGTTTACCTGTGAAGAGGTTTATTATTTCATATTAATACTGGTGTAAAGTTTTGGTGTAAGTGTATATCTACAGGGACATGCTAGTTTAAAGTTATTTCCGAATAACATTATGTAAAAAATAATGTTAAATCTGCAAACCTAGTTTAATTCCTTTACAGTCATGTTTCTACTGCATTTAGCACGGATGTTATTACCTTAGACCAACAGGAGTATTTGACATAGCTGAGTGGTCAGATCTTTCAAGAGGCATATAATATTTGATTTTTTGATTAGCACATGATAAAAGTTAACAACTGGAGGCTATTTCAGTGCTCCTCTGTATTTATTTCATGTTATTTCTTACAACACATGTCAAAATTCCACTGATTTATTTCAAAACGGTTACTTACAAAACCAATTATTATGATGTCAAATGATACAAAATATTGAGCGGATTAACTACGGGATCGCCTATAGGCTATACTTTACAAAAGAGACTATCACTTACTTCTGTTGGTTTTGTCAGCAGCTTTCTTGAAGAAGTCAAAAGCCTTGTCTATGGCTGGCAGGTAGTTGACCACATTGCCAGAGGCTGTAGGGTCATTGGTGTAGACAAAGTCAAGGAAGGCTTTTCTGTTCTGAGGAGTGGCCAGAGCGAGGCTCTGACTATAACAGGGGGATTGGGAACTGGAACCCAGGTATAGTCGCACTCCACGGTGGAATTTGATGACTGTGATCTGGAAGAAAATAAGATTGGAGTGGTATGGTTTAATGGATAAAGCATTTGTATGTAAGGGCAAGGAAGAGGGACATCCAGACACAGAGATTCAGAAGGATATATTAGAGACAAAGGGAGACAGACATGAACATGGGACGAGACAGCAGGTAGGGCGAGACACAGAGGCAGGGTCATACTTAAGTTAGAGGATGGATATAAAGGAAACAGGATAATGTAATACACAGAAGAAGTAGGACAACAGCTGAAAATGCCATCAGTGGCAAATTCATCATGGGAAAAGACCTTTGGGTATGTTGCTATATCACCTGTATATATATATATATATATATATATATATATATATATATATATATATATATATATATATATATATATATATATATATATACGCCAATGATATGATAAATTCCCTGCAAAGCATTGTCAATACATAGACAAATCCTCATACTGTTGGCACACATTTCAATTCTAACTCATTAGTTAAAGCCTGGGCACATCAGGCAAGGGTGTAATGAAATGTGACCAAAATGTCAATGAGTGAAGAATGATCAAAACGTGTGGTACATTGTATTGTATGTATAAGGTGGTATATAGACAAAACTCCACGCCATTGACATACATGCACATCATACTTCACGAGCTGAAGCTGGGGCCTTGCTGGAAAGTACAACACAAAGCTGAAGGCTTAGTGTGATATGCCCCAGCATCAACAAGTGATGTATGATGTGCATTTATGTTAATAAGTGGGGTTTTGTGTTTATTACATGGCCCTACTGTCCTAAAATGAAGAAAATCAACACATTTGGAGGCCATGGAGTATGACTAGACCATACTCCATGGGGGCATGGAGTACGGAGGTCCCATAGGCTTAGCACAGAGAAGGCTGTACCACCATGTAATAAATCAGGATTTATTTCATGTGGAGAAACAAAGTTACTATACTTAAGTACTAAAATGGCCGTTCTCCACACACCCGTGGAGAAACTGATGCTCATTCTCCATGGGCTGTTTCTCCATGATGAAGTCACCAAAATAGCAATGAAACCAGTCTTTAATTATATATTTTGATGAAATTAATCAAGAATTCCATGAAATAAATACAGAGATCCACTCTAATCAGTCTGAGCTCCTGGTTTCTCCACTCGTGGTGCATTGGATCGCATCACACTCGGCTCCGCCTTGTGTGATACGATCCAATGCACCACTCGTGAAGAAACCTGTCGTTCAGACAGATTATCGTGGACCTCTGTCTATATCTACAACATGTAGCTGAGCTGCTCACCCTGTCGTTGGGATTGGTTGTACTGAGAAGCAGCTTCACTGCCTCTGTTATCAGCTGCTCACTCTCCCCCTGTGTGCTCTCAAAGGCTATCACGATGTCTTTAGGGACCGGCGCATTGGCCTCTGCATACCAAGGCCTGAATACAGAATGAATTATATGGTTATAGGGGAGGGTACAGTATAAAAGGTAATTATGAGAATAAGGCCAAAAAAAAAAAGTTGTGTTCAGGCAACATGGCCCAAAGTAGGGTAGGTAGGTCGATTTTTTGTTTTTTACCAAAAAAATTTAAGGATATTGAGACAAAATTCCTCCCATTTTCGTATAATTTTACGGGAAAAAGATTCATTTAAAAAGAAGTGTTTTTTGGTAGAAAAAGCAAAAAAACGCCTTCCAAAAAAAAACACAACTATTTTTTTTTTTTGGGGGGGGGGGGGGCTGAGGATTGCATGTGAGGTTATAACTGCATATTCGGAGAGGGAAGGTCAGGGACTTATAGTGAATTCAAGTGACATATTCAAAATACACAATTTCCACAATTTCCATTGTTTTAATATGTCATCGGAGGCATTCATGAGGGTATTATAAAAAGAAGTAATGCATTATAGAATTATAAAGTTTGTGTCTGGTCGTTGCCAGCATAATAATTATATCAAATATAACAAAAAATGAAACAGGGTCAAAGTGTTAAATGAAGATACAGGCATGACATAAAGCCATATTATAGTAATTCATCCTTTACTTATATAGATCATTACACTTACATTATCATAAGGCTCCACTAAGGTCCTCCCAATACCCAATATGGGAAGTGGATAATGATGGGCCTAGATAGACAGGCCAAGGGTACATAATGTTAGTAAGGGCTAAATAGTTAGTAAGGTACAAACTAATTCAATAGCTTGAATAGCTTTAGCACATTGACTTTAGTACTGATTCATTCTATGTTAGCATAGCAGAGCAATCATTGATATAATTATTATTTTCAAGCTTGTAATATGACATTATATGCTTTATTCATAATTATAAGTGTTCTTTATATGAACTCGCTCTGGGGCTAAGTGGTTAGTATGCATATAAAGATTCAAATGTGGAACGACAGAGAGAATAAAGCAAACAGTACATACACAGCAATTGGTTTAAAAAGTCACTGTACTAACCTGAGCCTATTGTCATAACTATCACAGTCTTCTGAGATTCTTGAAGGGAAGGTAACAAATTCTCCCTCCTCATTCCCAAAGTACTGCCACCCTATGTTGGGGTTGGCTTTATAGTTGTCCTTTAGTCTCTCTGTGACTGGCTGGGGTACAGAGAGGTGCTTTTGTGTAGCACCTCCGGCCCGTCTGAGGCAAACCCGCGTGGAATCCACCTATAGAGAAGAAAATAATGATGATGATTTATTGGAAAGGTTAGAAAATGTTGAGGTGCAAATTAATTTAGGACAGCACTGTGCAGCCCTCGAAAGATTAAAGACAGGTTGTGATATACAATATGCCCAATCTATATAACTTGCACGTGCGTGATAGCTCTCCTAGGTGCGCGGACAAACATTCGGATCATAATCTTAATCAATCTTGAAAATCTTTCTCATCAAATGAAGATGGCGCCAGTAGTAGTGGTAAGCCTACTAGCCACCAGTCCATCGTAGGCTTGTTAATTAGTATGTAATTGGGGGGGGGGGGGGTTTGCGCCCAACCCCCATTTTTTTCTTCATATATTTCCCTTTTAAATGTTTATGTTGTATCATCTGGGCATAGGGCATGTACTATAATGGCAAACCTCAGCTAGCATAGTTTGGGTATGTGACACTAGGTGGCAGATACAAGGGGAGCTATCAGATTATATATTAAGATTTAAGATTATAAATTATGATTGCGCTCAGAACGTTTGTCCGCGCACCCAAGTGAGCTATCACATATTTGCATATAACTCACTTTAGCTTTGAGGTTCTTGTTGTAGGGCAGGTTATCCATGGCTATGTTACAGCATTGCTCAGGTGCTGTTTGGTTTATGGCTGAGAATCCTCCATAGTTATCTATGATAACCTGCTGTAGGCCTTTTAATGCCTGGTTGTACAAGTTGAAGCGGGTTCCTAAGGATGAGGCAAGCTGGAATATAGAGAAGTTCTCATTTAGATAATATTGCAGTCAAAAATATTATGTTTCCTAATGTGCACAGTACACTGAGGAACTTTTGCTTCCATATGAAATATTTCCTATATATAGGAGATAATATGGAAGCAAAAGTTCCATATCATATATGATATATAAAAGTTCCATATTATATATTATTTTATATAATATGGGGCCGATTAGAGTTCACGAATGTCGTAGCAGGCTGAAATGTATAATATCAGTTGCCAACTAGATGTAATTGTATTCAGAAAGATATGTTCTCTGAGAGGCGACCAGAATATGAAGTTGGTGCCTGGATGCAGATACATTTGATGATAATTATGTGGGAAGTAATGCAGAAAGGATGCTCTGCACTATTGCAAATATCATTTCATTAATAATTATTGAATCATTTTAAAATAAAATACAAATTTTGAAAAAATGTTTTGGAACACATTTAAGATTTCTTCTTGTTGTACTTGTTAGGTTATTATTCATTCCATGCAAATGATATCCTTTGTTGAGAACAAGTGACATGATACCATCTTCCAAACACTTACCCCTCTGACTATTTCATCTCCTAATGGCAACCGGATACCAAATGTAGCTTCTGTATCAAAGAGTTCCTGAAATAGATAAATCATAACATGGTTATCGTCAGTAATTACTATATCATTATTACAAAAGTGTTGCTTTTTAGCCTCTTAATGGTTGCCTTGTTCTTTAATGTACCCTTTGTCATCATGATGCATTCATGCATCATGCGGATCCTTTGGGAGTGTGTCAACCCCATATAGGGTTAGCATGATGCCTTAATGCAGCCCTGCCTAGTTACTTGCCAGACTGCATTCACGCATCACCATGGTATGTGGTATGTGGTATTCCCTTCTTAAAGTGCATCCTAAAAATAAACATTGTGAACTCCACTAAATTTTGTTCAATTCACTCTGACAATATCATCCTTAAAGGATGAGATATGATCAAATGTTAGAAATGGGCCTTAAATGCCCAAGTAAGGGGTGCCATGATACCCATCTAGAGGCTTGTTCTAGTGTATTTGCAATATGGGTGCAACTTAATTCGGGTCCTCCAAAATGTGTCCCTTGGCCCTGAATTCGAGGAATACATCCAAATAGAAGCAAAAGTGAGGGACTGAGAGTAAATAGCACATGTAGGAAATAAAGTATGAACATCATGAGCATCCTTGTTATTTTTTTCTATGACTCTTATTCTTTTAGATATATTGTATTTATTTTCAAGGTAGTGGCATTCCCATAGAGGACTGCTGTGGGAATTTCCCTGAGAAATACAGGGTTAGTGGGGTCTGTAAAGGTTATGGGTGCTTTTTTAGAACGAATAGTTTATCTTCTTAATACCCATCGTTGACTGAGCTCTCTATATATGGGTCAGAAATCTCGAAAATGGATTAATCTGGGGGCAAAAATATATCAGATTGAAAATTCAGCAAACTCAATTAATCTTAAAGCAAGTTTATTTTATTGAAAGACTAGTATCTTGGCTCCATGAAAACATAAATTGGACGGCTTAACTCCCAGGGTGTCAGTTTTTATTCACCGGCAATCATATGTTGATATAAAAGTGTCGGAGCATACGACTAAAATATCAAACAGCTGGTAGAATGCTTTAAAAACACCATAGAATCTTCTAGTTTCGCCTCCAACTAGCCACAGTATATAGGATAATGCTTGCCAAGTTTGGTAATCACCACTCTAAAACCTCTTCTGTTACAGGCCGACAAACTTTGTAGAAATCTTGAAAATCTTGAAAAAAATGGCAGTGGGCACCAACTTTTCTCTAGTTTGCTCAAAATGGCCTTGTTCATCCCAAAACTTGCTGTGCACTATCCTCAATATGCATACTTTCAAGTAAATCTAGCCTGCGCTGGGTTTGATTTGATTAAGTTATTATTAACTTCACTATGAGAGTTTAACCATATCGTGTGTATGCTCCGACACTTTTATCCGAGGATCACTATATTGGGCTCTGGCACCCAAATACATCTTACCAGCGTAGGTAAAGCATGATAAATTGATGAACTAGAAGTGTGTGAACCATAATAAGTACACATAGCACCAGCCAGACTGACTTTGAGGTTGGTTGGGGCGAAATAAGTTCAAATTTTTTCAATTTCGTGAGGTGAATCACACCAAAACCACCCCTACAGGCCTAAACACATATATTCGATAAAAAAAAAGGTTATGAGGGGTAGGTGGCTCCCTTAGGTACAATTTCAAATTGATATGTAGCATGGGGAAGCAATATTAAGCGAGCGAGAGCTCCATTTTTGGCAAAATATAAAAGTGTCGGAGCATACATAAAAGTGTCGGAGTATACAGACCGGCTACATTCGCGCGCTTTGTTGCGCCCGTGTGGTGAAATTGAATGAAATTTCGACACTTACGAATGGAGATTCATCTATTACAGCCAAAATATTCCATTACAACCCACAAAAATGTGCTAGAGACCTTGTATATTCAGTATTTTCATCGTTGATGTATGCTCCGACACTTTTAAAAAAAGTCCAAAATCACTATTTTGGCGCTGGGAAGTTTAAAAAAAGAGATAATTACAAAATTCTTTTTCCACACTTTAATACTTGTGCCCCCCCTTATTTTGATTATATTTGATATATTCCAGCGCCTCTAATATTTGGCGCATTTTGACCCCAAATATAAAAGTGTCGGAGCATACACGAGGGTCATTTCTGAATTGCAGGACTGTGGAGGAAATTTGGGGCTAGACACCCGGGTAAACACTCTTGATTATTTGAGTAAACCCATATACCAAGTAAAAAAGGCTGAATAGGAAGGGCTGTGATGGCCTTATACGAAATGGGGGGCTTTTGAATAAAATAGAAATTGCCTGGAACCCTGTTTTGGGGGTATTTTTCCACTTTGAGGGGCCATTACTCCATAAATAATGGTCCGACAAAAAGTTGGTTTTTTTACCGGAAAGCCTAGGGTGTTTTCTCTTACATTAAATCAAGATATATGAGTGATGATTAGGTATGTCCACATAATAGCTGCTGAAAGGTGAAAAAGACAAAATAACCACCAATTAGTCCATTTTGGTGGGGTCTGACCCATATAATAGATTTCCTTTACAAGTCAGCTCATAATAATGAATATCTTATAATATCTGTCTTATTACCTCGTCATTGTAGAGCATTCACTTTCTCGGAAACTTACCCTAGAATACATGTGAATTTCAGCATAAGGTTGGGGGAAATCTCTCTTTTAGGTGTGCCTATTTGCCTTTTGAGGCCCAAAAGCTGTCATCATCTGTTCATCACATTAAGGTGACATGGTCCAATGATTAGGGCTCAAAAACCAATTTCATTAAAAATGAAACATAATGTTCTCTATGACCATACTTCATGTGCTAGCTACTTAATTTAATCTCATTCCCTAGAATTCAGCTTAGAATTTGACTAATTGTCAGATTATGGCTCAATTTACTAATTTACTAGTGCACGCTATAATTCCCCCATTGAAAATACACTGTAAAATGCTATACTTGGGCCACATCTGAACCTCTAATTGGGCTCTTATTGCCCATAGATGACATTTTATTGGGCCTTATCTATCCTCCGAATATGTTATTGTACTAACATTTGAAATGCATTTAAGCAGGATTTAAAATATGAAAAAAATTGGACCATGTCACTTTAAGAAAATACCCGACATCCTGTCTATATACAGACAGAATTGGCGGTATAAATGATGCTCTTCCCTAATTGTTGGCAGCTATATATATGGGAAACTCCACTGGTACAGGACTTGCCAACAATATAGGGCAGAACATCATTTATACCGCCATTAGGTGTATGTCCACTATACAACAAGTAAAGTGGACGATTTCACCAGTTTGACATCCAGTAATATGTGCATATTTGGGAAAATATTTCCTAGATGTATTCTACTTTAAATGCAGGTGTGGTGTGTCCACTAGGCGTGGTAAATTACTTCCCAGAATGCCCAGGGCAGACATGGACCCGGTTTCACAATGGAATAAAGAGCATATTGTCCAATTTCTGCGCTATAAATCAAACATGTTAGATATTCAAATGCCCACTTTTGTCATTTTTGACCCCTGCAGATTACTATCCCACTTTTGTATTTGTGAATTTTGTCGTCCTGCTGTGTCCACAGGGAGACAAAACATCTATTTCATATTTGTACTCAAATTCACGTTTTGACGGACGACAAACGGCCTGATAAATGCGAGTGGACACAGACCTAATTCTATGGAGTTTCCCATATATACATACCCTGGTACATTTAGTAGATCTGAGTCTGGTAAATGCCCAGTGTAATTCCGTGTACAGCCTCTCTCTAGCCTAGTTGTGAAGTGTACCATATCGGTCACCCATTGATATACACTTTACAAATTTCCCTTGCAAAAAGTGTCCCACTCTCAATGTGAATCGTTTTTGAAAACATTATTCTGGGGATTCTTAGTTGGTAAACAAACTCTCTATCAATTATAATCAAAAGTGGTGTGATAATTATATATAAGGGACTAGCACATTATGCTATGGAGGCCGCCGTCTTTACTCAGAGCAATGCATTGTGGTTAAGCCTCTGATTCCAGAGCAGTGCATTATGGGTGAATTTCTTATCAGTTCCACTCCAGGTGTGAGAGAAGGGGACTTGCTTGATAAGGAGATGGGGTGTAGCAGGATGTGCTAGTTCCATATAGCTTCTACTTTGCAGGGTTACTGCTTATCTTGGATATGGATAGCCAGTGCAACGTTTCTTGTCACTACCAGGGAGGATAGTACCTGCCTTCAGCAGGGCTGGGCATGTTGTGATATGTTGGAGCAAACCTAGAAATCTTTGGAGCAAAGTAGTTCAGACGGGCACACATCAACCATATATCTCCTTGTGAATTTTGGGTGTGAAATAAAGGAGAAATATTTATATGTCTGTCTTAAGTTTGATGTGCTCTGAGTGGTTTAGGGCACATTGTGTTAATAGGAATTATCTAAATTCTACCTTTAGATTTGTGCATTCTGTTTTGGGCGCATGCATTGCTCCCGGAAAATAACTTAAGAATGGTACATTCTGAGAATTTGGTGACACATTGCCCTAGGAAAATTTGGTGCTTTTAATGAATTTTTGGGGGCATATCGCCCCAGGAAACTTTGGATTTCTATTATCAGAATGTGTATTCTGAGGGGTTTGGGAGCATATTGCTCACCCAAAATTTGGAACTTCTACCTTTTAGATAGATGGTGTATGATAGCTTGGGGAGCATGTTCTTCTAGGAAAAATTTGAAATGTCACCTACTACTATTAGTTAACTTTGATGTATTCTAATCATTTTACAAGCCTGTTGCTCTAGGAAAATTTTGAAAATCTACCTTTAGATTGGTACATTTTTTGGTGTTTTGGGGGCATATTGTTCCAAGAGAAATTTGTAATTCGGTCTGTTGATTGGTATATTTTTGAGGGGATCATGAGATAATGTTCCAAGAAATTTGCGAAAATTTAATTTTAGATTGGCATATAGTATCTGGGCATATTGCTCCAAAGAATTTGGGCACATATTTTACTTAATGCTTAATGCATTCTATGGGCAATTTGCTACAGGAAAAATTTGGAATTCCACCTTGGGATTGGTGTATTTTGAGGGGTTTGCAGGTGTATAGATCCAAGAAAAAGTTGAAAAAACATTGTTAGATTGGTGTATGTGAAATGTTAAAGGCTAATGTGAAAGGCTTGTAACTACATGAACTGTTGGCCAATGAAAATCAATTAATATGCTGAGGGGTTTAGGGGAATATTCCATTAGGAACACTGCGGGATGAAATCTATTGAAATAGTCCTAACTTTGTGACTATACATGGGTAAAATTCGACACGTGCGACACGGCGACACGGGGGGTTGTTAAAATCGACACGTGCGACACGGGGGGTTTAAAAATCGACGGACACAGGCAAATGGAGTAGAATGTATGAGATAAAAATCAACACGGCGACACGGCCCTCTTGCTAAAAATCGACACGGCGACACGGTCAGAAATCTGGAGACCCATGTATAGTCACAACTTTGGTTCTAAGTGGAATATTTACAAAATTCTTTCAGCTTTAGAAAGCCTAGATTTTCCCTGATGTCCCTGTCGCATTTTCCAAGACCCCTGTCGCATATTTTTTGCGACATTGCGACAGCTGCCCAGCCCTGCAATGGTGGTCAGTAATATATTTAGATTATATGATTATAGTTATGTCCATATATATAGTATGTTTAGGATTAGTCCAAGAGCCAAGACACTTTAATCTCAAATGTTTGAAATACAAGATTCACAATGCTTAAGTACTGGAAGGGCCGTATTCAATGCCCACCATTGAATACAATGTGGCTGTATTCAATGGGCTAGACAAGGCTGTCTTTCCTTCATTAAATGGTTTCAAATAAAAAAGAGAAATGCAAATGCCAACTACATTGATACCTCTCTGACGTATTTGACTCATGGGGGCTAGGGCGCATCCCACTCAGCCTGCAACTTTGTGGGATATGGCCCCAGCCCGCCCTCATCTGCTCATGAAGTACAGTAGAGAAAGTATCAATGGGAATTGGCATTTGTTTATATTGCGTTATATTTACCTGTATTTTCTGTTGTCCCAGACCATCCTTGGAGATGTCAGTCAGCCTGCGGGCCAGATTTACTCCGTGTATCTCATAAGGTGAGGTAGGTGTGGTCAGACTTAACATCAGCAGGAGTATCCATCCTAATGTCCTTCTTACTGCCATGGTGACCTGAGAAAGCAGAGAGATTGGTAAGATTTCAGTCATATTATTCAAGCAAAACTTAATAGTTATACTTTTCCTTAAGACATATTTATTCGTTTTGTTTGCGACAAACTGAAATGGATAAACAATATAAGTCAAATAAGTCTGTTTTGTTACCCTGAACTTGCAAGTTGAATGTATGACATATCTCCTTGCTATACTAGGAAACGACCAGCAGTGCTTCCACTCCTCACCAGGCGGCGCGCTATGTATTACGTCATATTATCGACTATTGTCTTCGGGCAGCGCCAATGCTAACTCAATGGAGCGTCTCAGTATTTTGGGTCTGGAAGCTTTAATAAGCATCATATTAACTAACCAGGTACATGTGTGTGATCTGGAAGGCGATTCCCAGCGAGTTAAGCACATGAAAATATTTGACAAATTAGATATCAATTAAATATCTGCAAGTTCAATGCTGAAGGTATGGGGAGTTGCCCAGCGGGAGACCCGTATGTTAGGGTTGGTGCGCGATTTCTACTATGGTCCTAATGCTGTTAGATTAGTAGTATACCTGGGAGTATATATATATCATTTAACATAACTAATTGAGAAGCCCATTTAATTGCATCTTATTTAGAAGATCATTTTATAGAAAATAAATATGCAATAAAGTCAAATGAGTAAATGATCCCTGTAAACACAGATACGTCAGTCAGACGTAGATCTACATTTGTTTGGAGTAGAAACTACGTAATTTTACAAGGTTCATGAGCGTCAAAACGTGAAGGTTTATTTACGTTCAATGGACGTTTATGTCTGAGTTACGTTTTTCTACTTCATTCAGACGTAAATAAACCATGAAATAAACATAAACTGACTTAAAATTCTGGGTAGAATAGCTGTATAGATTATATCCATAGATAGGTGTCATTGGTGTATATTTACACTCACAAACATTATTCGTACAGGCACTTCTGTCACTTGGAATTCCCATTTTATTCTATATTAGATGTGTTTATGCTGAATAATACCCTCTGATACTGTCTGATATACTAGTCTGCTTTGAAACTAGTACACTTTTATACATGCCAAGTTTTGGCTGCACTGAGGCTTTGTATTTTTTTTATAACCAGCAATGTGGTGTTTTATCAGTAAAGGGGCCCATTACACATAAACTACATAACTTTTCCTTACCTACTCTGCTATATATGAATATTAAATGATTTGTGGCAAATTTTCATAATATTAGATTTGTAAACCTTATGAGTTTATTGCTTATAATGGTAGTAAATCTGCTAAAATGGAGTAAAGTTCTCTCTATAATTGATAGTGCTGCCACCTTGTGGGACACTGAGGAGTTATTAGTTCAATCTAGGTTGGAAAAACATGGGTTCTAACGTTGATCTACGTAGATTTACTACGTCTATTGAGGTTTGAATGACATAGAAAAACGTAAATCAGACATAAACGTCCATTGAACGTAAGTAAACCTTCACGTTTTGACGTTCACAAACCTTGTAAAAAGTCCTAATTCAAACCTTTGGTTGATTCCAAACCTAGACAAACCTATGAGTCACGTTGGAATTACGTAGTGTGTTTACAGGGGAGTGATTAACGGGAAATGCGTGCTATATTTGATATAATAACTGTCTACCCCCTAATAAGGCCTAAAAAAAGGTGTGTTTCAGGTTACATGGTCTGAAAATCTAGGGTAGGTAGGTCGGATTTTTTTTTTTTTTACTTTGGCCTGAAATTTACCCAGAAATCGACTCATGAACTTCAATGCAGACTCGGCGACGACCGCCTCGACTCGCGAACTATCAAATCGACCCCTAAATAGCCTCAAAATGACCTAGAATATTAACATTTTTTCAAAATTGCATAAAAATTTCTAGGGTCGGCCCTGTTATACTAGGTAGGGTCGGGTAACCTGAAACACACCTTTTTTTTATTTGGCCTAAGCACCCCCTGACAATTGGGACTAGGAAAACATTGTCTAGAGAGTTAAACTCGAGTAGAAAAATGTAATTAAATAATTTCATAAGGATATGTTTAGATGAAATACGGTAAATTGAATTGAAAAGCAAGTTATTTTACTTTGGTGTGGGGAAGATTCATTCATATGTGTTACTATGCACTGTTATAAGATTGTAACCAGTAGATTCATTTCAAACTTTTCACTAAGTATCAATTGTGACTCGGCTTCATAGATACACCTCTTCCAGAATACAGAATTTGTTTATATTTTCATAGTTTCGTATAAATGAACACTTGGCCAAAAAAAAAAGGTTTGTGCCAGGTCACCCGACAGACCCTATGAAATCAGGGCCGACCCTACGTTTTTTATGCAATTATGAAGAAATTTCTCTATTTTTACCCTTTTCCTGTCAATTTTAGGGTCTTCGGAGAGGCCGGGTAGTACTTTCATGTTTAAAAAACTTTATTAAAAATGTTACCTGAAACAAACCTTTTTTTTTGGCCCTACTAGAAAAAAGCGCTGTCACATTGTATTCCCCTCGTCATTGAATTAACCATGCCTTTCACTATGGTTCTTCGTCTCAACTCCAAGTAGGAAGTTTATACACTTGACTCTATGCCAAACTTGATATGAGTGACCTGTAGATATATCTGAGGTTAGTAACATAGGAGATATTCTAAGCAATATATATATGCTCAGATCTCAGTGTAAGCATTGTGGCCCATTAGATTGAGCACTGTAATACGATATGCTTCTGTCTGTGGTGGACAAGTGTTTCATTTAAGGAAATACACACAAAAGGTGGGACTGTTTAGAAGGATGAGCCCCCCCACCCCCACACACACACACCAACAGGCAACACCTCGACTACATGCCGACTTGACAGGTATACCACTAAGGAGAGGGACACTCCTTGGGAAATCCCCTCCATCAGATTCAGTGATGTATGTCAATAGTCTATGTGTACCTTTTTTTATATGTTACTGTTCAGACATACACACGGAGAGAAACACGTCAGCCACGAACTATTTGTAAACATTTACTCAATTTAGTTCAGTGTTGTATTTTGTTTCTTATCACACTAGGGAGTCATTGCTGTTGTAAATCTTCAACGATGATATTATATGCAGTGATTTTGCTATGAGCATCATACACGGCATATAATATGACCTACATATCAACCGATCTTTCTAATTTTTAATTTGGCTGAATTTAATCTTGCTGTAGGAAGGAAAACGTCCGCGAAGACCTATAATTAATGTATTGTGTACACCATTCAGAGATGAAGTACACATCAGACTCTAGCTAGATACATGTAGGTATAGGTATCTGGGCTGAATGTTAATGTGGTACTATATAGGCTGTAGCACTCATGGTACAACGCTTCAGTGGAGGCACACAATATATAGTATTATATGGGGCTGACAATATTGTATACACATGTATATGTATCTCATTATACTATATATTGTTATTATACCTACTAGAAGTGACCCACTTCCTTGCACCTATAACTACATATCAGATTCATACATATTGACGATCGGTACCTGCAGGCTGTAGGCGATCGGTCAGCCAGATTTAGATTATCAATTGTTATTGGTGTGAGCATCTCTAGGATTTCTATTTCAAATGTGCGATGCCTTTGTACATCTAATGATACTGCGTTTTACAATCTGCTTTATAATAGGTATAACTCCTTAATACTTGTGGCATATTCACCATATACATACACAACTAAAGTTATGGGATTAGAGATATTTTGGTTAAAATCAGGAAATCTCGTGTATCATCACATTGAGGGCGGGAGATACAAATATATAATTATAGACCTAAGTACTGCATTCTACTTCGTTGCAACTCTCAACCAGCAAATACTGTGGAGTTTTACAGGAAGTGTAGGAAAATTCCAACTCAGATGGATATTTGCAGTCTTTTGGCTACTTGCCATATACCATACCCCCTTGTAGCCTACAGTATAGGCCTACTGACTATAACTGATTGCCAACAGGTAGTTTTCCGTTCGATTACCGTGGAAATGTTGGTGAATGACTTTCATCGTTTTTCATGTGAAGGTATAGTCATTAAGGGGATTCTACTGCCAAGCCCATAAATGCATGCATGGGCACGGCAATCTACTTAACTGTGTGTTGGACGTATTGCAGCAATTGCAAGTCATTCAACCATTGTGCTTTAATAATAGTTATTACTCCACTCATGATCCGGTGTGCTCACTCATACCCTTGGTATTCCTGATCATGACAGTGTTATACTACTCTGTTATGTATTATGTATCTCTGAGAGTCCTTTACATAGAGAGCATGAATGAAACAGGCATTTTGTGCCATAGCCAGATAGAGATTGGGTCATATCTGTAGACAGATATACAGAGACAGGAAGGGACAGACAGACAGAGACAGACAGAGGCAGACAGAGGCAGACAGAGAATAGGGGGGGGGGTGACAAATAGAGAGTACATGTGTACATTTAGCGATCTAACTGTATACACTGAAACAGGGAATCTCGTGAGATATTGGTTCTGCTCTCGCACTGTAGCCTGGTCCAGGTAATTAAGCGTTTGTGTATGGGCGTTTTCTCACGGGAAATTGCGAGCTCAAAACTAACATGGTCACACAGACGAAGTCACCCAAAGTAATGCTATAGGGGAGAGCTGGCATTATGACTTCTATTATGACTAATTAGCCCCCCCCCCCCCCCCACACACACACTCTCCCCCTTGTGTGTCCTTCCCCCTCTCCTTATAATTATATAAGTTTTTACCCCCCCCCTCTCCATCCCCTATCCCCCAGCCCTTTTCCCATGTATATTATGACTTCTATTGTAGCTAATTAATCCCCTTTCCTTTGCCAAATGCGTGTCCTTTCCCCATCCCCATAGATAAATAAATAAATATATATATATATATATATATATATATATATATATATATATATATATATATATATATATATATATATCCCAAGTTAATTTTACACCCCCTCCCCTTTCCCATGTATAGTATAATGCTGACAGCATACACCTGGCCTCAGGTATCAACACGTCAGGTACTGGAGGACGCAGGCCCAGGTAACGACCTAAATACACACCCTGTATGGGGAGGTCAGGGCTGGACACACATTTAGGAGTTGTCCATTTGTTATTATTATATATTGAGGTCAGGGGGCCTCCAGGCCAGAAACCAGGCACAGGTCAAGTTCTCCAGAAGCAAACAAGGATGTAGAGAATGGACAGGAGTTGATGTTGTGGGAATGGTACTGAGCTATCAGTAGTGCATGGTTACCTGTCTATCTGTCTGTATGATTGTAAACTACATTTATTAGCTTACATTATGGCTGTAGAGATCTGCCTCCTGTCTATATGTATGTCTGGTTCTCTGTCCTCTGTCTCATTGAAGTGATTGTCTGCCTGCTTGTCAACTACAGCTATTAGCTTACATTATGGCTGTGGGGGTCTGCCTCCTGTCTGCATCTCTGTCTGGTTCCCTGTCCTGTCTGATTATCTGTCTGCTTGCCCGCTACGCATATTAGTGTATATATCTGTCTCCTGTCTATATGGCTGTCTGGTTGTCAACTACACATAGTACTGTAAATATGCATGTCTGTCCCTCTGGTTACCTGTCAGTTTGTCAAATCCACTTCAATTCTATCATGACCAGCTTCACATTTGTCTACCATTCTGTTCATTCTGCATCCTGTCCTCTTCATGCCCCTTATAGGCATAATTATCTACCTCCCTGCCTATCTCTGTCTCTTTCTCTCTGTCTCTGTCTCTCTGTCTCTGCCTCTGTCTCTCTCGTGTCTCTCTGATCCAGTTTGCATTCCTCATGTGTCCTTGTGTATCTCTCTGAAGTGAATACTTCTCTGCACTTCTCTCAGTTTCTCAGTTTCTTTCAGTCTCTAAGTGTTATTAAACCTATCGCCCCAGGACCAGGTGCACCACCTGGGATGAAGTAAGCCTTGTTTTGGCATTTCTTTCTTTCAGCAGCCTGAGGTGTTCGCCCAGCAATGTATCCCGACCTAATTTGGGTAATTTATTCTATTTCCCTCGGGTCTTATGGCTGCCTTTTCAGCAGCCTGGCGCAAACCCCAACAGCTTTCCGTCTTAAATGTATTAATGTTGACCCTCAATCTGGGATTAGTCAGAAATAGATTGACACCCCCACCCCCACAACACACCCCTGTAATACCACTGTCACTCCTTACACCTAACCACAGGCGTCCTCTACCATGCATTATCCTTTATAGTGAATCCACTGCCAACAAACCATTGAACAATGCTGCCAACCCTGTGGTTATTTGTTTAATTGCCTCAAGTCACCACGACAAGGATATGATGTGCACCCTCGTAATTCTGTGGGTATACCCCTCCCACTTCTCCCCCCTCTGTGGTATAATGTTTACAAAATAGAGATATGATATACCACTATACTGCATGTCTTTAAGTAGTTAACCCCCCCCCCCCCCCATGCTGGGAATACTCTAAAGGGTATTATAGGTTGTTGATGGAGGGGGTTGGGTGGGATGAGGGCCCCCTGAGACCCACCCTCAACGGTTACATACCACACCTAGTCAGTGTTCTGATCGGTTGATGATTTCGAATTGACACGGTTTACAACTGGCAGTCTCCCAGGGGATACCTGTCCACACCAGCATACCTGGCCACTGCTGAGGGTGTTGACAGTGGTCTCCTATAGACTGATACAGTAGTATTCAGAGAATCATACTTGTAGTTATGCATACTAGTATATTGATATTTGTAATATACCGACCAATGTCTAATGTGTATTCCCTGATATTATAGATAATATAAGAAGTAGAGGGCATATTATCACCACAATCATCACATTCGAAGGTATCTACGTAGGTTATATTTACATGTGTTAATACCTGATATAGTTTCGGTAGCATATAACATGATTATGTCCAGTAAAAACAGCAGTCACATTGACATTCCTGTCAGAGTATACCTTAGCCTCTACTGCGCCTGATGTATACATGAATACATGTTACATACTAGTAGTGTATTGCCCACCTGACAGTCAGGCTTCCTCCAGGTCGTTAATACCCTACACAGGTAGGTAAACTTAAGGCTGTGTTAAGTCCACAACACTGACTTACCTGTGGCCAGCGCCCTGCTGTGGTCTCCTATATAGTAAGTCCTATATTGTTAATGCCCCTCCTCCTCCAGTGTCTCCATATACACGTCTATACTGTGGTGTGTATACCTGTTGAGTGGCTGCAGAGAATATCCAGGTGGGAGTGCAGGGGGGGGGATGTGACACTGCACAGGTAGGTTATGAGGTGGGGTACACCATGCATGAAGCTGGGGAGGCCTCCTGCAGGTATATACAGAGCTCACCCATTAAGGTCTACCTGCCTCTCCTGTGCTGTAGCTTACAGTCCAGGTAAGTGAGGGGGGGGGGCACTCACACAGATTTGATACCATGTGTGAATATGATTTCAAGGGAAGGAGGCAATCTTTGGGCCATATGCACGAACCGGCAATGGCCCTTGATTAGGGGTGGTTCTAGTAATTTTTAAAGGCATTTTAACATATTCTGACAGTACATAATGGAACGTTTGCCCATTTTATTGCTATCATATTTATTTTTCGGTATGTTTTTTTTTCATGGTCCCCCCTGATAAGGATGTATTTTTATGGTCACCTATGAAACGTCGTGCTTTTTGGCTAGAAAGGGGTATCATTTTTGCGTATTTTTCCTTGTGATAAGGGTACCACGATTTGGGGCAATGCTCACCCATAGTGACTATAAAAAAGAATAGGGAGTGTCCCCCCGGCCGGCCTTACAGTGTATGGAAGGAGCAGGGTAGGCCAAGCGGCAGGTGGTGTATACAGGTACAGGTAACCAGTGTGGTGTATAGTGTATCCAAAAGCACATGCAGTTAAGGCTGTGTCTCACGACCTTGAGCCAATGTCTCTGACCGGGTGCTAGCTCTGACCGGGTGCCAGCTCTGACCGGCCTGAATAAAAACGGGTTATTTAGGGCAGATGATGATAAAAATGGGCAAAAAATTACTAGTTTAAAGAGTTATAACATCCATTAACCTTTTCAGCCAAATTCTATCATCATCTGTCCTAAATAACCCGTTTTTATTCAGGCCGGTCAGAGCTGGCACCCGGTCAGAGCTGGCACCCGGTCAGAGATGAAAACATTAGCCCAAGGTCGTGAGACACAGCTAGCCTTAACGTGTTTGTGAGAGAGGGAGGCTAGTTGAGATTTGCATGTGTTAACGTTTTAAGTAAGGTAAATAAAAAAGGTTTGTTTTAGGTCACCCGACCGAGCCTATCAAAACAGGGACGACCATACGTTTTTTATCCAATTTTGAACATTTTCTTTCATATTTTTTCACTATTTTGGGGTCAAATTTAGGGTCATAAATCTTTTAAAAAGAACTTTCGATTTTTACACTTTTCTGGTCAATTTCAGGGTATTTACAGGAGCTGTAAGTTTAAAAAAAAGAAAAAGAAAATCCGACCTACAGACCCTGGAGTTTCTTCCCATGTTACCTGAAACAAACATTTTTTTTAAATTATGCCTAAAAAGAAGGGGAAGCGAAGGATAGAAAGAAGCAAAAGGAGAAACAACGGAGAAGAGAAGCAGAAGAACAGCAACAACCCACCACAACGACAGATGCACAGATCAATGGAACTGAAAGCAACTAGGGGAATAAACATGAGAACTTCAGACAGAATATGGTAAAAAATAAATGTCTTTGATTAACATATTGTTATAATTTGAGATAATAAACTGTTTTTTTTTGTAGTATTAATCTCATAATAATGTCAATTATTAGTTTAGGTATGATCAAGGTAGAAATCACATGGATCTACAAACTCATGATTTTACATTAACCCAGGGTTACGACAATGGCTCTACATTAATAACACAAGTTCTGATAATTATTTATGTTATAAAAACAATGGTTCATTATCTATAATCCATTCGGCAGCGAGTTAGAGAAGAAAACTGTACACCCCCTTATAATTGCTTGCATGACACCTCATGAAGGTTGGGGATTTGCTTATAGTTAGGTATAAAGACAAAACAAAACAAACGCCAGGAAACTGTGGAAGGACTGTAGTAGACATTGATTTATTGTGGTCACGTGGTCAGGCACCGACACAGTTAGCTACTGGAGTGTGCTGTCAGGTGGGAAGGGGTGCTGGGGGAGGGGGGGGGGGGTTCTCAGGTGTGTCATGGAAAGAATGCACCATCATAAAGTAGGCTAATAAGGGTTTCTTTCTGAATGTCTCCACACCAACGACCCCCCCCCCCCCCCCACACACTGCATGCCGCTGCCCCACCTCCAAGTTCTCTACACCTGAAACATGGAGTAATCATCTTCAACCAAGAGGAACGAGTCGCTGGTAACACACACTTGGAGCAGGCTGTGTCACCAGATCGATACAAGTCAAAACAGGTGAAAAGGGGCCTATGTACACAGAAATATATAGTGTTAAACTATCCATTATAACGTTTCCCCAGCATTTCAATGTACATAGCCCCCATTTCACCCGTTTTGACATTTTCTTTTATTTCTGTAGCAATTTTGCATTGGCACCCCCATTATTGTCACTGGCCCGCTGTCTAACGTGACACTATGATATTAGCGAGTGTTCATTTTTGTTTTAATTGCAGGTGGTGGTAAGATATTGTGCAGAGAACATGTGGAATATTTTGTGTGCCCCCCTCGGCAAAGGCGCCAACAAAACTTTGTTGAACTATCATAATGCGCAGGCATAATTTACGCCCCTACTCAAGAGGGGTCAGAATATGTTATGCTCTCCCCTCAGGAGGGGTTAAAAATGTTTACGCCCCCCACTATGACTAATAAATGAACACTCCCTTATGTCCTCTTCCTGCCAAATATTAAATTTTGTGCAAATCCTCCCTCCTCCCTTTGCCCCCCCCCCCCTCCGCACCACTTACCCCTTGCCCCTGGTCATTTCTCCTCACCGATTGTCAGTCACACACCCTCAGAAAAGTGAGAGTCATTGTCGCTAAAACTACCCTCACCTGAGAGTCAGGCGGTGCAGTTTTAGCGACAATGACTCTCACTTTTCTGTGTGTGCACACTCATGGCGCACTCTTCATACCTGTGCCCATCTTCACATTTCTCCCACTGGCTGCCTGCCAATACAAATGTATTGTATATTGTATCTCTTAATGGATGCATGACAGAGACTCATATATAGTATAGTAATGACAATGAGAGACATTCCACGTGGGTGTGTTACTGTGCATAATTATATAGAATAATAATGATCATCATCCGGAACCATAATGTTTATTTTCTGAGTGAACCGATGAAAATAATATAAGTAGGGAATAATAGATAAAGAAAATCATAGATGAATAAACTGCATTTCAACAAGCGCAAAGACCAAAAGAAATAAGAAATAGCCTAGTACGTTGTTTTACATTGATAATTTTACGAACAGTTGTTAAAAAGTGTTGGGTAAATGAACATGACAGCTATTTTTGACAAACATTTCGGGTAACATTGGAAACCGATGTCAAGGGCACGGTGTCAACTAGAACATGCACACGTATATGTCGTCCCGCCCCTGGATCAAGTGCCAAGCGCAGGACGCTCTCATCCATCGAACCTGGTGGTTCCAACTATATACCCTATAATACCAAATATCATGGGTATGGACCACTAAATTCGACATAGCGACATGGGCCTTTTTGGGCTTAGTGACATGCGACATTAGGAATATAAGAGTTAGTGACATGGGACATGGTCATTTCTTAAAATAGACAGGGGAAATTGGGACCCCCCATCCAGACCCTTAATCTGATTAGAACCGATCTCGCATCCTTCACTATCCATTATAACCACAATTGACAATGCATGATAGATGTACGGCTAGGCATCCCTAAGGTTGTTGTTGATTGAAGTTATGATGGACCTTGAAGGGTACAGTATTAATAACTTTTACATATTACATAGTTATATACTATAGTTGGAGCCGCCAGGTCTGAATCTGATGGCCATGAGCACCTTGCGTTCCGCGTCTGGCACTGAGCTGCCCTCTGGTGGGGAGTATTAGAGTCACACACCAAAGTAGGAGAACACCGAGGAAATATCATGTTAGGGGAAGATAAAGACATTCTGCATGGGTAGGAAGCTACATACATCAAACACTTCTTACTCAAACAATAACGATAACTTTATAGGAAATTAAAAAAATTTAAATACAGTATACTGTTGTACTGGACGAATAATCAACACCACGGATCACAAGGAGCACGGAATATCAAGTTATGTGAGTCAGACACAATCGATTACTCATGTGACTGGATAATGTAGTAGCGAGAGAGGTGTAACCAATCATATTTCTGGTGATATCTACCAATCTTACACTCTTGTATCATCAATGAAAAAAAGCTCGTTTGAGATGATGTTCGCAGTCATGGTTTTTATTCAGGATACTCCTAAAGGGCAAAATCTATACAGTCTTCAGATAGAATAAAAAATAGATTTGTTTACAAAATGATTTCCTGTATTATGCTTCTCCACTACATGTTTTACCATATTTTAATCTGTACAGATTTTTCTCAGAGGATCCAGGCAGCCTTAGACCAGGGTTATCATGGTGCCAGAAAGTGCCATTTATCTAATGATGGCCACCACCCACCGGGCCCTAATCGGTCGAAGTTATATAGGAAATGTATGGGCTCAAATGGCCGAACTTCCCTATTGCATGGATCCTGGCCATGAGCGACTGGAGTGCTCCCCTTCGACTTTGTAAATGTGTCTTAATTTGATTTGTCGGGCAGTGGCACAACACAAATGTGGGTAGACAGTCATTCATATGAGTTGATGCACGGTTGGTTTAATGGGAAGATCAGAAGTATACGAGCCTCTGAATCTTCCATTTGCTTGGGAGAACATGAACCATGTACACATATTATAAACTATAGAAAACCAACCAATATTAGCTGACATTGTACACTTCACAATTTAATTATTCATGATCATGTAGCACTGTGCACTGGTTCTTGGACACGTTCTGAACATATGTTATCAATATCACTAAAACAATGTTTGTGAGAGGCTATGATATGATTAAGCGACATAATTGTACGCATATAATATAACATGGACTGTTACGACGGAAGAAATAGCTATGTTATTGAAGGTAAAAGATAATGATGGATTTTTAGAAAAAAACATGTCAGCCAATGACTTATCTATTGATAATGTCATCTGTTCCTCTTGAGAGACACCTCATAATCTATAGTCATCAAAGAAATCAGGTTCACAACATCTGAAGTATACACCTGTGAGAACTATAAAAGGAAAATCAATAATTCTATTGAATGCGACATCGTCATCTCACGTTTGGCCTTTGATGTTATTTTTACAGAGCCAGACGTGTCATAACAGGAACGCGTTTAGAAACAGCCGATGAAAAGTGTCTAACTATATGTAGTTGGTTTAAAATCAGAAAATGTTCATTGCTAAGGGCAGAAAAGAAAGAAAAAAAGGGGCTTCTGGTCACTCGTCCGTCCTCCGTAAAACTTTATACAGGTCGGCCTGTAAACGTCTTTGAGAAATTTTCAAATTTTCATTTCTCTTTTATTCTTAGTGCTTTTAAGTATCGGACATTACAGCGCTAGTTTTCTTTTCTTTTATCCAGTTTCTAACCAATGTATTCCTGGTGAAAACTAAAATAGAAACTTTTCTTTTTTTTAAAACGAACCCACCCCAATTAATTTGTCAATAAGTAATGCGATTGCAAACCAACCTTCTTATTATTCTTTATTATCCACACGAGAGATTCCATACAGCTCACAAGCAAATATCACACATACCAGAATTTACGATGCATAACGTACACGTCTGAGATAAGTCTGGTCCTTCATAGGCTGACCTTCAGCTGATGAGACAATCTTTTGTCTGATCTAAGATGGACCTATATATGAGCTCTACCTGCAGTACATTGTCATTCAGTTATCGTTAATACACCACAGGACATAGCTGGTTTAAGGTAGACTTACAACTAGCCACAGTTTAGTGTTAGTCATTTATTCTCAGTAGTAACACCCATTCTGCTCATGGAAGTACTTCAACCTTTACATGGACGACTCTTGCCCACGGAGAGCATCAACACCGAGGAACCCCCAGAGGGTACAACAGGTTAGACCATAATATCCTCCCTCCTGATTAGTATATTTGCACACACAGAAAAGTGAGAGTCATTGTCGCTAAAACTACCCTCACCTGAGGGTCAGGCACTACCCTCACTTGAGGGTCAGGCACTGCCTGACTCTCAGGTGAGGGTAGTTTTAGCAACAATGACTCTCACTTTTCTGAGGGTGTGTGACACTTCTGTATCTCTGTATCTGTCGGTTATTTCTCAAGATTGTGTAGGTACAAGTGAGCCGCTGTATAAGTGTTGAAAGCCAAAAGGACCGTATACTTGTCCAAGGCGCCAGTCAAGGATAATTACCATTGTCCTTGGCGTATAACACTTATGCAGCAACTCACGCGTATCCATATCTGACTTATACCCATGCAGTGATTGGTTTGTATGTCCTGTACATACTGGCTGTTTCCTTTACCAGCTGTTTACTCTCCCCGCCTATATAGTTTGGTAGTCTAATGTGTCCAGCATTGTTGTAGTTGTAAGAGGTTGGGCTAACACATCTGTGGTGTGCAACAGTCATGTCAGGGATGACGTCTTGCAAGGATATATTGCTGACGTTCTGGAACAATTGATTTTCCACGGTGGGCCTATATAGTTACATATGTATACCACATTCTGAGACATTCTTTGCAGTCGACATTTTATGGACGTAAATAATAATTATACTGAAGACGATTATCTTTGTTCACTAAAATTATGCTTGTTTCACGCAACAAATACGACTCTTAAAGTGCCAGAAATCATGATGCTGGGCTATGTTAGGTTACCTTAAACGAATCAAAATTGTGAATGTAACACAGAAGAGAAACATGTTACAGAAATGTATTCCTTATTCACAGAAGCATTGATACCTCATTTTCAGCCACAGCCTAGAGGGGACACAGAGACAGACCCAGCACCACGAAGGAAGAACAATGTCATCGGAAGAGAGGTGAGCTCACCAGGCTCTTAGGCTGTGCCGATAAAATGTGTCCAACAGGTTTTATATTGATAACAGTGTATCTTTTAACCTATTAAAGCATTGATATCACGTATACCTACTTGAAATCTCAAGACAAAGACAAGTGTATATGGTTTCTGTATTGTTAACAGGTCGAAGGGGATATGACTGATATAAATCTCATCTCGTATTGGAAATATCATCCTACAATTTTCGTAGATCATAAAGGCAGATTTTATGTTGCGATAAGCCCAAAGTCCACAGCGACAGGATCCTGCGTTAAAACCGTATCGCACCTCTGCCGCCTCCATTTCGCATCAATTTCTGGACCAGGGTGAAATAGCGGCAAAATAGTAGCGGCAAATAGTACAAGAAATATGTGAAATGGTTTGGCACTTCCGGCAGAAAGCATGAAATTTGGTATACAAGGGTTTTAAGACATGCTGAACCGAATTCTAAGAGGATACATTCATTTTTATTAATGTGACTACATGTAAAATGACATTGAAAAAATAAAGTAAAAAATTTACTTTTAATTCTTTAAAAATATATATTATTCATTTTAGAATGGAATAAAATTCAAAGGATAATTATAATGATAGAAACCAATATGTACATGTATTTATTGCATGTGAAAAAGTAGTGTTCAGATGGATGGCTATGCATAATAAGGTGGTAATTTGCATATATTCATTACTGCTTTCTACTAACCAAAAAAGTCATTTGGTCAAACCTGTTGTACATAATAGGTCAACAAACCCTCATCATCATAATAACAGATCTTGGTTGTTTAAACCTTTCCATATGACATATATCATAAACTAACACTCCTAATGGCATAATTCATTCCATTTAGTCCTTAACCATTGTCCTTAATGCATGTACATACTCAGCAATCTTTGGAGAAAGACAGGATGATACTGCTCACATGGATGTTGGTGCTTAGTCATGTAAATGTAAACATACATGTATGTCATATATATTACTGGTTATTGGGTAGATATGTTTTTCATACTCTCTAGGGCAGAGTAAGGCAGAGCAGAGTAATGTAGAATAGAACCAGGCAGAGGAAGGCAGGACAAAGCAGAGCAGAGTAATATAGAGTAGAACAGGGCAGATCAAGGCAGAGCACAGTAACATAGAGTAGAGCAAGGCAGAGCAGGACAGGGTAAAGCAGAGCTGAGTAATGTAAAGCAGAGAAGGGCAAAGCAAGGCAGAGAAGTGTAATGTAAAGCAGGGCAGAGTAAGGCAGAGCAGAGTAATGTAGAATAGAGCCAGGCAGAGTAGCGCAGGGCAAGGCAAGGCAGAGCAGCAGAGAAATGTAGAGTAGAGCAGGGTAGAAAAAGGCAGAGTAATGCAGGGTAAGGCAGAGGAAGGCAAAGCATAGTAATATAAAGAAGAGCAGGGCAGTGCAAGGTAGAGTGATGCAGGGTAAGCAATGTCAGGTAGAGTAAGGCAGAGCATAGTCATGTTGAATAGAGCCAGGCAGAGTAAGGCAGAATAGGCAGAGTAGAGTAAAATAGAGTAGAGCAGAGTATAGCAAGGCAGGACAAGGTCGGGTGTGGCAAAGCAGGGTATTACAGTACTTTGGAGTGCACCGGAAGGCTGTCGGGGCAAGGATCCCCTTAGAGTCTACCCCTTAGAATCTACCCCAGGGCCTACCATCTACCCCCTAGGGCATCTACTCCCTAGGATATCTATCCCATAGGATTTATACCCCTTTGGCCTTCTTACCCTTGGACTTAACCCCCTCAGGCCTTTTACCCCCTAGGACTTCTACCCCTTAGGACATCTACTCCCTCGCACATCTACCCCCTGAACCTTCACTCTCTAGGACTTCTACCCCTGGAGAAATCTACCCCCTCGCACCTCACCTCCACATAATATGACTCAACCATATGGGCAAGTGCAGGGGCTTGATGTCCCCAGGTATAAGTCCTAGAGGGTAAAGGGGGTAGATGTCCCAGGGGGGAGATGTCCAGAGGTAGGTGTCCAAGGGGGTGGATGTCCTAGGGGGTAGAAGTTGTAATTGGATAAATGCCCAGGGGATAGATGTCCAAGGGGTTGAAATTTCTAGGGGGTAGATATCGCAGGGGCTAGATGTCCAGGGGGTTGATGTCCAGGGGTAGGTGTCCCAGGGGGTGGATGCCCCAGGGGCTAGGTGTCCAAGGGGTTGGAATTCCAGGGAATAGATGTCCAAGGGGATAAAAGTTCTAGGGGGTAGATGTCCAGGGGCTAGATGTCCAGGGGTAGATGTCCAGGGGTACCTGTCCTAGCACCACTGTAAGAGGTAGATGAGGATGGGGCATAGGCCTAGCACACTATGACCCTTTATCCAGTCAACTTCTGTACATCCTAGTCTGGATGCCTAGAGATCCACCATTACATGATCAGAATTTGTGACCATCCATGCCAATACATGGCTTATGGGTCTGAAAATCGATTTTCTTTTTTTTTGTCTATTCTCAAAGAGGACTGTTCTGGCTTTCCAGAACAGGCTTAATCTTAAGAATTTGACTAGTATTTGCTGATATATGAGGCCTTTTATGAGCATAATTATAAGGGGTTCTGTACTGCTGCCACTTTTTGACACTCGTTGAGACTTGATTCCAGATAAACTCAAACATTTTCTCTCATTGGGCCAGACAAAATGGCACACACATGCACGGCATTGCCTTTTAACCAGGAAGGCAACTATGAAACCATTTGACAAGAGACATGCTTAGGATCACCACTCTCCACAAATTGGTCAACATAACAGGCCATTAGCCCTTGTGACTAGCTTTGCACCCACTCCCATGTCTCTAACCCTAGCGGTTCACGAGCTAGAATTTAATGTGTTCTAGGCCAATCAAGTGAGCGAAGAAAATTCACTGCCTCTCGCAAATATTTAAAATGAAATAGCTCAGCAACCGCGGGTCCGATTGACTTGATTCTTGAAGCATTTGAAAGCTAAACCCGGGCACCTTATAACTAGCTACATGTAGAAGAGCATTTCCAAAGGGGCGGGGGTGAACAGATGGATGGGGGGGTACGATACAAAGTGGGGGGAAAAGAAATGATCCTTTTCTGAGCCTTTTGGCACAGACCCATAAGCCCCAAAGTCACTGGTTGGGTCACACTTGTCTTTAATCATCAGCAAATGGGAGCAGTCAGAAGGGGAGAGAAGCTACTTGCTACTTATGCTTCATGAAGCAGATGGCCTAGGCTTTCCAGAAATCGGTTGAATATTCACTGATTTATGAGGCTAAACGCGAACTTTAGAGACACATTTTTTGCCCCGTGAAGTTTAAACAGCCTTTTCTGGGCTTTTAGGCACAGACCCATAAGCTATAAAGTCGCTGGTTGTGTCACATTTGGACAAAAGCACATGCTAATTTTAATTAAACTTGAGAATCTATGTGTTCTATGATGTAAGCGTGCTCAACATTAACACACAATCTAATGCACAGGGAAATGTGTAAAGGAGTGATTTAGATGAATAAGATGTGCCTACCTGAAGTCAGTTGAGCATTCAATTTTGAATGTTTCTTGTGCACACATTCCTGTGACATCATCAATTTGTGTGATCCAAATATAGTCACTCCTGTCTATCCTTATAACTGATATGTGGCTAAGTTGTATAGTCCCCTGACTACAGGAGCCACAATATTGTGGTATAGTCACTACTGACTGTGGGTAGATGGGTATTGTTATCAGTGAAGGGACACACAGACAGACACATAGACAGACACACAGACAGACAGGCAAAGACCCAAAGAGCAGATGACCATGCTAGTGTTTTCTTATACATGTATTGATGTTTAGTGGATTTCTGACCTTTGACCTTGATTCTGACCTTGATCATTTCTAGATACCATCATACAGATAGCAGATTTCGAATCAGCATTATCATATTACCCTAGTTCAGCCCTATTATAAGGTGTAAGCCCTTCTAATTAACATGTGTGATATTTTATTGCTTTATTCTTCATTTTCATACTTTTTGAGTTTAATGTTTATTTTCATGTGGAAATACTCGTCAAAAATCATGTATCCTCTTTGATATAGGTTCAGTATTATGTAAAGACCCTGTGTGCAACTTTTCATGTTTTCTGCCAGAGGTGCCAAAAACCTGCTGAAATTGTTACATATTTCTTGTACTAAAAGGTGCGATACCATTTTAACGCAGGATACTGCGTGTTCCTGCCACCGTGGACTTAGGGCTATAGACAGAAGTTTTACAGATCTGATCTCTAAGCAACCCATGAGGAAATAATGCTGTCTCCACTAATATCAATTGCGTTTCAAAACTCGGCAAATGGAAGCTATACAATTCTCAGCTGGAGATTACTGGTATCCTTCATACAGAATCACACACTTTGAAACCTTTGCTAAGCCTTTCCCAGAGTATATGACTTACCGCTGTTATCAAGTCACTGAACCTGACACCACTATTAGAAAGCCATTCTGCATCTGCCAGTGAAAAGTCATTTCAATTCACCGATGAGTGAATTATGACATGGCATGATTGACAATTATATGCAGCATCAGTTTGTTTAACATGAATTTCTTCCTCCTACAGCCACCCGATTTAACACAAAATCGGAGAAATGGACGGAATAGGTACCGCGGACGCAGAGACTTGGACGAGAAGGTACTGATACGTCTATCAGGAGGCACGGAAATCACCATCTGCCATGGAGACAAAGTGAAGTTTTACATTCATTTAGTTCAAATTTAGATTCCTTAGACCACAGTTGACTGAGAGAACAAAAGAAATGGACTAACTGTATTTTACATAACAGGTTGTATGTTGATGCAGTCCACTGAGCACACTCTCCTACTGTGGGTATAAGTCAGATATGATACACGTGACTAGCTGCATGAGTGTTAAAAGCCTTGGAAAATGGTACTTATCAGCTTATCCTCGGCTATTAAATGCTTGGACAATTACCCTGTCCTTGGCTTATAACACTCACACAGCAAGTCACTTGGATCATATCTACCACAAATATGGTGACAATGAATAAATAAAAGTTAGAATTCAGAAAAGAAGATGACTGAGAATAATGTTATTCAATGCATCCAACCAGGTTGGAGGACGGTCATAACTCATTGAATGTAACTGATAAGCATGCCCAGGGACTTGATATCAGCTTCTAATCATTCCTGCCTACTGATCTCAGTCTGGTGATCGGTTATGTCACAATCTTCACAACCATTAGCTGGATAATATCAATCGATTTACGATATTCGAAATGAACAAATTAATGATATAATAGAATGTGTTACGTGGAAGGGTTTGAGTTTTAGATATTTCATTTGGCACAATAAATCTTAGTACATACATGGGGAATTTTCATATCTTAGGCCAAAAATATTAACATAATTCTTTTCAATCCAAATACATTTTGATTTTGCAATGTTCATTTACTGTCATCAGACGATTTTCTAAATACAACAACAACCATAGATATACATAAATTGTATATGATAAATAAATTGATCATATGAGTACATCAATAAGGCTTATGCCTGGAATAAGTGATACCAATTAAATAGGGAAGGAGCTGAACTTAAGGCCACTCCCAAAAATATATACTTGTTTCTCATCATCATGCGCGTCTTGTTTTGGATATATATTTTTTCCCTTTGCAAGTTGTCAGGGAAAACTTCATAATAATGGATAAATATGGGCATATTTGGTATCAAATTGAAGCTTACAGTGGTGTGAATACAATGGGCTAGAGGACATATGTATATTCACGACTGTCGTAGATCAATTATTTCCTTTTCATCAAAATGTCGCCGAGAGCATACCTATGTGGCAAAATAAAAACGCCCATGCCATAGTTCTCATGGACATAATAAAGATGAGAAACAAGTTTGTTTTTTTCAGTGGCACAAGGACACTTTTTCACGTCTAAGGGGTTTTGTGTGGATGAACTAGGCCTACACACCACTACGCTTCACGTGTCTCTATATTTCAGGTGCCCCAGAGACATGAGCCCTCACAAAGACTATCACACACTAGAAATAGGGATAGGGATGAGGCGCAGGGTCCTGAGCCCTTACCCAGACTGTCACAGACTAGAAGTAGGGAGAGGGAGGAGGTGATGTGTAGCTTACTGACCCTGGCTGCAGAACACAAGGTGTTGGTCAATAAGAGTGTCATCACCCTGAGACTCATGCTACACTCCTGCTGCTCTACAACCACCAACTCACTCACTGAAAGAGCTAAGGTAGCTTTTCATGTATAAAAGATATTTTATTCTGCGAGTCATTTCATAAGAAAGAATTGCGATATCGTTTACTTTGTATGTTTTATAAAGCACTATCATTATTTTGACTATCTTTAAAGCTATCGTTAATTTCGCTATTGTTAATTGCATTAACTAACGTTATCAGTTCCTTGAAATATGCATGTAGCTGTTTTGTAAAGAGCATAGAGTCCACTTTCATGCGCTTCACTAGCTATCTTGATATTACTATTTCGGTTAATCCCAGCTTAATATTTGTATAAGGTGTGCATTCAGGCGGCTTTAGTAAATCCATAAAAAAAAATTATCTAGCTATTTCGGGTTAATTACTTAAGTAAAACACTATTGACAAATATATCCACACCAGTCTGTGTACTAGTAGACATGGAATGACAGAATTAACATATAGTATGAAAAACACAACTCAACTGATGTTCTCTAACACTCTGATCTGCTCCCCAGTACTATGACCCTGGCATGGAGGAGGTGAAGAGACTGATGCTGGACCCGAGCAGCACTCCCTACTCCAAGATAGAAGTAGAACTCATCCTGGAGGATGGCGCTCAGTGGACACCAAAACGGAAATTCCCACTGCGAAAGGTGAGCACTGAAGTTCTGTCTCCTAATACACAACATCTCAAAAAGCATAGATTTTCTCATATCATAATGCTTTTGTTTACTTACATTAGACATGTTAGAATTGAGGTAAGTCCTTTCTCTATGGGACAGTAATTATCCCTTTTTTTTTGAGATTAGGCTGCCATTGTGCATTTTAACTGTTACATCTTAAATAATTGGGATTCCTCATTACCTCAGAGGCCTGTTTCTTAACCTCTATTTGATATATCTGAAAATAACGCTCCTAGAAACATGTCTTAAGAAACAGGCCCCAGGGGCCTTAACAAGACGGGCCCTGATTCAAGATGGGTGCCAAATCCAAAATTTATCTATTAAAGTTTCACCCTCACCACCATGATGCAACTCATTATTTAACTAGAACAGTACTAGCAAAAACCTTGATAAGAATGCCACTTTAATGGTAATTGCTATATCTGTTCAGATCAAGGAGGGTAGACACCAGCACCATTCAGAGCACCAATACCACCCTGAGCAGTTGGTGGATTTCCCCCTGGAGGCTAGGGTGGATGCTGCCCCCCTCTCCTGCCACCTGGAGATCAACATCCACTACACCGACCCTAACCGCATACAGAACTACCTCATCAACCTCGACTACCCCAGCAGCTTCACCCCCAGCCACAGGAACTCACAGGTCAGGCACTTATTCATAGCAGGACCCAGCATCACTCGGCCATGGTTGGCCAACTTTATACATGACCGATTTGGCCAACACCAAATCAAACCGAACCAATTTGGTCCACCCTCATTTGGTCATTAAAATTGGCAAATTTGGTCATTACCAAATTGGTAAACTATGGTCGAAATTGGTCAGCTTTGGTCGGAAGTGACTGATGGTTGTATAGCAGTGCTGCTTGTGACCGAGGGTTGTGTAGCAGTGGTGTGTGTGACTGAGGGTTGTGTAGCAGTGGTGTGTGTGACTGAGGGTTGTGTAGCAGTGGTGTGTGTGACTGAGGGTTGTGTAGCAGTGGTGTGTGTGACTGAGGGTCGTGTAGCAGTGGTGTGTGTGACTGAGGGTTGTGTAGCAGGGTTGTGTGTGACTGAGGGTTGTGTAGCAGGGTTGTGTGTGACTGAGGGTTGTGTAGCAGGGTTGTGTGTGACTGAGGGTTGTGTAGCAGTGGTGTGTGTGTGACAGAGGGTTGTGTAGCAGTGCTGTGTGTGTGACTGAGGGTTGTGTAGCAGTGGTGTGTGTGACTGAGGGTTGTGTAGCAGTGGTGTGTGTGTGACAGAGGGTTGTGTAGCAGTGCTGTGTGTGTGACTGAGGGTTGTGTAGCAGTGGTGTGTGTGTGACTGAGGGTTGTGTAGCAGTATTGCCTGTGACTGAGGGTTGTGTAGAAGGGTTGTGTGTGACTGAGGGTTGTGTAGCAGTGTTGTGTGTGAGTGAGGGTTGTGTAACAGTGGTGTGTGGTGACTGAGGATTGTGTAGCAGTGGTGTGTGTGACTGAGGGTTGTGTAGAAGTGGTGTGTGTGACTGAGGGTTGTGTAGCAGTGGTGTGTGTGACTGAGGGTTATGTAGCAGTGGTGTGTGTCACTGAGGGTTGTGTAGCAGTGGTGTGTGTGACTGAGGGTTGTGTAGCAGTGGTGTGTGTCACTGAGGGTTGTGTAGCAGTGGTGTGTGTGTGACTGAAGGTTGTGTAGTAATGTTGTGAATCTTCTATTGTCATTCTACAGAAAATGCTCAACCAAAATAATTCAATAATACATCCATCTCCGTCAGTTATCCCTCACATGTAAAGATTGACCTTTTGTCGATCTTTTGAACAGGTGCAAGCAGACCTTCTGGAAAAGATATTTATTGCAATAGCTCGTAGCATTGGTCCCGACTTTGGACAGCTGGCAATACGTCTTGGTATCAAGCAACATGACAGACATGAAATCGAAAGGTAATTCAATAAGTTATACACAATATAATTTACAATGGTAGATATGGGTCAGAATAGAAAATGAAGATTCTTGGTTTTGTATTTCATCTATTTCAAATATTCATTCTTGCCAGTCAGCAATACACTTTGTTAGTGCATATACATTTCATTATGATAGTTTCTAAGAGTTCCAATTTCAATTACAGAAACCACTCAACTGCTTTCGACCGAAACTTTGAGATGCTGAGCCGATGGCGTATGATGTGTCCTGAACTTGCGACCGTTGAAAATCTGATTAATGTTCTGAGTGAGTGTGGGCGTAAAGACCTGGCTGAAACTGTACATAGGAAGAGCAGTATCACTGCCCCATCGATACACACAGGTAGTCTCCCTAAGCCACAGGATACCCATGTGTCTGAGGAGGAGAAGGAGGAGGAGGAAGAGGAAGGAGAGGATGAAGGGGAGAAACAGAGGCAAGAAAATGAGAGTCCAAGAGAGAGGGACAAAGGGGATACCATGCCAAGAACCAGCTGTATTAGACAACGAAAGATGAACATTTCTAAGGAGGAGGGAAATGAAGATAAAAAGGGTTTGGATGTGAAGGGGGACTCCATTTCCATGACCAGTAGTAGAAGACATCAGAGGGTGAGAATCTCTGAGGGACATGACAGTGGGGATGAGAATGGCATGGGGGATAAGCAGGGGCAAGGGAAAACAGACATGCAGTTGAAACCCAGGAGCTTCACTAAATAGACTGAGGTGCTTCACAATATTATGATGAACAATGTATCCTTGAAAAGTAAGGTGCTAATCATAAACCTTTGTCCGCATAGACAATATCAGCTGCCTGAAACACAGCTTGTCAAACTAACTCTGAATGGCAAGCATAGTCTTCATGTACATAATATGTAGAACATATTTATTCATTTCTAATTTATTTTTTATTTATTACATATTCTCACATAATTATTATGCTACCAAAGTGTTCTCTAGTGTTGTTCTAGCTAAAAGCAGTCCTTCCACGGAGAGTACATGTATCCTCTTCTTTTTGTCGCAACGAGCTGACGACCAATTGTCCATCAACCGCCTGAAAATGTGAAAGGTTAAAGATGCTTGATGGTGACTTACGGACTACCAATATTTCATCAATTATGTTTCCCTTCTTCCTGCCAAACATCAACAGCATTGATTGATAGAACCATTTACAAAGTGTAGAAGACGGGTGATGGGCATGCGATGAAATAACGAAAACTTTACTTTTTTGTGGAATAACTGCTTGTCAAACAGGGTTTCTTACAGTGATCTCAGTGTATTCTGGTTAGGTTTAAGTTTTAATGTGCCACGCTGTGTTTTTATGTTTTTTAAGTACGTTTTAAACAGACTTTCTTGTCCAGCCATTAGCCCAGAGTTGGTCTTATAAACATATTAAAACCTGTTTGATACTAGTCAATATGTCATATAGTTATATGGTCAATCATATTGATGGGACATGTGCATTGACTTTAATAATCTCTGTAAGTTTTTGTGTGCATATGAAAGGTACTTATTACCTTCTCATGAGTGAAAAGGAGAGCCTGTTATAGGTTATATCAAACATCTTTTACTTGTGCCTGCACATTGTCTACTATTTGGGCAACTCAAAATAAAATACTTGTTTCTCATCACCGCACGCGTCATGAAGATTATGATTTAGGTATCTTGCGGACCAATTAACTCTTGCCTACTTAAATGTGAAATTTATACGCGAACATTCTACTTTTTCTTACGTATTTTGGCCCCTGAGTGAAGGAAAACACATGCCCTCATCACATCTTTCAGTGCCTGGTGATGAGAAGCTTTATTCTTTGATGAATTTGAATGTACTTCACATACCTTCCTGGTATATGCTTATAACACACATTTCTAGTCTATCCCTTATTGGCCTGTGTAAATAATGACACTATATCTACTACAACTGATGGCCATACCTTTCACTTTGTAAACATCTCCTCCGCTTCCCAATGCTACTGTGCTACGATTGCTATAATTTTATCATTTCTCACAGGATTTCTGGCTAAAACCTTAGGCATGTATTATACACACACGCGCAATTATATAGTTCTTTCTATCATTGTTTTATATAATACTATTTAAACTTATTTCACTGGAGTGGAATAACTCATATTATGTGTATCATTGAGATTTTCATGTAATAAAGACAATCTAATTTCAACTTTAAACTAAATTGTTTATACAAATCTTAAAAGAGATCGCATGATTATGGTGATCATATTAATAGTAAGATTACATATATGGCAACTGAAAACATTTTTCATTTCAAGTAAATAAAGTGGACAGCAGGTAATTATTATGATATTCTTGTTCTAAGCAAAGTGTTTTTGAATAGGTGTGTTGACCATACATTCATGTAGATGTATAACACGTTTTCCCATCACTGTCAGTAAGAAATATCCACACAGTTTAATACAATAAAATACTCCAATCAATGAAATATTCAGTTCCTTGAGCTTATTCCTTTTGTTGGGATTTCCCTTCTCTCAGGTGAAGTTCATGCCGGTATCATGTAGTATTCCATAGTTTCAATATGTAGGGTCGATATATATGAGTGGGTCAACAAAGTGAAAAGGATCTTTTTGAGGGATTCGAGTAGCAACGTGGGCCAACAGGGGCTCTATATAGCCAGACAGGTTTTAAAGATAAAAGAATCGATCTATACTACTTTTTTATGCAGAATACAATAGGCCAATTCAGAAAATTCTATCTAGTTATTGAAGAAACTCACGAACTGTTCACGGCAAGCCCAACACCCATAAGACCTATATTGGAGCGTTGGCTCCCCGAGTATATATGACAATATTTGTCCATCTTTATCAGTTTTTTTCATTTTAAAAATTGGAAAAAACAGGTTTTCCTCAAAACCTGATTTTTATGATGTGCGCGGTGATGAGAAACTTCTTTTTTTTTGAGTGGCCTTAGATAGAAATATCTCTAAAAGAAAGAAAGATGGAGCTTATTGGAATTTGAGATTGGAAACTGCCTACACATATTCAAAGAACCAGTTCTCAAAAACTGGAAATGTACCTGGCTGTGTCTCACCAGATCAGGCCAATGTGAACGTCTTTTATTTGACAGGGTGCATCTTTGACCGACCATCATGGAAAAAAAAGGAAAAAAAAGAATTATTTGATATGTAAGGGATGAAATAAAGAAAATGACAGTGGTTATATCTTCATTTATATCTTCACCTGCCCTAAATAAACCGTTTTCTGTCAGGCAGTCAAAGATGGTACCCGGTCAGAGATGTGACCGGGTCAAAGATGGCACCAAGACGTTCACATTGGCCCGATCTGCAGACACAACCACCTGGTCATGAAATATATCAGTGGCAACTTGATGATCTTAATTTTACACTTAGTTAAATCACCTTGGAGGATCCTTGACAATGATTGGAAAATAAAAGTAATGAACAGCTTGAAAAAGTAATTGATAGCACAATTGAGGAAAACGAGGGTTTCTTTTCCTTTTCAATCATAATATAATCAGGGGACCTTGTCTCTTGGGAATTCCATCAATTATTTACAACTGAAACAGACTCTGAAAATCCCTCCTGTAAACAAGTCTACACTAAAAGGTCCCACTCCTTCTTAGCTTTTAAAAACAATTATATCATTATGTCTCAATCTAATCAATCCAAGATCTTGCCACAAACATTAATCATATGAAACACCTGTAAATATGATGAATATCCTGATAGCTTCCTCCAATATCTGAATGAATTTATATAAATCACGACCATGTATTGATGAACACGCCTCCTGTGTAAATGCAACAATAACAACGGCATAAATTGCACTCATGTCATTAGTATGTGCTCACCTCATTATTGAGTATGACCTACATGTAATGTATTCAGGTATGTTTTATGCCTTACATCGTCTTGGAGGTGATGACTTAGCTAAGACCTATCATTATGACTGTTTAAGACAAAGACGATCACATGGAGATCAGACACCTTGAACAAAGGGTGATAAAACTTGCTCAAATGAAGATTGACTTCACAGCCATACGGTACAGTGTCTTTTGAATTCTTTTTGAATGATTGAGGTCCTTTTTGAATTTACCCAGCCTTTGCATATTATTATGTATATATGTATTTTTCTACTGGCCGGTACCTGTAGTTGTATGTACAAACAGTCTAATGGTATGCTTGTTACCTTTAGACATACAATACCATGAAAGTCAGTCACAATGAGCTCTCTACTATCGTGCATGGGATGGCAGGTAAGTAACACTGAAAACCAGAATAGAAAAATAAGTTTTATCATGTCTATATGATAAAAAGATGGGAAGTAAAAATGCTTCTTTGTATTTGTACGTTACAGCCTCCCTTTTCTTCGACCTTGCTTCTGCTACTTTCATGCACTTCGGTAAGCTGGCCACTTGCCGACGCTTCCTCTTACCGTAGGGAACCCCAGTAGCACTGCTGTTCAAAACAATAGCAACCGCAAACCACAGGGAGCAAAGAAATAGAAAGCAAAGTTAACTGACTCTATCATCGGAGTCGGGACATGCCTCTAATTGCATTATGGTCAGGGAGTCAGTCATAAAGGGGTCTTCCACTAAACCCTATTTGCATCCGATTTTAGACTCTGAAAGCATTGAGTTCTGGGTAGTAGATAGTTTCCATTAATAACTGTATTTTTTTTAGCCAAATATACTAATTTACAACAACAAAAATTAGCCGACAAACCCATTCTATCGGCCAGTAGACGACAAGCTTAACTCTAAAGCCTCAATTGTACCAGGGTAGATCATCCTCGGTTTTCGGATCGGGAGAGATTGTAGCGATCAGATAAAATTGGTCGCCCCCATCCGTTTAATCAGCTCTAGTGGAATAACCGCGTTTTTTAGTGACAGGAAAGTGGGGAAACCCCAATTCCTCCCACAGAGAAAGTCTATCCATGCATGCCATGCCATCAACTGACATAAGGCCAAAAAAAAAAGAAGGTTTGTTTCAGGTCACCCGACCGACCCTATCTAAACAGGGCCGACCCTATATTTTTTTATGCAATTTTGAAGATTTTTTTAATTTTTTATACTTTTTTGGGGTCAATTTTAGGTTTACAAAATTTTGGAAAAAAAACTATATATTAGAGGGAAAGTAATAAAATTCCCATGTTACCTGAAACAAAACTTTTTTTTAATTTGGCCTAATTTATTAGGCCAGTTATTATTTGATTCTTTCTTACACTATATAGTGTATGGTTTTCTTTCTCTGTCTGAGAAAACAAACCACAATGGCGACCCAACAAACACCTAGCGACACCTTGGGGCTGCATGAAATAAGTCACATACCCTTACTGAGCTGATGTCCGCTATTATGAGCTGATCTTCCTCTGTCATAATTCTTATCTTGTGATTATGACAGCTTCAAGATTAGACTTCTTACTCCAAAAGAAATCAATCGAGAGGCACTCTCGTATTATCGATACTTTAGAAGTGTCGTAGCTCTTTTATCCTTTATGTAGGTATAATGCCTTTTAGTTAAACTTTACTTCGTGTGTCGATATTTACTTATATAGTGAATTTCATGAACACTGTCCTATTTTAATTTGGCCGCATATAGCCCAGTGAATGGTGGCCCTCATGTGCAATAAATACAATGATCTCTTCTCCTATCCGAAGTGCTACCTTGGCCAGTGGACGACTGGCTTTAACCCATGTGGACTTTTTATTGGTCGATTCAGGCATACGTAGTCATTTAATATATGAATTCGGCTAACTGTCCACAAGGCTCTCATGCCCACGGTTCACTGGGCGATATTCAACCAGTTGGGTCATACATTTCTTATTTACATTTTGCCATATACAGGACTCTTCTACAACAGGATTCCGATGGCCACCGTCCACTGTGCTTTATGTATACGGCGAATGTACATAGGAAATGTATGGCTGTATACACTCTAGTGCATGGACGTTGGCCATAAATATGAATATGCTACCAGCCCTGCCGCTATAGGGCCCATGGAGGCTCTATTCGACCTATTTTAAGTCATAAAATGTTCTACACATGTATAAATTCAGCCGGTAGACGTTTAATTAAAGTATTGCTTTTAAACTTAGTTGGAACTAAACCAAATACGATGTAGCAATTTTTATAACAATTTCTAGTTGGAACCAATATGATGCCATACAGGTGAATTTACCATTATAGAACAACATTCTGTGAAGAAGTCTTTGCCATCAAAAGACGTAATTTTACACAAATAGAGCTATCTAATTCTGTCTGTGAGTCTATCACTAAGACTAAATCGCACGTAAAAAACATATCTATATCAAATTAGTGATCACGTAATAAATGATTTTAATTTTAATTTAAGATTGACTGTGGGTCTGTATATATTGTATAGTGGTTGTTTTTTGTCTATTTATTCAGAGGCGGGGTAGATTCACATTACTGACAGTGGCTGCTGCCCACTCACCCTCCTCCCACAAGTCCAGCATTACACTGAGGGTGATGCGACACTGCTACACTTCTAGTCGGGCTGCCAACCGCGATGACCGCACGCTGGTCAGTTATTTTACGCCCAAAATCGATTGGGTTCTATCCAACTAATGCTTAGTTAAAGTCATGCATTTCATATATTAACTTAGCTGCATACATCCAGTGGATGGTGCCCATCATTAATGCCCACCGTCCACTGGCTCTACAATCGGTCGATTTTCCCTTTTCCCTCCGAGATTTTTTGAGAATTTTACTTTAAAAAAAACACCAAAAAAACATGTTGACCAGCAAAAGATAGAATGAGGCATTTCAGATTGGGGATATTTCCCGAAATATCTTCATTAGATTACCCAAAAATTAGGTTTTCAATGCCTTTTTCTTCCCTCTCTCTGCCCTTCAGGAAATTTTGTCATCCGGCTCCTGCCGTAGGGCAGCTTTTTCTTTTTTCTTTCCTCTGTCTTTCCAAAAAGTTGGAGCCAAAAGCCTGCAATCCAAGTTATCAAAAAAGCTGGCTTTAGCTTCCAGAAGTGTAATGAGTGATGTAGGACTAATCCCATTAGATATATGTATATGCTAACATGGTTGTTGGCCATTGTCCACAGGGCTGAGAGAAAGATGATATTTCTGAAAAAAAAAGCTTTGAATTTCCAGTACTATGACCCAGATATGAAGGAAGTGAAAAGGCAAATTGTAAATCTGAGTTACAAGAACGAGTTGAACGTAGAGACTAAACTGATTCTATCAGAGGGATCAACATGGTCACATCAGGAAGGATTTTCCTCAAAACAGGTTAAGTTGACAAATTGTGCATTTTTGTTACAGTTACTGCAAGAATTTTAACAATGACTGCCCATTCTCCAATTATTACTTCTAACATGGTCTCAATGATATGCCTGGACAATTGATAGGATAAACGGCCTGCAATGGCCAGTGTTATGTCCACTGACTTTGCCTGCTTAAGTCCATACAGTTTCCTATAATGATTTCTGCCGATTATGGACAATGGTCATTATCAAGCAATTCTGATAGAAAGCAATTGTTGAGTACATCAGTAGAAATATCAGATACTAGTAGATTGATCAAAATAATGTGTTTATGATTTGAAACTACAGGAAATTACTGGGCTTGGCTTTCCATTCCATCGGAGTTCTGAGAATCTTGCTGACTTTTGCCTGGAGGCAGAAGCAGATGCATTACCCCTTTCCGGTCGCATTGAGATCACCTTCGCATTCCCGGACTCCGAAATTGTGAAAATTGTCAAGATTGATTACCCAAGCCACAGAGGGTCACAGGTATGTATAGGAAGAACCACACAAGATATGGAGATAAAATATTTAATATGACGTCATATGAGACTGATTCTCATGAACGTGATGCAACTTACTGAAACCTTCTATTTTCCATATTTCTGGAACGCATTTCTCTTTCAACTCATTTTTTTTGGCCTATAAGTTGTAAAGTATTTAGTTCTAACAGAAAATGTATCCTGTACCCTACCTGCTTTTCTTCTTATGTCAGTAATATGGCCAAAAGTGACCTAAAGTTGACGTAATTGTACTTTTTTCAGTGTTTTTCAAATAAAAAAATTGTAAAAACCTATATGTGTGTGGTTTTTTTTTCTTGTACAGTCAAATAATACTAATAGCCATCGTTCTGATTCATTTTCATGTACTCCCCCCCCATATATTATTCACAAATGACCCAAAACTCACTGCACCCTATATTCGCCTTTCTGACCGCTTTTTTCACCAATATAGTCTAATTTTTTCCACCTCCCCCCCACCTGTAAATTTGAATAACAAGGGCAGTATCATTTTATAATAATGTAGTATAGGCCATCAGTAGTCATATATGAACGGTATAGTACTTACATCAGCCTCCTATTTTCGTCCAGCTGCCTTCTTTCAAGTATGGTCTGTCCATTTCCGTGCAGTAGCCTTTCTGACCACTTTTTGTTCCTCAAGTTGTGGTTTCCACACTTCTTCCAGTTAACTTGTTTCCCTCTGTCCATTCTACGGAGCCACACGGCCCCTAATTAAAATCCATTTCTGAGACCCGTACCACTTTTATTCTGGCTTCCACCTGGAAGCCATTTTTCATTTTTTGTCAATATTCGCCTCTCTTACCGTATTCTGTGTTTCTGACCATTTTTTTAAAATTCTCCATAACTTTCTTGCAACCTAGTATCCTTCCTTGTACTAATATAATTCATATATCCCACATTCAGTTCCACACATGTACTGAGCAACGTTGCTCTAAGCCGGGCGATAATGCGTGCCAGTTGGAAGGCAGGGTCCAATTTTGGTCAATATTCGCCTCTCTGACCGTGTTATGGCTGTCTGACCAATTTTTAAAAATCGCCCCTAACTTTCTTGCAACCTAGTATTCCTCCTTGGACTAATATAATTCATATATCGAACATTTAGTTCCACACATGTACTGAGCAACGTTCCTGTAAGCCGGGCGATAACGTGTGCAGGTGCCAAAATAACGTCTCTGTACACTGCGTGTTCGCCTGTCTGACCAGTTCTGACCCGTTCTCCACGCAGTCAAATGAACATAGAAAATGGTCCATCCCACTAAGGCGCAGTTGCAAGGCAATTTCTTCCTCTACAATTCCTTGTCTTGTGTAATTTCCTCCTTTCTTTACTTCTACTATAAAACCACTGCCACCGACCTTTCCACGTCGTATTCCACTTTGTAGTACTGTTGTTTACATTGTTCGCCTTTCTGACCACATACGCCCCCTGTCGTGTTGGTGCTATACTGAGCACTATTCCCTACCCGATTCAACGCAGGGTGCTGCCCGCGCTGCCGCATACTGCCACGCCCTCTGTCTTTTCGTCTGCGAACGAATCAGGTCACCTCGAGCGGGTTACAACTTTTGCACAGCAGTTTCTACTTCCGCACGGTAAGTTGTGCTATGATTTTCGCTATGAAAATCACCAAAAAATGTCATACCACTGCTATATCATCCCATCCAAACTTCACACGCTATATAAACCGTTCAGTGGCAACTTGCACAACTCCTCCGCAACACTTATATCGTACGGCAAACTATTCAGAACAGTATAACAATATACCGGACCTCTCCAGATGCTCCTCCTCTCCAGGCTCAACCCCGTACTTGTAATCGATGTGTTCCAACATTAAAATGGTCAGAAAGGCGATGTCATTTCAAAACAATGCACATACATCTTCTGCCCTACCCTTAACAATGTATACCGGCACTGAGGCAGTGACTTCTCTGCGTCACACATGATGCTCACTGGGTACCCCCCCCCCCTCCCCGGTAGGCTACCCGGCACCCGGTACACCCATGCTACCCCCCCCCCCCGGGCTTAGCAGACTTAGTAAAGAAAACTGTAGGCCTAGTCCTCCCCTTGATATATCAGCTAAGGCAGAGTGAATGTATATTTGTCAATTTTAGCGGTCAAATACCTATAGCTCTACGTGCTTTGTCTGCTTGAATGAACCTATTATATTTATACACTATACAGAAACCCAGTCACTAGTGGTAATGATGTACATAGTATGCCCATACTACTCCCTCTATGGTACTGTTATAGGTACGGCTGTGCATATCCCATTCCCATGTATATATACACGTAGCCTACATATGTATATAATTAGGGGCTCTGGATGGGGGGGGGTCACTTCTCCCTTGTCGATTATATATAAGAAATGCCCATGTCCCATGTCACTAAGCAAAAACCTGTGTCACTTTTATATGTCACTAACCATTTCTAACTATTGAGTTATTGGGTATTCTATATCCATAGAAACTCCTAAGCACACTTCAATTTTAGTTATCCTACTTTTTCTGGTCGCTAACTTTGATTTCATGTCACTAGTCTTCATGTCACGTGTCGATTTTAATGTCTGCCCATGTCACATGTTGCTTAGGTTGCCATGTCACATGACGATTTCAAGAAACAGCCTAAATGTTGATTTTAAGAAATGCCCATGTCGCCATGTCAAATTTGGTGGTCCACACCCATATGACTAATACATTGCCTTTCATTTCATCACAAACAGATCAAAATGTCAGATAGCGAGAAGAGCGAGAGGGACAATGTGGCGGATGCTGAGAGCAGCGACAGGAGCGAGGCCGCCGCCCCGGACAATGCCCCGGACACTGGCAGCCAAGAGGAGGAGAGGGCCACCCTCATCCCCCCCCCCAGGAGGTGCCCCCTGCCGGTACTGGAGGGCTGGATCGCCAAGCATGCCCCGCACAGGTATATGCTTGAAGCGAGGGACCTACAAGTATACAAGAGGGTAGAGCACAGGCTGATTAACCGGCGGTCCTATGCCACATACTCCCCGGACGCCGAGTACATGCTGAAAAAGAGCATCTCTGCTAGTGTAAGTATGTCTACCATATAACATACTTTGTTGGGCATTTTTCCTTTCTGTAAATATCAATATGTATATACATGTATCTACACCCACAAATCCACTCCCCACAACTGACATACACTTGTAAGCTGTATACTATATAAATGTTTGCTTTGTTTTACCACTGTTCTGTAACTTTTTCCCACTAACATACAATCTGGATTTTTTTAAAATATTTCTTCACAAAGTTGTTCGCCTCGTTGAATTTAACTCCAGATGTACACCTTTGTGTCACCTTTGTGTCATTAAACATGGCCTACATATGTTTCTAATTTTAGCCTGTTATATAACTTGACTTAACAGATCAACAGGCCCACGTCTGGTCCCGCATACGAGCGGAAAAAGCTACGGGATGTAGCATATCATGCCCGAAAAAGAAAAGAAGGTGAGGAGATATATTTATCCCCAGTGTATCATTTTATTCAGTTTGGACTATTCACAGTAGCACTTGCTGGTATTTTTACCTCTATACCGTAGTAAGATACATGGTCAGAAAGGCGAAGTGCATATCTGGACAACATGTCTTTTCATTTGTAATAATTTTATGTGAAATTCACATATTGGAACTGCAAATAATATATTGGTACTATTTCTTTATAGCAGCAGAAGAGAGGAAGGAGGAAGGTGCCGGGGGGCAGCCGAAGCGCAAGTCGCGCGTCGACTTTGCTGCCCTCCGGCGGCGCATATCATACTCTCATCCGGATGATGAGTCCGACCCCACCCTCTCCACCAGCCCCACCACCCCCGACACATCACCTCCGAAGAGGAAACGACGAGCACGGAAAGGTGGGTCTCAATTTTGTTTTCAACTATATCTACACTGCATTCATCAATCATACTTCCAGATTTGCTGCAAATTTCACTCGGGGGCGCTTTGGCGCATGTCACTCAACTTTGGCATTTGTCTATCTATACATGCATGAAACTCAGAAATGCGATGTGCTATCTATGTTTTTTAAGTACCTGGCATTTATATTACTTCAGTTAAACCCGCGGCTCGTGCCCCAACGACCTCCAGTTCGGACGGGGAGGAGGCGGCACCACGTGCGGCACCACGTGCCATAAAGCAGGAGGTGGAAGGTATGTTTTATATGGTTTTTTTTTGGAAATACAAGACTTCCTTTGATTTAGAATTGAAGGGCTGTATTTATATGCCCCCATTTAAAACAATGTGGCCGTATGAAATGGGCTAGGAAAATATGGGTTTTTCTTCATAATGGTGGAAGTAAGCAAACATGGACTGCATATATATGTATGGATCTAAATACCCTGAAATAAATGCAGAGCGCCACTGAAAAGTAACCTGGTAACTGGTTAGTGAACTTGCAGTGCTTGGGCCTATAACACTAGGCAATACTAGTACAATACGGCACAAGCACTGCTCTTGCACTAACCACTGACTCAGTCACTTTAAAATAGCGTGCAGCTCTGTCTATATTTTGAACCCAAAGTTCATATTATTTTCTACGATTTGTTTGAATTAAAATAATTTTTAAAAGTACAACAGAGCCTGCAAATAAGAACGAGTTTACATGCTTAATATTCCACCTGCCTGCTAATATGGTTATCACCACCTAATTTAGTTCCTTTTTGGTATTTTCCATTGCCATTTGCTGAACAAAATTCATCATGAGAGATATATTCTAATATATCTATTTCTTTCCTCATAGCACCGGCGTCGTCATCTTCGGGGACCATTTTATACGAGCCTACCCCCGCCCCAGGACCAGCACCAGCCTCTACGTCCCGGGAGGAGCCAACGCCCTCCACCTCCACAGGCGTGTCTTGCCCCGCCCCCTCCTGGCAGGACCGGATGGCCGCCTCTGCCAACCGCCGTTACTGGCGTGCAATAATCCGGGCGGAAGTTGCACGCCTTAACGGCGAGTTGGCGGAGCTGGGGGACACCACGTCCTCCGATTCTGACTACGACTATGGTATGTACTTGACTTCATGTGACATGGACTATGATTCGCCTTTCTGACCATGCACTGTTCCTGTCCCCCTAGGTACTGATCCATACCTTAATTTAGCACAGTCCATGTTCTAATGCATTACACTTGCATTCAACATTATTTATCTTCAGCCAGCTGCACCATACATTTGTTGCGTTACATTTTGATATTATATTAAATTGGGGGGTCAGATGGATATTTACTGTGTAACCCAATTGTTTCGGATCTACCTTGTTATAAAACAGGAATTAATCGAGTCAGGGGAATACAAACTGTATACAAAACCCTCAAAATATTATATAAAAAATATCCAGGACAAAGTTTAAGCGAGTTAACTTTGAAAAAGAGACACGTGAACCTGGTTTCTCTTTTCACGGTGACCACCCAGGCCTATTTAAAAGGGGTTGTTCACTTATCCAAACTGCTGACGTTTTATATATATATAGCGGAAACCTTTTGTATTGCAGCTGCACCGCCGGCGGTAACCCGCGTGCCAGGGCCAGAGGCTCCCACGACGCCGCCACGAGCCACGACACCGCCACCTACCACGACACCGCCACCTACCACGACACCGCCACCTGCCACGACACCAACCACACCTCCACCGACCTCTACACCGCCAGCCGCAACCATAAAGGTGGAAACGGAAACCGCAGCGTCAGCACCACAGCAGCCCTACCAGTACACCTCACTGGTAGTGGTGCACCTGCTACCCGCAGAGGAGGAGGGGGGGGCAGTGCCAGACACTGGCGATGTCGATGCCACGACGGAGCAGCTCTAATTTGTTGTACCTAGTCGTGTACCTTTGTGGGCTTTTTTTTTTTGGATTCGAATGAATCTACCAAAATTATATAGGGGAAGCCTAAATTATCTTATTTCCATCTCGTTTCTACCCTGTTCACTTGTAAACATAACACTATTTTAATCACGTCATAGGGTCTTGTAATACGGCCATGGGTTATTTAACAGGGGCTGTGTAATACCGCACTCCTTTGTTTAATCTATGAGACAGTCGTATTTCATAACAATTAAAGTTCTAAGTCAAAATATAGATAATAAGCTATCATATGGTACCTGTTTACATTATTTTAACAGCCTAGTAAAGCTAATTATAATCAATGTGAGTATAAACCAATACGACACGGCGTGATGTTTTGGATATATTATAGCTAGGTTCGCCTTCATTTTCCTTAACATTGTAGCACTTTGGTCTGGTGAGCAGAGCAAGTCCCGCGAGGGTCTACTCTTTTGCCAGGGAAGAAAATGTATTGGTGTCACACGTGTATCATGTGGTTCGCCTTTCTGACCGTTTTATGAACATGAGTATGAGAGTCCCTATGGCCCCTACAATTATTACGGCAGACTCAAAGATTATGTAAACGGCCTAGGCCAGCTAATTTTAATCCATGTGAATATAAGCCAAAACGACACGGCGTGATGTTTTGTATTTGTTGTACCTAGTTTCGCCTTTAATTTCCGCATAATTGAACTTATTATGCGTTAGTTGAACCATCCATATGTGCAGTATTGGTCTCAAAATATCAAAATATTCAGCTACTTTTGGAAGTTTCACGGCTAAAATAACATTGATTCCATGATTTTGTTGAATGCATAGTAATCTATGGGAATGTGTATGTATGTTAGTCTTCCTTTTGTTTACTCAGGCAAAGATATGCTTGTCAGTATGATTTAGAGTAGAATTTTATGAAAAGGGCCTTTTTGGTGCACATGTCCATTCTTACAGAGAAATAACTGCAGGTCCATGTTTCTCCTTTATTTTCCTGTGTCCGTCCTTTTTAACACGGCCTAACACAGATAACTACTATCAATGTAACTATATATATATATTTACCTACATAACTCTAAATATATGTATGTCATTAGTATTCCTTTTTTCTTTTCAGCATTACATATAACCCGCGATTACATTAGCTCAGGTTTCCTACAGACTGGTACCTCTAGTCCTACTTCACTCATAAATACCTGGAATAGTGACATTTTATTTCTATGTATGGGGAAGTAGGTTTTTAAACTGATAGAAAAGTGGAACGCGTTTCCATCTATACAATTTTCTACAATTTTAAAGTGTTCATGTGCATGGCATTACCTCATGTATATATATTTTAGTAGGATAGATCATATACATATATCACACACGCTGTCCTGGCTTGACCAGTATATTTTATTTACATAGCATACATGTAATAGCTAGTAGTGTATAGAAGAAGAGCTCCTTGCTTAATATATATAGTTCAAAACTGATATTAAATCGTACTTTTTACATTTGCTCGCCTCTCTCCAATTGTTGTTTCTTTGATCTTTCATTGAACATATAAACCAGGAAACACATCGTATTTTAACAGGCCACTTTCTTACATTTATCACCCATTATACAACTCACTTCAAGGCCGACTTTATGACTATTTCAGTGACATAAATTCATTCACAGTACGTTTGCCGAATTGGATACCGTTCATAACTGGTACATGTATGGAAGTCGCCTTTCTGAATGTATGAGTAAAATCCATTATGTCGTATGACATTTCCCCAATGGGATACACTTGTCGGCTTTATGAGTTTTTTGGTAAAATCCATTACATTTTAAAGCTGCCCTTTACCAGATATCTTTTTATGATTTCCCACATTTTTTCTTCTACTTAAATTGGTGGCACCTCCAATATACTGGGGATATATATATAAACTTTCACTTTACTTCAAACGTAACATGCATTTTCAGTTGTCACCAGTCAACAGCACTGTCAACTGGGACATATGTCATGTTAAAGTTCTACATGTTAGCAGTAGCTCCATGTCCTTGGCCCTTCCTCATAGGCACAGCTACATTTACACAGTAACGCTGCTGGGGTTCTTCCCTCTTCTTCTTGGTAATCTCCTCGTACAGAGCCATCAACTCTTTCATTTCGTCCGCTAACTCGTCCTCTCCGAGTCCAGGTGCACTAGTACAGTGCAGTGCTTTGTTTATTCCCCTGGCAAACTTGTTCACTATCTGGACTTGCAATGTGGGGTGAGGGTGGGTACCATCGTACAAGAGGTGGTACCGGTACACCACTTGACCACGGCTCCCCTTAGAGTTCCGGACCAACCCATCCAATCTAATGCAGACTGAGTTCTCCCGCACATTCTGATGCACCAAATTGTCATTGAAGGCCAGTATGAAATCTTGCATCAGGCACTGGTCTCCTTCTACAGACCAGCCGACCTCACGTCCTACCCTCACTGTTGACTTTAAGTCTACTGGATACAGGTTGGCATAAGAAATTTTGGCATCCAGCTGCAACACTCTCACGATATTAAATAACCTACTGTACTTTAGACCTAATGCTTCTACCGTCAGGTCATCATATTTGGGGTAAAATACCACACCATCCTTCTTGCCCGTTATTTCACAAATTCCCAGTGCCAGTACAATAACGGAATACTGGTGTTGCTCAAGGTGACAGCGCACACAGTGCTCAATGGAACTTATTGTGGCTCCTGGACGCCACAGCACTTCGACCTCTGCTACCGTCCTTGCCTGTATACACTTCTTCAGGTTCCTCAATCTGGAATCCCCAATTAGCAGGCATTTAGACCCCATTTCTGTGCTCCAGTCACACAAACACAGATTTCGTCCGAGTTGTTTACTTTTCACCGGAAGTAGAAGATGGAGGTGGCGCCCCCTGTGTGCGGAGAACCACATCACGTACATCAGCGCTGGTTCCCGTGTACCCGTTCACTCCAGATTCCGCTGCCAACAGGAGAGCTGTGTTTTCTTCAGCGAAGCACGGTAAGTCGATAATATGTCTGGAATATATCACATGCAATACCCACTTCCTTATAAAACACGGACAGGCCACAACACCCAACTTATCTAATGTTGTCATTAGGGCTATACACCGCAAAACCCATCCGAACACATGCCATAACATCTCCCTCCTGCAACGCTGCGCATTTGGTACTGTAACCAACCCGACATTTTCGTCATATGCCTTCGGTTCGCCTTTCTGACCGTTTTCTCCCAGTGTCGTACAACGCTCCCATCTTTTAGAAAACAGGGTCCTGTATTATTTTTCATCTCTTCCTACCTCATAGAACATGCTGCTGCCAGCATTTTGCCCTTTCCCTCCCCTGCGCTATCTCAAGTGTTACTACAACGCCCCGGTTTCTCTTGTTCGCCTTTCTGACCGTATGGCAAATTATTACAACTGTCCCATGCGGCAACTTGCAGTAACATTCAATTCCACACTCTGCAATGGTATCTATACCCTCATGTATGGCAATGTGCTGCGTTGTGCACACGACTAATTTTATGCCAGCGACCCATTCATACTCCTTGACCAGGTACCCCATTAAAGTACAACCTTTTCGACCTATCAGTTCTATTCGCCTTTCTGACCGTTTTCCCCACCTTCATATCAAGTACTCCTTACAGTTGTAGAGCATGAATTTGTAGATTTGCATAGCTAAAACTAGCCCGTGCCTGATGCAACACGTATTATTATGTAGGACATTCCTTCCTTCTTACATGTCATAACCAACCTAAACCATTTATACATCACTTTCGCCTTTCTGACCGTTGTATTACCATTCGCCTTTCTGACCAAAAATACTTCAAAACTTGTAAATCTTGAAATCCAAAAGTAAGGTGCTGTTATGCTGCTCGGCTCCTCAAATAGCTGTGATATGACACTTCGCCTTTCTGACCAAATTAGTTGCAACATGCTTCTTTTATTCCCCCTTTGTACAAAACTCATTTTTGGTGTTAAATTTAGGCCGTGTCATGCCACGACAAAAGAAGGGGAAGCCGAAGGACTGGGACGCAGCTCCAAAGATTGTTCCTCCGCCGGGCGGTTCCACGGACGATGAGCTTGCGACATGGCTTTCCCACCACAAAGCCATTTACCATGAGTTGAATAAGCAGGACCGCAAAATATACACCCGCGTGCGGAATCAACTCAAAAACCGGCGGGACTATGCTAGGCAGAAGGATAATCCCGAGTTCAAAAGAAAAAAGAAAGAGGCCAGCTCTGTAAGTATAGTGCCCACGTGTTATGCACTTTGAGCCATCTTATAAATTCTGCTGAACATTACATTCACTTATATATTCCTCCTATCTCATGATTTAAAATATTTCCTACTGTTGAAGTACCATACAAATCTTAACAGCTTTGCCAAAAAATGCAATTTGTGTTCCGCCCTCTCCCCAATTTGTAGAGGAATCGTCCTATCCCGGATACCAAGGCAGGTACAGCTAAGAAGCTTAGGAACACGCTAAATAAACGTGTCAACACTGCTAAGAGTAAGTTAAAAAGAATTACTTTCTGCCCTAAATGTTTGGAACACGGTACATCACAAGTAGGCCATACATGTATGTGGCCCTTTGCGAGCCACTTCAATTACTTTCTACGCCATATTTTCAACACCTTTTTTTTTACTTTCATATATATATATGTAGACATAATTCTAATTTGGTACAGTGCAGTTCTTAATATAAATATCACTCACTTTGTGTTTCCATCGTCTTTAATACATGTACTTAAGGTACATGTCGTTGTTTTGTATAAGTAACCTTCATCCACTACTTAGCTTCACCGTCCTCTAAGTGCAATAAATTTTTGTATTATATTCTGTTATACGTTACACTTTTTACACGTTGATTATTTCCTGTTATAATTTCTTCCTTGCAATATATTGCTCAGTTATTGAAATGTTTTTGGCCTTTATATGTATTTTTCAACCCTTGTATAATGCAATGTAAATACCACCAGGTTTTGCCATACCGTAAAGAGTCCTGAGATCAGATTTCTTTTTGACTTAAACAACTGTCCTTCTCAATGCATTCATTTTGATATATAACCAGATATACACCAACCTATTTGTACTGCTCTAGCAGATTCTAAAATTTTCCCATGTCGTAATTTATATTAAAAAAAACAGAGAAAGAGGAGGCCAAACTTCTTGGTAAAGTGGCTGGCGGCACCCGGTCCAGGAACGCGGCACCAACACCGTTTGTCCCGCCCCCGAACGTCCCTGCTACCAGGACTCCGGTGCCCATTTTGGACCCGCCGGACATGAAGCGCCGGCGGAAGCAGGCTACCCCGTTACGCTCACCACGCACCCTGAAGGAGGAGACCGGTGACAAGGGAGAAAAAAACAAAAAGGGGAAGAAGGAAGGAGGTAAAGTGCCGTTCGCCTTTCTGACCACATACTACCTGTCGCCTTTGTGACTGGTATAACTGTACATATTGCAGTACTTGATGCAATGTGACCCATTCTGTATAATTTGTATTAAACCTTCCTGAATGTACAGCATAAAAATTATTTCTGGAATTTATACAACATATATATATGTCTATAAAGTGAAATAGCTAGGGCTCGCCTTTCTGACTGTTTAGTTGCGATCCTGTTTCCAGCAGAAATAGTTGCTTCCAGATGAGAGCCACACGTAATGTAGAATTTACTTTAACAATTCGTGCTGGCAACAGGTTCGGAACATCCGTCCAGGGCCGAGCGGAATCGTCTGCTGGACGTTGAATTGCGGAAAACCCAGATCAAGACCCAGATGGCCCTGATGGAGAAGGAGCTGATGGCTTTAAGCAGTGGCACCCCAACCAACCGGGACCCCAAACACCAACGTGAGTTACATGCAAAGTCACATTGTGCAATGCAATCTGCTTCTTACAGCAGGGCTTTATCCAGACTAATGTATAACCATGAAAATGATTTAAATTCTTTCCTATGTAACAACTCGTTCTATGTTATACGCAGATGTTTCACCACAGTATTTAAAACATGTGTCTTCTGATCAATACAGATCAACGTACAACAGTGGTATTCGGGGCTGGGAAAGGGAAAGGGGGGATAAAACGGCCAAAGCAGATGGATGAGGGAGATGACTCAACCCCTGACTCTGACGTTGAAGTACAGTGCTCCCCAGACAAGACGCAATCCGAGACCCCACGCCACTCACCACCACAGCAAGCAGAGGAAGAAATCGTACACAACAGGGAGTGTCCATACTGCTCCTTGATGGTCCCCTCCCTGGCTGCCCATTGCCGTGCAGCGCATAATGTCTTTGTCAATGACAGTAAGTGTACTTTTCCTTGTCCCAGTCTGCATGAACAACTTTCATAGCTAATTAGTGAATACTGCATTGTATTTATGTACATTCCCGATTACGTTGCTTGGTATTTACTCTCTCCTCCCGTTCATGAAATACCACCCCACCCCTCATACAAGCATATTTTAATAGTACACTACTACATATTAATATTATTAAGGTGCGGATGACGTGGACCATGATGTCAAACCAGTGACACAGACATCACCCAACATGAGGTGTGGCCCACATCCAGTTTGTTTGTTGTTGTGTATTACACTGACGTTCAGCAGTGCAGTTGCATTGTTGTTGTTTTTACTCGTTGTACATATCCATTCTTATGTACTATGCCCCGTCACATCAATATATTTATACATTGTTTACTTCAACCTTACTGTACACATGTATCATAACTCTGAACATCTAACGTATCACACATCGCAATTTTAAATTGGTTTCAAAATTAACGCCCTCCTTTCAAACTGCAGAAACTTTGTGACCTTGGGTCATAGATGGAGGCGGAGGGTTGGGCAGGGGAAAAAAACAACGCCATCCGCCTCTTCTACCCCCTCATTCTGCGACCTTACTACAGATGTCATGCCCCGCCGCTTACAGTTCACCAATAAAAACGAGAAGGGAGCAGAAAAGGAAGGTGGGTGTATACATACATGTCGCAAATTATGTACATCATCTTACAATAAGCTCTCTCAGCACACGGTCAACATTTGTGTGTGGTCTTATAGATACCCGAGGTACGTGGACATATTATGATATGCCTCTACTGTACAGCACTTAGAACCAAACTCTGTATCTGGGAAAGTTATGCAATGTGGTCAGAAAGGCGATGGTGTGATAAAAGAAAGAATATTAATACAATTTGTCCCCTTCCTTCTTTACAGAGGCCGAGTTGAGCATGCCACACTGCACGTCACCCTGTTCCCCTGCAACACTGACTGAAGAGACCGCGGTGCAAGCGGCTTCATCAGTAACTGAGGTGAACTGTACCATCACCCCCGTGGAGGGCACTGCAAGTGAAGGAGTGCTGGGAGGCAGCCAAGATACCCAAGGTACGTGGACATATTATGATATGCCTCTACTGTACAGCACTTAGAACCAAACTCTGTATCTGGGAAAGTTATGCAATGTGGTCAGAAAGGCGATGGTGTGGTAAAAGAAAGAATATTAATACAATTTGTCCCCTTCCTTCTTTACAGAGGCCGAGTTGAGCATGCCACACTGCACGTCACCCTGTTCCCCTGCAACACTGACTGAAGAGACCGCGGTGCAAGCGGCTTCATCAGTAACTGAGGTGAACTGTACCATCACCCCCGTGGAGGGCACTGCAAGTGAAGGAGTGCTGGGAGGCAGCCAAGATACCCAAGGTACGTGGATATATTATGATATGCCTCTACTGTACAGCACTTAGAACTAAACTCTGTATCTGGGAAAGTTATGCAATGTGGTCAGAAAGGCGATGGTGTGGTAAAAGAAAGAATATTAATACAATTTGTCCCCTTCCTTCTTTACAGAGGCCGAGTTGAGCATGCCACACTGCACGTCACCCTGTTCCCCTGCAACACTGACTGAAGAGACCGTGGTGCAAGCGGCTTCATCAGTAACTGAGGTGAACTGTACCATCACCCCCGTGGAGGGCACTGCAAGTGAAGGAGTGCTGGGAGGCAGCCAAGATACCCAAGGTATGTGGACATATTATGATATGCCTCTACTGTACAGCACTTAGAACCAAACTCTGTATCTGGGAAAGTTATGCAATGTGGTCAGAAAGGCGATGGTGTGGTAAAAGAAAGAATATTAATACAATTTGTCCCCTTCCTTCTTTACAGAGGCCGAGTTGAGCATGCCACACTGCACGTCACCCTGTTCCCCTGCAACACTGACTGAAGAGACCGCGGTGCAAGCGGCTTCATCAGTAACTGAGGTGAACTGTACCATCACCCCCGTGGAGGGCACTGCAAGTGAAGGAGTGCTGGGAGGCAGCCAAGATACCCAAGGTACGTGGATATATTATGATATGCCTCTACTGTACAGCACTTAGAACCAAACTCTGTATCTGGGAAAGTTATGCAATGTGGTCAGAAAGGCGATGGTGTGATAAAAGAAAGAATATTAATACAATTTGTCCCCTTCCTTCTTTACAGAGGCCGAGTTGAGCATGCCACACTGCACGTCACCCTGTTCCCCTGCAACACTGACTGAAGAGACCGCGGTGCAAGCGGCTTCATCAGTAACTGAGGTGAACTGTACCATCACCCCCGTGGAGGGCACTGCAAGTGAAGGAGTGCTGGGAGGCAGCCAAGATACCCAAGGTATGTGGACATATTATGATATGCCTCTACTGTACAGCACTTAGAACCAAACTCTGTATCTGGGAAAGTTATGCAATGTGGTCAGAAAGGCGATGGTGTGGTAAAAGAAAGAATATTAATACAATTTGTCCCCTTCCTTCTTTACAGAGGCCGAGTTGAGCATGCCACACTGCACGTCACCCTGTTCCCCTGCAACACTGACTGAAGAGACCGCGGTGCAAGCGGCTTCATCAGTAACTGAGGTGAACTGTACCATCACCCCCGTGGAGGGCACTGCAAGTGAAGGAGTGCTGGGAGGCAGCCAAGATACCCAAGGTATGTGGACATATTATGATATGCCTCTACTGTACAGCACTTAGAACCAAACTCTGTATCTGGGAAAGTTATGCAATGTGGTCAGAAAGGCGATGGTGTGGTAAAAGAAAGAATATTAATACAATTTGTCCCCTTCCTTCTTTACAGAGGCCGAGTTGAGCATGCCACACTGCACGTCACCCTGTTCCCCTGCAACACTGACTGAAGAGACCGCGGTGCAAGCGGCTTCATCAGTAACTGAGGTGAACTGTACCATCACCCCCGTGGAGGGCACTGCAAGTGAAGGAGTGCTGGGAGGCAGCCAAGATACCCAAGGTACGTGGATATATTATGATATGCCTCTACTGTACAGCACTTAGAACCAAACTCTGTATCTGGGAAAGTTATGCAATGTGGTCAGAAAGGCGATGGTGTGGTAAAAGAAAGAATATTAATACAATTTGTCCCCTTCCTTCTTTACAGAGGCCGAGTTGAGCATGCCACACTGCACGTCACCCTGTTCCCCTGCAACACTGACTGAAGAGACCGTGGTGCAAGCGGCTTCATCAGTAACTGAGGTGAACTGTACCATCACCCCCGTGGAGGGCACTGCAAGTGAAGGAGTGCTGGGAGGCAGCCAAGATACCCAAGGTATGTGGACATATTATGATATGCCTCTACTGTACAGCACTTAGAACCAAACTCTGTATCTGGGAAAGTTATGCAATGTGGTCAGAAAGGCGATGGTGTGGTAAAAGAAAGAATATTAATACAATTTGTCCCCTTCCTTCTTTACAGAGGCCGAGTTGAGCATGCCACACTGCACGTCACCCTGTTCCCCTGCAACACTGACTGAAGAGACCGCGGTGCAAGCGGCTTCATCAGTAACTGAGGTGAACTGTACCATCACCCCCGTGGAGGGCACTGCAAGTGAAGGAGTGCTGGGAGGCAGCCAAGATACCCAAGGTACGTGGACATATTATGATATGCCTCTACTGTACAGCACTTAGAACCAAACTCTGTATAGATCTGGGAAAGTTATGCAATATGGTCAGAAAGGCGATGGTGTGCTAAAAGAAAGAATATTAATACAATTTGTCCCCTTCCTTCTTTACAGAGGCCGAGCTGAGTGTGCCACACTGCACACCACCCCGTTCCCCTGCAACACTGACTGACGAGACACTGGTAACATCGGGGCTAGGTATGCCACCACCAAGTACAGCAGCAGTACAAAGTGGTCGGAAGAAGAGAAACGGAGGCAGCATAACACCAACCTCCATCAACACCTCACCTCCCCGACCTCCCCGGACCAGCCCTAGGTACATCCCTGTTTTTTTGGGGGCACCATCCAAAGACCTGATCATATTACGTGAAATACAGTCGGAGAGACAGTTAAACCCCACCTCACCTGACCCCCTACCAAGAAGGCGCCGCAGCTTGTTCTGCAGTCAGGAAGTAACAGGTAAGCATTCTTACATGACAGTTTTTTAACATATATACCTAAACAGTACGTACAGTATGCTACGGAACATGTATATAGATCTAGGTGTAACACAATTTATAAGTTAGGGGTGCTGTTAACTTGCAATATCGAGAAACCAATGCTGTGAGTTATAGTTCACGCCTTTTCCTTACTTCAGCGCCCGACCTCACTGTGGAGTGTGGGCAAGCACGTGCCACCGTCTGGACAGAGCAGACATGCACCCCGTCCTCACAGTCCGCCAGTGCCACCACTCCAGCTCCACCAATTCAGGCAGCAAATGAACAGGAGGATGTCAGTGACCTGAGTGGCATCCTCGATCTTTCGGTTGAGGTGGAGCCGATCCGAACCCGGAAAAGACCAAAACAGATGAAAATGGACAGATGTGAGTCAACATACAGTTTACATTACATCTCAAAGTCTAGTTTCATGTTCAAAAATTAATATATATTTATGCACATTATAAAAATCGCCTTTCTGACCGGTAGTTGCACATCGCCTTTCTGACTGCATTGAAAAATGTATTGGGGATGGTAGGAAGAGGAAATTGTAACAAATTTGGTCAAATGTGGTCTACATTGATATGTATATGGTTGTATAAAAGATATATATTAAAATGTGGACTGGGCTGAACTTAGGTTGTGTTATTTTAGCACAAAACATAGTTCGCCTTTCTGACCAATTTGGCACATCATCGCCTATCTGACCGTCTTCTGCAATTTGCCTTTCTGACTGCATTTGAAAAAAAAACGGGCGAATACTAGGGTGAGAAAGGTATAACAAATTGGGTTACATATGGTTGTCGAAAAACAGTACATTAAAACATTGACTTGGGTGGACTTAGGATGTGTTTTTTTAGCATAAACCATAATTCGCCTTTCTGACCTATTTGGCACATCGTCGCCTATCTGACCGCATTCAGCAATTCGTCCTTGCATGATATTTCTATGTGCATGTTGTTGCAGTATACATATATATATCGATCTGCTGTGTAAGATAGATACATCGCCTGTCTGACCGGAAATAAATTTGGCACAATCCAGCTAAGGAATACATGGAGCTCCCCATTTATAACAAGCTGTTTATGTGTTGCCTGTTTCAATTGTAACCCATTTACGTCTGTGCTTATTTCCATATGGTGACTTAACCTGCTTCTCTTAAATTTGCAGATTTACATACACAAGTGGCGTCACTCACGCACACGGCTGTATGTGACAATAGCATGGACACAGCCGACTGCATGCTTCCGCAGAGCGAGTCAGTGTTGTCCGACACGTCACTCCTTGTGAACAACACCCCAAACCAGTCCTCCCTTTCCGACTCCATGCTCAACACCCCTTCGCGAGGTCTTGCATCAGCACAGCTGGATGGTGACATGCAGGATTGGATGGCGGGCATGATAGTAGACGGAGAGGAGGATGTAGAGAATGTCCCCCCCATCCACAGCACCCCTAACAAGGACGTCAAACTCCAAGAAACGACTCAGTGGGGTAGTACTGCCTGACCCGATGGTGACAGGGGGGAGAATCCACAGGAAGGCGTAGACCTGTCTCAACTGGACCCAGAAGAAGGAACAGGAAGACGGACGCTACGCACAAATCCCCCCCCAGTGATACGGTACAATCCCCCTATTGAGGAAAGGAAAAAACGGAGAAAGTGGTCCAGGTGGAGAAGGTTGCTTGCCACTACCCCAAGGTTCAAAGGCTCCAGCCATTCAAAACCTGTGCCACATGGACGACCACGGTACAAGGGAAATTCAACCGATGCCCTTGTTCCCCCTAATGGAACCCCCCCCGACCCATCCCATCCACGGACTGCTCTTGCTCAATCTCATAACACTCTCGGTCAGCTGGGCATACACAATCCAACACATCAGGACATCAAAGTGATGACCCCGCTGATAGAGATTGTTGAACTGCTGAAGAACGCCAAACCGGAGGACCGCGATGCAATCGTGGCAAACCATCGTGGAGGCACTGTGCCGCGGTATGGGCAGAAAATATCTATCGCCCGGGCCCTCGGCATGTGCCGGAACAGTGTTTTGCCAGGGAAGGCACGTGTGAAGAAGAACTCCAGGAAGAGTGTCGCCATGTGGAAGCGGGTTGCAGTAAACGGGTTTCTCCGTCGCACGGACAACTCATGCACCCTGCCAGACAAGCGACACTATGCTGGGAAGAAACGGGCGGCTGTGTTGGGTGAACCGGGTCAGCGGTTTGTAGTGGCTCTCTGCGACACTATGCGCAACCTGCATCGCAAATTTGTCGTGGAGACCGGTCTCACTGTGTCCTTTGCAACATTCTGTAGGGCACGAGACAGGAATACCATATTCACCTCGGTATTCCTGAAGAGATCGGTTTGCCTCTGCACACCGCATGCCAACATGGGGTACATGCTCCAGGCAATTCCCGGTTTGCCCAACTCAACCACCGAGCTGACGAAACTGACAGACGACGAAGTGGAACAAGGCCTAACATCCCTTGATGAAATGGAAAGTGTACGTTTTAAGCGTTGGGGTAAGGATACGCGGCACCACAGCAAGATCGTGAAGCAGGATGGCAAAAAGAAAATGGTGAGCTACACTGTGACGCACACCGCTTTGAAAAAGTTGCTGCTCTCAAAAGAGTCATTCCTGACAACGTTCCGCGACGACTTGCCCCTCTTCCGTGAACATCACCGTAGAGTGGGGGAGCAGTATGCCGCTGTCCGCAAACTGAAGGAGGTCCTACCGCACGATCATGCTGCCGTGCACATGGATTATGCGGAGAACTGGTCCTGTGGCTTCATGAAGGAAGTCCAAGCCGCGTTCTTTGGCAAGGACCAGTTAACCCTACATCCCATGTGCGTCTACCACCGTGAGCGTGAGGATGATCTTCAAGAGGACCTTCACACAGACTGCTTTGTGGGGGTGAGCGAGGTTATACGTCACTCATTCCCAACCACCATGGCTTTCCTGAGACTACTTATCCCCGAAGTCCGCAAGTTGGTCCCCGACCTTACCCACCTCCATATCATCACAGATTCACCGAGCTCCCAGTATAGAAACAGGTATACAGCCTCGTTGCTGAGGCGAGCCAGTGCTATCTTCAAAATCCGGATCACCTGGAACTGGTTGGAGGCTGGGCATGGGAAGGGACCGTGCGATGGCATAGGAGGCGCTTTGAAGGGTCTGGCTGACCGCGTGGTAAAAAGCGTAGGTTCCATCCAGACTGCTGAAGAGTTTGTGGAGCACGTCGCTCCGCAGACCAAGAAGATCAAACTCCTCCGTGCGACCAAAGCTCAAGTTGAAGAGGCGGATGAGATTGTTGAATCTTGGAAGGCTGGTCACGTGCCTGGCATAACGACCATGCACCAGTCAACATTCTACGAGGGTGAGCTGTTGATGAGGGAAACTTCATGCTACCAAGACTGCTGCATGCAAGAGGACCTGGCTCCAGAGTGTGGTAAGTGGTGTACACCAAAGCAGTTCAAAGCTCGGAAGAAGGCAGAGAAGGAGGCAGCAAAGAAGGCGGAAAAGGAGGCAGCAAAGTTGGCAGCACGGGACACCAACACCACGGTACCCGCTGCTCCCAACAGCACTGCACCACCTGTAACCGCCACTGCACCTGTACCTACCACTGCACCAGTTCCGACCACCGAACCTGTACCACACCAGTGCACGCTCTGCGAGGATATTGTATGGAACTTGGATGCACATGTTGACTACCATCATCCTCCAGCTGCAGCGAAGGAAAGGGAAGCCACTGCTCGGGACACCGCCACCATGGGACCCGATGCAGCGGCAGCCTGCTCCAAGACGAAGAAGGTCACTGCTCGGGACACCGCCACCAAGGGACCCGATGCAGCGGCAGCCTGCTCCAAGACGAAGAAGGTCACTGCTCGGGACACCGCCACCAAGGGACCCGATGCAGCGGCAGCCTGCTCCAAGACGAAGAAGGTCACTGCTCGGGACACCGCCACCATGGGACCCGATGCAGCGGCAGCCTGCTCCAAGACGAAGAAGGTCACTGCTCGGGACACCGCCACCAAGGGACCCGATGCAGCGGCAGCCTGCTCCAAGACGAAGAAGGTCACTGCTCGGGACACCGCCACCAAGGGACCCGATGCAGCCGCAACCTGTTCTTCCACTGCAAAGAAGGTCACTGCTCAGGACACCAACACCAAGGAACCTGATGCAGCTGAATCTGATTCTGACTCTGACATCGACTCTGACTACGAACCCCACTCAGACTCCAGCGAGGATGATGTGGGTGCAAACGAGCACTACGTGGAGCAGCCCGTCTTTACCAGTGATGACGAGAACATCGACATAGGTGAAGTAAGGGCAGCTGATCGTCAGAGAAGGAGACAGTCCCGCATAACCCGGTCTTCCCCTGCTCCAGCTTTGGAGGCGCAAAAGGTTGTGCCTGAAGGAGAAGACGGTGAGAGTGTGCAGGATGACAGGCTATCTGATTCAGATGACCCCGACTACACACCTGAGCCTGAAACTCCTGAAGACTCAGCTCGACACGCCAACATAACCAAGCTGAGGCGGAAAGGGGTATGTGTGAATGAATTGTGCCTGGAGGATGGAGATACTTCAAGTGATGACTGGCCAGTCTCGTTCACCATTCCCATACAGACCATGTTAGACAAGAAATTGTAGTGACACTGTGCAGCCCAAGCACATGAAAAAACGAAGACTGAACCCGCCTGGGCAGTGGGGGCCACACCACTCAAAAAGACGGACACCATAACAGGCAGTGAAAAGACTCGAACTTGTAACCATCCCCCGACATCCACAAGTTTGAACACTGATTGAAACCAAAGTGTTGTTATAGCACATGAGTACGGTCTGGTCAGGAGAGCAAGTCCCGCGAGGGTCTACTCTTCTCCCAGGACAGAAAGTGTTGTTGTATCACATTTATGATTCCTTTGAGTAGAGCAAGTCCCGCGAGGATCTACTCTTTTCTAAGGACAGTTCTAAGTTGTTGTTGTAGCACATTAGTCTGGTGAGCAGAGCAAGTCCCGCGAGGGTCTACTCTTTTGCCAGGAAAGAAGGTGTTGTACATAGCACATTGTAGACACACGTGTATGATGTGGTTCGCCTTTCTGACCGTTTTCTGTACATCAGTAGGGGAGAGTTTGGGTGTGTGTGCATGTAGTGAGGTGCCACAGTACAGTGTTGTGCACAGAAAACATTGATAAAATTGGGGCTAATCTGACCGTACATTTGTGTTGAGAATAGAAACATGAATATCTGGTATTCCTGTCTTGACATGTGATGTGGTTCGCCTTTCTGACCGTTTTCTGTACATCGGTATGAGAGTCTCTATGGTAACTGAGGTGTTGAATGTAGTATAGTAAAGTGTTGTGCTGTGATAGAAACAAGTTTGTGCATTGTATAGAGTACGAATTGGCATGTATCTATTGGAAATTAATATGGGGGGGTCCTGAAACGATGAAAAAAAGTGCAAATTGTGTGTTTTCGGCCTGAACAAGGGGCCCCTACAATAATACGGGAGAGTCTTGGTGTGTGTGCATGTAGTGAGGTGCCACAGTACAGTGTTGTGCACAGAAAACATTGATAAAATTGGGGCTAATCTGACCGTACATTTGTGTTGAGAATAGAAACATGAATATCTGGTATTCCTGTCTTGACATGGGATGTGGTTCGCCTTTCTGACCGTTTTCTGTACATCGGTATGAGAGTCTCTATGGTAACTGAGGTGTTGAATGTAGTATAGTAAAGTGTTGTGCTGTGATAGAAACAAGTTTGTGCATTGTATAGAGTACGAATTGGCATGTATCTATTGGAAATTAATATGGGGGGGTCCTGAAACGATGAAAAAAAGTGCAAATTGTGTGTTTTCGGCCCCAACAAGGGGCCCCTACAATAATACGTGAGAGTCTTGGTGTGTGTGCATGTAGTGAGGTGCCACAGTACAGTGTTGTGCACAGAAAACATTGATAAAATTGGGGCTAATCTGACCGTACATTTGTGTTGAGAATAGAAACATGAATATCTGGTATTCCTGTCTTGACATGGGATGTGGTTCGCCTTTCTGACCGTTTTCTGTACATCGGTATGAGAGTCTCTATGGTAACTGAGGTGTTGAATGTAGTATAGTAAAGTGTTGTGCTGTTATAGAAACAAGTTTGTGCATTGTATAGAGTACGAATTGGCATGTATCTATTGGAAATTAATATGGGGGGGTCCTGAAACGATAAAAAAAAGTGCAAATTGTGTGTTTTCGGCCTGAACAAGGGGCCCCTACAATAATACGGGAGAGTCTTGGTGTGTGTGCATGTAGTGAGGTGCCACAGTACAGTGTTGTGCACAGAAAACATTGATAAAATTGGGGCTAATCTGACCGTACATTTGTGTTGAGAATAGAAACATGAATATCTGGTATTCCTGTCTTGACATGTGATGTGGTTCGCCTTTCTGACCGTTTTCTGTACATCGGTATGAGAGTCTCTATGGTAACTGAGGTGTTGAATGTAGTATAGTAAAGTGTTGTGCTGTGATAGTGAGGTGCCACAGTACAGTGTTGTGCACAGAAAACATTGATAAAATTGGGGCTAATCTGACCGTACATTTGTGTTGAGAATAGAAATATGAATATCTGGTATTCCTGTCTTGACATGTGATGTGGTTCGCCTTTCTGACCGTTTTCTGTACATCGGTATGAGAGTCTCTATGGTAACTGAGGTGTTGAATGTAGTATAGTAAAGTGTTGTGCTGTGATAGAAACAAGTTTGTGCATTGTATAGAGTACGAATTGGCATGTATCTATTGGAAATTAATATGGGGGGGTCCTGAAACGATGAAAAAAAGTGCAAATTGTGTGTTTTCGGCCTGAACAAGGGGCCCCTACAATAATATGTGAGAGTCTTGGTGTGTGTGCATGTAGTGAGGTGCCACAGTACAGTGTTGTGCACAGAAAACATTGATAAAATTGGGGCTAATCTGACCGTACATTTGTGTTGAGAATAGAAACATGAATATCTGGTATTCCTGTCTTGACATGGGATGTGGTTCGCCTTTCTGACCGTTTTCTGTACATCGGTATGAGAGTCTCTATGGTAACTGAGGTGTTGAATGTAGTATAGTAAAGTGTTGTGCTGTGATAGAAACAAGTTTGTGCATTGTATAGAGTACGAATTGGCATGTATCTATTGGAAATTAATATGGGGGGGTCCTGAAACGATGAAAAAAAGTGCAAATTGTGTGTTTTCGGCCTGAACAAGGGGCCCCTACAATAATATGTGAGAGTCTTGGTGTGTGTGCATGTAGTGAGGTGCCACAGTACAGTGTTGTGCACAGAAAACATTGATAAAATTGGGGCTAATCTGACCGTACATTTGTGTTGAGAATAGAAACATGAATATCTGGTATTCCTGTCTTGACATGGGATGTGGTTCGCCTTTCTGACCGTTTTCTGTACATCGGTATGAGAGTCTCTATGGTAACTGAGGTGTTGAATGTAGTATAGTAAAGTGTTGTGCTGTGATAGAAACAAGTTTGTGCATTGTATAGAGTAGGAATTGGCATGTATCTATTGGAAATTAATATGGGGGGGTCCTGAAACGATGAAAAAAAGTGCAAATTGTGTGTTTTCGGCCCCAACAAGGGGCCCCTACAATAATACGTGAGAGTCTTGGTGTGTGTGCATGTAGTGAGGTGCCACAGTACAGTGTTGTGCACAGAAAACATTGATAAAATTGGGGCTAATCTGACCGTACATTTGTGTTGAGAATAGAAACATGAATATCTGGTATTCCTGGCTTGACATGGGATGTGGTTCGCCTTTCTGACCGTTTTCTGTACATCGGTATGAGAGTCTCTATGGTAACTGAGGTGTTGAATGTAGTATAGTAAAGTGTTGTGCTGTTATAGAAACAAGTTTGTGCATTGTATAGAGTACGAATTGGCATGTATCTATTGGAAATTAATATGGGGGGGTCCTGAAACGATGAAAAAAAGTGCAAATTGTGTGTTTTCGGCCTGAACAAGGGGCCCCTACAATAATACGGGAGAGTCTTGGTGTGTGTGCATGTAGTGAGGTGCCACAGTACAGTGTTGTGCACAGAAAACATTGATAAAATTGGGGCTAATCTGACCGTACATTTGTGTTGAGAATAGAAACATGAATATCTGGTATTCCTGTCTTGACATGTGATGTGGTTCGCCTTTCTGACCGTTTTCTGTACATCGGTATGAGAGTCTCTATGGTAACTGAGGTGTTGAATGTAGTATAGTAAAGTGTTGTGCTGTGATAGAAACAAGTTTGTGCATTGTATAGAGTACGAATTGGCATGTATCTATTGGAAATTAATATGGGGGGGTCCTGAAACGATGAAAAAAAGTGCAAATTGTGTGTTTTCGGCCTGAACAAGGGGCCCCTACAATAATACGGGAGAGTCTTGGTGTGTGTGCATGTAGTGAGGTGCCACAGTACAGTGTTGTGCACAGAAAACATTGATAAAATTGGGGCTAATCTGACCGTACATTTGTGTTGAGAATAGAAACATGAATATCTGGTATTCCTGTCTTGACATGTGATGTGGTTCGCCTTTCTGACCGTTTTCTGTACATCGGTATGAGAGTCTCTATGGTAACTGAGGTGTTGAATGTAGTATAGTAAAGTGTTGTGCTGTGATAGAAACAAGTTTGTGCATTGTATAGAGTACGAATTGGCATGTATCTATTGGAAATTAATATGGGGGGGTCCTGAAACGATGAAAAAAAGTGCAAATTGTGTGTTTTCGGCCTGAACAAGGGGCCCCTACAATAATACGTGAGAGTCTTGGTGTGTGTGCATGTAGTGAGGTGCCACAGTACAGTGTTGTGCACAGAAAACATTGATAAAATTGGGGCTAATCTGACCGTACATTTGTGTTGAGAATAGAAACATGAATATCTGGTATTCCTGTCTTGACATGGGATGTGGTTCGCCTTTCTGACCGTTTTCTGTACATCGGTATGAGAGTCTCGATGGTAACTGAGGTGTTGAATGTAGTATAGTAAAGTGTTGTGCTGTGATAGAAACAAGTTTGTGCATTGTATAGAGTACGAATTGGCATGTATCTATTGGAAATTAATATGGGGGGGTCCTGAAACGATGAAAAAAAGTGCAAATTGTGTGTTTTCGGCCTGAACAAGGGGCCCCTACAATAATACGGGAGAGTCTTGGTGTGTGTGCATGTAGTGAGGTGCCACAGTACAGTGTTGTGCACAGAAAACATTGATAAAATTGGGGCTAATCTGACCGTACATTTGTGTTGAGAATAGAAACATGAATATCTGGTATTCCTGTCTTGACATGTGATGTGGTTCGCCTTTCTGACCGTTTTCTGTACATCGGTATGAGAGTCTCTATGGTAACTGAGGTGTTGAATGTAGTATAGTAAAGTGTTGTGCTGTGATAGAAACAAGTTTGTGCATTGTATAGAGTACGAATTGGCATGTATCTATTGGAAATTAATATGGGGGGGTCCTGAAACGATGAAAAAAAGTGCAAATTGTGTGTTTTCGGCCTGAACAAGGGGCCCCTACAATAATACGGGAGAGTCTTGGTGTGTGTGCATGTAGTGAGGTGCCACAGTACAGTGTTGTGCACAGAAAACATTGATAAAATTGGGGCTAATCTGACCGTACATTTGTGTTGAGAATAGAAACATGAATATCTGGTATTCCTGTCTTGACATGTGATGTGGTTCGCCTTTCTGACCGTTTTCTGTACATCGGTATGAGAGTCTCTATGGTAACTGAGGTGTTGAATGTAGTATAGTAAAGTGTTGTGCTGTGATAGAAACAAGTTTGTGCATTGTATAGAGTACGAATTGGCATGTATCTATTGGAAATTAATATGGGGGGGTCCTGAAACGATGAAAAAAAGTGCAAATTGTGTGTTTTCGGCCTGAACAAGGGGCCCCTACAATAATACGTGAGAGTCTTGGTGTGTGTGCATGTAGTGAGGTGCCACAGTACAGTGTTGTGCACAGAAAACATTGATAAAATTGGGGCTAATCTGACCGTACATTTGTGTTGAGAATAGAAACATGAATATCTGGTATTCCTGTCTTGACATGGGATGTGGTTCGCCTTTCTGACCGTTTTCTGTACATCGGTATGAGAGTCTCGATGGTAACTGAGGTGTTGAATGTAGTATAGTAAAGTGTTGTGCTGTGATAGAAACAAGTTTGTGCATTGTATAGAGTACGAATTGGCATGTATCTATTGGAAATTAATATGGGGGGGTCCTGAAACGATGAAAAAAAGTGCAAATTGTGTGTTTTCGGCCTGAACAAGGGGCCCCTACAATAATACGGGAGAGTCTTGGTGTGTGTGCATGTAGTGAGGTGCCACAGTACAGTGTTGTGCACAGAAAACATTGATAAAATTGGGGCTAATCTGACCGTACATTTGTGTTGAGAATAGAAACATGAATATCTGGTATTCCTGTCTTGACATGGGATGTGGTTCACCTTTCTGACCGTTTTCTGTACATCGGTATGAGAGTCTCTATGGTAACTGAGGTGTTGAATGTAGTATAGTAAAGTGTTGTGCTGTGATAGAAACAAGTTTGTGCATTGTATAGAGTACGAATTGGCATGTATCTATTGGAAATTAATATGGGGGGGTCCTGAAACGATGAAAAAAAGTGCAAATTGTGTGTTTTCGGCCTGAACAAGGGGCCCCTACAATAATACGGGAGAGTCTTGGTGTGTGTGCATGTAGTGAGGTGCCACAGTACAGTGTTGTGCACAGAAAACATTGATAAAATTGGGGCTAATCTGACCGTACATTTGTGTTGAGAATAGAAACATGAATATCTGGTATTCCTGTCTTGACATGTGATGTGGTTCGCCTTTCTGACCGTTTTCTGTACATCGGTATGAGAGTCTCTATGGTAACTGAGGTGTTGAATGTAGTATAGTAAAGTGTTGTGCTGTGATAGAAACAAGTTTGTGCATTGTATAGAGTACGAATTGGCATGTATCTATTGGAAATTAATATGGGGGGGTCCTGAAACGATGAAAAAAAGTGCAAATTGTGTGTTTTCGGCCTGAACAAGGGGCCCCTACAATAATACGGGAGAGTCTTGGTGTGTGTGCATGTAGTGAGGTGCCACAGTACAGTGTTGTGCACAGAAAACATTGATAAAATTGGGGCTAATCTGACCGTACATTTGTGTTGAGAATAGAAACATGAATATCTGGTATTCCTGTCTTGACATGGGATGTGGTTCGCCTTTCTGACCGTTTTCTGTACATCGGTATGAGAGTCTCTATGGTAACTGAGGTGTTGAATGTAGTATAGTAAAGTGTTGTGCTGTGATAGAAACAAGTTTGTGCATTGTATAGAGTACGAATTGGCATGTATCTATTGGAAATTAATATGGGGGGGTCCTGAAACGATGAAAAAAAGTGCAAATTGTGTGTTTTCGGCCTGAACAAGGGGCCCCTACAATAATACGGGAGAGTCTTGGTGTGTGTGCATGTAGTGAGGTGCCACAGTACAGTGTTGTGCACAGAAAACATTGATAAAATTGGGGCTAATCTGACCGTACATTTGTGTTGAGAATAGAAACATGAATATCTGGTATTCCTGTCTTGACATGTGATGTGGTTCGCCTTTCTGACCGTTTTCTGTACATCGGTATGAGAGTCTCTATGGTAACTGAGGTGTTGAATGTAGTATAGTAAAGTGTTGTGCTGTGATAGAAACAAGTTTGTGCATTGTATAGAGTACGAATTGGCATGTATCTATTGGAAATTAATATGGGGGGGTCCTGAAACGATGAAAAAAAGTGCAAATTGTGTGTTTTCGGCCTGAACAAGGGGCCCCTACAATAATACGGGAGAGTCTTGGTGTGTGTGCATGTAGTGAGGTGCCACAGTACAGTGTTGTGCACAGAAAACATTGATAAAATTGGGGCTAATCTGACCGTACATTTGTGTTGAGAATAGAAACATGAATATCTGGTATTCCTGTCTTGACATGGGATGTGGTTCGCCTTTCTGACCGTTTTCTGTACATCGGTATGAGAGTCTCGATGGTAACTGAGGTGTTGAATGTAGTATAGTAAAGTGTTGTGCTGTGATAGAAACAAGTTTGTGCATTGTATAGAGTACGAATTGGCATGTATCTATTGGAAATTAATATGGGGGGGTCCTGAAACGATGAAAAAAAGTGCAAATTGTGTGTTTTCGGCCCGAACAAGGGGCCCCTACAATAATACGGGAGAGTCTTGGTGTGTGTGCATGTAGTGAGGTGCCACAGTACAGTGTTGTGCACAGAAAACATTGATAAAATTGGGGCTAATCTGACCGTACATTTGTGTTGAGAATAGAAACATGAATATCTGGTATTCCTGTCTTGACATGGGATGTGGTTCGCCCATCTGACCGTTTTCTGTACATCGGTATGAGAGTCTCTATGGTAACTGAGGTGTTGAATGTAGTATAGTAAAGTGTTGTGCTGTGATAGAAACAAGTTTGTGCATTGTATAGAGTACGAATTGGCATGTATCTATTGGAAATTAATATGGGGGGGTCCTGAAACGATGAAAAAAAGTGCAAATTGTGTGTTTTCGGCCTGAACAAGGGGCCCCTACAATAATACGGGAGAGTCTTGGTGTGTGTGCATGTAGTGAGGTGCCACAGTACAGTGTTGTGCACAGAAAACATTGATAAAATTGGGGCTAATCTGACCGTACATTTGTGTTGAGAATAGAAACATGAATATCTGGTATTCCTGTCTTGACATGTGATGTGGTTCGCCTTTCTGACCGTTTTCTGTACATCGGTATGAGAGTCTCTATGGTAACTGAGGTGTTGAATGTAGTATAGTAAAGTGTTGTGCTGTGATAGAAACAAGTTTGTGCATTGTATAGAGTACGAATTGGCATGTATCTATTGGAAATTAATATGGGGGGGTCCTGAAACGATGAAAAAAAGTGCAAATTGTGTGTTTTCGGCCTGAACAAGGGGCCCCTACAATAATACGGGAGAGTCTTGGTGTGTGTGCATGTAGTGAGGTGCCACAGTACAGTGTTGTGCACAGAAAACATTGATAAAATTGGGGCTAATCTGACCGTACATTTGTGTTGAGAATAGAAACATGAATATCTGGTATTCCTGTCTTGACATGTGATGTGGTTCGCCTTTCTGACCGTTTTCTGTACATCGGTATGAGAGTCTCTATGGTAACTGAGGTGTTGAATGTAGTATAGTAAAGTGTTGTGCTGTGATAGAAACAAGTTTGTGCATTGTATAGAGTACGAATTGGCATGTATCTATTGGAAATTAATATGGGGGGGTCCTGAAACGATGAAAAAAAGTGCAAATTGTGTGTTTTCGGCCTGAACAAGGGGCCCCTACAATAATACGTGAGAGTCTTGGTGTGTGTGCATGTAGTGAGGTGCCACAGTACAGTGTTGTGCACAGAAAACATTGATAAAATTGGGGCTAATCTGACCGTACATTTGTGTTGAGAATAGAAACATGAATATCTGGTATTCCTGTCTTGACATGGGATGTGGTTCGCCTTTCTGACCGTTTTCTGTACATCGGTATGAGAGTCTCGATGGTAACTGAGGTGTTGAATGTAGTATAGTAAAGTGTTGTGCTGTGATAGAAACAAGTTTGTGCATTGTATAGAGTACGAATTGGCATGTATCTATTGGAAATTAATATGGGGGGGTCCTGAAACGATGAAAAAAAGTGCAAATTGTGTGTTTTCGGCCCGAACAAGGGGCCCCTACAATAATACGGGAGAGTCTTGGTGTGTGTGCATGTAGTGAGGTGCCACAGTACAGTGTTGTGCACAGAAAACATTGATAAAATTGGGGCTAATCTGACCGTACATTTGTGTTGAGAATAGAAACATGAATATCTGGTATTCCTGTCTTGACATGGGATGTGGTTCGCCTTTCTGACCGTTTTCTGTACATCGGTATGAGAGTCTCGATGGTAACTGAGGTGTTGAATGTAGTATAGTAAAGTGTTGTGCTGTGATAGAAACAAGTTTGTGCATTGTATAGAGTACGAATTGGCATGTATCTATTGGAAATTAATATGGGGGGGTCCTGAAACGATGAAAAAAAGTGCAAATTGTGTGTTTTCGGCCTGAACAAGGGGCCCCTACAATAATACGGGAGAGTCTTGGTGTGTGTGCATGTAGTGAGGTGCCACAGTACAGTGTTGTGCACAGAAAACATTGATAAAATTGGGGCTAATCTGACCGTACATTTGTGTTGAGAATAGAAACATGAATATCTGGTATTCCTGTCTTGACATGTGATGTGGTTCGCCTTTCTGACCGTTTTCTGTACATCGGTATGAGAGTCTCGATGGTAACTGAGGTGTTGAATGTAGTATAGTAAAGTGTTGTGCTGTGATAGAAACAAGTTTGTGCATTGTATAGAGTAGGAATTGGCATGTATCTATTGGAAATTAATATGGGGGGGTCCTGAAACGATGAAAAAAAGTGCAAATTGTGTGTTTTCGGCCTGAACAAGGGGCCCCTACAATAATACGGGAGAGTCTTGGTGTGTGTGCATGTAGTGAGGTGCCACAGTACAGTGTTGTGCACAGAAAACATTGATAAAATTGGGGCTAATCTGACCGTACATTTGTGTTGAGAATAGAAACATGAATATCTGGTATTCCTGTCTTGACATGGGATGTGGTTCGCCTTTCTGACCGTTTTCTGTACATCGGTATGAGAGTCTCGATGGTAACTGAGGTGTTGAATGTAGTATAGTAAAGTGTTGTGCTGTGATAGAAACAAGTTTGTGCATTGTATAGAGTACGAATTGGCATGTATCTATTGGAAATTAATATGGGGGGGTCCTGAAACGATGAAAAAAAGTGCAAATTGTGTGTTTTCGGCCTGAACAAGGGGCCCCTACAATAATACGGGAGAGTCTTGGTGTGTGTGCATGTAGTGAGGTGCCACAGTACAGTGTTGTGCACAGAAAACATTGATAAAATTGGGGCTAATCTGACCGTACATTTGTGTTGAGAATAGAAACATGAATATCTGGTATTCCTGTCTTGACATGTGATGTGGTTCGCCTTTCTGACCGTTTTCTGTACATCGGTATGAGAGTCTCTATGGTAACTGAGGTGTTGAATGTAGTATAGTAAAGTGTTGTGCTGTGATAGTGAGGTGCCACAGTACAGTGTTGTGCACAGAAAACATTGATAAAATTGGGGCTAATCTGACCGTACATTTGTGTTGAGAATAGAAATATGAATATCTGGTATTCCTGTCTTGACATGTGATGTGGTTCGCCTTTCTGACCGTTTTCTGTACATCGGTATGAGAGTCTCTATGGTAACTGAGGTGTTGAATGTAGTATAGTAAAGTGTTGTGCTGTGATAGAAACAAGTTTGTGCATTGTATAGCCCAGTGGGCACAGAACATTGAATCAACATTGATAAATGGTTGTCAATGTTGATTCAATGTTGGTTCAACATTGATTCAACATTGAACTAAATTTTGTGCCCATTGGGAGAGTACGAATTGGCATGTATCTATTGGAAATTAATATGGGGGGGTCCTGAAACGATGAAAAAAAGTGCAAATTGTGTGTTTTCGGCCTGAACAAGGGGCCCCTACAATAATACGTGAGAGTCTTGGTGTGTGTGCATGTAGTGAGGTGCCACAGTACAGTGTTGTGCACAGAAAACATTGATAAAATTGGGGCTAATCTGACCGTACATTTGTGTTGAGAATAGAAACATGAATATCTGGTATTCCTGTCTTGACATGGGATGTGGTTCGCCTTTCTGACCGTTTTCTGTACATCGGTATGAGAGTCTCGATGGTAACTGAGGTGTTGAATGTAGTATAGTAAAGTGTTGTGCTGTGATAGAAACAAGTTTGTGCATTGTATAGAGTACGAATTGGCATGTATCTATTGGAAATTAATATGGGGGGGTCCTGAAACGATGAAAAAAAGTGCAAATTGTGTGTTTTCGGCCTGAACAAGGGGCCCCTACAATAATACGGGAGAGTCTTGGTGTGTGTGCATGTAGTGAGGTGCCACAGTACAGTGTTGTGCACAGAAAACATTGATAAAATTGGGGCTAATCTGACCGTACATTTGTGTTGAGAATAGAAACATGAATATCTGGTATTCCTGTCTTGACATGTGATGTGGTTCGCCTTTCTGACCGTTTTCTGTACATCGGTATGAGAGTCTCTATGGTAACTGAGGTGTTGAATGTAGTATAGTAAAGTGTTGTGCTGTGATAGAAACAAGTTTGTGCATTGTATAGAGTACGAATTGGCATGTATCTATTGGAAATTAATATGGGGGGGTCCTGAAACGATGAAAAAAAGTGCAAATTGTGTGTTTTCGGCCCGAACAAGGGGCCCCTACAATAATACGGGAGAGTCTTGGTGTGTGTGCATGTAGTGAGGTGCCACAGTACAGTGTTGTGCACAGAAAACATTGATAAAATTGGGGCTAATCTGACCGTACATTTGTGTTGAGAATAGAAACATGAATATCTGGTATTCCTGTCTTGACATGGGATGTGGTTCGCCTTTCTGACCGTTTTCTGTACATCGGTATGAGAGTCTCTATGGTAACTGAGGTGTTGAATGTAGTATAGTAAAGTGTTGTGCTGTGATAGAAACAAGTTTGTGCATTGTATAGAGTACGAATTGGCATGTATCTATTGGAAATTAATATGGGGGGGTCCTGAAACGATGAAAAAAAGTGCAAATTGTGTGTTTTCGGCCTGAACAAGGGGCCCCTACAATAATACGGGAGAGTCTTGGTGTGTGTGCATGTAGTAAGGTGCCACAGTACAGTGTTGTGCACAGAAAACATTGATAAAATTGGGGCTAATCTGACCGTACATTTGTGTTGAGAATAGAAACATGAATATCTGGTATTCCTGTCTTGACATGGGATGTGGTTCGCCTTTCTGACCGTTTTCTGTACATCGGTATGAGAGTCTCTATGGTAACTGAGGTGTTGAATGTAGTATAGTAAAGTGTTGTGCTGTGATAGAAACAAGTTTGTGCATTGTATAGAGTATGAATTGGCATGTATCTATTGGAAATTAATATGGGGGGGTCCTGAAACGATGAAAAAAAGTGCAAATTGTGTGTTTTCGGCCTGAACAAGGGGCCCCTACAATAATACGGGAGAGTCTTGGTGTGTGTGCATGTAGTGAGGTGCCACAGTACAGTGTTGTGCACAGAAAACATTGATAAAATGGGGGCTAATCTGACCGTACATTTGTGTTGAGAATAGAAACATGAATATCTGGTATTCCTGTCTTGACATGTGATGTGGTTCGCCTTTCTGACCAAATTATTCGCCTTTCTGACCGTTTTTTGTACAATGCCTTATGCGACATAGAACGAAGTATATTGTAATGAATGGTAGGGCACTGCTGCAGAGTAATTAACAAAAATATGAAGCATAGCACACACAGAAAATTTAATTGCATATGCATTGTTTGTGAAGAGGGGTGGTTGGGAGGTTTATGTTATTGGCCGTTCTGATGAACCAAAGTATTGCTGGCCACCCCTGAACGAAAATATAAGATGCCATTGAAAATGAAATGATTGTGTAAGGACGCAATATATATTAGGTAATAAGAACAACATGAATAAAACAAGACATATGTAGCGCAACATTTGCAGTTCAGTCTTTATTGGCTTATTTTGATTTCTAGCAATATTCAAACATTAATTCGCCTTTCTGACCACTTTTTTACATGTGGGATATCAATAACAATGGAAGCACATAACACTAAAGTAGGTATAAGTTCTATTGCGATGGACAGCTGATGCAACAGAGGTGTTGGGAAGAGAAAAAAGTGAGATTACATGTATCATATGCATGTATCACAGTTTTTGCAGTATAAAACGGCAAAGTTTCATAATATTTGTTTACGTCAAAAACGGGGAAAAAGTGAATAAAATTATAGATATAAATTGTCCATACATGGGAATGGAATGCAATAGGGGCACAGTATCTTTTTCTGGGTTATGCTAATATATGTGGGATTTGATTAAAATATAAAACTGATTACAATAGGTGAAACATACAAGTTAGGAGGACCATTTTCTGCTAGGTGCAAAAAGTGGTCAGAAAGGCGAATTAAAAAAAAAATATCCCAAATGAAACGGTTGCCATGGTGACGAGATACACATTTAAGTAAAATATTTTGTGCAGTAGTATCCACCAATACCTATATTTCACAAATGCAGAAATGGTTTTAGCATATTGCATGTTTAGTCTAACCACCCATGTACACCTGAGTTGCATCACGTTCATGAGAATCAGCCATGATATGGTAAAATGGACAATTGGTAAAATGGCCTATTGGGATCATTACAGCAAGACTCTTCTTCATCTCCTTGAGATGATGGGTGGGTATAATCGATGCTGCTTGGTGTGTGTGAGGTGAGCGAGAGGCCGCCGTCTGTAGTTTATTGGTTGCTGAATTGGTGACTTCTTTCGAGATGGGTGCTGGAGACAGCATTCTCTGCTGGGTACTCTGACCCTTTTTGACCCCTTTTTACTTGACCTTTTTGGTTTGACCTTTTTTGGGGGTGGGTCAAAAGTGGGGGGGGGGACATGTCCCCCCCCGTCCCCCCCGTTTGCCACGCCCCTGTGATTGCCATGAAGCATTACTTAATATATATTTTTCTATTAATTAACAGGCACAGCATGATCTACTCAATGAGATATTCATCAAAATTGCCCGTGAGATAGGCAGTGACTCCCCGCAATTGGCTGTGTGTCTTGGGGTCAAGGACTATCACAGACATGAAATAGCAAGGTATTAAACCTTCTACCTTTTAAACAGTGAAACATGTTTAGCATTTCACCAGTGGTGGTTTCTGATCAAATCTATTTTTAATGTTTGCTACTAAATGTCTAAACCAATTGTAGGGTGACAATCCGATTGCAAAGTAATTCTCCGAAGAAAAAGCTTTTCGATATCAGACACACTAAACATGTTAAATATATTTCACCAGGGTGCTGTTTCTCCACAAAGTATGGACGTCCGTAAATTATGGAAATCATGAAAACTGTTTCTGCTCATCAATTCTGTATAATGCTAATGTCCGTATTTGTAAGTATAAGTACCAAAAGTGATTTTATTTGTGATGGTTATGTTCTCGGCAAATTGCGGGATGTGTTTCCCGCAATATGCGGACATCCATACTTTGTGGAGAAACAGCACCCAGGGAAGTGATTCTGCCTCGTTATTTTTTCAAATTTGCAGTATTAACCGAAATTGTTCTATGTTACAGTAAAAGCCAGTCAGCATTTGAACGGAACTACGAAATGTTGAGGCATTGGTGGAAAACCGATCCGGAATCAGCTACCGTGGAAAGGTTGATTGAAGTACTCATGGAGTTAGGGCGTAAGGATCTGGTCGAAGCAACCCGTCATAAAAGTAGTTTAGCTGGTCACAAGAACAGTGTCACTGGGCACAAGACCAGTGTCACTGGGCACAAGACCAGTGTCACTGGGCACAAGACCAGTGTCACTGGGCACAAGACCAGTGTCACTAGGCACAAGACCAGTGTCACTGGGCACAAAGGTAGTGCAAGCTGTCAAGAGAACATTGGAAGTAACCATGGCAACCGCCCTAAGGCACAGGGCACCCATGTACTGAAGGAGGATGAGAGGAAAGAGAGAGAAGAGATGGGGAATGAAGAACCCATTAGAAAAAGGCGATCATCTGAGAAAAGATTCTGATCATAGGATACAAATGAGCGATCTGAAAAGCTGAGACTCCACTACCCGATTTTCTCATGTGATCAGACCTATTCTCACAAATCGGACCCAAACAGATGTAAACATAAATAAACCCCAAAGCATAGGGTTGTTCATATCATCATCCTTTTGGGTCCGATTTGTGAGAATAGGTCCGATTTGATAAAAAAAAAATCGGGTAGTGGTCAAAAATAAGTAAGGCTGTGATTTATGTGTATTATTCTTGATTTTGGGAAAGGAAAGAAATGTTCAATATTATCTCAACAAAGTTATTTGTTTTAATTATGCTGGCATTTTGTGTTATGTGTATAAAAATACAAGTATGTATAGAACTGTGTAAAACCAATCTGTGATAAAGCCATAAAACAAGTATTGGCTAATATTAAATTATTGGTAGATCTTGTTTAACCAACAATGACTTTCTCTTCGAACCACTGTACCATGACTTATTGCAGTGCTTATTGTTGGTATAGTTGTAGATTTTCTATCCCTATGCTTGAGCCCATGTCTAGCAAATGATGATTAGTATGATCGTCACTGACCTCCGTGACGACTACATGAATGTGATCCACTTTATTATGCTGCCTATTCTGTGTCTTGTGTTCTGTGTAGATGACCTGTGGAATGTCTCAGCTTGTGCATAGTTGTATTCTCCACATTATTGGCTCTATAATTATGAGAGACTTGATGTATTTCATGGTGGTCAATAAACTATTAGCAAACTCAAAATCAAACTTATGGTCTCGTTTTGACAATTTTGCATATTTTATCATAGGATATTGGCAAGATTTTGAGTGGCCCAAAGCTGATCATTCAGGTACCCCCTCCTCTGTGATTAAGGGCCCCAGCACCTCCCCCCCTTCCTACATCATTGCTAATGTAGGATAAAGTAGACTAAATATCATTTGTAATTTTCACAAGAAATTCACAGTATTTTCAACAGCCTTTCCTTAATGTTATCAATTGAAGTAAAATTGATGTAGTTTCAAACAGTACCCCACTGAGGCCTGTCAACGAGGCTACAGGGAAAACATAGAGACTGGACTATCGCAAAATTGGCCTGATTCAACAAGGCCTGATTCATCAATGTCAATATGGATTCCTGCCAGACAAATCGACAGCACTTGCCAGAATACAACTAGTCACCTGCCTATACAACGCTAGAAATAGAGGAGAGCTTGCAATGGCAGTGTTTCTAGATGTGCAAAAGGCCTTCGATGTGGTCCACCATGGCAGGCTGCTCATGAAATTGAAAAACTATGGACTCTCACTAAGTGTGCTAAAAATGATAGCCAGCTACCTGGACAGTCGGCACTGTACAACAATAGCTAATGATATCCGCTCACCACCCCTCCCAGTACAATATGGAGTACCACAAGGCAGTGTATTGGGCCCTCTGCTCTTCCTCTACTACATCAATGACTCTGTGATTCTGAACTGTATGCCGGTCCTATATGCTGATGATCTTGTCCTTGTCAGTACTGGGAAAAATGCAATATCAGTTCGAAACCAGATTCAAGATGACCTAAACCGAGTATCCAAGTGGTGTAAACTAAATAGACTAACACCAAATGTGGGGAAAATAAAATCAATGTAGTTCAACCCAGCACTAAAAAACTACTTAGTTCAAGGTCTCCCGCTGCAACTTGATGATCGTGTCCTCGGTGAAGTTTCTGAATTCAAATACGTAGGAATACTCCTAGACAGGGATCTCCGCTTCTTAAAACATCTGGAACACCTAGACAACCAGCTGTCATTGAAACTAAACAATTTCAAATTCAATCGTAAATATATGACCATGAATGGAGCTATAGCCATCCATAAGCTGTAGTACCCTGTATTGAGTATGGAGACTTTCTCTTTGACTCTGCACCAGTGAAAAGAGTATGTAAACTACAGACCCAACAAAACAATAGTCTCCGTATATGCACTCGTACCAAAGTAGGCAACGTCTCAACAAACTACCTACACAGAAATTGTAAAACTGAAAGATGGGAACCCCGACGTAAAAGGCACCTACTCAGTCTGATGTATCGGCATGCTGCCGTGGAAGAAAACTGCCTATCAAGCCTGCATTGTACCAGAGGCAATGCAAAGAAGAGAATAAGAACTAAGCGACCAAAGAGGGAAAAATACAAGCGTAGTCCTCTGAGAGTGTGAACATATTCAAAACAAAAATAAGGAAAATAATTAAATAAGAAAGGACCTTACACACTTCAGCCAGTCAGTCAGTCAGTCTTTTCAACCAGTCAAACCAGTGAGACTGTCCATCTTCTTTAATGGACATTTGCAAAATACAATACTGGTCATGTCTCAGTAATATTATTACTATTATCATTTCCTGTAGGACTCTGACACTCAGTATGCATTATGCTTGTTTCCTTGCTGACTACATAGCTCCTCCCGTTAAATGTTAACCATAACGGTGATGTTGTACACCACCGTTGGTAGTAAGAGCATTTCTGGTTAAAATGGATTGAATCAAAGGATAGTACCCTACAGCTAGGTGAAAACTGAACTGAACTGGAATCACAATATTGACACTGTCATATGCCAAATCCCAAGTGGCTCCTGTGTTGATTGATTATATGAACTGAGCCAGTATTTACGCAAAGTTCAATTAAGTACTGTGCATGGTTACACCTAAGTATGGCACTTAAATTGGAAGCACTCTATAAAGGACACTTCAAGTGGTGCACCTGAAAGACGCGTCACTGTCGTCCAAGAATACTGAAATAAGAACACTACAAGGAACTGAATATTTCAATATTTTTTTGATGTATTTAATTGTCTAATCGTTCAATTTGCCTTGTTTGTAAATACTCTTTCTGACCATACTGGCAGAATGTGTTCTACCTTTACATGATTTGTGGTCAATAAACTTATTCAAAAAAAAAAAGTTAGAGTCTGACAATGGTAGACTCTTGGAGGCTGAAGGAGACTCCCCTCAGAGTCCAGCATTGCCAGACTCTGGCATGAGGATCCAGCATAGCCAGACACTCAATCAAGCTCGTTGGGCGAATCCAACAATACCTGACGCTCATGTGGGTGGGTCCAGCAATGCCTGACCCTCAGTAAAATACTTGACCCTTGTATGGGAGTCCTTTGGTGACATAGCCAGCGTCCAGCTGACCCTCATATTTTTCTGGGTGTTCAATTAAGTGAACGCATTAACAGTTTCATTATGGTCAGGGATGATAAAGTAAGCTGATGAAGTAGGCTTTCGACCAGGGAGACAGATAGTGAGGCACGAGGTTTTCTCTCTGACGTAAGTTGATAACAACATTACCAAGGAGTAGTCATTGTTTCAACCCCAGGGAGGGGACTGGAGTTTTGCTCAAGCATTTCCACACCCCTTTAATTTCGGTCCCCTAAACCCCTCAACGCCCCAAACCGTTGTCAGAAATAGAAAGCTTAGTTCTTAATGTCCAGCATCCACAGACCGAATATATGGAGGATCACCACTCCCCCTATGGGTTGATCGGAGGCCATTGGACGTAGAGACACAGGGTTCCATTGTCTTATATCATCAATACTATGAATACATGTTTGTCATGAATCATTATTACATGTATATAGGCCTACTTTTTACCGTTTACACATAATGTTTTACTGATGGACGTAGCACGATGGGATATCCGTAACCCTCAAAAAAAAACCAGAACGTACATATAGGTAAGGTTGTTTCATTCTTTGTAACACTTCAGTCATCCAAGACTGAGATGTTTTATATAAAGTTATCCGAGACTGTTTGAGAGATTAGAAATCAGAACTCCACCGATATGGTAGATTGCACACAGGTAACATAATGTACTTTCTCAATAGTCTACTGCCTTACATTTGAGAAAATAATTCCCCCTATCGATTCCATGTGGTTTTCTCTAACAGGAAGATGCATACATCTCTATATATACACCCCAACAGTGTATTCCATCTCCCATTTCAAATGGATGTACGTGTTATTGGTCTGAAAAATACCGATACGATTACAAGTATGTTTCTTCTCTCAGGACTGTTTAAACGTGAGATCTGACTCGGACCAAAACGATGGGATCTCTGTTGACTTGTACATCTTCAAGGGATGTGGTAAGATGAGAATATAGAGAAGAGTAAATTATATTAAGAGTTTCATGTGCTGCGATATAGAATATCTTATCATATATATCTTCCTAGAATCGTCACTTTTTCCTAAAAAAGAATAACCCTGTAATCTAATGGATTACAGGGGCTTGACGATGACAGCAGCGCGTATGTTGAAAGTGTACCACGCAGAAAGAACAATGTCTGGAGATCTGGGGTAAGTCAATAGCTATAGTTATCTTACAGCTACCCTATATGAATTACCAAAGGATCATTCCAGCAAGATACCATATACGGATGTTTTCTGAGGTATATGAACAATATTATGAAAGTAGTCCAGAGGTATTATACATGTCTTATGCCATCCCGATGTAGTATTATGTACACACTCTATTAAATCAATACCCTCGGCTATCATCATTTACATACATTCTAAGTAAGATCGTTCATTTTCCTTACAGAATGCACCCAATGGGAGTTTCCAGACAGAGAATGGTAATTTTATTTTAAAAATGTCATACTTCGTACCATATGCCACATTGAAGTACATATGTATATTGACTATTAACATTGTGATAACATGTTCCAGCATAAATGAAAAAATACCAAACAAGCAAGCAAGATAGACTATATTAACAAGATAGATAATATTTGTCATAAAATAGCCATACAAAAATTTGATATACAATGCTTATCAGAGCTACACACTCTTAGTCTTAGAGGAAACAAGTTTCCATTGCCAGAATTATCCATTCTGTCCTTGTTTAGTATTGGTTATATTAAGGAACATTGCTTATATAATTAGCATAAGAAACAAATTTGCCCTGCCAAAAGGCCCTCTTCATAACGAGAGTTCACTGTATAATTGTTGCAGGGGGTGGAGACAGGAACAGGAGCAGCCTCAGCTGTCTGTACCCTGATGAACAGCTAGAACAGGGACCCTGGAGGAGGCCTCAGGGACCAACCCACATGGACACCGACATGCCTCTCACCAGGAAGGTAGGAATTACCCACATTAAAATGTGTTAGATTTATAGACAAATGCCAATGCCCATTGATACCGTCTCTGTTGTATTTCACAAGTGGGGTCTGGGACAGTATCCGGCGAAGCTGCAGGCTGAGTGGGATGCGCCCCAGCCCCCACGAGTGAAATACATCAGAGCGGTATCAATGGGCATCTGCATTTGTGTTTATTTTTTAATTTGAAGCCATTTAATGTAGGAAAAACTACTTTTCTTAGCCCATTGAATACAGCCACATTGTATTCAATGGGGGGCACTGAATACGGCCGTCCAGTGCTTAGGCATAGGACATCTTGTATTTACAAAAAGTAAATACTTACACCTCATACTTGGAGTTCAAAGTCAATCCTTTGGACGCGTATTGATGAATTCACATTATGTACAGTGTCCTGTTGTCCCCAATGACTTCATCGGAAGTTCAGATAAATTGATGTGAGATCTTTATCAAGAAACATAATTCAAAAAGTTAAAAAGGGATAGCCATTTTGTGAGATAAATCCAATGTGATTCCCATTTTCAAACATGGCTAACATCATCTGAGATGACACAGATATACTCATTACAGGGTAAATTTTTGTCAAGAATGGACTCCACCAGCAATGACTGTATATTTCTGCTTTAGATGCCTGGTTCGTGTGCACTATTAATAGTGGCCGCTACACACACATACTTCCCAAACAAGAGTGTCATTACATTCAGGGTCATGCTACATCTCTACAGCTCCTCTCAGGCTGCTTCTTGCGATAACCGTTGTCTGGTCAGTACTTTCATTTATTTCATGGTAAATACGGCACTCACATTTACTTCAACGTTGATTTACGTCAGATACCCTTTTAAATATCATACAACGTCTGGTAATGATAAGAAGCCATGATATCCGTAATAAAGCAATGTTTGCATTTTCCAGTTTTATGACCCAGGCATGGTGGAGGTGAAAAGAAAAATTGTAAACCTGTGTAATACGGACGGGTTGAGGGTGGAGACCGAACTGTTTCTGGAGGAGGATTCAGATTGGACACATAAGGGAGCATTTGCCTTAAAACAGGTGATTTAGCGATTCTATTGATGTTTATCATGGAGAACAGAAATGTCAGAAAAACGCTATGAAGTTGAATTGAATTCTTGATATTGAATTTGAGCAATATCATTATCATCAACAATGGTTTGTTGCATCACTAAATTGGCAATAAAATATTAGCTTACACATCATTAACCGTTTATTAAAATCGAAATCATATAAAATAGGTATGTTTGGTTTGTTTGATACAGGAAACGAGAGGCAATGACTTCCAGAGCTCGGAGAATCTTGCTGACTTCAGCCTGGAAGCTAAAGTCGATGCCTTGCCCCTTTCTGGTCATATGAAGATTACCTTCCACTTCCCTTCATCCAACATTGAGAAAATGGAAACCTTCATCAACATGGATTACCCCAGTAGCTGTCCATCCAGCCGTAGAGTCTCACAGGTGCTGCTTCCCTCAGAAAACTTACATACGCTTTCTAAAATTGCAGCCATCTGGCTTTTGTATTTGGAATCTATAACATTTCACTCCCTAAATAGATGTTCATTTAGGAACTTTTTGCAGGTGAAAGAAAATTTCATCCCAAAGCAGGGGTACTCATGTTTACCTTTCCAAAATCTTATGCTCAGAAATTGATTGATTTAACTCTGCTCTCAATATCGTTCTCCTATTATTGTGTCTTGGCTACCTTTGGAATGAGTCCCTTCTCTAGTGAGCCCTGACTCTTATGTGACTTTTTTATCGCCTTTTCTTTGTGTGTATGCACACAGGAACAGGATGATCTACTCCATGAGATATTCATTAACATTGCCCGTGAGATAGGTGACAAGTCTCCCGAGCTGGCTGTGTGTCTTGGTGTTAAGGACTATCACAGACATGAAATAGCAAGGTAAATCTATAGGTATAATTATATTATGTATCACTGGGCTAAGATTCTATCAATAACATGAACATTTTTTATATAAATTATGTGTATGCTGATATTACACTGGTATAAACTGTGGGGTCTTTATCTGAAAAATGGCCCTTCAACTGAAAAAACAGTACTTTTTTTTCAGATAAAGGCTAAAATCGGGTCTCTATTCCACAAAGGTGATGAATGCATGTTTGTGGAATAAAGATACAAGGTATTGTTGAGCTGATATATTGGTACACCGTTGGTCAGATAACGACCCCACAGTGTCAGCCATGATCTTGTCTATTTAACATTGTTCTGGATTGCAGTAAAAGCCAGTCCGCGTTTGAGAAGAACTATGAACTGTTGAGCCATTGGTGGAAGACCTCCACTGAATCAGCGCCTGAGGAAAGGTTGATTCAAGTACTCGTAGAATGTGGACGTAATGATCTAGCTGAAACAACTCGCCATAAAAGCAGTTTAGCGAGTCGTAATGGTAGCAAAATGAGTGTCACAAGTCGCAAAAAAAGTCTCGCAGGTCGCAAGCAAAGTGTCACAGGTCGCAAAACAAGTCTCGCAGGTCGCAAGCAAAGTGTCACAGGTCGCAAAACAAGTCTCGCAGGTCGCAAACAAAGTGTCACAGGTCGCAAGCAAAGTCTCGCAGGTCGCAAGCAAAGTGTCACAGGTCACAAAACAAGTCTCGCAGGTCGCAAAACAAGTCTTGCAGGTCGCAAACAAAGTGTCACAAGTCGCAAAACAAGTCTCGCAGGTCGCAAGCCAAGTCTCGCAGGTCGCAAAACAAGTGTCCCAGGTCGCAAAATAGGTGTCACAAATCGCAAGACAAGTGTCACAGGGCGCAATGCAAGTGTTGCAGGTCATAATACAATTCTCCCAGCCAGCAAAACTAGTATCAATGACATTGAATACCTCCATAAGAACAGTGCTAATGGTCACAGGCGGAGACTCACGAGCGAGACTAGTCAGAGCAACCTCCCTAGGCCACAAGACGCCAATATACCAGAGGAGGATGAGAGACAAGATGCACTGGACATGGGTAACGAGGAGCCCAGGAGGATGAGACGGTCCTCAGCATTCACATAAAAGAGACAAAAGACAAACCTTATGAAGGAGTGTAGCGAAGGACCTTTAGGATATTTCTTTAATCTCGGTCTTCCATGCAGCCAGTGTCGTTAGCAGGAGCGGCTGGACACAAGCTCCCTAGTCTTGATTATATACCATCTATGCCTTCTTGGGGTTTACCTGTATTCGCATGTTTCCCTCTATATAATGATTATTATTTGGGGGGAAAAATCATCACTAATCTCCAGGTATATTTTGTCGAGGTACTACTTGTATACTGCTGCAAAAACAATGAAAATAACTCAGTCTTCTCATGTTATGGATTGGAATTTATACCACAGCAGGCACGCAGAACAAAGAGTTTCAGTTTCGAGTTTGGTAGTTTTTAATTGAGTCAAATCCACAACATTCCGTCGCATCTCAAAGCATTTCACACCTCTTGTATACAGCATACAGTTAATGGTATAAATAAGTTGTAGGCCTCACAGAGAAAAGAAGTAGGATCACTGTAACTCTCAAATGGGAGTCTAGCCCCGATCACTGAGGTAGCTCTCCCCACAACTCTAAATGCTAGTGTTAAGGAGTCACATTAGAGTCCTGGGGAGAGTTACCTCAGTGATCACGTTGGGAGTCACAGTGATTCTACTTCTTTTCTGTGTGCTTGTACCAGGCTGTAGGGGTAAATATTCAGTGAAGGGAGGCTTCATTCACTGGATGTCACGTACAGCTTGGTACTCGTCCTATAACTACTACATATAATATGTGTGTTAAAAACAAAAGATGGGCTGAATAAAGGCATATCGCATTTTATAAAGTTTTGGAAACATTCAGAATAAATGTTAGTGAAAATACGAGGGGGAAAAATCAACTAAACTATTGTATACATAAGAGGCATATGACAGAAATAGATTGACAGTGAACAATATTGAGCTCAACATAGTAGTTCTACATCTAGACATTGGACCCAATATTGATTTCCATTTTGAAAGTGATGGATGCCACACAACATTACAACAGGATAGCTATTGTAGGCCTATGTTATGTAAATTGATGAAAGAAAAGGAAGGAAAATGAAAAGATGAGTTGTTTTATTTGCACGAATAACATTGTACTCATTAACACATTTCAAAACATGCCATTTCAGCAGCCAACTTTTTGAGATTCTGTCATTCTATAAGCTCCTCGATCATGGGTGTGGCTCACATAGTAAGATTCTGCTACTTGTAGTGTTGTATTTGGTTGGTTAGCTAAGTTTCTAAGCATGCAAGTTTGTTTATTAATTTAAGCATGGAAGGATAACTGTATTATAATTTTCATTGCCAAGCACATTGTACATACAACACTCATCGTTATATATGAGATTCTGCATCTTTGTTGTTAATAAAATACAAATGTATCCGATGGAATCCATGGTTCTATTTCCACATATCATCAACCAGACAATATGCAAACTATAATTTAACAATTAAGTTAGTACATCCGATGTGTGGGACAAATTTTTTTATTTTAAGCGTATATATATAAGCGTGCACTCTTTTATTCCCCCAATTGAAATTACACTAGAAAAGCCCATGGTTTGGGGACATTGAATCTCTTTGTGACCTATTAACACCCATTGATGACATTTAATTGACCTCTATATTCTCTAAATATCATACCTTTACAGTGTTTGGAATACATTTAAGGGAGATTTAGAATTTGAAGAAAAATCGGATATACCCACTTTAATGTCATCTCACATCATGAAATATGGCTGTGATTCTTACTCACACACTTTTTTTAAGAATTGAAGAGTTTGGATGCAAAACGACATAAGCGCCATTTTAAAAATCGGGACAAAAATCCGACAAAAATATAAATTGGGGATAGAGAAATAAGATCCTCAAACTATTTTTCCAAGATTTATTATTTTTCATCCCATTATGACGTTCTTAGTATACACTCTGTTTCCAAAGGACAATAATTGACCTCAGAGTGTCCTTATAAAAAGCACTACATGCTTAAATTCTGGGATGGAGATATGTCGTTTTGCATCCAAACTCTTCAATTACAAAGTGTCTCCTTGGGCGCAATTCAAATAGACTTCGTTCTAGCTGAAGTAACTATTTGAAATAATGATGATGTAAAAAAATAGATTAATACTCCTGCTCTGCCTGCATTCCGTACCCTAATATCTTACCTGGAGAAAAGGTTATCACCAGCTATTCGTCCAGATCTCACTGTGCTGAACATCTGTCCCCTCAATAGTTCTTATCTGAGTTATCTAGGCCGCAAAAGATAACCGACAACAGCCTATCATTTTTGACATATGGGGAAATCCCCAAATGTCAATATTCAGTCAGCTTTTAGCATTTATCAATGATCATCTTTGTGTAGTGCATTCTCACATATAGAATTCATAACAGGTTTTAGAAATGCATTACAATGTAATATGTTCCTTTCTACAACAATGGCAAACTGGGTCTCCGATATGATCATGAGACACAAATCATGTTTGCCTTTTCAAACATTATCAGCACAATATCTGCCACATAGAACCCCAAGCATAACTACCGATCAAGCCAGTCAGATTAGACTGTTTTCGGGTTGACTTGAAGGATATCATCATTTATATTGATAAAACCTCACTTAATCTCAACTCACATCGTCAGTATTGATTAACCTGATTACGTATTTGGGTTTGGATCAGCTTTATGGGTATTTCCAATTCTTAAGATGTTTTGGTCCAGACGTTATCAATCGAGCACACATAATCTTATAAGAGGGTATAGATCACAGAGCGCCTGCATACACGAACGGTGCATGGAAGTATGAGGACGGAGTAGATGACGGAGTTTATCATACGTTTAAATAGGCCACATAAGAAAAGGTAGGTTTTGCTGTCAGGTGATTACTCTATGATGGGCATATATACTCTCTCTGCCATAGATGTAGGCTAGTCTTGAATGGAACTCACTATTTGTGTTCTTACTTTTACTTTACGTACAGCTCAGGTATATAGTGATCGCCCTGTTCCATCAATTCCATCATCAACATGGTATCCAGCATAGACGGTCAGGTGAGTCAAGTTTTATAGTCCAAGAATGAAATCAGATCATAAAAGTATCTCAAAAATATTAAATCATATCACAAGGGTAAACTACTCCCTTTATCTCCACATGCATGTGTATGCAGAACGGAGAGCATGTTTACATGTAGTTGAGTAACTGGAAATCCCTCATAAATTGCTATAGAGGAATTATGGAGAAAAATCAAAATATATGGTGATGCTATAATAAAATGAATTGTACATTGAATGCATCTTATATCCTGTCTTTCTAGAGTCATGTTGATGATGATGGAGCTGAGGCAACTGTTGTGCCCTACAGAAAGAACAACATGTTTGCTCGTGGAGTGAGTACTGAAAAGCCTTGATACTCTAAATCTAACCTAGAAAATACATCATTATCGATAGAATCATACAGCGTTCTGTACATGTGGTAGACAGTACTATAGGCTACATAGCCAGAGACCTGAGTTGATAATACCTGTGCTGCCACCTTCTGTGAAAGCTAAGAACTATAATATGGTTGTAGTGGGTTACACTTTGCACCTTTTGTGATGGGGCAGTTTGGCTTCCTGTACCTGAATGACAAGACATGTTTTCAAGGTCACTCCAGTAAAGAACCTTCCAATCTTCACAGGACTTAAATGTTTACTTGCTAAGTATCCAACAGTACATATAGGTTATATAGGCTATTTTGGATGTTATATCCATTGTATATGTGAGAGCCACTATCAATAGATCATCTTTAGTTGTTATAAATAGAAACAAACAAATGCTGACATGATTACATGTACTAGATTATACCATTGACGTCCGCGTTTGTTATGATCAATAAGTTAACGGTAAGCTCAAATTCCATTGCACAAATTATGGGGCAGATACGTCTGTGAATTAAACCTTCTCAGAAAAAAGAGGAAGGGTCAGCCATGCTGAAAGAGATTCCAAGATTGTGCCGGACTCTGTAAAGAGATTCCCACATAGTGCTGGACTCTGTAAAGAGATTCGGCATTGTGCCGGACTCTGTGAAGGGATTCCGGCATTGTGCTGGACCCTGTAAAGGGATTCTGGCATTGTGCTGGACTCTGTGAAGAGATTCCAGCATTGTGTTGGACCCTGTAAAGGGATTCCAGCATTGTGCTGGACCCTGTAAAGGGATTCCAGCATTGTGCTGGACCCTGTAAAGGGATTCCGGCATTGTGCTGGACTCTGTGAAGAGATTCCAGCATTGTGCCGGACTCTGTGAAGAGATTCCAGCATTGTGCTGGACCCTGTAAAGGGATTCCGGCATTGTACTGGACTCTGTGAAGAGATTCCAGCATTGTGCCGGACTCTGTGAAGAGATTCCAGCATTGTGCTGGACTCTGTAAAGGGATTCCAGCATTGTGCTGGACCCTGTAAAGGGATTCCAGCATTGTGCTGGACCCTGTGAAGGGATTCCAGCATTGTGCTGGACCCTGTAAAGGGATTCCGGCATTGTGCTGGACTCTGTGAAGAGATTCCAGCATCGTGCCGGACTCTGTAAAGAGATTCCAGCATTGTGTGGACTCTGGAAAAAGATTCCAGCATCATGCTGGACTCTGTAAAGAGCATAATCTTAGATAATTGTTTGCTCTAAATATCTAACCAACTAAAGCTAATTATCCACAGTACCCAGTCCTTGGTAGTAGGCGCAATAGCAGACAGGAGACGGGAGGAAGAACCCCACAAGAAATACCAGACATGGACACGGAGATGCCTCGTCGGAAACCAAGACCTAGGCAGGTAGGTGCATCAAGTAAAGCTGCCATTTCACCTCCTCTCACCTCTTCTGAACTTAGCATAAAGTTGATGGGATTTTCAGTTGTTTTGCTATTGTTATTAACAAATCTCTATAGCATTATGGACATCATTCTCTTAAATTAAGATATTTCATTTTGCTCTAAAACTAGAGAACCATATAATATAATTATTATAAAGGAATGTTTGCTAAATGCACAGGAAAGTGAGTTGAAATGCAAGATTTAATTTGGAGATGGAGCGAAAATTGGTATAGTCAAAATATGACCATATAATACAGCTAGGGGGTAGTATCCGAAAGGGTGAAGAGAGGCTGGGGCAAATAAGTTACAATTAGAAAAAGGAGCGGGAGCATTCACTGGTGAATTCGGATGATGTCTGTAATGATATATGCTTATAATCATATTGCAGTAAATGCCAGTCGGTGGTTGGGTAGACCTACAAGATGCTGACTAGTGGAAGACACCCATGGAAATGAAGTCCTCATAGAATGCGGTTGGAGGGAAATAAGCCGCCGTAATAGCAGTTTGGAAGAACTAACTCAGTTTGGGAGAACTATACACACAGAGAAGAAACAGAGTCAAAAGGGAGTTTAGGTTGCCCCCAGAATGACTCCCCTCGTTGGAGGAGCCCTGGCTGACTAATAGAGCCTAGATGAATCCCTGGCTGACCTAAAAGAGTAGATAACTACCTGCATGGCTGGAGTAAGGGGGGTCACCTAGGGGAGTCACATAGCTCCCTGGCTCATCTAAGGGAGTCAGATAAGGACCAGGGCTTCCCTAGAGAGTCATTTCTGAGGCAGGCTGGACTCCGCTTTGCCATTCCTCTTAGTACCCTCATTAGACCATCGTTTGTGAACATGGCACAACTATTATTGGTAGGAGAAGAGGTGTAGTACATGTATGTATTATGTGTCAGGATCCTGGGGGTTTATTTGACATTTGTATTGATAATTATGAGATAATATTGAATACCTGAAATATTTCTGCAAAACTAGTTATAAACCATCACAAAGTCAATTTGAAATAATGTGTTTAATGTTTTATTGTGTATTTGCATGGAATGTATAAAACATGTGCTAATCATATACTATTCTATGTATTATCATCATGAAGCCAAAAATATTTCCAAATCATGTAAATTCAAATTTTTGACGTGTCAATTACATATCTAAATGTGTATATACAACTTTATATGTCATACTTATAAGGTGTCGATAAATGTAGCAGGAGACACTGGTACCAACATATCTCACCAGAGGGCGATCAGCCCACCTGGGAGCTACCATCACTTGGTTACCATATTGGACTCCACACTACACCTAATGTAATGCATTTTATTCCATGGTGAATACATCCATTGATTTAACAAAGGAAGGCCGCATCGCCGTTAGATAACTCTGCTTAGTATTGCACGGTCCATCAATTCATCAAATTACATAGTTATACAGTGTAAATATCAGTCTTTTTCGACTTACAATATGTTTTAATAAATGAAAATATTTGTGAGCCTTTGTCTATATACTCCATTCTGAACTATACGGCACAATGTATATAGAGATTCTGGGTAAAGTAGTCCTATACTGTTGATAGTTCCCGTGGTTGTGTTGTGTGAGTGTGTAGGCAGAGTGAGGCGTATAAATACTCGTCAGTATCTGACCATAAGGCAGGCTCGTATTAGATATAGAGATACATAAACTGTATATTTTTGTACCTTCATAAGTACTCAGTTCAATGTTATATGGGGTATATATATATATCATATTGCGGAAGAAAATGAATAGTTAAACTGAGAGTCTCCTTCCTGTGCTGGACCCTCTGTCTGTATATCTGTTTGTATTTATATGTCTGTCTTTCCCCTCAGATGGAGTAATTTTGTTAAAAGTCTGGAAAGAGAAATAGGCATTACGATAATGTTGTCATCTCTCTCACCCATTAGGCACAATTTTCAGTTCAACGTTGAATCAACATTGAATTAACATGTACTACCAATTATTGATTCAATTATCTGTTCTCACTGGACAGCATCACTTCTACTGCCAGTCTGAATTCAGCATGAATTCCCCTCTAAGAACCAATTTGAAGCACCAAAATATATACACAGCAGCTACAGTCTGATTTTGTGCACCAGAGCACCCTGTCCAGGCGCGTCTCCATTCTGGGTGCTGGGTTTCCTTGGGAGGGTGATAGCCTTAACTGTAGGGACACCCAGTCCTCCCTGCATGTCAGTAAGCGCCCCATCACTAAGTTCTGCTGTTGTCTGAGGTAGCACAAACTGCAGGGGAAGGCTCTTCGGGCGCTGCAGAATTTCATTCTGAATTCCATGTTGAATTCCATTCTGAATTCCATTCTGAAATCCATTTGGAATTCCATTTGGAACTCCATTTGGAACTCCACTTGATGATTTAATGATAGAACTGTCCAAAGAACTTTCATTTGGTTGGATCATCTTGGCAGGATTTACCATGTGCTGCTCTTCCTGGTGATCTCCTGCCTTGGGTACAAGCAGTGGTGATTCCCCTGAGAGTCCACCATTGGGGAGAGGTTGGGAGCCATTGGTGTGGAGTCTGGACTGGTTCCTGTCCATAGTAGAAGAATGGGGGGCAGTGGGATGCTTGGGGTCCTTACTAGTCAGAGTCCCATTCACTGCAGGAGTTGCCCCATTCCTGCCTTCTATATGCAGGACATATTTATCATTTGAGGAGAACTTCTTGCTGCATTTTGAGTTGCAGACAGCACAGAGCTTCAGTAAGAGCAATAGTGCACAGACACAGAGGAATGTAGAACTGGTGATGAAGTGTAGATTCTGAAGGTTAAAGTTCCTCACTAAGGACATAGCAAAGAGGCAGGCAGTGAGGAGGTAGGGGGTGACTACCAAACTGCTGATGGAAAGTGTAAGGAAGACATCCACACTCCACCATAGAGCTAGATAGGCCATGATCAGCCCTACTGCTATGTACTCAGCTACATCCTTCTGTACTATATGATGCAGCTGTAGTAGATGGGCTAGGCTGTACATAGTGAGGGCTTGTGTCCAGGTTGCTATACCCAGGAGGGCATTATAAACCAGGGCATCTGGTAGCATAGCAACACATGGAGAAGGGCCTTTAGGCTTGTGTATGGAGGAGGAGCTGCCACCCTGGAGCCCCACCACTATACTGGGGCGTTTATACCTACAGCTGTTCCTAAGCCCCACCAGGGAGGCAACACAGAAGGAGACAGTAGCAGCAGCAATACCAATAATAGAGTAAGCAGTGATGCTGGACATACTCCTAACTGCTACCCACACCACAATTCCACACAGCCCTAAGCAGTAGGACAGCACCACTGCTGATTGCTGGAGGACTTGCTGGTTCTGTGGTTTGGCACTTCTGGGCTGACATAGTGTGGCAATGGAGGAGTAGAGGAGGCAGAGGAACTGCAGGTTGTAGACACAGATGTGAATGTAGAACACCCAGGGTACCTCTACCACATCCAGCTTGTAAGACTCCCACACAGACCCTGATGTGGTATTGAAGACTTCTGAAATTGAAAAAAAAGACAGAAGGTCACTTTATGGATGGATGATTATCATATCGCTTTAAAACATTATTTTACACTGTATCGACACTTGGTGGAGCCGTGGTCGGATATACACCCTGTTACTCGGACTTAGGTCCTAAACACACACAAAATTTCTGTAAGAATAATTATGTTAAATTCAACCTATATTTATATCTATTATCTAAGCAAAGTTGTGCATGGTAATTATAAATTTGTTAGTGTGCCTTGGCCTTTAAATTTTCATGATTATTTTTACAACCTGTTGTATACTGGTAATTTAACAGTCTCTGCCTATTATACATGTATCAATGAGTAAATGGAAATAACGATTTTATTAAGCATTTGACATATCATGTCAAATTGTTGATAATATTGCTACTTTTAATAAAACGAAATTGGGAAAACATAGTTGTGTTAATTTTTTTGTATCAAAAATATATGTATAACATTGCATATTATTTGTGATATAGAGAAAGAAAATGATAGCTTGAACTTACTGAACTGTCTCCACTGTGGGAACCATGAGAGCATGTTGGTAGCAATGACCATGGTCAGTAACAGAAAGGCCAACATGACCCCACAGGGTCCACACCTTGTACACCCCATGGTCGGCCTGCTCCTCACTCACACTGCAAGACAATTTTGACAGTTTGAGTTTAAACATTTTTTATTTGACAAGAAATTTATCATATTATACAGGGCGTTCTTCTATATAATGCCAAAAGAAAGAGATAGATAAATAGTATACATGTTTTATGGTCAAGTGTAGTATTGTTTGTCTGCTAGTCATTATCATTGGACCATGAATGGGTCTAGTGGAACAAGGTCTCTGTCAGTTAACACGATCAAGAAGGCCAGTTTGGTGACTTTCTGTTGTTGTTCTAAGTTTAGTCAGTCCCAATGTCTCGTGCCACGGTGAAGAGGGCTCTTGTATATTATACAGGTCACTTGTTATATCTATGATTATTGTAGGAAAACACCTATCAATTGTTAGTATTCTTTCTCTTAGAGGCTTGTATTTTTCATATGAATCCATCGATTTAAGCTATCTAGGCAGTGAACATAGCATTGCTAGCCAAAATCATAACGAGACAATGTTGCATTGAATTGATGATAATTCAATATTCAACTATCCACTGCAAATGTTGTTTTTTTCTTTATGAATACATGTCTTGCTCCTTTCCTGCCCCGGCATAGCACAAAGGGTGTCTTGGCTCCTGTCTTCTAGTTACTCCTAGAGGAAATCAAATTTAGCAGAGTGATACTCAAATATAATAGTGTATGTAGTGTCAGACAAGTACACAAGCAGGAAACTGCCAGACTTTACATCCGCAGGTATGATTTGGCGCTTCTTATACCCTTGTTGGTACTATGTACTATTCAATAGACTCTCTCCCTAACTCTTTTTTCTCCCAGGTACACTGTTCCCTTTTATTATGGGTAGTCCCTTGTTTGACTTCCACCTACGCCCCCCATCCACAATGATGATATTATGCCTCCTGTATTATGCTCTGGTTAGACTTGACTAAGACTTAGTCATTGAATGATACGGATGGCTTTACAGCTATATCACACAAAGGCTCTCCGGATTTTCCAAATATTTCTGGTTCATTGTAATGCTAGTAAATCAATTACTTTTCTTACTTCATTATTACTCATTTGTAAATGTATGTACCAAATTACATAGTTTATATGTTAACACTCCAAGGCTGCAGCCAATCTAGATTAATACTAAGGGACTGTGGTCAGTCAATGTTCACATTCGGGACTGCAGCCAGTCTATGTCCACCTCACAAACTGTCCATAGCCAGGCTATGTTCACACCCAGGGACTCTGGATGTCTATGTTCACGTTCAGGGACTGTGCTCAGCCAATCGATGTTTACATCCACACACTGCCCACAGCCAGTCTATGTTCACACCCAAGGACTGTAGTCAGTCTATGTTCACACCCACAGACTGCAGCCAGTCTATGTCCACACCCACAGACGGCAGCCAGTCTATGTTCAAACCCACAGATTGCAGCCAGTCTATGTTCAAACCCACAGATTGCAGCCAGTCTATGTTCAAACCCACAGACTGCAGCCAGTCTATGTTCACACCCGGAGACTGCAGTCAGTCTATGTTCACACCCGGAGACTGCAGCCAGTCTATGTTCAAACCCACAGACTGCAGCCAGTCTATGTTCAAACCCACAGACTGCAGCCAGTCTATGTTCACACCCACAGACTGCAGCCAGTCTATGTTCACACCCGGAGACTGCAGTCAGTCTATGTTCACACCCGGAGACTGCAGCCAGTCTATGTTCACACCCACAGACTGCAGCCAGTCTATGTTCACACCCAGAGACTGCAGCCAGTCTATGTTCACACCTGGAGACTGCAGCCGGTCTATGTTCACACCCACAGACTGCAGCCAGTCTATGTTCACACCCAGAGACTGCAGCCAGTCTATGTTCACACCCAGTATTGTGGCCAGTTTATGTTCACACGTTCTGATGCCTGTTCACACCCACAGACCGACCACAGCAAGTCCATGTTCACACCCAGAGACTGCCGCCAGTCTATGTTTACATGAAGAGACTTGTCCAGGTCTACTCTCATCCAGGCAACAGACAAGGACCGGAAGTGTCGGATTTAAATGTTTTATTTCAGACATCACGAGTCACATATATACTCAAAGGACCACTTTAAAGAAAAATTGCAAACAGAACCACTAAAGGCATTTAGGAGAGGAAGTAGTGTAACTTGTGGATATTTAGTGAAGGGAACGAGGCAGATAATTGAGATTGCACCATAGATAATAGGGCATAACATCGCTTTAGTAAATAAATCTCTGTTTAATAGTTGCAATTTGGACCAGAAGATCGTAAATGGTTAAATAATGAATGCTTTAAGTCGAATGATAGCGAACCACTTATCTCCAGGTAATTCCCCTCATGGAAGGAGTGTGCTACAACACCATATTCACATGTTTTGCCGTCAAAATATTTAGTATCATGAATTGAAGATGGTATCCAGAGAGGCAGAGAAACACGAAGAGAGAATGATAGAGACAGAGACAAACATTTTAGCTAGACAGAGATCTATAGAAAGAGACAAGGTTAAAGTAGTCACTATAGGAGAATTTAGACTGGTGGAATATTGCATCAAAATAATAATATTTGCCTGTTGAGACAGGGTCCCTGGTCTATCTGTGCTATCCAAACATAAGAGGGCGCCAAGTCACTAGGTCTGTAGACCCAACTGTCAGTGTCGCCAATATATCAATAGTAAACTGCTCATATTGATATAGCTATTCAGAAAGTGTTGTATAGGAGAAAGTACTATTCTTGTGTAAAGTACAATTGGAAATGCGATTCCATATAAGGTTACAAAATATGAAATATCTTTTTAATATCTTAAGTTCTCTTAATATCTTAAGTTCTCCATGATATCTTCTCCGAAAAGTACAGATATATGGTTTAACACATAATATATCAATATGCCACAAACAAAGGTTTATACTTACAATATTCCCCTGTCTGAACCCCAACTACAGTAATGCACCTAGCCCTACCTCTTCCCTGGCATACACTTATGTGTATGGACACAATGTCTATTTCTGGTGAGCCCCTGGATGTCCAAATTAGGCGGCAATAGGTACACATGTGTTTAGGTTACCTAAATCGTTCTAGCAAAGTCTGCCGGGGCGGTAATTTTCTAGGAAACAATTTACCTGAATGGAATATCCAACCTACCTACTTATTATAGATATATCTCCTACACCAATATGTATTGCCATGGGAGGAGGGGGGGGGGTTATTGAACGCAGATTTCCTTGCCAAAGGTAGTTTTATTGTCAACCCTTTATGAACAGCATTGTGATGTGCTTTGCCCTTTGTCGACATGAGGCCCTGGCGAGTTAGCTCACCACAGCTTGCATGTACACATATTCCGATCATTCTGCTTGAAGGCAGCAATGGTAAGCAGACTCACCAGGGCTTCATTCATGCATCCTGATGACAAAGACCAAAGCATAGGCCTACTGAAGCAACATGCTGCACATAAAGGGTTAAAATACAGCATGTTCAGACACCCCCAGCACTGTAGGTACAAAATCACCCCATTTCATGGTCGGTTGCCCTTACATTCATTTTTCAATTACGATGTACACGGGTAATTGCTTACGGCACATGTCACAACCGTTATAAACGTCATATGTCGTGCGCGCGATTCGCATCAACTGTACACACAAAATGATTTATAACGGCCCAACTAGTTCCAACAAGCCATGCAACTTCTGTGCAGTTTTTAAGCACTATATGTACTATGAGGATAAAATGTTGAAACATATACACAATGTTGTCACCTACCCCCTCCTTGCCCATGCATGCAATGCGTCTATCCCATTGCAGGCTTTTAACCTTTTACGGGCTGCATAGTACTTTATTGCCTTATGCCCCTTTATCGTCACAATGTGCATTAATGCAGCCCTGGATAGTGCATCAACTCAGTATGCGGCCCATAACGGGTCAACTTTTGAACTTCTGTTCAAGATGGGTTCTCTCCCAGGTTACTTCTAGATTTAGGTGAGCATCCAGTTCTGCAGACTCATTTAAATCATATACATAGGCCTCCACTGGGGCTCTGAGATCTGACATAGGCCTAGTCTGATAAGTTTCTTGACCCTTTAATGATACAGCACTGGCGAGTCTATAAAGTTCATTTTCACTGCAATGGCTTTGCGTAGCAGATTTCGTGGGTTCTTTTGCACACAGTTGACAGCGTTAATAGCTATTCCATTGAGAGGGAAACCATTACCAAAGCTGGAGAAAGTATTGTAAGCTAAAATTAACATAATGCTATTATCTACCCTTATCCAAGCATTGGCGTGGTTCAGCTATACAGGTGTAAGCATACATTCCATGCTGATTCTGCCTCGTTGCATTACTACTCTGACCCCACTCGTGCAGGACCCTTCCCGTTGAGTCCACTCGTTAGGATCCTGTGTATTATCTCACGGTTGCCCCTTTATCTCGCTGAGCGCCTGTTGGCAACCACACAGGGCCTGATGTACTCGTGGTAGGTTTGTGGTCACCTTGGTATGTCTTTTGAGGAAGTGGTCCTCTCGTTTCTACCCTTACTTAGGGAGTGGCCATTTTTTTAAACAAGGGCGGAGTGAATTTGGGTGAGGTAGGGAAAACAAAAAATGAATGGACCCATTTTCAGTCACAGGGCCAGTACGAGGGCGGGGACACTTCTCAGCCAATTTAAGGAAAGGCACACTGTAAAAAAATTCCGTTAAAATAACGGAGATTCACTGGCAACACTGGGTGCCAGACTTTCACCGTAAAAATAACGGTCACCGTCATTTCAAATTCTCCGTAATTATAACGGTGAAAGTCTGGCACCCAGTGTTGCCAGTGAATCACCGTTAAACAAAATACGGAACATCACTGTGATTTTGATACAGTGCCTAAACAATAGTTTTAACCATATTTATCTCATTTATCCCAGTATTTTTCCGTCCATTTATCCACCAATACCTAACTCTATGCTCAATATGGTTCCATACCAAATTTGGTACCATGTCCAATCAGCAATAGCATCTCAGTGTCAAGACTTCAGGCCTAATCATTAGGAATCAGTCTATGAGAGCCTTATAAAATGCTTCATGACACTTTGTAATGCCAGTCCATGAGAAGAAGTCACTCTAGGATGGCTACAGAGCAAACCTTACAGCAGTTTATCTATATATTTTTCTTATTACCACAAAAATGGTGTTCTTAGCATCCATGAAAATCTCCTCATGAACCAAACTGCCACTTGGTGTGATAAAACTAAACATCAATTAAACGAAACTTCACCGTAAAATAAATAAACTGTCTTTCACTGTGCTGAATTACGGATATTCAAAGTAAAATTGATCGATTTTACATTGCCCCACTGTAATAATATCTAATGATGATCCACCGTAAAATTTTACATTGATTCTCTGTATATTCAACGGAATATTTTTTACAAGACATGGCTTCACCGTTAATGAATAAACTGTGTTTCACCGTACTGGTTTACAGATATTCACAGTAAAATTGGTTGACTTAACATTGCCTCACCGTAATCACATTTACGATGATCCACCGTAAAGTTTTGCATTGATTCTCTATATATTCAACAGAATATGTTTACAGTGCATGTGACCTCGTATAGATAGAATTAAATTGGGTAAAAATGTTCTCCTCCCCCCCCCCTTTCGTTGATAAAAGTGTAACGATCACTCCCTAACACTAGTAACAGTGCATGTGTACCTTTCACTACCCGCACCCCACTCACAGACACACACAATACAGAATAACGCATACACAAGAACATCAGCAACATGTCCTTCATGCATCTAAAACTCTAACTGAACAAACTAGTTCAAATACATAACAAGTACATGTATAGAGAGTGCTTCGTGAGAATTGTTAAATGCTGAGGGTTTTCTCACGAGGCAAATCCAAATGAGATAACCCTCAGTAGTAAACAATTCGAGTGCTTCTTTGTATTTATTTAGTGAAATGATACTCGACATTGATTAATAGTTGGAAAAAGAATAAAACGATTTACTCTATTTGACCATGAACCTTAAAGATTTTATATTCATGATTTAGCGATATGTAATTTGATGATTTGACAGACAGTTTGATACTGGAGAGGGTTAAATCGTGTTAAATTATTTCATTTGGCAATCAATATACGGTAATTAATTTTATTCTATTGGGACCAAAACTCATCCCCAACAAGACACGGGTCGACAACATATGATATCGACAAGGCGTCATTAATGGCCCGTCATATTTAGGCTAAAAACATCAAATTACATGTAGGATAATGTACTAAATGCACTGATTGCTTAATTATGCGCTTTGTGTAGATAATCGGTGCTGATGAGTAAGCGTTAACACCATACCTATCCATACCTACCACAAAAAGTAATAACAATAAATATTTCTTACTATTTGTATTTACCCAACCATGATATAGCTGTATTCTTTTTCTCTGTTTTCTTTCTTTTCTGCTTTCCAATTGTGCTAATGCCCTTTGTCTACTCCCGTGCGTTGGCGGCATGCCACAACACATACACATCACTGAGCACACCGGGAACAGGCACAAGAATAGGGTAGATTCACCATGGGTCGGACACATACGTGTATTCCATGGTTAACAACAGAACACAGCCATCTCTATATGCTAAGCCCATGGGATCTCTATATATGTATATATATATATATATATATATATATATATATATATATATATATATATATATATATATAGTAGCGGGCAGGAGAGGGGTCGGCCGTGCGGGCGCCCTTGTCACTACACTCTCGGCCAGGGTGGTTCTCGGCCAGGACCACATCGGCCGTACTGGAGTCAGGCGTGTCGAAAGTCGACCGGGACGCTGCTCGGGGAGGGGACGCGGGTAGGGTATATAAGGGGACGCATTGGGGGATACTAGACAGTTGATGTCGAGTTGTTTGCAATAAAGGATCTCTTGGAAAATCGCAAGGCTGGCCGTCGTGTTCTTCGTCATATGCATATGATATCTTTATAATATATATATATATATATATATATATATATATATATATATGGTAATGCTAATGCTGCTGCTAGAGTGAAGTCACAGTACAAGCTGTGAGTACTATTAAAGTTTGTTGTTTTCTCTCATTTTTAGACAGTAGTGGCATGAAATAGATACAAAACCTCTTCTTCAAAATTAAAAAAACAAAACATTCCTGCATGATAACCTCTGTTGTACGTTTCTATGTTGGTGATAATACAACTTTCATTATGATGCTATATCATACAAAAATAGAGGTCCTAGCATTCTCGGGTAAATACAATTTCACGTGTCCAACTCAAGTTGGGTGCCCGACCCAAGGTGAATCTACCCTAGAGTACAGAGGGGAGGGGATGCCACACAGACTAGAGTTTGTTCTTCCCATCCCTTATGTCCCTATGTCTAATTCCCTGAATACACAGCACACCCTGAACCTTGTCATAGTGTGAGGAACCCTATTATTATAAAACAAACATCGCCCATTACAGCTCAATCATAATTATATAGATATAGGACTACTCTAATGTACGTTTCTCTCATAGCTTCATAGCCTGTCTCTGTCTGTCTGTCTGTCTGTCGTGCTGTCTGTCTCTTTCTCTATCTCTCTATCTCTCAATCTATATGTCTGTCTCTGTCTCTGACTGTACCTCTCGGTAGCGTCCTCTATTTCTCTATGTAGCCCTTCCTCCTATTCAATAGTAAAGCCGCTAAACAGGTTGCGTGTTTATTTTGCTTTATATAATTTCCTTGTGCAAAATCAGAATAAAGTGTAGACCCAAAGTGTTGACTATACCCACATATGCTATTCAGTAAAGGGAGATGTAAGCGTAAAATCAAAGTGGAATACTTTGGCTATTTCAACATATAGGCCCTATTGGTTGATGGGGAATTTTAAAGCCCCATCGATATCATGAATCTAAATAATTGTGTATTGACATGCATGTCGATATGAACCTATACATTGCATGCACAGAGGGTTAAAATATCCTCTTAAACATAGAACATTACCCTCATCTTAATTAAGATTGCTACATCATGGGCCATATAATTGAGAACTGTATAGATACCAGATATATATGTCCTATTCACCTGTATATGTGTAGCTGGCTGCAGCTGGTGTGGCGGCCACCCCTACACACCTGTCCTCCTGTGACGGGCTCCTCCCCCAGGTACCATGTGTACACTGGGTAGTCTCCTACACCCCAGACAGCGTCTGTCGTAGTTTCCATAAAGAAGACGCCGTGACGTCACCTCTTTGTATACACTCTTCAAACACAGTATGTACACTCTTCAAACAGAATTCTGCTGTAGGGTAGGGCGGTGGTTTGCTCTGCCCTTTGCCGTCATGATATATGAATACAGACCTGCATGGCGAGTAACTCGCATAGTGCCGACCCCACGGGATTGATGCACTCTCGAAGGATTGGCAAGATGCATCAATGCAGGTTGGTGAATCACTAGCCAGCGTTGCATTTGTGCATGCATGACGACAGATTTTGCGGTAAGGCCAAATATAAAAAAAGGTTTGTTTCAGGTCACCCGACCGACCCTATCAAAAGAGGGCCCGACCCTAGGTTTTTTTATGCAATTTTGAAGAAATTTTCATATTTTCACCCTTTTTTGGTCAATTTGGGGGGATTCAAAAAAGTTGGGTAGTACATTCATTTAAAAAAGAAAATCAAAAAAAAAAAAATTCCGACCTACCGACCCTACATTTTCCTCCCATGTTACCTGAAACAAAGCTTCTTTTTTTTTGGCCTAAGGCAGAAAGGCCTCAAAGGGCTAAAGAAAAAGGGGAGGTGCCCGGGTGAGGTGTGCAGAAGAGTAAGGATCTTACCCTTCTACACTTCTAACTTCATCGCATGGTTGATAGTGGTTTGATACAACTATAAAACTGAAAAATAACTCAAATGAAGAGGACAATATTCCCGGATAAAGTGAAGATTATAACGAGGATCCCTCCTCCCATCGTATTGGCAGTTATGTCACCGGTTCTTCCATTATGCCCATATGCAGTGTTTAGGGGGATTGGGCTCGCTGTTGTGTCGCATGGAAAATCAGAGATAAAAACCTCTGTAGAATTGTGTATTATCCACTTGACATGAACGAAGTATAGTAGTGTCGACGGATTGGTAAATATTATGATTATTATGTTGAGCTCTTCAACGTTCCGCGCTCTTGTCATGGATTCATTCTTTTTGTAATGCTTGTCGTGCTGAAGAGCAGAAGCTAATTCTATTGATAGAAGTTAAATAGTTCCGTGACTCATCGCAACTTAACATACTCTGTAAATAAATATAAAACTTTAATTTTTTTTTTCTGTGGTAACCACTTTATGGGAACATTCACAAATGACGGCACCGATTTTGAGTCCTGTTTCAACACCACCCACCTCCTTCCCCTCCACACACACACACACACACCGCCCCGCTGTCATTATTTGAGAGAATTAGTCTAAAGAAATGTCTTGCTATGCTCACCGTTTGTTACTAAATCCAAAGACCTCCTACCCCCTAGTCGATGACGTCATTTGTGAACGTTCCCCATGGACCCATGGTCCCACCAGAACACACCTCACCAGACCAGTTTGCCTCTCACTTCCTTATAGGGAGGTGCCTGGAGTGAGTAGCACTCCATGGTACTATACATGTGCCATTTAATATATATCACAAATTGCAATTGGTATCGGATTATCATATCATTTTCAGGGCAAAAAACAAACAGGCTAGGTTGAAGAGGTTTTACTTATACTTTACTTACTTCAAACGCGTTGACTTCAAAATACCCTAAATACTAGTATATGTGCAGTGCCCCCCAAAAGCTCACAAATGCTACATCTATCGACTCGAGAAGGCCCTTGCTGACTCGTGGTTAACCTCTTTGACTAATTGAGATGTCATAAATAAGTTGAACTCTCAGGGAAAAAAATGATGGAAAACGTAGTGAGATACCTGTATTATTTGGGTTTGTGAAACACATACACCCCTTTGGTCCAGAGATTGGCTTGCAGTATATATGATGTGTCAACGGTGATGATTAAACAAAGAGATTATGTGTATCTACCGGTAATAGTTTTTTGTTGACTTGTATCGTGTAGTGCATTAAAAATAAGGACCAGCCGTACTGTATGCCAGGTGTACAAGTACAAGTGCACCTGTATGCAAATCTATCTGCATCGTTATAATTCATTTGAATGAATGAAATGAGGCACACCCATGACCAAAACAAACGCCTGGGTAACTAAAATACTATATATTAGGCCAGAATGAAATAAAGGTATGTTTGGTGTTACATGGGAAGAAAGTATAGGGTCGGTAGGCCGGATGTTTATTCATTTCAGTTTATTCTTAAAGTACTAGCCAGCTGTTGTATTTAATTGATTTTTTTAAAGTGTAACATTTTGCATTCAAAACGTAGGATTGGTCTTGTTCTGCTAGGCATGGTTGGCTGACCCGAAACAAACCTTTATCTACATCACATAAAGGCAGAGATGATAATTCTTATCTTTCACTAAAGTTGGGTAACCACCACCACTACTTCGATTTAGAAAAATACACTTCAATATTTCTTTGCCAACTCAACTGTGCACCAAATTGTTTGGTTTTGTGTGACTACCCCCTGCTATAGTGACACATGGAACGGTTTGTTTCGGGTAACCCGACCCTGTACTTACCAGCATGTATTATTATCATCATCACCAGGGCTGCATTCATGCATCATGACGACAAAGTAGGCCTACATTAAACTGTTATGCAGTATTTAAAGGGTTTAGGGATAATGGAGTATTGATTTTTTTAATTTCAATTTCAATTTGTATTTCACGCTCAATTGTGTTGCAAATGCCCATAGTATACATAAACACACATACCTTTTCAATTTTAAAAGACTGGAAAAGACTGGAAAAGACAAGATTAAAGCCTGTTTGATGTATCAATATAGTCAGATTGAAACCAATCGAATAGTACCCCTTCATCGAAGTACCAGATGGGACCACAAGATCAGGATACATGTATAAAACGACCTAAACACACAAAATATCTAAGTTAATTATAAGTCAGGCCCATTTTACAGAGGGGCCCAAATCTGCGATAACCTTGACAAAGCAGCGCAAGAGCAGTTCAAAGAATATGTGAAGACGGTTATGAATTGGACTATGTAGCACCATGATCCCAATTTAGTGTACACCCTTGTGTAAACTGTAAAGGCCGTAGACATAATCTGTGCAAAATAGCCCAGACGAACTATTTATGAATATTGATTTCATGGAAGCTATAATTCCTGTAGTCACATAGAGAGAGGCTGGCATCAAGATCTGCGTTCTTTTATCCCAAACTGTACTTTCACATTTGTAAAAGGTTTATTCCCAGCTAACAAAAGTACGTTATTTTATGTAGGAATAACATTTTTAAGGTTATATAACGTTCTGCCACGATAAGGAGCCATAGGGAAATGTTATATAACGTTGTATAACGTTTTTGTTCACCAGGTTGTCACATCTCATGCATTTACACCTCCTCCCCCCTCCACCTCACACCCAATACCCTATCTGTACCCAGGGGCCATTGTTAGAATCCAATCCTTGCCTCACAATGTTAGCAATGCAAATTGAACCAGGAAATAAGGACAAAGATGGAGCATTGGAATAATCCTGTAATCCCAGCGTGGGTTATAATAGCCTATTCACCCATCATTGATCTATTAATTGACGTTTTTGGTAGGCATGATGTAAAGGTACCAAAGGACATCTGCTCCTTCCCATGTACATAGAGAAAAGAAACAGCATCAAAAAGGAGTCCAGGCTGCCTCCAGAATGACTCCCCTCTCTAGGGGAGCCTAGGTGCTGATGTGACCCCGTTGGGTGAGCCGGGGAGCTATGTGACTCCCCTATGTGACTTCTTTAGGTCATCCAGGGAGTCACCTCGGCTCCCTTAGACAGCCTGGGCTCCCCTAAAAAGGGGAGTCATCCTGGAGGCAACCTGGAGTCCCTTTTAACACTGTTTCTTTTCTCTGTGTACCTGGTACCAAATCTGGTCCTCCTGAAGTAACATAGACCCAACTTTATATGCAATCTGTCCATTTCCTACCTCCCTTCCCCACCATACAGACCTAATACCACATTGGATATCACATGTGAGTTATCTATTCTCACCCTATAACCATGATTACTTCAAGGTCAGTAACAACACTGACTTTTCTGCTGCTGGTACGGATAGTGGTGGTTGTGAAGGGACAGACCCTGTCCTCTACCTACATTTCTACCCCTGCAGCCCCTGGAGGGGGTGTGCTGGGTAGGAGTAACGCCCTGGGGTGTGGCCGTGTCTGTGGTCAGAACACCACCTGTAAGGGCTACTTTGTGGCAGATAACAGCTCCGATTCATGCGTTATCTTCACTGATGATAACAGAGGTGGTGTAGCGGTAGATACTGGGACATTCTACTGGAAGGTGAGTTAAACAATACATGTAAAAATTTGTAATTTACGAACACATTGTTCTGTCTTTAGAGTGTCATATCGGGCCATCATATACTAGTTATACCCAGTGGGCACACAACATTGAATCAACGTTGATAACTGGTTGCCAATGTTGATTCAATGTTGATTCTACATTGATTCAATGTTGAACTGATTTTTGTGCCCACTGGGTAGCGGTAGAAGTAGACCATTATGTTCATTATATTATTCATTATATTTGAATTTATTTGCTTCTCTCCCAGTCTGTCTACACCATTTCTGAGTTGTTCCGCTATGATTTCTGTCTGGTTTATTTTCATATTTTTCTTCTTTTTTACATTTAATTATTTCTTCCTTTTTCCTGGTGTTGCTGCATATCTCTGTATTTAGCAATGCATGTAGCAGCAGTCAATTTCAAATACCAAAGCTTTATTCTACAAATCACAAAATCATATCTTAATCATAATCATATCATATCATAATTTTTTCTCATAAATAGTGTTAAAATTAATCCAAATATACGGCACTTTCAATATTATTTGCTATTACTATATTCAAAATACCGCCAATCTTCATGTAGAAGCCGTGGCTAGCACGCGAGTCAGATGGCTAGTGCTGCTTATGATATTGGAGTTTTTGCTATTGTAGGGGCTAGGGTTATACGGGTTTGTTATATGACGAGTGCTGTTGGATGCTGTGTTGCGAGCTCAGTCCGAACCCTTCAGTCCGACGGTAGGTGGCGACACCTGCCCCGGGCTTGGGGTATGGACAGAGGTCGCTATAGGCTTCCGGTCTGCGTGTGCGCGCGCAGGCTGGCTGCCTATATATACCCAGCATCTGACGGTACTCGTCGGTTACTCTGAGCCACGCTGATGAGGAGACCCCGTGATCATTACGGCTGATTAGCCTACTGACCCGTTCCGAACTCTATAGGGAGTTCGCACACATAGATACTGCTTGTCTAGGTTTTCTGAATAAACCCGATTTGCAACCTGTAACACTTGATCCGAACTGTGTCGACTTTGTTCTTTAATTGATACTCTACCAATATCATAGAGAAACAAAGTATCGTTTATTACACTGGTGCCGTGACCAGTTCTGAGTGAAACGCAGGTTAGCCTGTGCAGTAGCACAGACCTCCTGCTCTGGACGGAGCAGCGAGGTCTCCCGATGAGACGCCAGCCTTATCACCGGAGGGGTTAGATGCCGCCAATGAGGCAGATACCCCCAGGAGTGCGAATGTTCCATCCGGAACAAGCGCGTTTGTGGGATTCAGAGGTCCCGAAGTAATGAATCGCTCATTAGAAGAAATAAGCCTGTCAATGTTCAACATTGGTGGGTCAAGATCAGCCGCTCCGAATCCACGGAGGGCTACCATCTTGGAGGAACGTCGTTTCGACGACATGAGAGAGGCCAGGATACAGGAGCGTGTGCAAATGGCCCAAATGGAGTTGTTGACCATTCAGAAACAGTCGAATGAATGGAAAAGCAGTCTGATTGCATTGGAGGGTGCAGTCACACATAGAGCTTCCAAAATCAAGGAGAAAAACGCAAGGCTTTCAACTTTGTTGGAAGAAAACGAAAAGCTGGTGCAATCCCTTAGCAGGGTCCGCGTAGAGTTCGATCAGAAACAGGCTGATCTACAGGGAGTCCGTTCCGACTTTGCACAGGAAAACACGGAGCTGAATCAGATTTGTGCGGCCCGAGATGCCGTCATCCATGAAGCGGAAGGGACCCGAGCAGAACTTGTTCGGGACACTGAAGACTTACGGGATGTTCGCCGAAGCCTAGTATCAGAATGCGACATTCTGAAGGCAAAAAGAAGTGCTTTGCAGCAGTTTTTGTCAGAGACTAGGGAGAGTATGCAGGATAGCAGTACCTCATACGCCTCCGCTGATAGTGACAGTGCGAAAGGTCCTCGTTACATGAGTTTTACGGACACCCCAAATCTTCCTATGGGACGCGGGATGACTGTAGAAGGTGCCTTGTCTACTTCAACGCCAGGAAGACCACTACAGGTGGGCCGGGCAAGAGGTAGAGGTAGGGCGAGTGATTACTCACCTAGGGTGGGTATCAGTGGTATCCGTCCAATTCCGAAGCAGGTCTTTTCGGCTCCGACAGGTGTAAACACGGCGGGCAGGGGAAGATCGTTATCGGAGTTGGTGCGGAGTCCACGTTCTCAGTTGAAACTGGATGAGCAGCAACTGGATTCGGAACGCTTGAAGAAAGCAGCCGAACAAGATAAGGCAGCCAAGACCGACTTAACTCCATCGAGTTTGTCGCAATGGCGAGAATGCCAAGCAAACATACTGTTCCATGAACAGAAGAACTTGGAATTGGAAAGGCGAGATGTGTATCGCAAACAGCAGGCTGCTCTTGAGCAGCAGCAGAAACGCATGAAGGAAAATGCAGTCCTCGCTGAGGAATTAGCGGAGCAGGAGGCGGCAGTTTTGAGAGCTCGACAAGAAGGGCTCCGAGCGGCCGGTGAAGCTGCGAAAGCTAAATTGGCGGAGGCACAGCAGGAAGAGGAGGCTGAGAGACAGGCCAAGGAGCTGGAAAAAGAGAAGGCGGCGCATCAGCGATTGCTTGCTCTGGCCCAGCAGTGTCAGTATATGACTGATCAGGAGAAAAATTGGTGGTTCAGTCAGGGTGTGGACCCCACTAAGGATTTGGTGTCGTATGGTACCTACCAGGCCTATCTGGAGAGACAGAATAGCTTGCCTACCAGAGGCGCTACTCCGGGGACGACTCCTGGCGCAAAGAGTCCTAGGAGGGCTCCGAGGAGAACAATTCTGAGTACAGAATTGCAAGAGTTGTACGATACAAACCCAGCCATTGCTGGGATCGGATTGCACAATGTGGGTACAGAAAAGGACGCCTCGGCTTCCATTTCTAAATGCCTGGCGATAACCTTTAAAATTAGGGGGTCATCCAACGCTGCTAGACGTATTGCTAGCGAGCCTTTTCCCTACTGGCAGAAGAACTCTTGGGAAGATTGGTTGGGAGCCACCGTTGAGGACATCAACCTCAGTGGGTGGGATCAACAGGATGCAATTCCGTACGTCTGTAAGGGATTGCGCATGGGAGATGGCCTGATGGCCGTGGAGCAGTGGAATATGAATGCGGACCTCGCGGCACTTTCAAACAACTGGTAGAGATCGGAACTATCCTATACGGAGACTCCGCTTGGATTGATCCGATGGTCGCTTTTAAGAAGCGAGTGCAAGGCAAGAACGAGGCCCCGAGGGTTTTCGGACTTGCACTGATGAGACTCCTGAAGAAGGTACATCCAGCTTCAGGAATCCATGATGCCTTATTCTCTAAGGAATTGTTCTCTCAGTTCGTCGCTGGACTGAGAGATCCAGAAATACAACATGTCGTGTATGATACGTGGAGAGCAGATACGTCATTAGATGACCTTTTTAAGGCCATCGACATACATGCTCTCAAGAAGTCACTGTTGGGGGACCGGGTGCCCACCCGGGCCTCGGCCATTATAGAATGTTCCCCGGAGCAGTCTGATGGTTCGGGCAGTGAGGAAGAGGGGGCGATAGCTTCTGCAGCTCAGTTTAAGAGGAATGGGAATTCCTCTAAACCGCCGTGGAAAAATAAGAAGCCGGAAGGGGGTGGAAACCCTCCTCCGAAGAAGGAATCATCGGATCCAAAAGCTCCGATAATGGACGCAGCGTTTTTCACAGCGCTGTTTGAGAAGATGACGACTTCCATTCAGGGGGCTACACAGCCTAACCGGAGGAAGATCAATCGGCGGACCGCCAAGTGCTATAGGTGCCTGGAGATCGGTCACTTTGCTGCGGAGTGTACGGCTCCGACTCCGAAAGTTCCCGGTAAGGAGGGAAACTAGAGGGGGTAGTCCGAGAAGGCGAGCGGACGACCCCTGTATATGAAGTACGCCAACATACCAGAGAGGTAGAGCCTAGTGAAATTCCGAAGGCGGGAAGGGAATCAGGGGTGGCTTCGAGCTTGAGGGGCTCGGATGCCGGCCTGGTTAACATTCCAGTCCAACAGTTGCCCGGAAATGAGGCAGGGAGGCCCATTACGGATAGGAACGAGGAAGTTGCGGCTGTCACAGACACCGTGTGGGTAGGGAGTACCCAGCTTTCCCCGGATCATCCATGTTTCGACCATTTGAAGAAACATGGCCTTGATTTGGCTGCTCCGAAGGATTTTAAACGCTTCACTGTAAACCCGTCTCCGCTGGGGGGGGAGGCGGTGGTATGTGTCTGTTACTGTGGCCGGTAGAGCGGGCGAATTTTTAGTAGATACGGGAGCTAGCCACTCCTTTATCTCCTCTAACTTCTATGCTCTTATGCCGGATAGTCGTGATAACTTCAAAACGAGGGTAAACGCCTGTTCGGCCGATGGGTCAAGTATGCAGACGTATGGGCGCGCTTCATACCGCTCCAAATTGGGGGGAAGGAGTATGTGGCTTCTCCCACCATTGCGGATATTGCAGACGACGGTATACTGGGATTGGATTTTTCGGCGTTGTATGACGCGGTCCTGAATCCTGGTACAGGGGTACTCCTGATAGAGCACCCGTACCGTGCGGTAGAGCAATGTGTGCTCCGACAAGTGTCGACAGTGGCAACGGTGGTCCAAACTGTAAAGATTCCTCCCGGACAGACGTGTGACGTGCTGGTCCGAAGCAAGGGGCTTAGGAGAGAGGAAGAGGCAGTTGTGGAGCCGGATGTGGCCATGTTGGGTAGTATCGGTTTGACAGGCATGGACACCCTCGTGGGTGATGGTGCTTGGACCGTAGTGCCGGTTTCTAACCCCGGGTTGGAACCGAAGTATCTAAGGAAAGATACAATACTGGGGAAGGTGTTCACCAGTGAGGCAGTGATGCCTGCTGGACAGGTGAGCATGAAGGGTGACCCTTCTCCGACCGCTCTGAGTGCGGGACTCGAGAAGATGATCTCCGAAACGGATTTGACGGATCGGAGGGATCTCGACTCCCTAAGGAGGCTGGTAGTGAAGTATCAGGATGCATGGCAGGTGGAGGGGGAGCCTTTGGGCCGAACCGACAAAGTGTTGCATTCTATCAATACGGGAGATGCACAGCCGTTCAAGATGCCTTACCGACGCTTGCCTTTGGGTAAGAAAGCAGTGGTGGAGGAACAAGTGAAGACCATGTTGGAACAGAAGGTGATCGTGCCTAGCACTAGCCCCTGGTCCAGCCCGGTCCAGATGGTTACTAAGAAGGACGGGTCTATCCGATTTTGTATTGATTATAGGCGCCTGAATGGGGTAACCAAGAAAAATGCATATCCTCTCCCCCGGATTGATGAGACTCTGGACTCTTTGGGTGGGAACCAATGGTTCTGCACCCTTGATTTGCAGTCCGGATATTGGCAGATCGGGATGAAGGAGGAGGATAAAGAGAAAACGGCTTTTACCAGTCACATTGGACTGTATCAGTTTGAGCTGATGCCCTTCGGGTTGTGCAACGCCCCGGCCACTTTTGAGGCTATGATGGAAACTCTTCTGAGTGATCTGTTGTGGCGCAAATGCTTGGTCTACTTGGATGATGTCATTGTCTTTGGCAAGACTTTTGAAGAGTGTGCGTTGAACCTCGGAGAGGTGTTGGAGCGAATTCGGTCCAATGGCTTGACATTAAAGCCGAAGAAATGTGAACTTTTTCGGAAGTCCATGGTCTATTTGGGCCGGATCATCTCCACCGAGGGTGTGCAGGCTGATCCGGCTAAATTGGAGACTGTGGAGACTTGGGAAGTTCCAAAGGGACCAAAGAATATCAGATCCTTTTTAGGGTTCTGTTCCTATTACAGGGACTTCATCCCCGGATTCTCTAGGGTGTCTCAGCCATTACAACGGTTGAGCCATTGGACTCCGGGGAGGAAAAAAGAACCCTTCCCATGGGGGATGGAACAGAATGAAGCCTTCAAAGAGATTAAGGCGTTGTTCCGAACCACCCCGGTGCTGAGATACCCTACGGAGAAGGGGCATTTCATCCTTGACACTGATGCGAGCAATGAGAGCATCGGGGCCGCATTGTCCCAAATCCAGGACGGAGTAGAGGTCCCGCTGGCGTTCGCTAGTAACAGTATGAACAAGGCACAGAGAAATTATTGTACTACCAAGCGAGAGCTGCTCGCAGTAGTGGTGTACACGAAGAAGTTTCGGCACTTCTTATATGGAGGGAATTTCACACTCCGTACCGATCATTCGGCCTTGAGGTGGCTCCTTAATTTTAAGGACGCAGAGGGAATGATTGGTCGGTGGTTGAATCACCTCAGCGAGTTCGGACTGGAAAACTCTCATATCCAGCACCGAGCGGGCACGAAGCATATTAATGCTGACTGTCTGAGTAGACGTCCGGTACGCCGTTGTGTGCGTCCGGAGTGTGGGGATTGTGGTGCTCACAATGCTGTGGTAGCGAGTATGCGTTTGCCTTATGATGGGTTGTTGCAAAACCTGTTGGATTGGTCCACCGACACTATAAGGACGTACCAGATGGCCGATCCTACCATAGCACGACTGAGGGAGCTTGTCCCTACTGGGGTCTGTCCAGTGAGACCCGAAATATCACTGGAAAACCGTGAAATGCGACGTTTTCTGGCTCAGTTCCACGAACTGGAGGTCCGGGACTCGTTGTTGTGCAGGTGGAAGACTTGTCCCGGAAAGCGGAGGGTGTTACAAATGGTGATCCCTGCTGCTATGAGGAAAGACATCCTGTACTACTGCCACGGCCATTCCACTAGTGGGCATTTCGGAAAGAAACGCTCGTTGGAAAGGCTGAGTCGGAGATACTACTGGCCCGGCATGTCAGGCGACCTTTTAAGGTGGATCGAGACCTGTCCGGCCTGTTGTTTAGGCAAACCTGGTCCTGGACTAGGAAAATTGCCACTGCAACAAGAGCTATTCGGAGTGAGATTTGCTCGAATAGCGGTGGACATTATCAGTGGAGTTAAACCCACTCCAAAAGGTAATACGTGTATGATGGTGGTCTCGGACTACTATACGAAATACACCCGAGTGTACCCACTCGAGGATCACACTGCTGCTACTTGTGCGGAAGCATTGGTAAAGGGGTGGATCCTCCATCTGGGGGCTCCCTTGATGTTACATAGCGATCAAGGGAGAGAATTTGAGTCCAAACTATGGGCAGCTATGTGTCATCAGTTGGCTATATGCAAAACTCGGACCAATCCGTACCGACCACAGTCCGACGGGCAGGTGGAGCGGTTCAATCGGACCTTGATCCAGGTTTTGAAGCCATTAGTGAACTCCCATATGGATGATTGGGATGATCAGTGCGAATTTGTGGTTCATGCGTATAATAATACGGTCCACACTTTGACAAATTGCACTCCGAACCTCTTGGTGTTCGGAGAGGACTTGATCATGCCGGCGGATTTAGTATTCGGGGTGGTAGGGATCAGTCCGGAAGCACCATGTACGGTGCTGTTCGTAGAATCTCTAAGGGAGAGGTTCAAATTTGCCTACGAAACAGTTAGGGCTCATTTGCTCAAAGCTGCGAATTGGCAGAAGGTGGGTTACGACACCGGATTGAAGTTGCGACGATTCGTAGTGGGGGATAGAGTGATCCGCCTACATGAACCGCTCTGCAACGTCAAGCTGGCGAATAACTGGGATGGACCACACACCGTGGTTAAATGTATCAGTCAAACGACTGTGTTGATTCAGTCCGAAGCAGGACGCATCCGGACGAGCCATGTGGCTCGGTTGCGTGCTTGGGCTGGAAGGGAGCTCACCCCGGAAACGGAGGTGGAAAAGGGAACTTCGGAGGCTAAATTTGTACCTTTGGAAGGGGTGTCAGCGGATCCCCCTAAAAGAGTGGTACGAAAGAAGCTCCGGAAGACCGTGAAAAAGAAAGTCTCGGCAGGCGAAGGAAGAAGGGCACGGAAAACTAAAATCAAGGCTGGAGTTTTAGTTAAGAACGAGTGTCCTTCGGCCAGGTTACGAGAGGCGGACGGTAAACCCGTTCGGCGAAGCCCAAGGCTGGTGGCTAGAGGGGCTGTAACCTAGCTTGTTTACACAACGAGTGTGGTGTCCTGTGTTGTCCTATATGTTATATGTATGTTACCAACAGGGGCGCTCAGAGTCAAGAGGAAAAGAATGTAAGAGTGCTCCCCGAGGGTGGTGGACGGATAATCCGGTGGGGTAATCCTCGATTTCCCATAAATATCCACTAATACTCCTGATGAGCTCTTTATTCGAAGTATATTTTGACTTTTGTGAGCCGCCTACGTAGCAGTGTGATCCCTCGAGCCCGAGCTGCGGGCGGGAAAGGTCGTGACCTGATTAAACAGTAATTGGGTCACACCGGGTAACGGGATCACGTCCAATCACGCGAGACGCTGCGCATGCGCTTTGTTTTAAAAACAAAAGCGAGGGAACCGCCATATTGATTTTGGGCTCGCCCCAGTCAATAGCGGTGTTGGTCGGCAGCGGGGAAGTTGGTGTTTTGGACGTCTAGAAGAGGAGAAAAGTCAGTAAAAGAGTTGTAAGCAGTGAGTACTCTTTCCTGGTGCGTCTGAGACAAAGAGGGAGGCGGGGAACTAGTGGTTTCCCCGTCAAACTCCCGTCGAAAGACACTGTGTTGTAGTGAGGATGGCCGAGCAACAGCTCCGTCACTCCGAACTCACCGGACACTCCGAGGTGGCATCCGCCACCGAGGAGGCTATGGATGCTCAGAGCCCAAGTGGTGATGAGTTGAGCCAGACGCTGGCGGAACTCCGTGTAGATCCGGCCGTGTCCCCGATCCGAAAGTCCCTGTCGCCCGACGGCAGCGAGGACTCCGGAGTGCTGCAAGGACTCGCCTACACTCAAGTAGCGCCGGATCCTTCCGAGACGACTGTACGTCCCTCCCGGATGTGCAGTCTCAGTATATCACCAAACCTCCAGAAGACGGTTGCTCGTAAACTGTCTATGGGGAGTGGGAGTGATTCCGACACTTCACGTCCGAGGACGCGCGGTGGGAAGGGTGCTACCCGAGATCGGTCCAAGTCGGCCGATACTAAGGCTAGTACCAAGGCTACCAAACACACTGGTGTTGGGAAGAAGCCTCCGGGAAAGGACGAGCCTAAAAAGCCCGATCCGAAAAAGGAAAGTACTGCGAGTACGAAGAAGTCGGGTTCTAAGGCTGCCACTGCAGCGGCCTCCAAGGATCCGAAGACGGTTGACCCCAAGGCTCCTACGACGAAGGTGCCGAAGGGTCAGAAGAAAGCTGATCCGAAGCCTGGTGCTAAGGACCAGCCGGGGAAGGGGCCGACGTCCGACAGCACTAAAACTGTCAAGACTCCGGGCCCCAGTAAGTCCAACCTCCCGATCCCTAGCAAGGTGAAGGGTAGTGGGAAGGCAGTTGTAACCTCAGCTGCTCCGACCCCAGCCATCGACGTGTTGTCCTTCTCGCGAGGGCTGGACAACAGCTCAGCAGTAGCTGCTACAGCCGCTGCGATGGCTGGTAATGCGGGACATGGAGGAGGCCGTCCAAAAACGGCAGTTCCTCCCAAGGAACCTCGGACCGAGGAGACTATGGATACATCATCCGCAGCCCATACGGTCCAGGTAGTGCAGGATGTGCTGTCTAGCATCACATTCAACCTCCCGACTCCCCTGGAGCCACGAAAGGAGGTACCCGTTCGGGTGGAGTTACCTCCTCCAAAAGAGGTACCCGTCCGAGTGGATACTCCTCGACAGCCTACCGAGCCTACTCTGGAACCATCCAATACCATGGATATTTCGGAGGAAGCCGGAAAGCTGGACCAAGCTGCAGGTGGTGGTCCATCCGGATCGGGGGTGCAAATCCTCGCCCCACACCAGCATGATGCATGGGATAAGGAGGACGCCGACGTCCCATCCCTGCTCCGAGGTGCCATCATCGATCAGATGAGCGCGACAGAGGTTAGATCCTTCGATCTGATCCAAATGCGAACCTTCCGGGGGCTGGACAGTTTGTCTGCCAAGTTCCCGGCCTGGTTCCCAGATCGCTTAACTGCGGCCATGGACGATCTCAGCAAAAAGTCGGCTACAGCTCGCTTAGTTGCTGAGACCAAGGGACGTCCCGAACTTATCGCGGCCTTGGAGTACGACCTGCAAACTGCAGCGGAATTCCAGACCGTGCATAACCGGAGGGAGAAGAGGAGACATCTGACGCCAGCAATGAAGCTGGCTCGGAGTGTGGAACAGAAGACCAAAGAGTCCATTCTGGATGCTACTCTGGAGGAGGAAATTATCCAACAGAACACGGCCGCGGCTAGGTCTGCAGACACTAGTCGCATGGAGAAGGCCAATCGTAGGCACCAATACCTACGAGAGACCATCAAGGTAACCTCTCTGAAGGCGGGTCGATCCGACGAGGAGGTGGAAGCGGTTCTGAAGGGATTGGATGAAAATACAATCCCGGACGACGAACTTCAGATTCTGGTCCGGACAGCACTCCGAGCCAATGCCGCAAGTGGGTTTAAGTACTTTAAACCAATGTGTGTGAACGACTGCGTCAAGGATAAGCGGTCCTCACACCATCCGGAGGAGGTGGGTCCTGACGGTCTCTCCGATGACGAGGAGTGGATTAAGACTGATCCCCTCGATAAGTCGGTACAGCTGTACCACTTTGAGCTCCTGGACAAGGTCCGAAATGGTAGTACTAAATACCATTCGCCTCTCCAGAAAGCTAAATTGGCGTGGGCAATGGCTAGATGGCATCCATTTAGCAAGTGCCCCTTTGAGCCTTGTCTGAACATCGACGAGACACTGGAGACGCCCCGAACTTGGCCTAGCAAGGTCCGGTACGCAAGGCATATCACCCGGTATCATTTGCGTCATTACATGCGGTATGACTGCTTGAGTGTGGGTTCAAAGGGGAGCAAGGGTTGTCCGAATGGTGGCTGGTTCTACACTAGAGCCGATATCATCAGGCATCTTGCTAAGCAGCACGGCTTGGCTCTGGAGATCGCGGCGGAACGCATCCAGACCGCCCATACGGAAGTCTACTCCCATTTTGGGGTAGTAGGCAGAAATGAGAACCTCGAGGTGGATTTTGGCACCAACGAGAGAGGAAAGGTCCGGGTCTTTTACAAAGTAAACCCGGACGGCAACTACATCCGGGTTCCGGAAGGTGAGCTCTTCGATGAATTCGAGGAGTACCAGAAACGTACCAGTACGAGAAAGGTGCGGCGCGCTCAGAAGAGACCTAGTGGGTCTTCGGAGCAGGCCGACCCTAAAAAGGCCAAAACGGATGAAAGGAAATCCGTTATGGAGAAGGCGGATCCGGGCTATAAAGGGCCGGCATTCACTTCTCAGACGACGGACTGGAAGACGGGTCCCCAGGGCAGGCCACCTCGGTCTGTTCCGGAGGATCCGAACTCCAGCACGATGGGGTCCTTCGCGGAGGAGTTCCCCGAAAATGATATGGTTCCGGGTGAGGAGTCGCAGACTCTAACCCAGACCGGTAGGACGAAGGCTCCAGCAAAGAAAACGCTGAAGCCAACTCAGACCCCGGATCTCCCACCCGAGACTCCGGATGAGGGGCGTCTGGTCTTGCGACTGAGGAGCCCTCCTTCGTTCCCTCCCGCCGATTTCACTTCCTATGAAGCCGGACAGGAGGCCTTCGGTCAATGGCAAGACAACTTTCATCGGTTGCTTGCTGGCCTGAGTCAGGTGGTGGCGATGTTGTCCCTTAACACGGTACATCATCTCCATCAGAGGGAGGTCGCTACCCAGAAGGCAGCGGCTGCGGAGTCCGTACAGGAAGAGCGTTAAAACGCTCGGACTGAACGAAGTGCTGCTAAAACCGAAAGGAAGAAGCAAAAGTTGGCAGTTAAGAACGCCGAGGAAAAACTGGACCACGAACGTCGTCGGTTCCGAGACTGCTTCGCGCATGAAATGCACGAGTGGGATGGAACTCGGGCTCAAATCGAGCTCTGGCTCCAGGAGCTGACTCTGGCGGAAGCTGCGTCGGACTCTGAGGAGGAGGAGGAGCCGGCTAAACCCGGTTCCAAAGACGAGTCGGACTCCGGATAGGATTATCCTATTCTAGGATCCGATTAGGAGAGGGGGGGGGGGGTATTCTAAGTATACCACCCCTACAAGCAAAACACCCTTAGAAAGGGTTTAGGAGTGTCCGGACAGAGGAACGCGGCAGGCTGGCTACGCAAGGATCCAGTCTGCCAGGTGGTACTGACGGAGGAGGACAAAGAGATCCGGAGGGGAAGCTGAACTCGGGACTGGAGCACTATACCAACATGGATCCGATACGCGATGTTTTTTTATAAACTCTGGATATCAGGACCGAGTGCTCCTAGTTATAAGTCCGAAGATCGCCTGGAGGCAGGACTATTTTTTTATTATTCTATTTATCACCTAAAGCTCCCGAGCATGAGCTATGAACTTTCTCGTTCCGGTGAGTAAGAGCTGAACGAAGTAGGTTCTGAAAGCCGGGCGGAATGCAACACCATCAACAGAGGATCCGGATCTTCGCTACAAAACCACGTATGATGTCTTTTTGTAATAATACTTTAATATGTCTTTAAAACCTTAAAAGAAGTGATATTGTTTATCACTTATAAGTATTATTCATTACGAGTGTAATTAGCTCGGGGTCCTGGAGGGACGAAATTTTTTTACTGTGATATTGTACTTTTTCAAGTGTTTGTATACTATATGTATAGGTTAACTCCATCTATCCTAGGGAATGGGGCGTAATTGTCATTACGGTCTATATATATAGAAATGTGTGTAATTAATACCTTTTTGTGTTCAACAGTATACGTCATATTGTTTGTAAGGTATAACTTTAATAAACCCCTAAGGTGGTATTTATAAGATAATGCCAGTCCGAAGTGTTTTCGGACTTTAACCTTAATTTTTTACCTCCCGGTTATTATCTGGTAGGGGGTAGTGTAGGGGCTAGGGTTATACGGGTTTGTTATATGACGAGTGCTGTTGGATGCTGTGTTGCGAGCTCAGTCCGAACCCTTCAGTCCGACGGTAGGTGGCGACACCTGCCCCGGGCTTGGGGTATGGACAGAGGTCGCTATAGGCTTCCGGTCTGCATGTGCGCGCGCAGGCTGGCTGCCTATATATACCCAGCATCTGACGGTACTCGTCGGTTACTCTGAGCCACGCTGGTGAGGAGACCCCGTGATCATTACGGCTGATTAGCCTACTGACCCGTTCCGAACTCTATAGGGAGTTCGCACACATAGATACTGCTTGTCTAGGTTTTCTGAATAAACCCGATTTGCAACCTGTAACACTTGATCCGAACTGTGTCGACTTTGTTCTTTAATTGATACTCTACCAATATCATAGAGAAACAAAGTATCGTTTATTACACTATGATAGTGCAGTACTAAAGTCCCCAAAATCAGATGGCCAGTGCGGCTTAAAAGATTGGGACAATCTCGGGTGTGGCTTATAGATGAGTTAGGCTTACGATATGTATAGTTTAACATGCAATTCATTACCATAGGTTCATAACTGGTTATAAAGAGACAGCCTAAGAGAGAATATGATAATGGGCCTAGGCCTATCTCCATTTTGCACCCTTCTCTCCCCCACACCTTCCTAGGTGCCTGCTGCAGAAACTCCTAGGACATGTGCTGAGATGGCTCTACAGCTTGGTAGTAACCTCCCTAAGGGCTGGTACCAAGTAGACCCTGATGGCCCTGGAGGACTAGACCCCATCACCGTGTACTGTAACACCTCCAGTAACGGTCACACTGTGACCTGCGCAGACCATGACAGACTCTCTGCTGACACTGTCTATGGGAGTAATAACGCTTGGGAAGTGGAGTTTGGATACAGACACACCATCACCTACAATGAATCGCTCACTCAGCTCAAGGCCTTGACTACCCTGTCTAGCGGCTGCAGAATGAACGTCCACATCAGGTGTTATCAGGTTGTATGACCATGTTCTTATCAAAGTTATGTACACTGTAAAAAGTTAGTTGCCATTTTTGTAGGTATACAGTAGATTCTACTGTAGGTGTACAGTGGGTTGTAGGTAAACAGTAGAATTTACAGTAGATGTACAGTAGATCTATATTAATGTAAATCCATTCTACAGTAGATTCTACTGTAGATCTACAGTAGATTCTGCTGTGTACCTACACTAACTATTTACAGTGTAGAACAAATTTTAAACAGGGATTATCATGTTTTTTGTGAGGAAAAACGTATCTTGCATATGCACCTATACAGCCTAGTTTGGTCATAATGTTGCATCTTTATTAAGATAATGGGCCATTCCGCCGTATATAGACAGATTTGAGGAACTTTCCCTGCATGACCCCTTCAGATCCTAATAAATTTCCACCTATATGAAAATGTATGTAGTTCATGACCACATGCAAAATTGTAGCTTCCAACTCCCATAACTTTCCGAGATTTTGGCCGCTGAACATGAGGGAGTTTGGCCCTCAGTTTGCAAAATCTCAATTTGGTGTCATCTTCAAAGTGCAATATTTTCAAGATGCAATGAGCTAGAGGTCTGGTATTGCTTCAGTTGTCTCACACATTCATACACTCTCAGGGCAAAAATCGATTTTTGCCACTTTTCAATGCCCAATTTTGGTAGGAGGGATAATTAGTACCAGCTAATGCTCTTCACCAATCAAAAGGCCATTATGTGCCTTAAGTATGATAGCAATATGGTATTGGTCCTATGTCTCTTTCTGGTCAAAATCGGGGGACGGAAAATGGTAAAAATGGTATTTTCCAATGATTTGTATACATATTTCATAATTCTCCTAGCAATAGTTAAATATACAAAATCAAAGCATAGTTTATATCAGGTGAAAGTAACTGATGCTCCCTAAAATCATGGTACCAAACTTGTTTTAGTGCTTTGGTTCTTTCCATTGAACTATAACACCCAATATGAGTAAAAAAAACAGAGAATAAGCAAAAAAAAAGAATCTCTTTATTCTTTATTTTAACTTTATTTTGTGTAAAGCAGGAGGACAACAACATGTTATATATAGCAGAAAGGTATATAAATTAATTTAAATCTATAAATACAAAGGCAACTCTAAACCCCGGTTTGGTACCCCAATCCCTTTGATTTCAATTTGGCCAGGGGCTATGACACATATATGTCAAATGCATTGTATCTAGACTGCATGTATCTGATTTGGCATTATTGAAAATGAATAAACATGAAAGAGCTTAGGAGTTTGGTAACATGTATCTGCTTCTTTAGGTACTTAGTATGGAGATCAAATCCTCAATTCTAATGGGTGGACGACAACCTTAAAGTGGCATGGTCCGATTTTTCCTCTTATTCTAATTCCTACTGAAATGTGTTCCAAATGTTATTGCACTATCATATTTGAAGAATGGATAGCATTAAAAATGCCCTCTCTGGGAAATTATACCTTAAATAGAATGACATACACAGCATTTTTGAAAAAGATGCAGAAATCTGACAAACATAATGGGTTAGGGATGGTTAGATGTAATTTTCAGTTTTCAGTTTTCACAAGACTTCATATTTTCCATATCATTAGAACATGCAAAGGATAGACTCTGATCATACTATAATTGGCCTAAGGGTATATTTACAACAACAAAAAAGACTATAATGCTTCACTTCTGCATCATGACTCTTCATTTTGTAACCATATATTTTCTAACCAATACAATAATATTTATTTTACAAGGTGCTGTTTGAGGATACTAAAGGTCGTCACCTGGCAGGCTGGGTGGCCTATGATGGTACAGTGTTCCCCATGACACAGGGAGGTGACGTCTGCCCCTTGATGACAAGTAGGCACATAGATACTTGTATGAAAACCATGTTTAACATATCTTCTATGATGCCAAACACAATTTCTGTGGTAGAATTCTACTTCTATAATTTAAATACACTCAAAGAGATTTTATTGTTATTTTAACAGGAGATTGGTTGTTAATTGGTGAGGGATTAAGAAAAAGGGGTAATGAATCTATTATGATATAACAATGTCAAGGTGTCATCATATTTTATTTGTATAGAGTGCATCTGTGCCATATACATTATTGTAATATACCATTATACCAGCCTAGAGATAAGATGAGAGGGCCTGTCTGTGTGCTTATAGATAAAAGGTATACTCTTGAATAAATAAGGGTCCTCATCTTCACTCATACTCAGCAACACATAGTTATCATGTTATGTTGTGATTTTTAGGTCTCCGTAAGTGTAAATGTAACAATGATGCTGTGTGGCGCACTGACACGGGTAACATCACTGACAAGGACAACTTCCCCATCCAGGCACTGGCCTTTGGAGACATGGGACCGGGCGGCTCAGAGGAACTGGAGATAACAGTCGGTCCAATGGAATGTCAAGGTAAGGATTGAAATACCTTTTCGAGCTTTACCTCTCACCATAAATCGATGTTTATCATGTTAAAGCAAAAACAGCCGTAATCAAGAGTTCAGATGAGGAAAATCAATATGACAGATCACTTCCACTGTTGACTGTTAATAACCTGAACATCTTCACTTCTATTTCCATTTTCTCATTTTAGGATGATTCTGTGATCTGTATAATTGTACATGCCAGTATGGGAGGTTTTGAGCCTCTCATTCATCATTTAGCATAATAAGAATACAACATATTGTCACGCAAATGGATAGCTGTCGATGGACATAAATCAATACCTGTTAGGGGTGCATAATAACACCATTGGATTTATCGTGCTCTACAGACATAACAACCAGTAAACGACCACAGCATTCAGTGTATTGTTGCCTGTAAATTACGATAGAGATAACATTGACATCATAAAGAATCATGTCAAACAAATGGTTGATAAAAGCAATTGCAAAGCTATACTATAACTTGATTTTGGGGCGTTTGAACTGATATCGTATCTTTAAACTTTGCTAAGAATTAGCCTCTGTGTCACGTGCCAAACACTGATCTAAATCTCCTACTCCAGTCGATAATAGTGTACAACCAAAAATAATTATCTCATTTCAAGAAAATAAGATAAATAGACTCGCCTGACGAACAAATGACTAGTTTTAAGAAAATAATTTTTCCTAAAACTAGTCATACACACACAGCCAAAATTAATTTTGTCATTTCAAGAAAAAAAGATAGATAAACTCGCCGGGAGTACAAATGACTAGTTTTGAGAAAATATGTTTTTCTTAAAACTAGTCATTTGTCCGCCAGGCGAGTTCATTTATCTTGATAAGAAAATTATTTTTTGCTGTGCAGGATGTTAATCCCTCCTCACACTCCTTATATTTCAGGTATGACTGAGTGTGGAACTCCCCCTGACATCACCTTCGCTACAACAGTTGTCCAGGGACGTGCCGTTGGCCAGATTGTCGACTACTACTGTTTCCCGGGTTTTGTCTTTGGTCATGGCTTTGATTGGATGCCAATAACATGTATGCCTGGTGGTATATGGGACACTCCCCTGTTCACCCAGTGTGAGCTGGGTATCACTCCAGGTGCCCCAATGATTGGGGATGGTGACCTTATGATTGTGGATGGTGTCCTAAGAGGATGAGAGATTATAATTGATGGCTCAGGTTAATCAGTGCCTTGGTGGGATCTCATCTGGAGCATTCGATGTCGCATGTTTCCTAAGTGAACATTCAAAATGGATGTAATGAATTAGGTGACTTTCTCCGACTTGACCTACTGCATTACCATCTTTTGACGATAGTCCTATATATGCACCAATGTATAGCTGAATCACAGACTCGGTAAAGCCCACACTCAAACACTATAGCTAATAACATTAGTCGTATGTATGGTACTACCGGTTTGTGCATATACTATAGTCCATATCTGAATAATTATACTGTATATTACCTCTACATGTTATGTTGATAGTGTGATTTCTCACTGATATTCCTCTGCGTCAATTATATAGTTCCAAATATAATTTGTGTGAAATCTATTTTGGGTGTCAGTTATCCCATGGTTACAAAGATAAAGAGTATATAACACAAAATATAGTTATGCTGTGTGCCCTGAGAAACATTGAAAACATTGCCAGAGCATACATAAACTGATGTGAAGACACTGGGCCAGACTCCACAACAGAGACACTGGTCGCTGCGGAAAGTGGCGTTCTTTTAATCCTTTGTTCTAGAAAACATCGCTTCATTTCGCTTCATTTCGCTACATTTTGCGTGTTTCTCCCTGAATGTCGCCATAGCCCAGACTCCACTAGGGCGGCACAGTGTTCTGCGAAACGGAGCGATCTTTTTTTATGTTTTGATTTGCACATTTTGCTTCATTTTGCTTCATTTTGCTTCATTTCGCTGCAGTGTCACCCTAAGTATCGCCAGAAGTAGGGCGACATTCAGGGCAACACTGAGGCGAAATGAGGCGAAATGAAGCATAATGTGCAAATCAAAACATAAAAAAAGATCGCTCCGTTTCGCAGGACACTGTGCCGCCCTAGTGGAGTCCGGGCTCATGTTCCTGTGTACATTCAGGGCTACATTCAGGGCGAAACACAGCGAAACAGGGCGGTCTATTTAGAACAAAGGATCTAAAAGACCGCCCTGTTTCGCAGGTAGCTGTGTCGCCCTAGTGGAGTCTGAGCTATAGGCATGTTTGTGCAAACCCCCTTCTTATTGTAACATTGTTGTGGGGAACTTGTTATGTTTTTTTAACTCTGTATAGGCCTAGATGTCGGAGTATTGTATTGTACCAGCTTTTCAACAACTATTCGAATAAAATTATATAACCGCACTCTATTTCCGTTTTTTATCATTATTATCATTCATATACTTAGTATGTAATTTCTTTAGAACACTATGAAAGAGTAATTTATGTTACATTGGACATGTCTCGTAGCATTTTATCTAATAGTGAAGAGAATGCGTCTTCAAAACGCCTTCATTGTGTGTACTTGGTTGAGAAAGTAACCATAAGGCCGGACTTCATTAAGCTTGGGCTCCACTATAGGGCGACACAGGCCCCTGCGAAACGAGGCGATCCTTCTAATGTTTTGTTCTTGTATATTTCGCCTGATTTCGCCCCATTTCGCCCTGATTTCGCCCTACTCCTGGCGATACTTAGGGCGACACTGCCGCGAAATGTAGCGAAATGCAGCGAAATGTGCCAAAAGACAACACTAAAAGGATCGCAACGTTTCGCTGGTAGGTGTGCCGCCCTAGTGGAGCCCGGGCTTTAGGGCGACACAAGAATAGCCTGGGCTCCACTAGGGCGGCACAGTTCCCTGCGATACGATGCAATCTTTTTTATCTTTTGTTTTACACATTTCACCTAATTTCGCTTCATTTCACGGCCATGTCGCCCTCGGTAACACCAGAAGTAGGGTGATAAACACGGCGACACTGCTGCGAAATAATGCGAAATGACACGAAATGTGTAAAACAAAACATGAAAAAGATAGCATCGTATCGCAGAGAACTGTGCCGCCCTAGTGGAGCCCGGGCTTATACCTGCGAAACATGGCGTTCTTTTAATCGCTTGTTCGGGAAAATTTCACTTCATTTTGCCACAGTGTCGCCCTAAATGTCGCCCTGTTCCTGTAGACATAAGCCCAGGCTCCACTTGGGCGACACAGGTCTCTGCGAAATGATGCGACCTTTTTTATGTTTTGTTTTGCACATTTCGCTTCATTTCGCGTTCATGTCGCCCTAAGCAAGGCTAGGAACAGGGTGACAAACTCGGCGACACTGGTGCGAAATGATGCAAAATGAAGCGAAATGTGCAAAACAAAACATAAAAAAGATTGTATCGTTTCGCAGAAACCTGTGTCACCCTAGTGGAGCCCTGGGGTGGGGGAACAAAAAGTTTTCAGTGCGCTCGCGCTAAATTTTACTGCTGTAAAAGAAAAGAACCACCTAGCATTACGTCTCATTTTTCATGCATATAGACTGAAGAGATAATACCTAGACTGCATGCTAATATTTGCCACATAAGGGCTCATTATGTTGTTACCGTTTGTGTAAATCTATAAGTATATATATATTGATCCTGTTAATGCTAGTATAGGCTACATACCCACAGCCACTAGCATTCCCATGGGCGTAATATACTTTTTCTGGGCTGATATTAGACAGGGAAAATCGTATAACTATTCCTCATCTCTATATTTTTTTTAGAATATTCGAATTGCTTCTAGATTCCACACATTGGGAGACTATGATGAGGGTCTATACAGAGACAGACAATCTTCAGTCCCTTGAACCACATGATTGATGCTTAATGACAAGAAAAGGCAAATTGCATTAAAGCACTATTCAGACCTATCCAGGGAGTGATCATGTTCTACCAATGGGGGCGGGGGTTCGCATGGAGCAAGCAATATCTTCTACAGCCCCCCCCCCCCCACCAGTCGAGGGGTCCAAATTTCCTATGATGGTACAGTGTTCCCCATGACACAGGGAGGTGACGTCTGCCCCTTGATGACAGGTAGGCACATAGATACATGTATAAAAACCATGTTTAACATATCTTCTATGATGCTGTACACAATGTCTGTGGTAGAATTCTACTTCTATAATTTAAATACACTAAAAGAGATTTTATTGTTATTTTAACAGGAGATTGGTTGTTAATTGGTGAGGGATTAAGGAAAAGGGTTAATGAATCTATCATGATAAAACAATGTCAAGGTGTCATAATATTTTATTTGTAAAGAGTGCATCTGTGTCATATACATTACTGTTATATACCATTATACCAGCCAAGATAGATCATCGATTGCCAGATGAGAGGGCCTAGCTGTGTGCCTCTGGATTAAAGGTATACTCTTGAATAAATAAGGGTCCTCATCTTCACTCATACTCAGCAACACATAGTTATCATGTTATGTTGTGATTTTTAGGTCTCCGTAAGTGTAAATGTAACAATGATGCTGTGTGGCGCACTGACACGGGTAACATCACTGACAAGGACAACTTCCCCATCCAGGCACTGGCCTTTGGAGACATGGGACCGGGCGGCTCAGAGGAACTGGAGATAACAGTCGGTCCAATGGAATGTCAAGGTAAGGATTGAAATACCTTTTCGAGCTTTACCTCTCACCATAAATCGATGTTTATCATGTTAAAGCAAAAACAGCCGTAATCAAGAGTTCAGATGAGGAAAATCAAAATGACAGATCACTTCCACTGTTGACTGTTAATAACATGAACATCTTCACTTCTATTTTCATTTCCTCATTTTTGGATGATTCTGTGATCCGTATAATTACATGCCAGTATGGGAGGTTTTGAGCCTCTCATTCATCATTTAGCATAATAAGAATACAACATATTGTCACGCAAATGGATAGCTGTCGATGGACATGAATCAATACCTGTTAGGGGTGCATTATAACACCACTGGATTTATCATGCTCTACAAACATAACTACCAGTAAACGACCACAGCATTCAGTGTATTGTTGCCTGTAAATTACATTAGAGATAACATTGACACCATAAAGAATCATGTCAAACAAATGGTTGATAAAAGCAATTGCAAAGCTATACTATAACTTGATTTTGGGGCGTTTGAACTGATATTGTATCTTTACTAAGGATTAGCCTCTATGTCACATGCCAAACACTGATCTAAATCTGCTACTCTCAGGACCACTCGATAATTATCTCATTTCAAGAAAATAAGATAAATAGACTCGCCTGACGAACAAATGACTAGTTTTAAGAAAATATTTTTTCCTAAAACTAGTCATTTGTCCGCCAGGCGTGTTTATTCATCCTATTTTCTTGAAATGAGATAATTATTTTTGGCTGTGCGCTATTCATACACACACAGCCAAAATTATTTTTGTCATTTCAAGAAAAAAAGATATATAAACTCGCCGGGAGTACAAATGACTAGTTTTGAGAAAATATTTTTTTCTTAAAACTAATCATTTGTCCGCCAGACGAGTTTATTTATCTTGATTAGAAAATGATTTTTGGCTGTGCAGGATGTTAATCCCTCCTCACACTCCTTATATTTCAGGTATGACTGAGTGTGGAACTCCCCCTGACATCACCTTTGCTACAACAGTTGTCCAGGGACGTGCCGTTGGCCAGATTGTCGACTACTACTGTTTCCCAGGTTTTGTCTTTGGTCATGGCTTTGGTTGGATGCCAATAACCTGTATGCCTGGTGGTATATGGGCCACTCCCCTGTTCACCCAGTGTGAGCTGGGTATCACTCCAGGTGCCCTAATGATTGGGGATGGTGCCCCAATGATTGGGGATGGTGCCTTTATGATTGTGGATGGTGTCCTAAGAGGATGAGAGATTATATTCGATGGGTCAGGTTAATCAGTGCCTTGGTGGGATCTCATCTGGAGCATTTGATGTCACATGTTTCCTAAGTGAACATTCAAAATGAAGGTAATGAATTAAGGTTGATCGCTACTCTTAACTTTTCATCCATAGAATTTCCTAATTTTTTGCCTAATGGTAGTTTAGATCATTAAGATATGGAAAATGTAAAAAAAATAGTGGTTGTCCCGAGCTACTATTTTTAATACAGATTTTTGAGAAAAAAAAAGTATTTTCTATTTTCAGAAAAAAATACCAAAAATTGGGAAATCTTCACGATTTTTTTTCTTAGTGAACCACTGCTCACATTAATGTTATATTTGAAATGAATAATCCTATATTGCGTCCTTAAATGGGAAAAATAAGATGATGGTCCAAAAACGACCCTTTGTGAAAAAAAGTGGTAGTTATAGGATGATTGATTAAATTTGATGCTAAATTTTTCAACAAAATCTTAAAAATTAGCAAAAAAAATCCATAGACTTTTGTTTTTACTTTCTCAAAAAATAGTTCAGGTCATTGGCTAACATAAAAAAGTAATTTTGATAGGGGGTCCCACGCATATTTTTAGGGTTTTGGACCTTTAAAGTTAAAAAATAAGACAAAAACAGTCAAAATATCCTATTCAAAAGCCAAAATAATGGGTTAAAAGCCAAGGATCAGGGTAAAAAATGTATACACTGTATACTCTTGGTTGGTTGAAGCACAGACATGAGATCTATATCAATCCTGATAAAGACTTATTGGTAAATGATTCCAATATTGTAAAATACGTTAAAAATAGCAAATATCACTGGCTCAAAATATATCAAATATTCAAAGTGCAATAAAATGCTCAATTTTGCTCGGAATTGTCCAATATTTGAACATGGCTTAGTGGGCATGTATATGTATCCGATCCTCCAATATTGGCTCATTCTGACAGGTTAAACCCATATGCGCAAAAAGCTGCGCAGTAGTCAATATTCCATGAGTAGCGATCAACCTTAAGTGACTTTCTCCGACTTGACCTATTGCATTACCATCTTTTGACGATAGTCCTATATGCACCAATGTCTAGCCCAAGTCACAGACTCGGTAAAGCCCACACTCAAACACTATAGCTAATAACATTAGTCTTATTTATTTATACCTAGCATATGACACGCCTATCCCTACAATGTAGAAGCGCCGGACACGCTACATGTGCGATACAGACCTCTGTATCACAATGTGTGCGATACGGAAAAGTACCGCCGCCATCATTCAACCTTACTACGGCGAAATACTCCCTAATATTGACAGATATTGATAGATATTGAGAAATACAGGTCGTCTTTATCGTAATGTCATATGCTAGGTATAATAAAACAAAAAAAAGAACTCGTAAAAATACAACTGAATGTACGACGACTTGTTTGGGTCCTGCAGTCGTGCGCACCGGGCGATACGGACACCCAAACTCGTCATACATCCAGTTGTATTTTTACTCGTTCATTTTTATGTTAGTATGGTACCACCGGTTTTGCATATACTATAGCCCATATCTGAATAATTGTACCTACTGTATGTTACCTCTACATGCCATGTTGATAGTGTGATTGGAATCGATACCAACCACTACAGAATATATTTCTCACTGATATTCCTCTGCGTCAATTATATAGTTCCAAATATAATTTGTATGAAATCTATTTTGGGTGTCAATTATCCAATGGTTACAAAGATAAAGAAAATATAACACAAAATACAGTTATGCTGTGTGCCCTGAGAAACATTGAAAACATTGCCAGAGCATACATAAACTGATAGGAGGACACTGGCATGTTTGTGCAGGCCCCCCTCTTATTGTAACATTGTTGTGGGTGACTTGTTATGTTTTTTTAAACTCTGTATAGGCCTAGATGTTGGAGATTTGTACTGTACCAGCTTTTCAACAACTATTCGAATAAAATTATATAAACGCACTCTATTTCCGTTTTTATCATTATTGTCATTCATATACTTAGTATGTTATTTCTTTAGAACACTATGAAATAGTAATTTATGTTACATTGAACATGTCTCGAAGGATTTTATCGAATAGTGAAGAGACTGCGTCTTCAAAACGCCTTCATTGTGTGTACTTGGTTGAGAAAGTACTTCATTAAGCTTGGGCTCCACTAGGGTGACACAGGCCCCTGCGAAACGAGGCGATCCTTCTAATGTAACGAAATTCAGCGAAAAGTGTCAAAAGACAACACTAAAAGGATCGCAACGTTTCGCAGGTAGGTGTGTCGCCTTAGTGGAGCCCAGGCTTTAGGGCAACACAAGTATACCTGCGAAACATGGCGTTCTTTTAATCCTTTGTTCGGGAAAATTTCGCTTCATTTCGCCACAGTGTCGCCCTAAATGTCGCCCTGTTCCTGTAGACATAAGCCCAGGCTCCACTTGGGCGACACAGGTCTCTGCAAATCGATGCGATCTTTTTTATGTTTTGTTTTGCACATTTCGCTTCATTTCACGTTCATGTCGCCCAATAGCCTGGGCTCCACTAGGGCGACACAAGCCCCTGCGAAACGAGGCGATCCTTCTAATGTTTTGTTCTTGTATATTTCGCCTCATTTTGCTTCATTTCGCGGCAGTGTCGCCCTAAAGGCCGGACCCCACTACAGGGACACTGGTCGCTGCGGAACGTGGCGTTCTTTTAATCCTTTGTTCTAGAAAACATCGCTTCATTTCGCTTTATTTCGCTTTATTTCGCTTCATTTCGTCTGTGTTTCGCCCTGAATGTCGCCCTCTTCCTGGGGGCATTCAGGGCGACATTCAGGGCGATACAAAGCGAAACAGGGCGAAATATTTGAGAACAAGGACCTAAAAGAACGCCCTGTTTCGCAGGTCGCTGTGCCGCCCTAGTGGAGTCCGAGCTTAAGTGTCGCCAGGAGCAGGGCGAAATTAGGGCGAAATCAGGGCGAAATCAGGACGAAATGGGGCAAAATGAAGCGAAATGAGGCAAAATATACAAAACAAAACATTAGAAGGATCGTCTCGTTTCACAGGGGCCTGTGTCACCCTGGTGGAGCCCAGGCTTAAGCAAGGCTAGCAACAGGGTGACAAACTCGGCGACACTGCTGCGAAATGAAGCAAAATGCGCAAAACAAAACATAAAAAAGATCGTATCATTTCGCAGAAACCTGTGTCGCCCTAGTGGAGCCCAGGCTAATCAGGGTGACATTCAGGGCGAAACACAGCGAAACAGGGCGAAATATTTGATGACAAAGGATCTAAAGAAGGCCCTGTTTCAAAGGTAGTTCAAACAGGTCGCCCGCGATCAATTTGAACTTGGCTTGGGTGGGGGAATAAAAAAATTCCAGTGCGCTCGCGCTCAATTTTACTGCTGTAAAAAGGCCAGAATCCACTAGGGCAACACAGCTACCTGCGAAACAAGGCGTTCCTTTGGTTCCTTTGTCCTCAAATAGATCGCTCTGTTTCGCCACGAATGTCACCCTGAATGTACCCAGGAACAGGGCGACATTCAGGGCGAAACAGGGCGAAACACAGCGAAACAGGGCGATCTATTTAAGAACAAAGGGCATAAAAGAACGCCCTGTTTCGCAGGTAGCTGTGTCGCCCTAGTGGAGTCCGAGCTAAAGAAAAGAACCACCTAGCATTACGTCTCATTTTTCATGCATATAGACTGAAGAGATAATACCCAGACTGCATGCTAATATTTACCACACAAGTGCTCATTATGTTGTTACCGTTTGTGTAAATCTATAAGTATATATGTGGCTAGGTGAGGGAAAACGTGCCTCCAGGGGGGATTTTTAGTACTGGTTTTGGCCACCAGGGGGCAGTATATGGGTAAAATACTGAAAAATATACTAAAAAATGCATGAGACCAATTTTTCATGGTCAATCCAGTGATATGCTTAGAGTTATTCCGTCTCCGCTAAAAACGTTCCATTTTTGGAATGCAAAAGGAACATTTGTTGCCATGGAAACATGGAAAATTGGCATATATGGCAATTTCTGGTTGCCATAGAAACACTCCATTATTCCAAATGGGATTTTTTTGGCCACAAAGGTTTTTGAAAATTTCACAATCGAAAACAGACCCCAGAAATTCCCTCTAAAACCAATTTTATGATAAAAACATCAGATGTCTTTGGTTATTTTTCAACAAAACTGTATTTTTTACATTATCAGTATTCATAAAAGGATAAAGTGGATTTAGAGCTTATTTGCCATTTTCAGTTGTACACACCAAGCCCGGTTTGACAAGCAGTTACAGCAAAACTACTTGGGATATTTTAGCTCAAGATATCTCATTTTAAAGCCTGTAACATAAACTTTGAAAAGCCATTTCCCCCCTGGAGGCACGTTTTCCCTCACCTGGCCACATATATTGATCCGGTTAGTGCTAGTATAGGCTTCATACCCACAGCCACTAGCATTCCCATGGGCATAATATACTTTCTCTGGGCTGATATTACACAGGGAGAATCGTATAACTATTCCTCATCTCTATATTTTCTAGAATATTCGAATTTCTTCTAGATTCCACACATTGGGAGACTTTGATGAGGGTCTACAGACAATCTTCAGTCCCTTGAACCACATGATTGATGCTTTATGACAAGAAAAGGCAAATTGCATTAAAGCACTATTCAGACCTATCCAGGGAGTGATCATTTTTTACCAACGGGGGCGGGGGTGTTTTTTTTTCGCGTGGAGCATGCAAATTTTTCTACACCCCCGCCCCCCAGTCGAGGGCTACAAATCTGGATCGATAAACAATAATGCAGGGGCTCTCTCAGGCTGTCAATGTTTCTTGAGCAATTGAATGGGAACCACCTGGGGCAGTCAAACATATTATCATGTAGACCGATACAATGCTGTAGACCAAATATTAGTAGTATCCTAAGCAATATAGATCCAATACTTGACAATGGGCCATAATATAAAAAATCTCTCCCCCTGGCGCACACACCTAGGTATTCCAGGCCCAGGCTATTTTTTTCACATCCTGCCTTCCACCAAATACGGACGTTATTTCACATCGGCTATCCCACTTTCGAAATTCAACCTTCACGTTGTCATCACAATGACTAGGAGTTCACTGACGACGCTGCTGACTTTTCTGCTGCTAGTACAGATAGTGGTGGTTGTGAAGGGACAGACCCCGTCGTCTACCTACATTGCTACCCCTGCAGCCCCTGAAGGGGGTGTGCTGGGTAGGAGTAACGCCCTGGGGTGTGGCCGTGTCTGTGGTCAGAACACCACCTGTAAGGGCTACTTTGTGGCAGATAACAGCCCTGATTCATGTGTTATCTTCACTGATGATAACAGAGGTGGTGTAGCGGTAGACACTGGGACGTTCTACTGGAAGGTAAGCTAGATGATGCAAATCAAAATGGTGATAAATGTGACTTTTAGAAAGGAAAATGATTTGGTTTATTTTGGTGTGCTTTAGTGCACTCTTTTTAAAAGTATCTTACTTGTGTTGAGAGAAGGTGGAGGTAAACCATTAAGTACCTAACAAATTCTATTTGCTTCTCTCTCTTTATCAAAGAAATTATAGATTATATCTCTTCAGATGATTGCACTATTTTCCCATTTTATTATTTCTCATTCATCTGACAGTTGCACAGCTTCATTTTATTTATTTTTCTTTGCCAAACTAGCGATTATCATTTTAAAATTTCACAAGGTTTCCCAACATACTAGACTAGTAGTTGAAATAAATTAAGATTTTATTCATAAATTATTGCTTGAAGCTAATGAAAATAGTGTGTTGAAATGATTAATTCACTGCCATTGATTCATCACCAGTAGTGGAGAGAAACAAACATTGAGAAGAACTGTATATCGCACCGTAATGCCTCTGTAGCTCCGTGTCTCTCTCTGTCATTCTTTCTCAAGGCCACACCAAAAAAGAAGTTGGTAAAAGGATTTCATTTTCAACAAAAAAAAAAGATGCAAGCAAGCAAAATCTTCTTTTTTTTAAAATGTTATTTGTCAATGGATTTTGTAGATGTAAAAGTGAAGCGAGTGGCAGCCTCCCAAAAAAAGTTCCCAGAGAACCCATAATAACCAAATTAATTGGTTCATTTGGGAGAATCAATCAAAGAAAAAAGTGTAAAAGTTTTATTTCTTTAAAGTTGTTAATTTTCCATTAAATGAGAAAAGTGAAGTCCATTGACAATTTTGTTTTCAAAAAAGAAAAATTTCCATTCCCGAAAACAAGGTGTGTGCAATCCGTTGAACAACTTTTTTTTTTTGGTCTGGCCTTATATACAATTTTTCACCCAAGGTGCTACCCGCTGACCTTCAAAGAACCTGTGCTGAGATGGCAGAACAGCGTGGTACTAGAGTCCCTAATGGCCACTACCAAGTAGACCCTGACGGCCCTGGAGGACTAGACCCCATCACCGTGTACTGTAAAGCCTTGACTAGCGGTTCCAGTACGACCTTCACAGACCATGACAGAGTCTCTGCTGACACTGTCTATGGGAGTAATGCGGCTTGGGAAGCAGCGTATGGATACAGACACACCATCACCTACAACGACTCGCTCACTCAGCTTAAGGCCTTGATTGCCCTGTCGGATCGATGTCGGATGGCGGTCAACATCAGGTGTTATAAGGTTGTACAATGATAACTTATCCTAGATATGTGCAGGGGTTTCTTTTGTGTTCCTATGAAGGTAGAATAAATGTCCTGTAGACCTATCATGGAATATTCGAAACAAAATTGTACATAAACTATGAGACTTAGAGCTTATTGGGGTTTGGAATAGGGCAATGCCAACTCATATCCAAGAACCTATTTCTCAAGAAACTAGAAATGATATCTACTATTAGTGTAATATAACACTGGAAAACTCACGAAATCAATTTCAAAGTTGACTTCTTCATTCCATGTCCCTTTTCCCTTGTCTGTACATTTAATTTATTTTTATTCACCTCTTCATTTGTATTTGTCATACAAGGTGGAGTTTGAAGCAGCAAACGGCCAGTACAAGGCGGGCTGGTTGGCCTCTGATGGTGCAGTGTATCCCATCAATCAGGGAGGTGATGTCTGCGATATCGATCAAAGCTTTGGTTAGTAGTATTTCCTTCCTAAATAAATTGACCCTTATCATTTGGTAGGTTGGTAGGTTAAGTAAAAAGGACTTAGAAAGCTCTGTGGTAGCATCACTGCAGATGCATGGCCCCCAGCGTGAAAGTCGCTTTCCACCTACCGTATTCGACGTAATAAGCGCACAGTGTGCTTAAAAAATGATCATGGACACCTTTTAGTAGTTAAGAGTTTAATTGGGGTAAAAGATTGAGATATTTTTGGTTATTTCTAGTATAAGAATAGGCCAAAAACAGGGGGTGTGCGCTTATTAGGGGGTGTGCGCCTTTTACGTCGAATACGATATAACAAGCTTAACTGTAGCTACGATTTCCAGTTTGATTTCCTTCACATTAATTTTAACATTTTATCTTAACCTGGATAATGCGAAGAACACACAGAAAAATGATGTAATTATGGGGAAAAAATTACATTCTATCATCTAGAATGAGGATAAATCTGTGGTTAAGTATATTCAACCACAGATTTATCCTAAAAAGGTGTTTAGGGATTAAACACCATTGTTTAGAAGTTAACACTTTGTTCAACACTTTTTTGTCCAAATTCTAAACACCTTTTTGGTCAGAGACGTTTAATTCTAAACATGTTCAGATAAATTATGTTTAAAATTAAAATCGTTCAACTTTAAATGTGTTTAAATGCTAAACAATTAAACACTTAGTGTTTAGGTGTTTAACTGACAAGCGTTTAAATGCTAAATACTTGAACTATTTAGGTTTAGGTGTTTAAACATCAATGTTTAGGTCCTGCATGTGTTTAGGGTTTAAACAGCATTTAGCAATATATTTTTTAATAGGTTTTGAGGTGGCCCCATTAACCGGGGGCGCCGCAGGATTTGAAGGGACAGGGAATTGGCCATTGCACCGTCTAAGTAATATTCAATACTTCAATACTTTGCTCTTTGCCTATAGGGTGGTGGTTGGGTTACCAAAGAGGCCCAGTGGAGCCAAAATGAATTTTGAAGTAATCAACTTGTAAGGTCAAAGTGTAAATGAGAAGGCTATGTCTCACGACTTTGGGCCAATGTTTTCGTCTCTGACAGCGTGCCGTCTCTGACCAGGTGCCGTCTCTGATCAGGTGCTGTCTCTGACCTGTTGTCAGAGGAATGTGTTTTTTAATTGTTAACCTATACTCATATATATAAGGATTTGTAAAAACTTTATGGCAGTTGTTATGTAATTATAATTAGCTTCCTGCTGTTAGTAGAAGGTAACTAAACTCCCAAAGTGATGTCCGGTTAGAGACGGCACCCGGTCAGAGATGGCACCCGGTCAGAGACAAAAACATTGGCCCAAGGTTGTGAGACACAGCCAGAAGTCAATTAATTCTGAGTAGTTATGGGGAATGTCATTTGTGTCAAATCGTGCGGAACAGTTGGACTCTTTCAGCATGGACTGTAAACAAATATCAACCTGCAAATTCAAAATCATAATCATGGTGGTGTGCTGGGTGTTTTTTTAATGTAGGTGGCCGTCACTGTAACTGTAACAATGATGCTGTGTGGCACAGTGACACAGGACATATCTATGGCTTCAGGAAGGAGGACTTCCCCATCCAGGAACTGGCCTTTGGAGACTTGGGACCGGGTGACGAGCAACTGGAGATAACAGTCGGTGCAATGGAATGTAAGGGTAAGTGTGGAAGATCATGTAGGCCCCTACTTTCTCAGTTTTATCACATATTTAATAACATCCATGAACATTATATCAATGCAACATCACACATCAAACAAAATTATTATTTTCTAATAAATATTTTATTTCTCTCTGATAAAAAAATGAGTGGCATACCAGAAGTGAAGGTGAGGCTTTGACAATAAGACGTATAGAATTTCTTTTAGGCCACTCAAAAGAAAGTAGTTTTTCATCACAAGGACTGAAAAATATGACGAGGGAGACTTTTTTCTTGTTTTTTTTACTCACAGGCTAAAATTTATAGAATAATATATGTTCTTCACAAGCTAAATCCCCTTTTTAGTTAAGAATGTATTAGTCTTTAAAAGTGGGAAAATGTAAGTTATTTCTATCCTACTGCGTCACTGACAGTAGGCCCTATTAGCTTTTTGATTCCGAATATTTGTCCATTTTTATCTTGCTTTTCATTTTTTTAAATGCAAAAAAAAAAAAAGTACCTCAAAAGCTGATTTTTATGATGGGCGTGGTGATGAGAAACCATTTAATTTTGTAAGTGGCCATAGCTAGGGGTCCCCCCAATGCGTGAGTTACATGTGAGGTTTTATGGTAAATGTAGGTTGTTAATTAAGATTCTTCCTCATCCCCTCATTATATTTCAGGTAGGACTGAGTGTTGCTCTCCCCCTGACATCCCCTTCACTACAAAGGTTGTCGCGGGACATGCCGTTGGCCAGCGGGTCGACTACTATTGCTTCCCGGGTCTTGTCTTTGCGAACGGCTCAGATTGGATGATGACCGCCTGTCAAGCTGATGGGAAATGGCCCGTGGTTCCCCAGTCCATCCAGTGTCAGCTGAGCACAGCCTATAATAATTGAGGAAAGGAGCGGATGACTTATTACCTAACGATTATATCGAAAGCTAATATCTTGAAGTATAACGAATATGAAGGTAACTGAGTAACTAAAAATTAGCATTTCTGTTTTGATAAGATTTTAGACTGAAGTCTTAATATAACATCAGTTGGAATAGGCTGCTTTTCCTTACAATATCGATATAGTAACTTCGCCCTACTGAATATAAAGATCCAGGAAACACATTGTTATGAAACAGGCTCCTCGGTACAAGTGACCTTATGGGTAAAGGTTCTGGTGAACTCGATTTGGCCCGAAATCAAATCTTCTAGATAATACCTCAGAACTGTCATCACGAGAAGAGCATTAACATGTTAATGTAATCTTTTTCGAGGAGAACTATTTTGTAGATGGCAATTCTGAAGCTAAATTATGCTATATCCCCGCTATGAAGCAGTTACAATGAGCAATTAGAGGAATATTTACTGATGATGTCATGTCTCACGGGCCCATATGGTCATTGCCTGTTGCACACAAAAACTTATTGAATACCTAGGTGCCCCCTTGTCAACCAAGACAGCCTCTATAGTAAAGCAAATAACCTTAATCGATCAATGCCTCTCACAATTGTTTCTATGCAGTTTATAACCCAGCCCTTCCAGAGTCCATAATCCCGGGTCCATAGCACATACCATATTCGACCTAATAAGCGCACATCCCCTAATAAACGTACAACCCCGATTTCGGGCTATTTAAAACTATTTAACCCCCAAATTATGTCAGATTTTTAGCCCAAATAAACTTGGAACTACTAGAAACATGTTCAGAATAATTAATCAGACAAGCACAGTGTGTGCTTATTTATGAGTTATTGCACTGAATACGGTACAGCAACAGCAAGAAAATCCCGGAAAATTGGGGTGTTTGCTTATTAGAATGACATTTTGTTCCTGTTTTTTTTTTGCTTTATAATATGTTTTCAAGCGCACTGTGCACTTATTACGTCGAATACGGTTCAACAATAACCACAGCAGCAGTTAGAATTCCCAGGTGACTTGTCTGTATTTATACAAATGGACCACCACTTCTACACCAATACTGCTTACTGTGTATTACTAAGTTGTGTGCTCCCCTTCTCAGTCTATGGTATTGTGTGCATGATATTTATTCTATGATAATGTATAAGGTATTAGGGTAGATTCACCATGAGTCGGACACATACCCTGAGACGGAGAGTGAAATGTGAAGTCATTCATGTATAAAACGACTTTTTTTTTTTTGGTTTTAGGAAAGAATAATACTTAAACATTACCATCACTCGCAAATAAAGAGTGCTCTAAGAACCACAAAATCAAATGTCCGTCTCAAGGTATGTGTCCGACTCCAGGTGAATCTACCCTACCCGTTTGCGTGCATAGTATTTCATCTGGTTGACATAATTATACTGATGCTGTATATATGTCCCCCACCTCCAAGTTGCTGTTACCAATGTAATATTGACGTAGCGTTGCCTGTTCCACTCACTTCTGTGTGCAATCAATTTCATGGATGAATTTTGCCCGGGCTGTAAGATTTTAGAAAACATTTCAAATTAGCATTGATATTCATGTTGATATTCATAAAGGATTCTCAATAGAACTAATGACTTGTATGTGCGTTCCTGTTGTTCTGAACACCGTTTTTGCTGGATTTTACTATAAACTGTCAGGATATTGTGGTCGCTACAACATACCCGAGAGGAAATACCAGCATCAAACCTGAAACTCCCCAGGATAAGAACAGACATCCTTGTGAAATGTCCCCTGTACTGGGGATCTCAGTTATAGAATGACCTCGTTCCAGAAATACAACACATCGAAACCCACTCTGCCTTTATGAAGGCCTTAGTCTAAACTAAACATTGATTGGTACCTAATTTAAGGACTCTACAAAAACTCTCGGGGTAAATCGCTCGATTAATCTCATTGGCATAAGCTAAAAAGCGCCCTTTATTTATGTGAATCTTGTTGCCAAATGAATAAATAATAAATCAATCAATCAAAGAGCACTGTGTGCAATGACCACTCCCTCACAGTACACTGAAACAGTAAACTTGTCTCCAGACTCGTCTAAGTGACTCTCATAAAATATAAGAGTCAAAAGTTGTCTAACCTATCACGTTACCATCTAACAAATAGAATCTGGAGCTGGCAAATGTCGGGTTTTGGGCTGGCACATGCCAAGTGGGTCTTCTATCTCCAGCTAGAAGACCCGCTTCCTTGTCACTTAAACAAGTTTTTAATTCGTTTATTTCATGACGGTCACTTGGAGACAAGTTTACTTTTTCAGTGTATATGTCAGGCGCAGAAAAGGAACCAGCCCAATTCCGGAATTGCCCAGGTACAATTCCGGAACTGCGCAGGGTAATTCCGGAATTGCACCATAGTTAGATTGCACAGTTCCAAAATTTCTACCTGTTTTTATTATAGCTACAGATATAGAATAGAAATAAAAATGTTCGAGATGGTTGAGGATGCTGTACTGCATCTTGGAGGTGTGAAAACAGTCAGAGAGAACACACATGCATCTCACACCTGCATGTAGCTGTGAATATGGTGCAGCAGAAATGCCTCTGCATTGATAACACATCGGGGCTTTGGCTGCCTGGGCCCCAAATGATACAAATAATGGCCTTGCAGGTACATTTTTTGCCCTACTTTTCTGTTTGAGGGGTACACTGATACATTTTATAATCGATTTTATAATCATGTAGGAGTTCCGATATTGCGCAAATTCCGATATTGCGCGTGACATATATACTGTTATTAGGGACCTTTAGCAAACCCTACGTAGGTCATTTAACGCAGACGTATCCTATCCTTTCAGCACTGCTACGTCTGCGTTTATTGAGCTTTTACGTGGTTGCTAAAGGTCCCTAATATACAGGGATGGAGCAGTAGCGGGAGCCAGAGGTCACTTCACAGTAGCCTTATCCGGTGTCAATTAGCAGGGCTATTTAGATACTACAAACTATTTGCTATTATTACACTGTAATGCACCTACTTTAGTAATTGAATTTATATTAATGACACACTATTATAATTGATGAATAACCCCAAATGGTGAAACATGTATATAAAAAAGGGAATTAACACGTTGGTCTAAAAGCCCTTGCCCTCACATTGAAAACCCAGGCTATATCAATAAGATTCAGGCCTCCTACAAAATCTATTGATCATTCCTTACATAGTATAGAATCCTTATCCATAAAGTAAATTTTAAAAATGGGGGCTAGTTTCTCTGTCGTAATAGTAAAAATGCAAGGGCTTGCATATTTTCCTCAGTTTTCCTCACTTATGGGAAAGCCCGATTTATCCATTTACTATCAGACTCAATACCCAGTTTAACTGTTGTGATATACCAGTATGATCCTAACGAATAAGAAAAATACATTAGTGCTGTTTATTGACAATACTTTCACAGCTTTAATTTGTATAATTTTTCCCGTTGCATTTAGTATGTACATGATATTCAGATGCAGGCCTTCTATAGTTTGGATATATTGTACCTCATAGTCGGACCTTAGTAAAAAACATAGGGGATACCCATACCTCTTTCTACTGGAAGTGGACATGAACATTTTCGCGGAAATGAAAAATCCGCGAAATTTTCATATGCTTAAGTATGGAATATATACCCGCGAAATTGCCGATTTTCACTCTTCCGCGAAAATTTGCACTCGTGAAAATAAGTACTTTCAATGTATACCCTGACACCCACATCGGGTACTCAATCCTCTATGGCCTCATGGCTAACAGTGCTGTCCTTTAGGCTAGTGGACTAGGACCTGTGTGGGTTCGAATCCTGGAGGGAGGGACATTTTAGACAAAAGTGCTCTTTAGCTATATATAATTATCTAGCTAGATATCGCTTGAGACTGAAACAAGAGGGAGCCAATGTGAGGGGGATTTCAGCAAAGATGTGGTTCCCAAGGTTGACCAGGGTGCAGGTCAGTGAATTATGGCATTGGTCATTAAACCACAGTTCTGCTTTCTGGTTCTATCAGATGGTAATCTCCACTTGTGTGTGCAGACCTGGCATTTGTCAGTAGAAGAATGACTTAAAACTTTAAAAAACATGGTCTATTTGGACCCCCTGTCCCATCTAATAGAGACCGCTTTCATTTTTACTTCAGCCTTTACTTAGCTACTGACTACCTCCTGTCCCAACACAACACACATGCACACAGCAGCAGGAGTCAACAGGTCAATGTAGTCTACATACTCCGCATCTCATCATACATGTTATCTAACTAAGAGGGTCCCCATAATCAAACCCATACATGGATATTAAGCTGTAGACCAAATATTATTGGTATCCCAAGCAGTATAGATCGGATACAACGATGAATATTTTAGAAGGATCAAACCTCCTTAATACCAAGCTCCCACCCCCCCCCCCCACCCCCTAGAATCGGGTAGCGTATAGGCCCAACCCTGTTTTCATATTCTGCTCCTGAATTCAAGACAGTACAGACTCCACTTGATAAACCTTAGTTTCACCTGCCACTAGGATGGCTATGGCTTCACTGACAACACTGACTTTTCTGCTACTAGTACAGATAGTGGTGGTTGTGAAGGGACAGCCTCTGTCCTCTACCTACATTGCTACCCCTGCAGCCCCTGGAGGGGGTGTGCTGGGTAGGAGTAACGCCCTGGGGTGTGGCCGTGTCTGTGGTCAGAACACCACCTGTAAGGGCTACTTTGTGGCAGATAACAGCCCTGATTCATGTCGTATCTTCACTGACGATAACAGAGGCGGTGTAGCAGTAGACACTGGGACGTTTTACTGGAAGGTAAGTTTTGGTTGATTTTGTCTGATTTACATTCTCCATCCTACATTTAGTAGGAGAAGGTGGAGGGAAAACCTGTATTTCACACTTAATTATCTCTTTCTCCTCCATTGGCAAGCTTCACTCTGAGATAATGCAAAACCAGTTTTTTTTTTACCAAATCCTTTTCCCTACAAATCATACTGTTCAGTGTATCTTTGTACATGTCCTTCTCATTTGGTGTTCAAACCAATCAGAATAAAACATCATTCAAATATTCCTTGGAGCCATTACAAATAGTTTTAAATATCTGTATTTTATGGTCAATTCCCTACCATTGGTATGACAAGGAAATAGAAGGAGAAACCCAACCCAAGATTGTACATGTATCATGTACTTTGTATCCTGTAGGAGCCAACCATAGGGACAGCAGAACGCCCTAGGACATGTGCTGAGATGGCTCTACAGCTTGGTGCTGACCTCCCTAAGGGTCGGTACCAAGTAGACCCTGACGGCCCTGGAGGACTAGACCCAATCACCGTTACCTGTGAGACCTTAAGTGCTGGTCCCCGTGTTGCTTCCACTGTGACCTATGCAGACCATGACAGACTCTTTTCTGACACTGTCCGTGGGAGTAATGATGCATGGGAAGTGCAGTATGGATACAGACACACCATCACCTACAACGGCTCGCTCACTCAGCTAAAGACCTTGACTACCCTGTCTAGCAGCTGCAGAATGAACGTCCACATCAGGTGTTATCAGGTAGGTGCTGTGGATATATTGTCAGCATGGTGCACAGTGATGTACAATGGTGTTTTATCCAACATCCAAAACATAACAAATCCATTCCTAAATTGAAGCATGTTGTGATTTCTCTAAGGCTACCATAGCAGCAATTATAGTGTCTCGGATACAATGTGTAGACTACAGATGACCTTAAGACATGAAAAATAGAATTGTGAGGGAAAAATTGTTTCAAAGTTGCATATACTTATTTCTGCCATGCACCTTTATCAAAACTTGGTGTCATTTTCCAAAATGGTGCTTATTGCATTTTGGTACCAAACTCTCATCTCTACGCTACATATCTATTAGAGAACATTTGAAACAAACTTTGCATCTATATACCTTGCATCAAAATATGTGGTGATGACCCTTATCTGTGTTTCTAAAAGATGTGGCCATCATGAGCACACTTAAAGACAGCTGTTTATATCATGTGTGTTTGTAGGACTGGGTGTAAAGTTTATCTACTGCACTTTATGTCTGTATCCTGTGACTGTGGTATCCCTCTCATCAGCTACAGCGTGTATTTATTTTACAAGGTGCTGTTTGAGGATGCTACCGGTCGTTACCTAGCAGGCTGGGTGGCCTATGATGGTTCAGTGTTCCCCATGACTCAGGGAGGTGACGTCTGCCCACTAGTGATGAGCACTGGCACCAATGGTAAACACATACATAGAAATACATTGATATAATTTTTTTCTAGAACAATATATGTGACACAATCTGCGAAAAGGGACCTTAGTGCAAGGTGTACTAAGGTCCCTATTCCCAGTATATGTCACATATGTAGTGTACTCTCTAGGTATGAGTCCATACCAAAGAACAAATTAAAGTATTTAGAGAGTTTTTGGTGATTTTCCATAGGTTAGCATTGCCTGTTGGCAATTGAAATGCCCCAAAAGTAACAATATTGCTTGGAATGTATCTCTAAATAAGTTTTTCAAGGGATTACTTCATATTTCTGGTCTTGCATCGTGCGTGGTGGCTGCTGGTGAATAAAGGCCAAGCCATAGTTCCCACCCAAAACCTAAATTCCTGAATATGGATCATGAGAAAATGACAGAAAAGAATCTATGAAAATAATCATAATACATAACCCAGTTTACAAAAAAAACGTTATACAACGTTATATAACGTTTCTCTATGGCTCTTCAGTGTGGCAAAATGCTAAATAACGTTAAAAACCTTATTTTGCCGTACAATAACATATTTCTATTATCTGGGAATACGTTGACTAGAATATGGAGAAACCTGTAGTTCAGTAAATAGGGGTTGAGTGGGCAATATGCATTGATACTAAACAGCAGGACTATTTTAGCATGCCGTTTGAACAAAACCTAACTGACAAAGATGTATTTGAAATGACAAGTTGATTTAAAAACAAATTTATTTAGCCCTTCTCAACCTTCATAATTAGAGTGGCGGTTCCTCTTTAAAAAAGGGAGGTGAGTTAATTGGGTGATGGGTAAACAGAACGGGGTAATGAATCTCATGATTCAAAATGTCAGAGTGTCCTCCTGTTGTTTTTATTATATAGGTCTCCGTAAGTGTAACTGCAACAATGATGCCGTGTGGCACACTGACACGGGCTACATCACTGACAAGGACAACTTCCCCATCCAGGCACTGGCCTTTGGAGACATGGGACCGGGGGGCTCAGAGACGCTGGAGATAACAGTCGGCCAAATGGAATGTGCAGGTAAGGATGGAAAACTAATTATGCACCTTGGTAGGGGAGCAGGGACAAACGTTTTTAGTGACTCTTACTACAATCTTACTAAAGTCTTACAATGAAAGTCTTAATCATGTCCTAATATACCCCCATTTTTCTTTCCTTTCTTCCCCTTCTTTAGTAACGGCAGAACCCCAGTTAACTACCTTTTAAGATTTTTAAGACATATTCAAGACTTCACATGAACTGTGTCATGGTAAATTTTGAAGACTGAGACTTCAGTAAGACTTCATTATGACTCCCTCAAAATGTTTGTCCGTGCACTCATATAAGCTCTCCTACACGAGTCAGGCATTTTTGTGTAGTTGTTGTGAGGGTCAGGCATTGCTGGACCCACCCACATGAGGGTCAGGCATTGCTTGCCTCACCCAAGGAGCTTCAGAGTCTGGCCATGCTGGATCCTCATGCCAGAGTCCAGCATTGTCAGACTCTGGCATGAGGGTCCAGCATGATCAGACTCTCAAGCAATTTTGTGATGGCCCAGCCTATTACTGAAGGTACAGCATGACCCTCACTAAACTGGCGCTTGACCCATATATTATAGTCCAGCAGTGCCTGACCCTTGTATGAGAGTGCCTTTGGCGACATGGGCTGAAGCTCATGTTTGCCTCAGTGTAGCATATAAAGATTCTCCCTCACCCCCTCATTTTATTTCAGGTCTAACGGGAGAGTGCGGACCTCCCCCCGAGATCCCCTTTGCTACAAAAGTTGTCGAGGGACGTGCCCTCGGCGAGACGGTCTACTACTACTGTTTCCCAGGTCTTGTCTTCGGTGATGGCTTTGATTGGATGTCAATAACATGTATGCCTGGTGGTATATGGGAGGCTCCCATGTTCACCCAGTGTGAGCTGGGTACACGTGACCCTAATGATGATGGAGCTGATGAACGCGGTCTTTTAGATTAATTCCGACTCGTAGATACATTACCAGCTAATTTTGGGCTATCTTTTATTTTCATTATGTTTCCATATACAAACTGCCTGTAAGTCTATAGATATGAGGAATTTGGAGTCTGTTATTTCTCTTTCAATCGGTAAATATGACCATAATGGGGTGTAAAATATATAACTGTGAGCCATTACAAATGAAAGACTGCAAGGAGTGCGTTATGAACAATCAAAACACATGTACTCTCACAATGAATTCATAGACCTACCAGAGAGCCCTCCATTCAGTATTTCATATGTAGAGTTCATGAGAAATGGCTTTCCATCAGTTGATAAGGAAATGATGAATGGAAGTCTATATTGGGTTTATTTCATAACTTGATTTTGGGTCGATTTAGGTGGTACTGTTTAACATAGGTTTCCGTAAGCGGTCAACCACTTGTTGAACATATGTTTTTTTTACATGAGCATGACATTGTCACAATGTTAAACAGAAGATAAACACCAGTTTAAAACTCATGGAGAAATTGTGTATAAATTATGCCATGTGACTCGTGGAAAAAACATGTGTGTTGGACACGTGCTAGCCAAGGAGTTGACCAGATATATTTGACCATCTTGACACACCAACATGCCTGTATTTTTAGTCTGGCTCTCATAGAAAGATGCATGATGTAAACTTCATGTCAAAGCAACAGAAAAATAGGGATATTGTTAATGTCAGAGAAGATGAGAGAGGATTTCAAATTGAATAGGAAGAGATGGCTGTGTGGTACAAAGTATATGTAAGATCGAGATATTTGAAACTAATTCTACTTAAACGAGTGTCAATGTGTTTTCCTATCCATTGGATTATTATTGTATAGACTTATGTGAACGTGTTATATATGTTGTAAAAACCTGGTTCTTCAATTTATGCAAAAAATAAGGTACCCGCCACCGCTGTCCAACCAAACCCCCAAATGCAGTGTTTAGATATTAGACAAAAAAAAAAAGGTTTGTTTCCGGTAACCCGACCGACCCTATCAAAACAGGGCCGACCCTACGTTTTTTTATGCAATTTTGAAGACATTTTAGCTTTTTACCAATTTTTGGTCAATTTTAGGGGTTTCGAAAAAATTGGCTAGTACATTCATGTTAAAAAAAAAATTATTTTTCTAAATCCGACCTACCGACCCTACATTTTCCTCCCATGTTCCCTGAAACAAATTTTTTTTTGTTTGGCATTACAAGAAATTGTCTTGTGTTGCTAGTATTGACTTTAAAGCGGTACAAGATGTCCAAAGCAAGATTTTGACACTGACGATGTTACTTTTCGCCATAATAAAATCAATATGCCTAATGTTACACCTTATATCAGATCATCATAACTATATATACTACTTATGGCAAACTGCTGATGGGTGTTTCCGAGCTGTATTTAAGCCCTCATTACTTTCAATATAGATACTAGTTTTGTGCTTTAAAGTAAGATACGTGTAATGTAAATGATATCCATGAATATTATCTATTTAACACTTATTGCACCATAAACTACAGTTTGTAACCCCAGGAAGGCGTTTCTCGTTTATGGAGGTGACTTAAGGACTTCCATAAGAAAGTTATGGACTCCATTAGTCAATTTATGGATTATGGACTTTCCAAAAAAAAGCTATGAATTTATATGATGTTATAAATCATGCCATGAGGACCATATAGGCTGGGCCTAATTTTTCTGTGCAAAAACATTGGTCTTTCTAGCCTTAATTAAGAGAACTAGAAGAAATAAAAAGGTTATGGTTTGTGGAAAAAAGTTACGGTTTATGGACTCCATAAGTCCCCACCAGAAACGCCCTCCAGGTTCATGTGCAGCAGAAACCACAGGTGTTAACTTTACCATGACATGTATGTATACAACATAATATTTAGTTCTGCATCAATACAGCTTACTGTGTGTCACTAAGCTGTGTACAGTCCTTCTCAGACTATGGCTTTGTGTGCACTATATTTATTCAATAATACTTATCCACTGATTATAGGTAGTACCCGTACATGTATCTGGTCATTAACATATTACTGTATGCATATACATTGCCTCCCTATGTTGTTATAGTGAGTGAGACCAACCAAATTCTGAATTTACCGTTGTCGGCCAGAATCTGCTCTGTATGCACCCAAGAAACTTTTCACATTGAAACTATACATAAACGATTCTCTATGTAACTAAAGTTATCCGAAACCGTAGTTACTATCACTGCAAAGAAAATCTCAAGCAGAACTCGTGCCATTTTCGTGTCAAAACTCAGGAAATTTTAATAGATTGTTTCTGGAACGTTTTTTTTTTAAAATTTTCTAGTGTCATATTCACTGTCATTTCTTGTAGGGAAACTTGAGAAATACACATCTTTATTCTATTTGTGGAATTTCTGATTATTTGCACGAGTAAAACTCAGGAAACACACATCACCGTTGAATATGTTGCTAGGAAGGTTCACTATTCTCGAGAATCGCCCGTCTCTATCTTGTGTATACATGCAGCTTGTGCTTTTTCCGGGAAATACACACAATTCTAACTTGTGTCATTCTAGAGTTCTGTTTGGAGAGTATAAGTACATAATAAGGGCTGAACAATGTGTTAAATGGAAATAGTAGGGCACAAAAAAAACGTTATTGTCCTATTATCCTCCATGTATGTAAGTAGTATATATCTATGACTGTAATATGATCATTAAATTCCTGAATTCTATATAGGCCTAGCTGTTCGAGTGAATAATGTGGGCCTCCGATTACTCTGTCAGAATAAAAATATTCATATTCACCATCCCCTCTGGCTCTTTTATAAATCTGTCTTAATTGATGAATACATCACTTCCAAATTTTGGAAATAAGTGACATAACAGAATACAGGAACGTGTGTGGCTAGCTCAAACGTTTGTGGTATACATAGACAGAGCTGGACGATTTCTTCTATTTTTCATTAAAATACCCCGAAATGAATACAGAACATCATTTAAAAGTGACCACATCATTGGTTATTGCGCTCGTGGTGCCTGCTTCATTCGGCACGCTGGCCGCAGGCCTCTTGTAGAATGAGAATGAGCGACCACCAGTGCAATAACCACTTACAAGGTCACTTTTAAATGATGCTCTGTGTTCATTTCAGGGTATTTTAATGAAAATTTTTAACATGAACAAAATTATTAATTTAATTAATTTTTCAGTTATCTGGGGGTTACGTGACCCTTTGGAGCGTACAATATAGCCACAGCGTGCAATACGGCCTAGGTTTATTGCATGCCCCCATTGGAAACGGCCCTCCCATTGCTTTAACCTTGGCAGTCCGTACTCACCATGAAGTAAAGTCTAAAAGATGGGGGTGGATGCCTAAATTCGACACGGCGACATGGTCATTTCTTAAAATCGATATGCGACATGGGGCTTAGTGACATAAGGAAAAAAATAAGTGACATGACATGGGGTGTTTCTTAAAATCGACATGGGACATGAGAGGTTCTTATGGGTGACATGGAACATAAGGATTTAAGGGACAGGCGACATGACCATTTCTTAAAATCGACATGCGACATGGGGACCTCCCCCCCCCCCCCCCATCTAGACCCCCTAAAAGATCCATGAAATATGTGTAACGTACAGTTATGCTTTCATATACGTGATTGGCTCCAAGCTTAGCTATATATCTAAAACAATCACTATCTTCTTGAATCTAAAGTAAATGTACCTTGGACTGGTACCTTTGATCACATAGTTATAAATACAATGCGAAGTAAATTTAGCCTCTTATTGCAGTGCAATTTTGATTATGCGTCGTTCTTCTATGTGGCAGCATCCAGTGACTGTCTGCTGAAACTGCAGAGACTACAGAACAGGGGGCTCAGCACCTGCATGAATACTAACACAGTTGTACACCGTGTGGATGCGCTCCACACAGAAAGTGGTGTCCAGCGACTGGCAAGGCGCTGAGATGAACTGCTGCTTGTCTTAATGCGAAAGTATTACGGCAGGCATCAGTCCAGGCTAGAGGCGGCTGGCCAGGAGACTGGAGTGGTCACCAGGGGTGCCAAGAAAAAGTTGTTTGCTCTGAAGTGACCCAACACCACGGGCTACAAGAAGTCCCCTTTGTACGGGGGCAACATGCTGTGGAATGTCCAACCTGAATGGTTAAAGGACAGCGTCTCAAAACCACAATTCAAACGCAATCTGAAGAAAATCAAAGACTTGAGAGAAAAGTACCCAAAAACCTAACATAGTTGTAAGACAGGATAGATAGTTTAAGGCTTGGTGATGGTGATTACTAGTAAAGCGAATTATGGACCTGCTAGTTGTATTAATATGTATGAGTATGAATACCATAGCAAAATGTCAGAAAAAGCCCTAGGACGCGTTGTAAACATAATCCTATGATGTACAAGTCGTTGTATACTCTCCTCAATTTTCGGGTTACAAACACCAATCTCTCTCTATGCATCATTCATCATTATTCGTATATCATCCTGATTGATTGATTATATTCCTGAGTGTTGAAGCAAAAAGTAAACTTGTTGAAGCATATAGTACATGACATGCACGACGGATTACAGTTGATTGTTTTTTGTCTCTTATCAGCATATTGTAAACCGCGTTTCGTACGTGATCTTTATGTTGCAATAAACGAGTTCTTTGTGGGCTCATTGAAACAAAAAGAATTACTATCCAGATTGTTTGTATTGATATTTAAGTCATACATACTGAGTTGTACAACCTGCCAACCCCCATAACACCCTCAAAACTAACCAAAGCAAGTCTCCATTCAACCTACCATCCGCCATCTTGGATGCCCTGTCCACGCAGACCGGTGATCTCATTCTAGATACTGAACATGGGGGAGAGCTGGATAGGGCTAGCACAAGATGCAGGCTTGTGTGATATGAGGGAAATGCTAGCAAAAGGATAAAACATTCCAATGTACAATACAAATAGGTTACTTATATTATCACAACCTCATACTCACATGGTAGTATAGTGGTCATCCCTGTCGCCTTGTACCTGAAAGGTCCAGGGTTCAAGAGTCTTTCTACCATTTTATCTTGAATTGTCTTTTTCTATGAACTTAACATTAGAATTGTCCACACAATAGGGACCTTACATCTCAAAGGTCACTTAAAACAAGGGGGGAACTGGGGGAACTCATATTACAGCTCCATAAGGGCCTTCATTAGGCTACTGCAAGGCCCTGTCCCAACTCTCTAACCTTACAAAATGCCTAAATCCTTTCTCATGAGAAAGCGCACTTTATTATAAAAAAAAACAGATTTAGAATACAATTTTCAATCGAGGGTACACCATTTAGCTTTTCATGATACACAAAGACCATACACTGGATAAAAGAGAGATTTCCAAACTTAAGGTAGGTCGATACCATTGACTCAAAAAGTTTAGAATTCCTCAAAATTTCTTCCAGAGGTACCTTAGATCATTTAGAACAAATATCTGAAGAGAAAATAGGGGGGTCCCGCGCTACTTTTTTAAATACAGAATTTTGAAAAATTAACATATTTAGATTTTTCTCTAAAAAAAATGGAAAAAAAATCACAAGTTCCGTAATTTTATTTTGCCATAACCTGCAACCACACAGATATGAAACACCACACAATGAGAGCCCAGATATCTCTCTTTATTCCAATAATACTTTTATGGTTCTGTGATGTGGCATTCTGGGTAAAAATACTATGTTTGTTTGAAAATTTGGATAAATTTGTAATTAATTAAACACAAAATCGATTAAAATCAATAGAAAAAAAGTTGTCATTTTTCTTAAACTCTATGAAATGAATTTTAAGATCATTTTGAAACTAGTAAGACTAAATTTAACGTAGGGTCCCGCGCACTATTTTGGTGTTTTGGGCCTTTGAAGTAAAAAAGTACTGCAAAAATGTGCTAAATAAGATATTCTAAGTAATGCATTATGGGTAAAATGCTAATCATCATGTTATGAAATGGTCTCATTATGTAGCCCAGGATATATTTTATATTTGCCTTTTTAGTCCGAAAAATATCATTTATTGGTTTATAAATATGATTGATAACAAAATGCCAGAAATGCAAAAAAACAACACTTTAATTATTATACAAAATATAATGTTTGATAAAACTGTCCAAAATTGTCCAAAAAATTACATGGGTAATGATGGTATATAGGGCCATTCACACACCAAATATGATATCATTCTGACGCATTTAAGCCAGATGCGCGGAAACATGCGCAGTGGTCCCGTTTTCAATGGTATCGACCTACCTTAACGATCATTTCTCCTATTATTACAAATGTCCAGTCAATGACACACAGACCAGACAGAACAAAATATGGGTTCACAATATGTCTATTATAAGTGGAATATGCATGGAATATGTTTGACAATATGATAACCTGTCTAGGATATATCATCACAATAGGTAGATAGTAGGAGAATCAAAATCTTCCTCTGATGTAGATACTTATTGCAAGGTATGAACCTATGGTAACGTTCATTTCAGATCGCATGGCATGCTTGAAATGCAGTCAAAATTTCTGACCATCTGATATCTGGGGTTAAAGGTACTTTGAGAACACAATTTATGCATACGGCACCTTGTGGCAAACACGGAACTACCTAAAATTATGATATTTGCAAATTTCACCCACTAATGATATTATGTCATGATCTTCCTTTATCTGCCATTCAAGTGCCACACCTTAACACTGGAGGCAAGCTAACAAAATCATAGCCCCAAAATGCAAAGTCAGTGTCACCACATTTAATGTGGAAGGCAATAAGCTGGAAGGGGAAGCTGCTAGTGAATACTGTAATGAGTACTTTGCCACTATTGGAGAAAACTCTACAATAGGCTACAAGAGGAAGATGACACTCTCCCAGCTGCTAACCTAAGACCTGAGCAACACCTTAGCTCCTTGAGGGACAAGGGTGGCATAGATACTAGCTCAATAGAGATACCACCAGTCCAGTATGATGATATGTTGGCACTTGTAAATAATATCAACCCAGACAAGTCTTCAGGGCTGGATGGCATCTCAGCACGGGTATTAAAGGATGCTTTTCTATACCTTATACCACATTTATGTGACATGTTCGACAAAAGCATCAGACAGGGAATCTTTCCAGCAGCTTGGGCAAAGGCCACCGTGGTACCGATACCTAAATCTGGCGCCCTTAACCAAATCGCAAACTGGAGGCCGGTAAGCCTACTTCCAACCCCTGGCAAAATGATCGAAAAGATAGTTCATTCATTTATAACAGAGAAGGCAAAAACCTTATAGGGCTAATCTCAAAGTGGGTTTCGGACGAAGACATGTGAACCCTGCCACTACTCAATCAGAACTGAATCAGGTAGGCCCATTCCCTCCTTTCATTGGTTTACTGACCTCAGCCATGACTTATATTGACTCTCTCTCATTGGTTTAAATTGTTGTTCAGGTCAAACAACAATTTATTTAGTCCCATTATTTAGGGCTAATCTCAGATCAACAGCATGGATTTGTGAAGGGTAAGGGAACAGCTGAAGCGGTAAAGGCTCTGGTCTCTAGGCTATACGAGAGTAGAGATAAATCTGAGGTCACATGTGCTTGCTATGTGGACTTTAGCAAAGCCTTCAATTCTATTCACCACTCATTGCCGATTGATAAATCATCTAGTATAGGCTTGGACGGTATGCTGCTAACTTGGGTTGCCAGTTATCTCCAGAACAGGAAACAAGCTGTTCTGCTGAATAATGTTAAGACAGTCAATAAGAACGTACTATTCGGGGTCCCCCAAGGGTCCATTTTAGGCCCGCTATTATTCATTCTCTATGTGAACGGGGTAACCTCTACCACCAGGCATTCAGAAATGTTGCTATATGCTGATGACATAGTCCTTACCATGAGCCACCCTGATATAGACACTGCCAGGTCCCTACTTCAACAAGACCTGAATAGGCTAGTCACTTGGTGCACATCCAATGGGCTAAGCATAAATGCCAAAAGGACGCAAGTGGTATGCTATGGCAGTAAGACCACAGTAGACATGGCCAGGAGGGACGCAGTCACTATAAGCAACAAGGCACTGGAGAGCCCCTTGGAGTACAAGTACCTGGGGGTTGTTCTTGACAGCGAGCTAAAACTGGAAACCAACCTTAGTAACACAGCAACTCTGTCGAGGCAGAAAATATTTAGGCTGAAATTTCTTGGAGACATGATGGACCAGGAAACTGCTCAATTAGTTTACAAGCAAGCAATATTGCCCCATTTTGATTATTGTAGCTTCCTAGTGGAAGGAGGCACAAAAAGTTGAGTAATGAAATTTCAGACTATACAAAATAGAGCGCTAAGAGTTTGCACAAAAAAATATAACATAGACTACCGTACTGAACAGTTGCATGAAACATGTAATATAGAGTATTTGAGTAAGAGAAGAGAGTACCAGCTGGCCCTATTAATGTACAAAGAAGCAGTAAAACTGGGCCTTAAACCTAGGTTGGTTCCTAGGACCAGAGGAGATCTCAATAAAAATTCCCATTCTGTCGTGCGATATTGCAAAAATACAAGAAGGGGCCCCATGCAAGGGGTATCAAGCTCTGGAACAGGCTGAAGCCTGAAGTCCAGAAAGCCTCATCAGTTAAGCCTTTAAAAGGCTGTACAAGTCTACCCCTCTCGACCCGCCAAAAGCTGAAGCATAAGATATGGTTGAAGATAACAGGCCCTATTCAGGCCAACTTGTATGGTAAAATCCCCTTGATGTTTTTTTCTACTCTCAGGGAAAGTTTCTTTCTAAAGGACTGAAATAATTGGGAGTATAAAAATGATGGGGTTTAGAATCATGAGATCATAAGATCAAATGAGTTACTCTTGTCTGAGAGTTAATTGGTACTACTATCTGCCCGTCTTGGAGCGCTTACAGTAGTCATCCCAAAACCATACACTGCACATCTCATCCCTCATATTTCATGAAAAATGTGTTTTCATCAGCTAGCGTCACTCAAGGCGATAGAGTGCCTATAATAATTAGTACATTGACTGTAATGTCAAGCATAACTATCAACTAATCAAAAAGGACATTATGTCCAATCACTTTATTAATATTAATGTATTTACATAATGGCATAATTGAAGTCATTGCCTGGAGAAAACCTGTACTTACTTGAGGATACAAATTTGAAAATGAATAAAATTTGTTTAAACAAAAGAAAAAAAAAATCCTATTTGCCATGCCCATAGGCTCATACAGTAAATAGATTAAAAATTATTACGATTAGTCCAGGATAATTTCATTTTGCTTGTGACCCCCTATTTTCTTGTTTTTTATAGGTTTCTAATGATCATATAAATTCTAGCCTGCATTTTCAGTGAGATATAGTTGGAGGATTTGGAAAAATGTAGAAAAATATGATCTTCACATGAGGGCTCATTATAATGCACCCAAATTGCAAATAAATCCTGTGACATAGGACCTTTTTCTTTTCTTTGTGTCCCATAAGCATCAGACTAATAGTCCTAAGAGCCATAAAGAAAATGGTTGGTCGACCTACAATCAGTTAGAGTGAGTTACTGAGGGATATCAGCATATGTGATGCCCTCTGTGAGCAATGCTTGGAACTAAGGTAGCACAACCCATTGAATTTTGCCACACTAATAATCACTGTCCGAGAATTGGGCAAGATTCCATGGCTGTTTATTATAAGGTCTCCCTGCTATGCCTCCGACCACAGTTGTACGCAGGTGTACAATAATTTATGGACAAGCCAAAGCTCATATTCCTCATTGGTTATATAAGATGTCTAGGAACTCTACCCTCGTCAGACCCTATATCATGTGGCTAGTGTAAAATTTCATGCACAATGTATTGACCAATTATTGACAAATTACCAAACCACAGTACCTCAAATTGGAGAAGCTAAAGTACACAACCCCTCCTCAAATGTCAGTCTTACCCCTCAGCCCCTATACAACACCCTCAAATAATGTAACTATAGGCCTCTATGTACCAGTACATTCAGCATAGTCGCTACATACACTGGACACTATAGGAACCCTCTACCCAGTAGGAAGAGTGACACTCCCGAAGGCATATCCGACCAAGATGGCTTCGACTTCATTTACTCTGCTGACTTTTCTGCTACTAGTACAGATAGTGGTGGTTGTGAAGGCAAAGACCCTCGTCTCTACCTACATTGCTACCCCTGCAGCCCCTGGAGGGGGTGTGCTGGGTAGGAGTAACGCCCTGGGGTGTGGCCGTGTCTGTGGTCAGAACACCACCTGTAAGGGCTACTTTGTGGCAGATAACAGCCCTGATTCATGCATTATCTTCACTGACGGTAGTAGCAGTAGTGGTACCACGGGCAGCGGGACTTTCTACTGGAAGGTAAGAGAGTTCTCATGCATATTGATGTACACAGAGAAAGAAGTAGAATTACGGTGACTCCTAAATGGGAGTCTGGACTCGATCACTGATGTAACCCTCCCCACGACTCTAAGGTGACTCCCAATCATTAGGGAGTCTTAGAATAGGAGGCATTGTAGATGTCTGTTTTGTCAAGGTTTATTTAATTCTTTCTTTTTGTTTGTTCTGTATTATTCTTTTTTTATGTTTTGTTGTTTCATCATACATTTGTATTGAGGATTCAATCAGTCCCTCTCTCTCCTTATTTGTCCATTTTGGGTAGTTAAATATTGATAACATCTTGCATATTTCTCAAATGGTGTACACATTAGATATACAACTCTATAAGTATCAGTTTTCAAATAGAAAAAAGAAACTTACAGAACCATTGAACCCAGCTAACAAAAAGTTGTTATTTTATGTCAGAATATTGTTTTTAACATTCTATAACCACAATAAGTAGCCATAGAGAAACGTTATACATGTATATAACATTGTATAAAGTTTTTTGACTACTGTGAATATGTTGAGAGACAGCGAGAATAAAATTATCATATAATTTTAAACCTGCACTTTTCTACTTTTGCCCCCATAGGTATTGGCTGCAGAAACCCCTAGGACATGTGCTGAGATGGCTCTACAGCTTGGTGCTGACCTCCCTAAGGGTCGGTACCAAGTAGACCCTGACGGCCCTGGAGGACTAGACCCCATCACCGTTACCTGTGAGACCCTCCGTGACAGCACCACCTTGACCTACACAGACCATGACAGAATCCTGAACACCATTGTGAAGGGTACTAACAATGCCTGGGAAGTAGCGTATGGATACAGACACACCATCACCTACAACGACTCGCTCATTCAGCTTAAGGCCTTGACTACCCTGTCTAACAGCTGCAGAATGAACGTCCGCATCGACTGTTATGGGGTAGGTGCTCTAGCAGTATCTTAGTACTATAGGGTAGATTCACCCTGAGTCGGACACATACCCTGAGACGGACAGTGTAATTTGAGGCTATTTATGTACCCTACTATATACTTCTTTTCGGAAGGAATAACACTTCAACTTTACTATTGTTGACAAATAAAGGGCTTACAATGTCTGAATAACCACAAAATCAGGGGTCCGTGTCAAGGTATGTGTCCGACTCCAGGTGAATCTACCCTAGAGCCTGGTTTTAGGGCCTGTCATTCTTCTTGTATATTTTGTGATCCACAAGTTGACATTGTTATGCAACATATCGAATTAAAACAACAACAAAAAGATTCCCAGTTATCCTTAGGTCTGCTTACTGCCGCCATTTGTACCCAAAGATCTGTTTGTTGCTACATGCTGCACTGAAAAAATTAAACTTGTCTCCAGACTCGTTTTAGTGACTATCACAAAATAAACGGGTCAAAAGTTGTCTAACCTATCAGGTTACCATCCCACAAATTGAATCTGGAGCTGGCAAATGTCAGGTTTTGGGCTGCCACCTAAAAGACCCACTTCTTTGTCACTTAAACGAGTTTTTGACTCATTTATTTTATGATCGTCACTTCGAAGAGTCTGGAGACAAGTTTACTTTTTGAGTGTACATTGAACATGAAGAAATTGATTTAAAACATTATGGCATACCTACAAGGCTATTGTGATGTATGAATGATTTGACTGCACCATGAGAAATAATGTATAGGCCTGGTAATATCGGGTGAAGTATGAAATATAGAAAGTACACGTCCATGTAGTAACTGGTAGGAAATCCTGACCCTATATTCTCCTACCATCCTTAATAAAGGACAACCCATGTCTTACCAACTAGGGTGCATCGAGCGTAGCTTTTTCAAATCATTATTTCAGCTTTGTCCACCGACCCCAAATTAAACACATCATGCATCTTAGTTAAAAACGCTGGTGTTAGGTGTATCTGGGAAAAGTACACTGTACACTGGTAAAGCTTAGGACTGGATAACCATGACTAGGCCAAAAAAAAGTTTGTTTCAGGTAACATGGCAAGAAAATGTAGGGTCGGTAGGTCGGATTTCTTTCTTTTTATAATTTTTTTTAAAACATGAAAAGACTAGCCAGCCTCTCCGAACACCCTAAAATTGACCAAAAAAGGATAACAATTTGAAAACGTCTTCTTCTGGGATGCCTAGCACCATGCATATCAATGATAATCAACATAGTAAACTGACAGATTTGACTCGTTAAAACTCAGCTTTTCAAATTCCCCTTATAGCACTGTTTATTTTACAAGGTGGTGTTTGTCACCATATAATTATTTTCTAACCAATACAATAATATTTATTTTACAAGGTACTGTTTGAGGATGCTGCCGGTCGTCACCTAGCAGGCTGGGTGGCCTATGATGGTACAGTGTTCCCCATGACTCAGGGAGGTGACGTCTGCTCCATGGTGACAAGTAGGCACATAATCTACCGTAAATTCTCATGTATAAGCCTAACCCTCGTATAGGTCGCGCCCCTAACCATATAAGCTGCAAAGGAGGTCTGAAAATTAGCAATTTAGGGATTGGTCAACATTTTTTCAGCCCCCCCCCCCCTAGGCAGGTTAAAATTGAACGCGGCCAACCCCTTTGAGCTACAGTAATGCGCTGGCTTTTTCACTAAAAAGGGGTGCAATTTTTTGTCCCTTCCCCCTCCAGAGGGGTCCAAATTCTTTTGGTCCCCCCCTTCAAGGGGTCCAAATTTCTTAGGTCCCCCCCCCCCCCCACCTTGAGAGAATCCTTTAAGCCGCACTGGGGTTCTGACTCTTGGACAAGCCGCGGCTTCTACGTAAGAATATACGGTATACATAAATTCATTTGTCATTATTCTATTATTTGATTGGAGCTTTAATAAGCAAGTTAATTATCCCAGTGATGTTTGAGTACCCAGCCAAATTTTTTAACCAACAATTGGATTTGGAAGGAATTGGCCTATTTAGAAAATTTGGCATCCAAAGAACAAAATAAATCAGAGGATTAATGCCTACTAAATCACTCAAATATTTTATGGATGCAATGGGTTTCCCATGCCATAGCCATCATTCCTTGAGAGACATTCATAAATGTCATCACTGTCAATCAATTGTGATTAAAGGGCATTCTCACCACTCGAACTTAACCACATAGTAGACAAGGACAGTGTTAGAATTGTGAGTGGGATACGCTTGGTGATTATGCCACTTTAAGCTTATTTTGTGCATGTTTTAAGTTCTTATTGTGTATACCTTTAGAAACTCGCCGTAAGTGTAACTGCAACAATGATGCCGTGTGGCGCCTAGACATAGGCTACATCACTGACAAGGACAACTTCCCCATCCAGGCACTGGCCTTTGGAGACATGGGACCCGGGGGCTCGGAGGAACTGTGGATAACAGTCGATCCAATGGAATGTAAAGGTAAGGATGAGACATCTCTCAGCTTTATCCATAGGTCAAGTAAATAGCCTACCATACGTCTTCACAGTATAGGTTTGGTTTCAAAATAGTGCCAGTTTTGTATAAGCACCGGGGTACAGAGGTGATGAAATCTATACCTTCAGCACTAAAATACAAGAAGGTACGACCTTTCTGCTCGTGCTTTACACATCTTGCATTGTCCTAAAGTTACACACTCTACATAGTCTTACAAGACTTTGCGTATAGAAGGTGCTACATCCTACATCCTATATATATAAACATATATATATATACATATATATATATATATATATATATATATATATATATATATATATATATATATATATATATATATATATATATATAAACATATATATATATAATTAGATAGATAGATAGATAGATAGATTTCTGCGCTCATTGGGGCACTGACTCCCATCTGAGATTGCAATTGTGTGGTTCATAAATCATATGATATGCGGGTTCCACAAATGTTTATTACACACATTGACCCGCCCTCCAAGGGGTGGTGTTGAATGTTAGGTTACACAGAGAAAAAGAGTAGAATCACAGTGACTCCCGACTTGATCACTGAGGTAACTCTCCTCAGAGCTCTAAATTGACTGCCTAACATTAGCAGGACTCTATAATAACACTATAGTGACTCCTATTCTAAGACTCCCTGACGATTGGGAGTCGCTTTCGTGTAGTGTGGAGAGTTAACTCAGTGATCGAGTCCAGACTCCCATTTGGGAGTCATTGTGATTCTACTTCTTTTCTCTGTGTATGAAATGCAAATTATTCTTGCTTCCATACCTGTGCATCATGAGTAACATGAGACTAACCAAAGGCATGTCACATCTCCCTCATCCTCCTTATCTCTCATCCCCCTTACCCTTATCTTTCAGGTCTAGCTGGATGTGGATCTCTGCCTGAGATCAGCTTCGCAACAAAGATGGTAGAGGGACATGCATTCGGCGAGGTGGCTCACTACTATTGCTTCCCGGGTCTTGTCTTCAGGGATGGCTCAGATTCTATGATGATAACCTGTATGCCTGGTGGGATGTGGGAAGATCCCACATTCACAAGGTGTCATTAGGGAAAAGATTACCCATAATGCACCGGACGCCGGCTCCCCCATCTGCAGTCCAGCGCACCCCCATGTTAAAGCTATGAATATATGATTATCCAATCAAATATCAAATCAATATTATCCAATGAAATCCACTGTTACATATGTTTCCGGTCACGTGGGCTCCTCCTCCACCTGCCGGGCACTTGTATTTAAGCCCCGGTCATCTGGAGGAAAATCAGAACACCTATCACCATCTTATGATACTGAGCCCTAGTGACTGGTACTCTGCTATTGATATTTATTATTATTAATAAAAGATACCAAGTACTGCAACTGACGTCTCATCTCTCATCTTTACGCCTCGCATTGGTGTGGTAGGGATTTTCCCAGCCACACATTGCCTTATCTAAATTCTCAATAGGCTCTCATTGTGGATGCCAACATTAGATCCATCAATTTGGGATAACATTACCAATTATTATTGTTTATCTCTAACAATTAAAGGTTACAACATCAGCCTGGGCAACCAACAACAGCCCTACAAAGCCATAAAGAAGAAAAGACGGGTTAGTCAGTTTGACTAACCTAAGAGCATTGACTCACATAGATTGGTCGTATAGAAATGACTGAGAGACCCTTAGGGAGTGGTCATTTTTTAACAACAGAGGGGGTGGATGTGGGGGGGGGCAAAAATATTTGGACTCCTTGAAAGGGGGGGGGACCAAAAGAATTTGGACACCTCTTTTAAGTGAAGAAGCCAGCGCGTTATTATAGCTCAAAAAAGGGTCAGTCGCGCTCAATTTCAACTTGCCTGAGGGGGGCACCAAAAGAAATTTCGACCCCTTCCATGGGGGGGACCAAAAAAATATCTGGAAATCCACCGACCGCCCCCCCCCCCCCCATTTAAAAAAAAAAGACCACTCCCTTAGTCATAATTTTGCTCCCTAATATGCCCAACCTATGTTAGTCAATGCAGTAAGGTAAGTCAAACTGACTAAATCCGAGAATTACAAGCAACTATCTACCAACATTTCCATTAATCAGGCACTGAATTTTACAAGAAAAGCCCTTATTTTAGAGGTGCCTCAGCTTGGAATAGACTTCCCCCATACCTCCAGAAACTCACTGAAAAAAGTAACTTTAAGACGCAGCTAAAAAAATATCTTGGCACATTCTTCAAAAAACGCAGGTCGAAAAAGAAAAAGAAAAAACCTGGAGGATAAGTAAATTATAACTGGACTCATTACTCTTTCTTTTTTAACACAGACATACTAGCTGCAATCTCACCTCCTTTTGTACTAAATGAATTAGCCATAACTATCTTTATTGATGTACTATAATGTAAAATTGAAAATGTATGAATTGAAAATCACCATATCACTGTACATTACCTATCATACTGTATATACCCAAATGTTACATACTGCTTGCAGTGAAATCTGGTCAACAATGTATCAAACCTTGAGTTTTTAACCCTGGCTGGCATGCAACTCCGGAAGTGTACTGAAAATCATGGCACTAAACGTGTTATGATGTGCATAACAAAAAGAAAAGAAAAACCTGAGTCCTTTTTATTTTAAGGTGTATTAGGGTTAATCATTTAGACTAAGGCGTTAGCTTTGCCTTAGTCATATAACTTAGACACAGTTCGTCATATTGATGAATGTGCCTCTGATGAACCTGGGATAGCTAATGCTGACTAACCTCTTAAATCAATAGATTATCTGTGTAAATACACATATATGTATTGTGAATGTGTGCGTCTATATGTGTATACATTCCCAATCATGTCTTCCTTTTATTTGTTGATGTAACAACGTAAATACGTTATTCTTGGCCCCATAAACATCTAGTCCAGTTGCCAGGGGGGATTATCCTTGCAACCTTGCAATAAAACCCCCCGAAGAGGTTATGACTGATTTGGGTACAGGAAGTCATATACTTTCAGAATCTTGACGATGCCCGGCTGGCATCGTTGAGCGTTTTCCGAAATTCAAGATGGCGTCCAAGATGGCTGACGAAAATGTTTAAAGTCATAAATCAATCAATTCTTATGTGATTTGCATGTGTAATACCTCTAAATTGGGGTTTTTGGGCATGCCTGATTGATTAAAAGAGTCAAAAAGTCATTTGAGTAGGTATCCACGCTGATAGCGTGTTTCCATAGCAACCAGCATGCCCATTCTTATACAAAATATATATTGTTATAAGAAATTTGTCATTTCTCAACGCCTACACTCATGTAATATCTCAAATTAAAGGTCTCATTGAGATACATCATTTTAACATAGTTTTAGAGTTGTCACAGCTCCTAGGTAACCATGGCAACCAGAAATCAACAACAATAATGCCTAATGATTGATGCCGAAACATTATCATCCTTGCTGATAACTGCAAATACATGACAGAACAACCAACTTTGGCCACAACATACTCTCTCCTTAATGTCAAAAAGTCATTTGAGTGGGTATCCATGGTGATGCATCATTTCCAGAGCAACCAACATTTAAACTCAAAACATGATTTGAACTCAAAATATACTTTGTATCGAGGAAATTGTCTTTTCTTAACATGATATTGTCATTTGATATCACAAAGTAAAGGTCTCACTAAGATGCATGATGTTAATATTGTTCCACAGTTGTCATGGGTACTGGGTAACCATGACAACTTCCCCCTGTGTTAGTGGGGACCTCCATGATGGGGCCATGAAGGAGTAGAATAACTTGCTGGTGGTCTTTCTTGTGATCTTTCCTCAGAGAACCATGTCTGAGATATCAAAGGCTATGGTTTATCTGACTCTGCCTACTATAGTACCAGCTCAGGTATGTAGGACCATGCAAATAAAAGAACGCTTGCTATCCTATGAAAAGAGCAGGGTACCTGGCCCGGTAGCGGTTTTCTCCCTCACCTCATAGATGCAGTCATTCATTTCATATATTCAATCATCCATAGATGCAGTCACTGCTGTATTAGGCAAGCAGCATATAAATATCTGTCTCACTGCTAGGCAAGACTACTACTATTTGTGGAAGGCTACCTTGCTAACTTGAGATATGTCCCGTGAGGTACTTGATGTACATCTGGACATTAAACAAATCGATCAATCATTCAAATCTGACCATGACAACTGGAATTCAACAACAATAATCCATAATGATTGACATAGAGGCAGTTCAAATTACCACTCCCAAGCGTTTTTAGGCACTATGTCTCTCTGGTCAGTGTCAGCAATCCAAAACCCTGTGTCTGCAGCCTTTCATCATCCATGGTTACCACCATAATCTGACCCCTGACCTCCCTTCCCACCAACTTTTACTGGCCTTACCCTAGTGAACAACCGGCCTCTTAGAGAATATCAATAGCCATGTACACCTCAAGCATCAAAAGGGACATTCAGCCTCACTGTTCAACATTGTCACAGAAATATTGGCCTAAAAGTGCCAAGATGAAGTTAGACTGGCAAAGTTTTCTATGGAAGATTACATGAGAAAGCTTTCAGATGGTTACATTGACACCAGTTATGTAACTGCCATGGCTGTGGCCTGGAAAAGGTCATAGATAAGGGAGGCAGATTCAGTTGACACAGAAGTGTCAATGGATCAATTGGAATCAATCAGGCACTATCGATCTTGATTCTCAAGAATTGAGAAATTCAAAGACTCCTCTTTAAACAGGAGAATACAGCTACATGATCAAGCATCACAAATGAACAAGCCAATGCAATCATGACCAATCAAGCTATGACATCTGTGTAGTAAGATCAAAGGATACATGTCATCTCTTATGACACCGGTGCCATTATTCTGCTAACCTGAGGGGGTGCTATGTCTTCAGAACTTCCAGAACAAGACCCTCTGCTATTTGACTGGTCTTTGCATACAGCAATAAAGTGTTATCCCCACACCATTGCCAAATGTGATTCATATTCTTCCATCAACTATCCTCAAAATGTAACTGTTCTTCCTCAGACCCATGCTGTTCATGGAGATGTCACTTCCTGATGACCATGCTTGATTGAACTGCACAGATATGTGTAAATTGTCAGATCATTGATTCACCTACTTAACGTCCCATCCAAATGATGCTATGGTGGACAATCTGGAGGAGGGAACCATTGTAGATGACCACATTGATTGTAGTATTCAGTCAGATAGTGACTGAAGCCATTATTGTGTGCTACTAAGCTAACCATCAAGCAAATAGTTACAAACTGTTATAGCATTATACATTTTGTATCTGTATAAGTTATGTCAGCAGACTGGATTTTACACAGTAATGATACACATCCGCATGTTGATATGTTTGTGTATTGCTGATATTGAACAGCTATACTGCATCATTCACTAGCTGGCCAGGCCAACAAAGGGGCTGGGCAGGCCGACATTTTTGAAGGGCCAGCCAGGACGACAGGGGGGCAGGCTAATAATAAGTGCACTATAGGAGGACTGGCAGGGTATGAGCTGCTTTAATGACTGTAAACATCATAGATTTATGGGAGCTCTGAGGAGGCATCTTATAGACACCACTAATATGACTTCACATCGCCTCTTAGTCAGGAGGCTTGCCAGCAGGTCCCAGATTCAGTATGTACAGCAGAAAATTATTTTTAGTTACATAGTAGCAGCAGCAATTAATAACATGTTAAAAGATGTGAGTTTTCGAGATCTATGATAAAAAGTGCACATTTGGTAAAAATCATAACATGAAATCAAACTTTCTGCATATAAGCATATTGGTTGCTATGGAATTGACCCATCTCCATAGATAACCACTCAGGTGACATTTTGACATTGAGCAGAGAATCAGTATCTGGTGGCCATGTTGGTTGTTCTGTCATGTATTTGCAGTTAACAGTAAGGATGATAATGTTTCGGCATCAATCATTAGGCATTATTGTTGTTGATTTCTGGTTGCCATGGTTACCTAGGAGCTGTGACAACTCTAAAACTATGTTAAAATGATGTATCTCAATGAGACCTTTAATTTGGGATATTACATGAGTGTAGGTGTTGAGAAATGACAAATTTCTTATAGCAATATATATTTTGTATAAGAATGGGCTTGCTGGTTGCTATGGAAACACGCTATCACCATGGATACCTACTCAAATGACTTTTTGACTCTTTTAATCAATCAGGCATGCCCAAAAACCCCAATTTAGAGGTATTACACATGCAAATCACATAAGAATTGACTGATTTATGACTTTAAACATTTTCGTCAGCCATCTTGGACGCCATCTTGAATTTCGGAAAACGCTCAACGATGCCAGCCGGGCATCGTCAAGATTCTGAAAGTATATGACTTCCTGTACCCAAATCAGTCATAACCTCTTCGGGGTTTTTTTCTGCAAGGTTATCAAGCTGGCAACTGGACTAATCTTGGGATTGGCGAATTAAGAAGGATGCAGGATGAATGACATATTCCTTATATCATTATCATCGTATAAAGAGATGTATCGTAACCCATGTAGGTGGTTGAATGTATATCTATCATGAACAATGTTGTGGCGCGGGAAATGGACCGGGTAGCGTCCAGGGAGAATAAAGACGGGTACCAGCGTGGGGGGTCGACTTCCGGCCGGTGAACGATCTACATCGTATTCTGTGTTCTTCCTTCAATAACTACACTTTATACATGTCCTATACATACAAGATACATCAAACAACATCTGATTGATATATTATTATGCACCTGAGCTACATTACAGGAACAGGGCATGGCCCTATGTACTTGCAGGATAAATAAAGGAATTAACAAACAAACTTAAGTCTCACTCTTTAGAATTATCATACATTTTCATCCTCTAGAAGGCTGGTCTTGATCTAAAGGTGGTTATTTTATTTTGTATCGTTAATTGTTATCCTTGTAAGTCATTCTATCAATGTGATTCTTTGATTCTTCTATTTTGAATGAAAATCATGTTTCCATGGCAACATATATAGATAAAACACAATTTAGGTATAATAGGATTTAAGTAAAAGTTGGAATGTCTCATTTAAGTCTACTGTAATCATTATTGAAAGTGCAACATTTAGCCCTCAGTTGTTATGGGTGATATGACTATACGTAGGAGCTCAGATTTTTGACCATATCGCAGTGTCGATTTTTACCAAAGGTGCCGTGCTGCTGCGTTGAATTTTAATCCATTTATAGCCACGGTCATGCATAAGGGAGAATCATGGAAACATTCACAAAATTAATGTCAAATCAATGTAGGTATTAGCGTATCAATGTATAACGGCTATCACCGGCCCCGATAAGCCTCACATAATTCAGGGGCAGCGGATGGACGTAATGAAACGGGTTTAGATATAGGATTTAGATATAGAAAATCATCCTTTGATACCCTATACTTCTTTTTGATTGCGATGGGGGGGAGGGGGTGGGAGCATACTTCCTGCTCCTATACGTTATCTACGTGAGAGAAACATGGCTCTGCAATCTTGTGTACTTATTATAGGGTCTTGGTAACTCATTAATCTTTTATGTGTGTGTGGGGGGGGGGGGAGAGATATAAAATTCAGCCCCCTCTCCTAATGTGATTGTTTTTTGACAGGGGGGGGGGGATTCCATATCCACATTGCCTACGCCATTGCAATCATTATCATCACATACAGAGTTTATTTACAGATACATGTTTCAGTTGGTTTTGATATTATCCAAATAATAAAGCTTTCACTGAGCAAGGCTGTTCAGTAATTTCATAATTCACAAGGTCTTTGCGTGAGTGTAGTCTCGGGTTCTGTAGTCAGCAATATAATGTCACTAGAGTAGGCTGCCCATGAGATGACTATAACTGGTCTGTTGGTACCTTGAGTACCAACAGACCAGTACACCAGAACGACACACAGATCAGGAGCCCTGTGGACAAAAGACCCTATGACGATTGGTCCTGAGGATGATCATCCCAATGTCTATGATAGCCCTGTGGAAGTTTGGCCCCGTGATCAATGGCACTCTGATTGAGACATACCAGTCTACTGATGGTACCAAAACCGACCAGCTAGTCATCTCATGGTGGGTCTACCCTACACGACTGTTGCAGCACATAGTAGTTACACAGTGTATAAGACACGCAGCAGCAGCCACAACAGCCCCTCATGTTTCAGGTGTACGTACACATACTTACAACACAGTATCAGTTCCACATTAATACAGCTGCCATTACTAAATACTTGTCCACGGTACTTAGGCCAAAATAAAAAGAAGTTGTGTTCAGGTATCCCTAGCGACCCAATTTTTTTGGCCCTAAAAAATTTGGTTTGAAAAGCTAAATCTACCTACCTGCCCTATTTCTTTGGGCCATGTTACCTCACTGAAAATATTGAATCTCAAATGTTAGTCAAAAGTTAGTAGGTTGTACTAACTTTTTACTAACTTTTGTACAAACATTAGCGAAAATTACGTGCCCAAAGTTCCTATCCTATCTTAGCGTTTTGCTGCTAACCCTTAGCTAAAAGTTAGCATTGCCCAGGTCACCTGAAGTTATGAGGCTACCATAAAATCTGGTGTACACCCGCATCTCACCTATAACTCACACCCCGACTTTGAGAGAATCCTATAACCTCTACCTAGGGCTTGAAAATTGTGATTTTAGTACTGTACTATACCTTCAAAAACCCTTGTATTACCTGCCCATAGACCTGAGAATATTGTATAACCTGCACTAGAGGTTTGGTTCTAGTATAACCCACAAGTTACATGCAGGAATTTACTGTAGTCATTCATTAGTGATTAGTACATCTATAACCAGTCAGTGGCATGGCCCTGGTTAATATGCAACAACCACATCATGAGCTACCTGTGCAATGGTAACTCCATCCATTAAAGCCAGTTTGTCTACATAACAATTATTGTCCTGTAGAATTGGCCATATAGAGACTTGAGTCTGTCTTTGATATATGCATTTTTCAAAAACACAAAAGAGGTGTCCCATTCAGAAAACCTCATTGGAATACGTTGATTTTTTTTTTTAATCTGGCTAAGCAGATACATGCATACATTATGTTACACCCCATATCACATTCAAAATTAGAAAAGGTTACCTCTAAGCATGATAACAAGTGCAATTACAATCTTATCATATAGATAAATATCTCATGATTTGCTTGTGCTGTCACCTGGTGTGGAGTTCCTGTGGGTAGCTGGTTAGTAAAAAGTTAGTCATAGTTTAGCGAAATCTTAGTTCGATTTAATAATGCTGATAAGTTAGTAGTTTTCACTAAGATATATTAGCATTGACTAACCCCCAGAATTTTCAGTGCTGAACACAACTTCTTTTTTGCCCTATATAGTGTATCGGGTAGTACCAGTATGTGTGTGCATATCTGCGTTACACATGAATACTGATATATGTTACGGATTCAAATGGAAGTTGTACAAAGCATACGCTACCTAATTCTCCTTGAGATGTAGAATCATGAGAATATTATTTGTAGCACAGAGATACATGGAAATTAACACCATCATTGATTGTTCATGCATTCTTCAAAACCTCCATGGAAGGGATACCCTATATGATAGCTACCCGATATATAAAAGAACCCTGTCCCACGGTATGCCCCTAGCAAGGGCATGAACCTACATCGCCAAGCACATTCTTTGTGGTTGGGTGGGTAATATAGAATAAGGGTCCGTCACTAGAAGTCCCCCATGTGTTTAAATTCATTGAAAGGTGACATAATTATCATAAGGCATAATAAAGAATTTTCCTGGTATCTAGAATTTGCAAAGAATTTTTAGACTATTGATATAGTCCCTTTAAGAAAAGTCCCCCCTCTGCCTTGCACCAACCTTGCTGTGGGACTGCCCTCCATAGCCACAGCAGAGTAGGGGAGCAAAATATTGCAGAGAACCATGTACAGGTCACCAGTGTACACTGCCTAGTGACGGACCCTTCTACTATATAATAACTAGGTCACGGAAATGCTTTAAATAGCGTCAGTTGCGGCGCATGGCCCCTAGGGTTTCCAATGGACCTAAGATGGACACCGCCCAAATCAGTGGCTGCTTGTATGCGCCAGCAGCAAAGGCACATTTGGCCATACTACTCTACACAGGGTGGGCTGAGTCTGAGGCAAAGCGGCAACTCCCTGTACTACTACCATTAGGCTGGTAGGCCCAGTTTACATCACCAGCACTAGCTCAGGGTTTACAACTTTTTGACACCACCTGACCATTCCCCTTTATTAGGTCTATGTAGGCCTACAGAGCTAGGGCCTGGTTTAGGCCTACTTTATAGGCCCCCATCTAGGCTACAATATGCATATAGCAGTTAGCAGAGAGAAAGGATGCTATACGCTTATCCTCCTACGTCTTTGAGTAGGCCTATAGAGCCTGGGGGGGGGGGCATATTGTTAGGTAGCCACTTGGGTTACCATAGCACCCTGACAATATTAGGTCAACCACACATATCGGCCTATTAGACTTAAAGCTATAAAAAAAACAATGACGGAAACAAAGGCAATGGATATTCTCACAAATCAGGCTATGAATAAGCCTAACTCTCAAAAATGTCACCCAACGGACTCATTTTTATAGTAATATATATAAGGGGATAAGAGGCAATATCATAAAGGCACTTGAATAATGAATTGATATATACATAAAGCATAAATAAATAATAAAGGTGAAGATTAGATGCAGATATGTCTTGTGAAAATGTGTAGCCTTATGGCCCATTTACCTAGGCCTAGACATTGGAGTAAAAGGCTCTACATCCCTGGCCCTATATTCCTTTTTTGATGATTACTTCCTTTTTTCTTAAAGAAAATAGGCCTACTAGGGGGGGGCCTACGTGGTTTCTTTTTGTCGGAGGGGCCCAAAATATATAGGAAAATGTAGACTTTCGCGAACAAATTTCACACTTTAGTAGTAAAAGCATTTATTGATTTACAAAACTTGTAAAACACAAATTCCTTTTTAGCCCACTGCATTGCTGGCAGCATGAGTTTTAATTTGACACCAAATACAGCAGAATTTCTCTATACTCAACACATTTTTTCATTAAAAATTTTAAAAAAGAAAAAAAAAGTTTTCCCCAAATGATTTTCATGAGGCCAAAAAAAAAAAATGTTGTGTTCAGGTAAGTAGTATTGTATGTATCGGAACGGGACTATAGTTAAGTACTGTTTATTACTCAATCGACCTGCAGCCAATCAGAGGCCTCCATTTGGTCACGTGACCGGAAGTGACCTACTTAGGGGATTAGTGGTGACGTCACGTGACCTAGTTAGCCAATCAGAGGCCGCCATTTGGTCACGTGACCGGAAGTGACGTCATATGACCTACTTATGGACCGGAAGTGACGTCATATGACCTACTTAGGGGACCGGAAGTGAGGTCATATGACCTACTTTAGGATCACGTGACCGGAAGTGACCTGATGAGTCACGTGACCGGAAGTGACGTCACATGACCTAATGGCCAACCGGAAGTGAGTGACCTCATTGAGGATCACGTGACCGGAAGTGACCTGATTGATCACGTGACCGGAAGAAGAAGAAGTGACGTCACGCGACTTAATGAAGAGATGAGCGTCTTTAAGGGGTCACGCGCTTTAAAATGTGATATCTTTTTTTTTTTGGAGGAGGAGGAGGAGGAGGAGGAGGAGGAGGAGGAGAAGGAGGCGAGTCTCTTATTTTTTTCGGTAAACTAATAAAAAACACTACGATATAAGTTTTTGTTTTTTTTTCATTTTTTATTGTTTTACGAGCGACTGGAAGTGACTTATTGAACTAGGTAGAAGCGTTCTTTAGAGTGTATAAAGGGGGGGGAGGGGAGGGGAGGGGAGGGAAGGGGAGGGGGGCTTCTTTAAGATGCATGGGGAGGGGGGCGCTTTTAGGATGCATGGGGCGAGTGGGGGGGGGGAGGGGGGGAGGGGGGAGGGGGGCACTCTAGGGGGGTGGGGGGGCACTCTAAGGGGCGTTTGTCTCTTTTAAGAAAAAAAGAAAAGAAAAAGATTTCAATCGAGAGACACGCTTCTTCCTCTCGAGAGGAAGAAGCGTGTCTCTTCGGTTTTTTTTGTTTAGGAAGTGAGAGTCTTTAGGATCACGCGACTGGAAGCAACTTGATGAAGCATGTGACTAGAAGTGACGACGTCACATGTTTTAATGAGGCGATCAGCTGTGACTGGCGGCGGTGGCAGTGGCGGCAGCGGTGGTGCTGGTGGTGGTGGTAGTATACGTTACTGTGGTCAGAGTTGATATGGTTTTTTTCCAACAGAAATCAGAGCTTTTATACAGAGGGAGTTTAATCCTATTTCCAACAGCACCCCAGCTGTCTAGCAGCTGCTCCGCTCCTTAAGAGCTTCTTAAGAGCTTAGATGACGAGGGGTATGTCATCGCCATCTGTGGAAGCTAGCTGAAAATGGTGTTTTTTCCTTATCCATAGCTTTACCTCCTACCCCCTACCTGAGGACGACTCTCTCCCCCTTTAGCATTCATTGTAACAAACGTCAGAGGTCAGGTGAAAATCGGATTTTCATGCACAGCCTTAGTCAGCTGTCACCCCTATTGAACTAGCCGGCCGCCGCCGGCCGGTCTACTCACCACGGCAGGAGGCGGTGATTTTTTTTGTTTTACACTTAAGTCGCTCACCACATGCACACGACTCTACTCACAGACAGACACACCCGTCTTAGGGGGTCCTGCTTCACACCACACGCCTCCTGTAGTTTTTTTGTATACACACTCTAAGCTCATGACTGCTTAATCCTTTATACAGCTAATGCGCGTTGAATTAGCACAGTCGGTACACCGCCCGCTCATGGCAGTCGATCTCTCAAAAAAGGGGAGAAAGAGATCCAGCTGAAAACGTCATGACTTATGTCTTTTGTTTCTCTTTGTGAATGTCCGCCGGTCAGCCGGCGGCAGCAACTGCTTAATCCTTTATACAGCTAACGCACGTTGAATTGCTGAACAAGGCAGTAAGTAGCTTAGCTCATGTCAGTCGATCTCTCAAAGGGGAGGGGGAAAGGGATCCAGCTGAAAACGTCATACCTTAAGTCTTTTTGTTTCTCTTTGTGAATGGCCGCTGGTCAGCCGGCGGCAGCTGAACAGAGCCGTAAGTAGCTTAGCTCTAGAAGCGAGAAGGAGTATATAAGGGGGCTGGAAACACCCATTCACTCACTCAGTCTTTTGCTGCTCTCTACAGTCACCACCATGAGCAAAACACAACAACTAGTGTCGTCCAAAGATCTAATCGAGTTCAAGAACAAGAAGAGTACGCGGAACGGTGATCGTTTAGCGTCAGCGTCTCCTCTTGCTACTGAAATTGAGACTACCGCCGCAACTGCTTGGTCTTATCACCCTCCCGCTGTAGCGAGCGCACGCAGCAGTAGTAGTGGTAGTAGTAGTCGTCGTGGTAGCGACGTTGTTACACTCGCGACGGTTGTTACTGCTAAGCACGCTGCTGCTGCTGCTACTGCTGCGCCTGCTGCGGCTGCTAGTGATCTTCGTGCTGCTAGTGCTGCTGCTGCGCCTGCTACTGCTGCGCCTGCTACTGCTGCGCCTGCTGAGGCTGCTGCGCTTGCTGCTGCTGTGCCTGCTACTGCTGCGCCTGCTACTGCTGCACCTGCTGCTGCTGCTGCTGCTACACCTCTTGCTGCGACTGCCGCTACTAGTACTGACACGCAGCACGTTGCACAGAACCTCTCCACCGCTACATCAACCGACGCCATCAACGCCGCTCGCGCTGAGACTTACAGCTATTCGGACACTCAGCCCCAGCAGCGCGTAGTAGACATACATGCCCTAAAGCAACAGGGTGAGACAGAGAACGACGCTGACGACGAGGCGTACGAGGAACCCGAAGGGCTACGGGCGCACAGTCCGTTTTTCGACCTCATTTCCACTGGTAGCGCGTCCGGTCCGTGGCGACTGCCCTCACCAATACCTTACGAAGTCGTGTGGTTGCCCTGTTCCGACAACGAGTCGTCGGATACCAGCGCAGACGCTGCTCCTGTTATTGGTTGTGCTGCAGTAGTACCTGTATCATCATACTTCAAAGCAGAGCCGTTAGGATACTTGTCAGACGCTATGCTACTGAAAATAAGTAGTAAGTTGCCGACATCAGATTACATACGGTTAGGTTCATACCTTGAAGTGAACTTGAAGGATATGGGATATCTCAGTTGTGAGACAAGTGTCATAACTCAAGCTAGAGAAATGTTCACTACTTGGTACCAGAAAAGTTGTACTACTAAGTGGAAGGACCTAGCCGCCGCCTTGGAAGAATCTTACCGTATGGACCTCATCAAATTCTCACGTGAGTACATGGACAAACATGACATGTGGGATGGCTTAGAGAGTGGAGACATGGAGTGGAAAGTGCAGAAATATTTCTCTCTTTTAGCTGAGCTCTGCCCTAGAGACTGGAAGACCATAGGGATCTACTTAGGGTTGACTTCTCATGAAATAGCTTTCATCTCTCAACCTGTGCCTTCTGACAGGACTGTGAAGAACCCTGTCTATGAAGTGCTGAGAGCTTGGAAGTACAACGAGACGTCTGAGCCTATGGCTCTGATGAAAGTGTTGCAAGACGACATGGGTCGCAGCGACGTCGCAATGTATGTTCAAGGGTTGTATGCAGCTGTACCCAAAGACATAAAAGTGAGCTGTGACACTCCAGTGTTGACCACTCTTGTCTGATCCCTGCAGTAAGATGGTCATCTGTTGAATTCGATCCTAGACTACAGTCACCTTTCACAATGCTAATAGTATCGTGTGGTAAGAGGTGTCTAGTATTCGAAGTGATAAATAACGTTTTATTTTTTTTAATAATTGGTAAATAAGTGAAAAAACAAAAAAAAAGAAAAACATGACGCAGGACGTTTGCGAAAAGTGTTTCAAAATTTTTAAAAGACCGTACAATCACGAGTGACCCGTAGAAAAATGAAGAACAATACCTAAGTTTTGCCCTCTATGCGGCGATGTCGATTGCTGAAAAGATCACCTGTCGACGCGAATCTCTGGACGAGGTGACTATCCCTCCACGTACATGCGCTGTACCGAACGGTGAGGAAACGTTCACGGCGAATTGGCCTGCAATACGAACGAGTGTCAGGATGCACGGGACTCGCGTGAGTGTAACAAACGTCAAACTACCAACCGGCGAGTTGAGTGACGCTGTAGATACTATGCGTCGCAATCCGCTTCACACAATGATAAAAAGTGAGTTTCTCGGTAGGCTTACTCTTACAACACAGAGAAGACAAGAACATACTGCGCTACTTTCACGTCTCCCAGAACAACGCAACTCTCATTACAACCGCTCCCTACTATAACTAATTCAGAAACTTTGGAAGAGCTCCTCTCAAAGATGGAAAACACCGTCGCTTGCGAAGAAGTACGGAAACTTTGCGACGCTGACACCAAGCGGTGCGCTCTTTTTCCTACTAATTTTGAACATTTGCGTTTACATGGGACCTGGAGGTTTTCCCATAGGCGGTAGGAACAGGCAGGACGGTCGAGTTGGAAAGAGAAGCCTTGTGTTAGATTTTCCCAACAAGGACAACCTCTGCGTCTTCCGCCACATTTCCTTTCACTTATACAACACCAGCAAGCGCGCTTCAAATTTGTTACGTCAGTTCTGTCCCGCTGCCACACGTAAAACTTTTCCTCCCGACGGACATTCCAGAATCTACCCTTACAACATTACCTTCGATTTCGAAGCTTTCTTCAGACCGTGCAGAGAACCGTCGACTGAACACGTGTCCCTGCTGTAGGATCACGTCCCTTTGTCGGCTAGCGTCACATCCGACTTTCTAGGGTAGGAGGGGACGGTGTACCTCAGAGAATCCGACGCAGATTCCGACCCCTTGTTAGACCGAGTTTAAAATCACATAAACGAGAACGCCAAAGTCATCGAGAAAGCTGTGCTAGAACTTTACCGACCAACGTTAGCGAAGTTACATGTGGCGATAGGTGAAGCTCTCCTGCTAGAAGAAGCGACATTCACCCCTTCTCCAGGCGGCTTCGCTGCAGCTCACACCAGACAACCGTTAGTTCAACTGAAGAAGCAGCTTCTGAGATACATCCGTCAAGCTCCAGTCGTGAGCTTCAACACGGAGCGTTACGACTTGAACCTGATCAAAAATACGCCTTCACTCGTTCTTTGCCTCCGGAGACCGAAGAAACCAACAATTCAGCGTCATAAAGAGAAGCAATCAATACTTGACGGTTTACACACAGTTTTCTTGGACATAGTAGTCAACTATTTGGCACTTGGTTACAGCTACGCGAATTATTTGCGAGCTTTCACCAGAAACGAAGAGAAAAGTCGCTTTCCTTACGAATGGATGACGTATACCAAGAAACTGGTAAACAGAACCCTGCCACCGAGATCGGCTTTTGACAGCGAACTGACGGGCGTCAAAATGGCCGAAATCCGACTACGCCACATGTCAGAAAGTTTAGTACGACAAGAAGATGCAAACTATGAGAGATTACTTGATCCACTACAACAACGAAGACGTCAAACTTTTCATTAAGCTTTTGAAAAAATCACGCTAATTTTTTCCAAGATCGCAGCATTGTCATGTTGAAAGACGAGATCTCTCTCGCCAGTTTGACTTTACAAGTCCTCTTCCAAAACCTATAAGCTGTGTTCACAACGTTCCCTCCCTTCGACGCCGTCCTCCACGCTCTGATCAAAGAAAATCTAGTCGGTGGTCCTTCCATCATCTTCCATAGATTTCACGAGAAGGAGTGTATAGGTGTCTTATAAGTCGGCAGAGGGTGAATACTAGTGAAAAGGGAAGGCAGGTGTGCAAGTAGCTTTTCTAACAGACACGTGTGTGAACTAAGCTGCTTAAGTCTAAACCCACCTGCGGTAGAAGCTCTGTACTGAGAGAGTCTTTTCAGCCGTTTAAGAGGCTTATCTAGGACAGGGTACATAAGGAGTGAAACGCCGCTCTCACCAGTCACACTTTCTCCACCCGCCCTTCATCTTCGTAGCATCGTCCACTCTACGCTCGCTCAGCACGTTACGATGATTAGTTCTGCTATTTTCTTTATTTATGAAAGTGTTGACGCTACAGAGCATCGAAACCCTCTCGAAATGAGTCCAAGAAAGAAAAAGCAACTCCCACTTGAAGCAAGAAGAGAAACAGTGCCCTATGATGCATGTGAGGTAAAGAAACATTGGAAGGACGTCACCAAGGAGCAATGGATAGAAGCATGCTTCAACTTCATCGGAACAGTAGTTTCATTTGGACAGAGGGAGAAGATTTTGTTAGAGCTATTTTTCTTAGCTCCGTATACTTGGCCTGACTGTGGTGAAATTCCTTCAAGTTTGTCAGTCTTCGCCATACAAGTTATCAACTCCTTGAAGGAGCTTCGATATATGCAAGGCACTCAGGAGGAGATTGTCAAGAAAATGACGGAATTCGAAACAGGCGAAGACACAATATGGTGCGAGGAGACGACATATGCGGACGATGATCTGGAGTCCATCATTTGTAGCCCGTTGGAACATTATGTTAAAGACTTTGAGGACATGCTAGACAGCACTGAGATGAACCCGAAAGAGAGATCCCTTACTGCACAGAAAGAGGCCAAAGCTGTGTTGGAAAAGCACAAGTTTGGTCAAGGATTCACTCTTCAAAGCAGCTGTGTGAGTGTGATAAAAAGTCTTGTGTTGAAACATTCAGACATGAAGTTTTCGCGTGCTGTCGACACACTTCCTTTGCCTGAACTGATGATGAACATGATCGACCCCATCGTACCAACACGTTTCGACTCTGCCAATTGTCCCATGTATAAAATGGTTTCAAGTTTTGCCCGTGGCCGATGGCTAAACGATCCACTGAAGTCAGAAAACCTCCTTGATTTAATCAACTGACTAAATGTATTTTCTCATACTAGTATTAGTAGCATTAGTAATAGCGGCTACTCAGTCTCGTGCAGCACAAGCAGCAGCATCTGTCAGCAGCATCCGTGACATCGTCAGCAGCAGCAGCAGCTGCACAAGCAGCACAAGCAGCCACATCTGTCAACAGTATCCGTGACATCGTCAGCAGCTGCAGCAGCTGCACGAGCAGCGCAAGCAGCACAAGCAGTAGCATCTGTCAGCGGAATCCGTGACAACGTCAGCAGCCGCAGCAGCGGCTGCACGCGCAGCACAAGCAGCAGCATCTGTCAACAGCATCCGTGACAGCGTCAGCAACTACAGCAGCTGCAGCTGTCAGCAGCTGCAGCAGCTGCACGAGCTGCACAAGCAGCAGCAGCAGCAGCAGCGGTAGTGTAGACCGCTAAATTCGAGATGACGTCATGTCTGTTTCTTAGCATCGACATTCGACATGAGACCTAGTGACATTTGACATGAAGCTTGAAAAACATAGTGACAGGTGACATGAGCAATTCTTAAAATCGCCATGAGATATGAGCATAATTAAGCGACATCGACATGTGCTATGGCTATTTTTTTTTAAGACAAACGCCGTAGTCTCCTCATCCAGACCTCCGCTAGTAGCGCTCTATAAGCGCAAGCTGTAGCTGTGAACCCCCTCCTCCCACCGTACACACGGGTAAATATCAGAGTCGGCCAATGTCGCCAATACTACTCTCATACAAGGGTCAGGCGCTGCTGGACTATAATAGATGAGTCAAGGACTATTCTACTGAGGGTCAGGCTACGCCGGACATTCAATAACAAGCTGGACTTTGGCAAATTTGCTTGAAAGTCTGGTCAGCAAGAGTCCAGCATACTCTCCCAAGAGTTCAGCATTGCCAGACTATGGCATGAGGATCCCGCATGGTCAGACTTTCAAGCAAGTTTGCCAAAGTCCAGCTTGTTATTGAATGTCAGGCGTAGCCTGACCCTCACTAGAATAACCCTTGACCCATCTATTATAGTCCAGCAGTGCCTGACCCTTGTCTGAGAGTAGAATTAGCGCTATTGGGTGCCTCTGATATTTGCCTCTGTGTAGTCAAACCTCGCCTGAGAGAGACATACTTCAGAAAGAAACGAAAGCAGATTCCGACATCGGTGTGTGACGATCACTTAGAGCTTTTCGTGAAGATAAAACGGAAAAAAGTGCGAAAATGGTGTCCGCCGCCCGGTGGATGTTGTGAGAGACGTTACCTTCACGATCTGAGAACTTCGAGGCTTATGTAAACGGCGTAGGAAGGTGACGAGATCCTAAGTCTCAACCCTAAGACTTACATTTGCTACGATCGAGTCAGCAGCACCAGTGAAAGAAAATCCCAAAAAAAGAGATGGCGTGCAAAAAGTGTACAGAAGTAACAAAACCCTAAAGAACCAGTCGTCTTCTTAGATGTTTTCGCAAACGAAAAACTCTCCTTGCGGTAAATAGAAATTTCAAAGTGGTACGAACCAAAAATGGACACTTACACCATAGAGAAAGATGACGTGCGCTACTTGTATTATAAGCGTCGCGTGCATTCTAACGGTGTGACAACAAGTCCTTTAAAAATATGAAAAAAAGTGTGTTATTGATTGATTGAGCGCATCTTTTCAAAAATAGCGTGTTTATTAGAATTGAAAAAAAGAAAATAAAAAAATAAATAAAATTATTGTTGTGTTTTATTTTCATACGTCTTCTTTTATTAGTAAGTAAAAAAATTATAACAATTAACTAGCGTGTCCTCTTAAAGTGACACTTCCTCCAGTCGCTGCTGATCGCCTAATTAAAGCATGTGTCGTCGTCACTTCTAGTCACGTGACTCATCAAGTCACTTCCGGTCACGTGATCCTAAAGTCGATCACTTCCTAAACAAAAAAAATTAAGAGACACATTTCTTCATGACCCAACCAATCAGGGGTCTCCATTTGACCGGAAGTAGTCCCTCATTTGCATAATGGGTCACTTCCGGTGTACCAGCCAATCAGAAGCCTCTAACTAAGTCAAGGTCACGTGACGTCACTTCCGGTATGCCCTTATATGGACATGTGAAGGTCACATGACGTCACTTCCGGTATGCCCTTATATGGACGTGTGACGTCACTTCCGGTCAAATGGAAGCCTCTGATTGGCTGCGTCATGACCTTGACCTCTAACTAGGTCAAGGTCACGTGACGTCACTTCCGGTATGCCCTTATATGGGCATGTGACGTCACTTCCGGTCAAATGGAGGCTTCTGATTGGCTGCAGGTCGATTGAGTAATAAACAGTAGTTAACTATAGTCCCGTTCCGATACATACTATACTACTCAGGTATCCCTAGCGACTCAATTTTTTTTTTAGTCAAATATTTTTATTGTGAAATTATACGAAAATGGGAGGAATTCTCTCCAAATTCTTGAAAAAATATTGGTTAAAAAAGAAAAAAAGAAATCGACCTAGATCTAGATCTCTTACCCTATTTTTCTTGGGCCATGTTACCTGAACCACGGGAACACAACTTCTTTTTTTTGGCCTGACGCGCGTGGAAACCTTTTTTATTTTTATTATTATTATTAGTGGACTGGACTAAACTACAAAAATGCGTGAAATGCCCCCCCCCCCCCCCCCGTGCGATATTGTCGCAATTTACCCACATGACATTTCGGGTCGATCCCCAGTGAATGTCCTGAAAAATAACGCAGGATATTTCGTGACCTCCCCTTGGCCCGTTTCGCGTTGCACCGGAAGACACACCTGAGTTGACCTACTTACGAACCAAACGCGGTCATTTTGTAAGAGCGGCGATATACAGGTGAGAAAAGTAGATTAAGTTCACCTATTTTCACACCGATTTGACTTTCTAAACTGGACAGAGACGTTCAATAGCCTATGATGGCCATGGTGTGACACTGTCATGAATAATTATCACATGAGAGAGGAGAATACGTCAATGTTTTGGTTGGTGTTGGTCACGGGTGGGTGATTTTGTAGGCGGCCCCACACACGGGCACTCAACACGGGGATTTCCACCTGTCAACTTTGGGTGAGAATTCTTATCTGTGTTATCTTGTCGTTATGTTTACCAGCAGTGTAGGCTACGGCTCAAAACAGTTACAGTGAGTTGTGGGTTGTGATCATCACCCGGGGATCATGATGAGGCCATGGGAACACAGACATTTGTTTTATATGCTATATGGTCTGATTTTCCTCAAAAAATTATTCTGCCCCATCTTTCAAATAAAAATTCTACATTGACTTCAACTCTATTATATTTCTAGTACTAGGCTTTTCCAGTTCCCAATGTCAAAGTTTATTAGTTTACCAAAAAGTTGGGTTGGGGGGAGGGGGGTGCAAACATTAAATATTTAGTCACCGATGACATGTCGACCAAGGCCCTTGGTAAGGGAGCATCTGTCAGAATCTAGCGACCATTAGTTTTACTACTTTACTTTTAGGCACATTCAACTATAAATATTGGGATCCCCTTGTTCCGCCACCCAGCTAACTATAGGCCTACACCTTTTTTGGGGGGTTCACCCCACCCCTAATTCACCCCATCCCACCCCATTATTACCATACAATTCAGTACCACTCCGTCACCCCCACACAGGCTCCACGAAACCCCTCCCCACAAACCACCACCACAATCCACCATCACCCCTCCCCCCAATCCATCGCCGCCCCCTCCCTCCAATCCACCACCACCCCCTCCCTCCAATCCACCATCGCCCCCCTCCCTCCAACCCATCAACCCCTTGTCCCCAATCCACCACCGCCCCCTCCCTCCAATCCACCACCCCTCCCCCCAATACACCACCGCCCCTCCCTCCAATCCACCTCCACCCCTCCCCCAATTTACCACCCAACCCCCAATACACCACCACCCCTCCCCCAATTTACCACCCAACCCCCAATACACCACCAACCCTCCCCCAAATCCACCAACCCCTCATCCCCAGTTCACCACCTCCCCTTCCTCCCAATCCACCACCACCCCTCCCTCCAATCCACCAACCCCTCGTCCCCAATACACCACCACCCCTCCCCACAATCCACCACCTCCCCACAATCCACCACCTCCCCACAATCCACCACCTCCCCACAATCCACCACCTCCCCACAATCCACCACCGCCCCCTCCCCCAATCCACCAACCCCTCGTCCCCAGTCCACCGCCACCCCTCCCCACAATCCACCAACCACCAGTCAGGGGCGGATCCAGAAGGGGTGGACTAGGGGGGGCACAGCCAAGAAAATTTGGTCTAGGGGGGGGGGGGGCACAGGCAGGGTTCTGGACCACATTTCCTATAGTTAAGAGTCATACCAAGGGCCATTTTCAGGGGGTCTAGGGGGGGGCACGTGCCCCCCAGGCCACCCCCTGGATCCGCTACTGTCACCAATGGAATTTTAGTTTCCTCATTCTGAATTATTATCCCCCTCACCTTTAATATGAACATCTTGAATACCAGGGCCGGGTAACTCAATGACGTGCACTTGAGTCTTGATTATTTAATTTGATTATTCTGATGTTTCATCGAAGTTCCCAAACCATAATGTTTCTTTACTTCTGCGCTAGATTCCCACCCCCATGATACCCAGACACAGGCCGTGAGGGCCAGCCGGGCGGCACACAAGCCGACCGGTCACAACGAAACCTTTTCTACAAGAAGCCGCCCAGAAACCTACAACCCCTCAGCATGGCTGAACAGACACTATGTGGGTGTGGCCACACCACCAACCCTACACCCGTCAGCCCGCGACACTCACCACACCGCCTGCCACTCTACCTGTCCATACTAGTAGCACTGTGTGTATGTGTCCAGCACATTGGGGCACAGATACGGTGGCCGGAGCGCGGGTCGCAGTGGCAGCCGCCATGGGAGGACTTTGACAACAGTCTAGCGGCACGGACGTATTTTGGCGACGTGCGCGGGTTCTCGGTGCCATGGCATGTAGAGGACGAGGCGTGGAACCCGCAGTGGGACGACCAACCACGCTGGTTTGTACAGAGGATCAACTGCTGGCTGGGCGTGCCCTACGCTCAACCACCCCTCGGCAGCTTAAGGTTCCAGGTAAAGTATTAAACTAAGATGGTTGCCTAGCAAGAAATTGTTGGGTATTTAAACCAGAACTAAATAAGAGTAATATGTATTCTGAACCAGGGTAAGACACGCACATTTGGCATCTGTTCGATGTACGTATGACGTCACGCAGTGTTGCCGAAATGACGCCGGCTTATGCCGTCGAAGAATCATAATGGCCGGAGTAGGGCCTTAGGACGCAGGCCACAATGGCCTGCCATGATCTCAGCTTCCTAATGGTGAAAGAATTTTTTCAAATCGGCCAATTAGAAGCGAAGCTACGCTAATTTTAGTGAAGCTGTCAAATATTTTCAAAATTCTTTGCAGTTATGATGAAGTTTATATGGGCACCTTAAAGATCAATATTCACATGGCCTGCGTGAAAGGGAAATGGCCTGCGTAAGATGCCAAGATGCAGGCCACTTTGGCCTGCGTCAATAAAAAGTTTTCGGCAACACTGACGTGGACGATTCGCACCAGATATTATATCAGCTAAACATTGACAGGCCTTGCCATTTGTATTTGGACTGCAAATCTTGCTGATGTCGGCATTTGGTTGGTATATAAAAATCATTGGTCGGTTCTACATCAACCGATGAGTAGTCAATGTTAGCCCGACATGTTTTCGCGATGTGCCTGGGTTAATGGCTTTCATTCAATTCTCAATGTATTTCTGTGACACAGTCAGAAGGGAAAAATTCAAAACAGTCGTAGAATAGGCCAAATAATCTATTTACTAAAAAAATTTAAATATAATTCAATACTACATTACACTTGTTATTGTACCTTAAATCAATGTAAATATTGAATATCTCGACAGAAACCGCGTCGACCAAAATGGGGAGGGACGTGGGATGCAACCTTCTTCAGGAACTCGTGCCCCCAGGACGTGTCCCACATACGGGAAGACATCCCAGACTACCCCAAACGCAACATCAGCGAGGATTGTCTCTACCTTAACGTGTTTGCCCCCAACATCACGTGGCACTCGAGAGAGACGCTGTATCCGGTGGTGGTGTTCATTCACGGAGGGGAGTTTGTGTACGGCACCTCTCAGATTTATCCAGGACAGGTGCTGGCCAAGCAGGAGGTGGTGGTGGTCACCATGAATTACCGGCTAGGCGCCTTAGGTGAGGTTTTCCCATCCTTTTTGTATAAGTACTGTATTATTGATATCGCATAAAAGGCCTATAGATGAATCTGTATTACGTGTTTTCAACCAAATTAGCTTATTTTTCTATCACGTCCATCATTGCTGGCATACAGTGATAAATTTGTAAATTTAATTAAAGACGAGTGTTTAAATTTATTTATTTTTAAATAATGCCCTCCTTTTAAACCATATAAAGGGAGTGGTCTGACAACAGACGGTGTGTAATAGATTTGAAGAAGTGACCAAAAAGTTAGGGGGGGGTGGGGGGGGGGGGTACCAGTTAAATGTCACTACACTAACATAGTACCCAACCACCCCCCCCCCCCCCCCATTGTTAAATGACCACTCCCTAACGCCTACCTTGTGTTGGTACCCTCAGGTTTCCTGACTACAGAAGATGAACACGCGACAGGTAACTGGGGTTTGTGGGACCAGCTGTTAGCACTAGAGTTTATACGCGAGAACATACAGGCCTTCCGCGGCGACCCCAACCAGATCACACTCATGGGGGACGGGGCCGGGGCAGCCAGCGCAGGACTACACATCATCTCACCAGCTACACGCGATAGAAGTGAGTGCACATTTTTATAAGATATGTTTATTCTAACAATGTACCATGGTCTCCTACTACAAAAACAAATTATCGTAGAAAATAATTTGTTCAGGTAAAATATAGAAATTAAGTGTATATAAACTGTAATTGTAAATCAAATTTACTGATGTTATTGGAGTGGGCTATGTTCGCTGTAACGCTATGAAACTAGGTCAAGCCCACTCTTATATAGTCACCCTGTTTTTTTGTGCAGACATGTTTTGCCTGATCTGTTACAACTTGATGAAATATCCTGTGGACTATTTGAGCTATATCATTCTTTTGCAAAACACCTCAGGTATTTATATCTGTAAAAAGAAATGGGAAAAAAAGAAGTTAAATCACCTAAAATAAGAGATTTCTTTAAAAAACTGAAAAAAAAACTCAGATTCTGCCAAAAAAAAGTGAATGTTGGGAGAATGTAATTTTCTACATGATTTCAGTATTGTACCATTTCAAATATTGTTCTGTTGTATTCCCTACTAAAAATGGTGATAACTCCTGTTCTTAGTTTGCTGAAATTACTTTGCATACGTAGGGTAGCGGAGTTGGAGACTGGTGGTACGAGTCTGAAGGAGGATAAGCGTATAGCGTAAGACGGGGCTCTGCGCAACGTTCCCATTCACTTAGCATTGTGACGGGGTTCTCGGCGCTGTTTTTGGTGCACAGAGCGCCAGTGTGCCGTGAGGGTGTAGCAGCGGGGCGCTGCCATAGGCTGCAGTGCTAAAACAACCTAAGTTCAGGGGTTATTTAAAAATAATAACCCTTGGAATTAGATTATGATTCGACCATGGATGGACAGATATTGACATGAAATTTCTTATTCTTGGATTTATTTTAGGTCTGCTTGCAAAATGAAGCTAGGGGAAGCTCTGATAGATCATGCAACTTTGCCATTTTGGGGCATATTCAGCGAAGATTGCGGAAATCAGCGACGGAAAGACCCGTGTTAAAGCTATGAACATAATAATTTCTACTTCATCCCCAACTTTTATATTGTGGTACACTATCAAGAAGTACCTAATAGTGACTCGTATGTAGTTTAATTCGCTGTTATTGACTTAGGTTGAATCATAAATTTATTTATCGGCAATTCTTCTTTATTTCCTTGCCGCCTGCTGCCACAAAGACGTCGTCTCCTGCGTGATTTGCTTTTGACCAATCAGAAGTCAGGACTGAGGTCACATGACTTTGCGCCGCTACTAAGATGTATCAATTTGCAGCCGCTACTAAGATGTATCAATTTGCAGCCGCTACTAAGATGTATCAATTTGCAGCCGCTACTAAAATGTATCAATTTGCTGCCGCTACTAAAATGTATCAATTTGACCCCTGGAAAAGGGAGGGCTCATTTTTTAGTTAGGGGGTGTTCATTTATTAGTTACGGGGGGGGGGGGGGGGGGTAAAAATTTCCTCCTGAGGGGGATGCGTAAAAAAATAGATTTTTCGGGCGACGATATATTTTTCGGCGATAAAGGATAATAAAATCTTCCTATATAAATTCAATTCCTATTGGGACTAGGCCTACTTTTAGCTTGAGGGGATGATAAAATCTTCCTATATAAATTCAATTTCTATTGGGACTAGGCCTACTTTTAGCTTGAGGGGATAATAAAATCTTCCTATATAAATTCAATTCCTATTGGGACTAGGCCTACATTTTAGCTTGAGGGGATAATAAAATCTTCCTATATAAATTCAATTCCTATTGGGACTAGGCCTACTTTTAGCTTGAGGGGATAATAAAATCTTCCTATATAAATTCAATTCCTATTGGGACTAGGCCTACTTTTAGCTTGAGGGGATAATAAAATCTTCCTATATAAATTCAATTCCTATTGGGACTAGGCCTACTTTTAGCTTGAAGGGATGATAAAATCTTCCTATATAAATTCAATTCCTATTGGGACTAGGCCTACTTTTAGCTTGAGGGGATAATAAAATCTTCCTATATAAATTCAATTCCTATTGGGACTAGGCCTACATTTTAGCTTGAGGGGGGATTTGGGGGGTAGAACAACCGTTATCAGCAGCGATAGAACAGCATAATTTGAAAAATTCCAAGATGACTGCCAAAAACTCTAGATTGTCTGATTTCCTTGTGTAATACATGGATTATAGGGTTTTCTAGTGTGTAGAATCCACATTTGGGGTCAAAATTACTGTTTGGAAAATTCCAAGATGGCTGCCAAGATGGCCGCCAAAATCTCAAGATTCTCTGATTTCCTTGTGTGATAATGGAATCTAGGGTTATCTAGGGCGTAGAATCCATATTTTGGGTCAAAATTACCATTTGGTAAATTCCAAGATGGCCGCCAAAAACTCAAGATTCTCTGATTTCCTTGTGTGATACATGGATTTTAGGGTTATCTAGGTTGTAGAATCCGTATTTTGGGTCAAAATTACTATTCGGAAAATTCCAAGATGGCTGCCAAGATGGCTACCAAAAACTCAAGATTCTCTGATTTCCTTGTGTGACACATGGATTTTAGGGTTATCTAGGGTGTAGAATCCATATTTTGGGTCAAAATTACTATCTGGAAAATTCCAAGATGGCCGCCAAAAACTCAAGATTCTCTGATTTCCTTGTGTGATACATGGATTTTAGGGTTAACTAGGGTGTAGAATCCATATTTTGGGTCAAAATTACTATTCGGAAAATTCCAAGATGGCTGCCAAGATGGCCGCCAAAAACTCAAGATTCTCTGATTTCCATGTGTGATACATGGATTTTAGGGTTATCTAGGGTGTAGAATCCATATTTTGGGTCAAAATTACTATTTGGAAAATTCTTAGATGGCTGCCAAGATGGCCGCCAAAAACTCAAGATTCTCTGATTTCCTTGTGTGATACATGGATTTTAGGGTTATCTAGGGTGTAGAATTCATATTTTGGGTCAAAATTACTATTTGGAAAATTCCAAGATGGCTGCCAAGATGGCCGCCAAAAACTCAAGATTCTCTGATTTCCTTGTGTGATACATGGATTTTAGGGTTATCTAGGGTGTAGAATCCATATTTTGGGTCAAAATTATATTTGGAAAATTCCAAGATGGCTGCCAAGATGGCCGCCAAAACCTCAAGATTCTCTGATTTCCTTGTACGATACATGGATTTTAGGGTTATCTAGGGTGTAGAATCCATATTATGGGTCAAAATTACTATTTGGAAAATTCCAAGATGGCTGCCAAGATGGCCGCCAAAAACTCAAGATTCTCTGATTTCCTTGTGTGATACATGGATTTTAGGGTTTTCTAGGGTGTAGAATCCATATTTTGGGTCAAAATTACAATTTGGGAAATTCCAAGATGGCTGCCAAGATGGCCGCCAAAAACTCAAGATTGTCTGATTTGCTTGTGTAATACATTGATTTTAGGGTTATTGAAGGTGTTGAATCCATATTTTGGGTCAAAATTACAATTTGGAAAATTCCAAGATGGCTGCCAAGATGGCCGCCAAATACTCAAGATTGTCTGATTTCCTCATGTATGACATGGATTTTAGGGTTATTGAGGGTGTAGAATCCATATTTTGGTTCAAAATTACAATTTGGAAAATTTAAACACAAGATGTAATGGAAATACAATAATCAGATAACACGTTATACAGACATAGCCCACTCCCTTAGTTAACATTGGTGTTACTCTTAAATAGATATAGTTTTAAACCGCTATATATTTCTAGGATATTCTAGGCTAAAATGTTTGAATAAAGATATTACGGGTATCACGTTTTGCATGTCATACTATACATTAGATATAATGCCAACAGAGATGCCTAACCCTTAAGTAATTTCAACTCTTTTTCCTTTCAGAAATGTTCCACAAGGCTATATTAATGAGTGGCTGTGACATGGCGGGGTTGGCTACCATTGACCCGTTCTGGAGGCCCCATGAGTACGCCTTCCAGCTGGGTAAAGCGCTGCAGTGTGACTCGGAGGACTCCCACCAGCTCCTCGAGTGTCTACGTAATAACCGCACCCGCACGTGGGAGGACATCGTACGCGCTCAAGCTACCATCAAGGCCAATGTAAGTGTCTGGTAAATGTGAATAAAATTGAATTGAATTGAATTTGGTACCGTAAAACCTCGCATAGAAGCCGCGGCTTGTACACAAGTCAGACCATCATGGCGGCATATAGGATCGGTCAAGAGTTGAGGTGCAGCTTATACAAGAGTTTTTGCTCCTATGGTATACATTACTGAAGTCACCATAATCAGATCGCCATGGCGGCTTATAGGCTCAGGACATAGTGGTGGGAATTTCGAGACTATATTATCTTAAGCCTGGAATTTTTGTGATTTTCATCCAAGGAATTGGACTTTTTAAGTGTGTGATCTGTTTGGAGCTGAAAAAGAGTGATTCTTTGTAAATATAGTTTTTACTACATTTATATAAATGTTGACACCTTTGAAAGAGATAACTCAGAAGAACTTATAAAACGTGTAAAATGTAATTAAATAAAAGCATGCTAGACCAAATTAAAGGGTGTAATGATTTTAACCCTTCAGCATGATGCACAAATGCATCATGATGACAAACACCTCCGACGCATGACGACTCATGTAGCGACATGCAGTCTATAAGCTGAAATGCAAAAATATATAATCTTTTGCACCCCGCGTGCACACAGGACGGAGATCTGGGAGAGGTCTGGGGACCGACCCAAGATGGCGGTTTCTACAACACCTTGTCCTTCCTCCCCGAGATGCCAATAGATCTGCGGCGTCAGCACACCTTCGCCAAGATCCCCATAATCATCGGCATCAACCAACAAGACGGTGTCCAGAAGGCCTGTTAGTATTCGCCTAATTTATGTCTTAAGTTTTAACAGTAGTATATACATTGTGTATATATATATATATATATATATATATATATAATGTACAATGTATATGTGAAAGGAGAACCCACTTCAACTTGTACAGACTTTAATATAGTCTGTAGTACATGATTTACATTTAACGACACAGAACACAAAATTATTATTCTTTAAACTAAGCAATACGATTAGATTAAAGACAGGGAAAAAACTGTTTTAAAAATATTCAAACTGAAAAAAAATTAGAAGAAGGTCGAAGCAACTTTTTCTTTCTCCTAAATAGGCATAGGAATTCTGCTTTCACCTTTTATTTGAAATTCCTTTGTGTGATCTAATCGGCAGCTCGCCTGGTGAAGGGCTTGTCGGTCGGCATGTTTGAAGCGACCCAGGAGGATTTCCTGAAGAAGCAGCTCCTGTCATGGCGGGTGATGAACAAACACTGGCAGCGGGCGTTAGAAGCGGTCCGCTTCCAGTACACCTACTGGCCAGACCCCAAGAACCGCACCGCCATAGCACAGGAGTTCATCAATGTGAGTGTATCAGTAAGGCCTGAACAAAGTTGTGTTCTGGTATCCCGGCTGACCCTACTTTTAATTTTTTTTCCCTTTTGGGGCCGGCCCTAATTTTTTCTTTTTTAGACATTTTTTAATTTTTGAGAAAATTTATGGCATATAGTTTTTAGTACAAAAATAGCTTTTTTTTAAACTTAAAAAACAGGTTTTTTAAAAAAAAGGAAAAAAGAAGGAAATCGACCTACCGACCCTACTTATTTTTGGCCGTGTCCCCGGAACACAACAATTTTTTTAGGCGTAAGCAGCATCATAAAATAGTGTCAATGTAGGAGGCAGAAGACGTCTTTATTCAGAACGAGATTCCTATCATTAGTTTTCTTAGTTTGTTCACATATCTCATATGCATTAGCATTAATCAGTGTAACCCTGTGAACGCCACTAATATACCCTTCTACTGTCATGATTCATGAATGCAGCCCTGATGCATCGTGTCAACCCTATTGCATTGATACAATCCCGAAGTGTCAGCATGATGCACCAACACAGTGCTGCAAGTCACTCACGCCCTTATTGGAGGATGGCACAAAACCTTAATACTTGTTCAAAAAAGAAGAATTTCTTTTTTAGATAAATACATTAAAATAAGGTGAGATTTAAGAAATAATGAAAATAGATAAATAAATCAAAATGAGATAAAATAAAAAATAAATAAAGATAAATATAAATAGATAAATAAAACTCCATGTTGGTGTTACAGTTGGTGACTGACCTGGACTTTGGGACGGGGATGGATGCAGTCCTCAAGCTGCACGCTCCGTACGAGTCGTCCTACCAGTACGTGTGGAGCTACAAGTCGTGGGACGACTTCAGACCTCACTGGATGGGTGCGTAGACTTACTTCAAGGTCTTGGCATAGTTCAGGGATGCCACTTTTCCTAAATTTTTCGGAATTTTATGTTTGGGCTCTTATTCCTATATTAAGTACAATATATTTCCCTCTATATGGTAGAATTGTATTTTATATTTGCTTTACTCTGAAATACTAATGTACAAAGCATCCTTCTAAAAATCCTGTAAGTCTTCAGTAATGAAATGAAGTGATTTAAACTAGGCTTTGTTAAATGTTTCCAACATTGAACTATACGTTCATGATCCAGTACAGGTATACGTTAATTTTTGGAAAATTTATTTTATGGAAAAAAAAGGAATAAAATAAAAAATAAAAATCTGTGAAACTTGAACCTGTGGAGCTACCAACAGTAAGGGTGAATATCATATACATGAAGTGATTTTACACATTCCCCAGGTGCGGCGCGGAGGTCTCAGATCCCGTACGTGTTTGGCTACCCGTTCATGAATGAGACGGTGGTGAACGAGACGGAGCTGGTGATGCGGCAGTGGTACGACTACGAGGACCGCAACATGTCGGACTGCACCATGATGATGTGGACAAACTTCATCAAGTACACGTGAGTACCTGGGGGCTGACATGGGGTGTATAGTGCTTTAACCCTTTAAGGATGACATGACGCCTTAATGCATTATAGCCTTGGTCGTTATGCACCAATGCAGCCCTGGCGAGTAACTCGCCAGTGCTGCATTGATGCATCATGCCGACCCTGCGGGGTTGAGACAGTCTTGAATGGTCGGCATGATGCAGCACCAGCGAGTTACTCGCTAGGGCCGTATTGGTGCATCATGACGACAAATGTCATCTTTTAGCGACATGCCATCCTTAAAGGGTCAAAAGTAAAGCATTATATAGACAAAAGGCAATGACCTTGGGTTCCCTTTTTGAAGTTCAGACTGAGTTTGGACTGCATTCACACATCACAACGACAAAGGGCATAGCGCATTGGAGCATAGTGCGGCCCTTAAAGGGTTAGTCTGGAGCCCTGATATTGCTGCAAAAGTCACCGGCATTGATATATACATATGTTGATTAAAACCTTTGAAATTGAACTGAATTTTGAGTTCTAGGTTTATGTATTCCAGACTAAAGATGCTATTAACCAGAATACTTATCAACCAAGTTTAGGCAAACATACAATGTAAGGGGTGCGGGTTATACACGAGAGGTGGGACATACCGTAAAACATCGCGTATAAGCCGCACCGGTAACTTTGAAACAAATTATATTAGCCGCAGAGGGGTTCTGGAAATGGTTGTTTTATTATTGTACTACTGTATAGTCCCAACAACTCGTACAAGCCGCACCCTATATAGGCATGTTTGGTATCATAAGAAAGCTGAGTCTTACTCGTGTAGAGGCTGCAGCTTATACATGAGGTTTTACGGTAATACACAAGACTTTTACCATAGTTATTTTTGCCCCCAGGATCCCGACGCCCAACGTGACGTGTAACGTGACGTGGGAGCCGTTCCTGGAGCACAACTTGACGTACCTGATCCTGGACCAGCACAAACACATGTGGTACCGCTACCGGCAGGCATGGTACGGCTTCTGGAAGGGTTACTTCCCCGTCATAGCCAAGCAGGACTACCGTGAGTACTAGACCCTTACATTAACCCTTTAAGGACGGATGTCGCTAAAAGATGACATTTGTTGTCATGATGTACCACCCCGGTGAGTTACTCGCCGGTGCTGCTTGGTGCACATGCCGACCTGCGTCTCAACCTCATATGGTCGGTATGATGCTGGAATGCAGCACTGGCGAGTAACCCACCAGTTCTGCATTCATGCATCATGACGACCATTTAACCTGTAAACACTAAAGGGCAGCCTAGTGCTTTACTGTCAGTGACGTTGGTCGATTTTTTCCGTATGAATGAGTAGAATTGCCAGGGCTGCATTCAATCCATTATGTCCACCCTACGGGGTTGAGTCACTTCTCAAGGGTCAACATGATGCACCAATGCTATTGCGGTGAGTTCATCACCAGCACTGTGTTGGTGCATCAGGACGACAAATATTGGTTAAGGATGCTATGATGCCTCAAGGCTTCATGTTCATTTGCTATCACGATGCACGAACATGTGTCAACGAGTCGCTCGCCAGCGCTGTGTTTGTACATCTGCAGCGGTAATTCCTGGTTCGATATCATTTTCATACATTCATTAACTGTATGTTGATGTAAGTGAGGGTCCTTCCCTAACTTTATTATAAATTACTCCAAAAAAAACTGTGACTCTGTCCTTTCAGTGCGCCCAACTGCCACGCCCACACCTATAGGCTTTGACTACGTGTACGCGACAGGCTCGGTGGCCACCGTGTTCTGTGTGTCTCTGCTCGTGGTGGGTGTGTGTGTCTACCTGCTGATACAACAGAGCCGCCGCGAGGAAGACGAACCCTTCACCGAGTCGGAGATGCCGTTTAGTATGAGCACGCGTTCACAATCTAACGTGACCGTGAGTACGACACGAGACCGTCGGTCACCGGACGAGTATGCGGCACCGTATGGGCGACACTATATGTCATACCACACCAGCCAGTCAGAGATTTAACACATACCAGCCAATCACTCTTGTCACTGCAGGGCTATATCTCATGCCAAACAGCTAACTGTGGAGCAAGGAAGGAAGACTTAACACTTCAAGGGTGCTTTAACCCTTTAAAGGTGGATGACACTAAAAGATGATATTTGTCGTCAAGATGCACCAATGCAGCCCGGCGAGTAACTTGCCGGTGGTGCATTGTTGCATCATGCTGACCAATCGGGAGTGTCTCAACCCCTTAGGGTCAGCATGATACCTGAATGCAGCACTGGTGAGTTATTTGCCAGGGCCTCATACATGGCATTATGCCGTCCTTAAAGGGTTATGGGCCGCAGAGTGCTTTACTGTGCTATATACGACTGTGAGAATGCATTATAAGTCACCTGAAAGTGTCTTTACCGTAGAGGTCTATGCTGAAACTCATATCTGATATCTTGTAGGATGCACATTATGATGAGATTCGACTCCTGTCACTTGACAAACCCATTGAGGGCGAATAAATATAGACTATACTCTACATCCACCCCAGGTCAAATGTATACTAGATACTACACCATAGTAGACCCTCCCCCGCCCGGGGGAGAAATTCTGCTTATAATCCTGCCCCCCATAGCAAAAAATTTATTTTTTGGCCGGCCTAAGTGGGTTGAGTCAAAGGGTACTCAATAACTCTATACATAGAGTCAGTCCTCTGTCCTCTGTCACACTGGACATCACCACAGCTGATAAGCGTGAAAGTTATATATGTATATATAGACATTATGATAATAATGATCTTGTTACTTGTTCACCAATGTGTCTTAAAATTATCAAATACTTATGAAATCAGAACACTGCCCCGGTCTTTGTGTAATGTCTATACCGTAAAACCTTGCATATAAGCCGCGGCTAGTACGCAAGTCAGATCGGCGCTGTGGCTCGTAGGATGGGCCCAGGGTGCGGCTTATACCGTATTCGACGTAATAAGCGCCCTCCCCCTAATAAGCGCCCGGCCCTTTTTGGGGCATTTTTAGACTAGAACAAAGGCTCAAATTTCACGATTTTGGAGACAATTAAACTCTTAAGTACTAAAGCTACTACATGTATAGAAATAATTTTTTAAGCGCCCAGGGCGCTTATTACGTCGAATACAGTATGCAAGTTTTTGCTACTGTGGTACAGTACTAGAAGTCACCATAATCAGATCTCTGGTGCGGCTTATAGGATCGGCCCAAACTCGGGGTGCGGCTTATATGCGAGTTAGATTTATGCGCGAGGTTTTACGGTATTCTGTTATAACCTCCCATACCATGCCTTCTGTTTGTGGGACTATGTAATAAGCATATAACTATACACTGTATATTCTAGAAAGGGTTTTTAATTGTGTACCTTAAGTTAGGTGTGTATAAATATGTTCTTGTTTAAGTATTCATTAATGTAAAATTGTACATAAAATGAACAAACCTGTCCATACTCGTACTGTCTAAACGATCACTTGAAGAATCTCCTAACCGTCAACGCTTTATGAGCTTTTCAAATTTATTAGCCTGCATGAAATATATAGCCATGGTCTTTTTATTCTTAAAGCGACTATTAATTTAGTAAACTAAAAGAGACGCCAATCCTGTTTTTCTCAGACATAGTTTTTACTGGATTATGATATACGCGTGGATAGTTATAGATTTATATCAATGCTTGAAACGGTTCATTGCAATATTGGTACATGCGATATTACACAGGGGAATTAGTCATAGAATATTGTGTAAATTGACAACCAATTGTATTGTTGTAAATAGGATCTGTAGATAATTTTATTCAAGACTTGACAATCTCAGAACACATTCCATGAATTATTGTGATGATTATAATAATTTAACAAATAATGTTCACATTCACATGGCTAAGTAGGCCTATCTAGACGTGGGTTTCTGCTGTATAAAAACGTGTCCAGGACTTGACTTTTGTAGAAACGCTGGATAGACCCTCCAACATATGCATATACTGTATCATTCTGTCCATAAGTGATGAAATTGTCTCTGTAAACATTTATACAGCTATACGTATGGAATTACACAAGTACCGTGTATATTCATGTTGTAAGATGACCTTCGGGATTTTGTATTCCACCCTTTAATTTACTTGATATTTTCACACTCATTTGACTTAGTATTTAAAGATCACATGGTCTGCTATTTTATAAAATTCAGACCGGAGGGACTTGACTTTTGTATAAACGTTGGATAAATCTTCCTACATATGCATGTATTATATCATACTCTGTCCATAAGTGATCAAGTTGTCTCTGTAAGCATTTATATAGCTAGAAGCATGGAATTACACAAGTACCGTGTATATCCATGATATAAGATAACCTTAGGGATTTTGTATTCCATCCCTGTATACAACTGAATTAAATTCCAAACAGTGGTTATAACATTTTTCTCATCATGGTTCTATGTCTAAGCAGATCAATTATTTTTAGCCATTGTGCAATATATGATATTCATTACTGAGATTCACTATATATATACTGATGATGACACGTTTACTTCTTGTAAATGATCAATATTTCTAAGATCTGATTCATATCACATGTATTCCTAATAATAAACTATTTAATATGCAGTGCTTTACACTAAATGGGCTTTTCTATGAACGTAGCATTGCACTTGCATGGTACTGAAATTACCAGTATAAAAATATGAATAATAAAAGTCCAGTATTTTTCATAAATATTGTTTATTTTTGAATCACTGTAGTGCATAAATCTGGCAGTTCAAAGGGTGTCTCCCATTTAGAAACCTCCCTAGACTACTGAGGTAGCTTGTCTTTGATCTAGTGGTCCAGGTAGGTACAGTTGCCATGGGGGATCCTGATGTACTTAACATCGTCAACATTGATTTTGAGTTCTGTTACCTTGGCCTTCAGTCTCTCCTCAACAGCCTCAGACAATTGGTTTGAACGTGACAGAAGCTGCAAGAAGAAACAGATTTATACTGTAAATTATCATGCTTTATAGTTTATCCACTCGCTTGAATCTAGGGTGAACGTTTTTATATACATTTGCAGATTTTTCTACCTGCCCATTTACAGCTGAACACGTATCTTAAAGTAAATCAATAATGCAATAATTGATCTTAAGGGATCTTGTTGCAGGGTGGTTGTAACCACTTTGGGGCATGTATTGTAAGCTTACACCACAGATGACTGAGAGAACAAAAAAAATGAACTGACTGTATTTTACATACAAGGTTGTACGTTGATGCGGTCGACTGTGCAGACTCTGCTACTGTGGGTGTAAGTCAGATATGATACGGGTGACTAGCTGTATGAGTGTCATAAGCCTTGGACAATGGTAATTATCCACGGCTGACACCTTGGAAATTACCCTGTCCTTGGCTTATATCGATCATACAACAAATCACTCATATCATATCTACCACATAGGGAGTAGTCTATACCCTTTATACCATGTACCTCAATCCCCACTGAGTGGTGCATGATGAAAAATGTCGTGAATTGAAAAGCGAGCCTTGACAAAATGCATATCCCGCATAAGGCCCCTTCACTGTATTTCGCATACAGATTGGTACACGTCCTATAACGACTTCTTATACCACACTTAGTCGTCAGAACTAAAAGAAATGGCCTGACTGTATATGACGTACAAAAGGTGAGAAAAACACTCACTACTAGTGTGGCATAAGTCAGTTAGACCACTGCCGGACCCCCTGTACTGAGGATAATGGCTTAGCACACTCGTCTGCGATCGCGATCGGCCTTGACTGTATCCTACGTACAGCGGCCTGGCAGTGGTTTAAAGCTGGGCCGTCAGGGAATAAGTTCAGCATTTTACATACATGGACTAAAATAACAGTTCCACCAGAGGGCAGCAGTGTTTGGACAGGGGACCATGAACATTGTCCAGCTACAACATATTCACCCTATCTGGTGCCTGTAAGAGCTGAGCTCCCAGCCCTTAAGAGCCCTCTTGTGAATCAAAACTGAACTATATTCAAAAGTGCTTTTGGCCTCACTTCAACCATGACAGTCAAGCTTTAAATACTATGTAAACTAGCCCTTACCTGGACTGTGTATGAGAGCTCATTGTCGAACCTCCCGCAGCGGTAGGTGAGTGCGTAGGTGTCGGTCAGTTCCAGGACGGTGAAAGTGTTGAGCTCAAATACTGGACTGGGGACCACCACCTGCTTCCACTGACCAGGGGGGCGCATGTCAAACAGGGTTGCTGTAAGATAATCATAGCGTATAACGAAAAGCTAAATTGGAATAGTTTTTAGTGAGGTAAGAAAAAACTAAGATAATCATGGGGTATAAGGAAAAGTGAAATTATAAATATTTTTAGTGAGGTAAGAATTGTAAGATAAACATGGGGTATAAGGAAAAGTTAAATTAGAAATGTTTTTAGTGAGGTAAGAATTGTAAGATAATCATGGGGTATAGGGAAAAGTTAAATTAGAATTGATTTTAGTGAGGTAAGAAAAAAACATGTTCATCATTGACAAACATTAGGATATAGGTATGTTACATGTTTAGGTCCTTTAAGTGAATCATAGATTTATATAACTACATGGAATGGTCTCCCAGGACTATGCCCCCCCCCCCAATTATTGGTGGCCTCACTGTTGTAACAGTACCTGCAGCCCCGGCGAGTAACTCGCCGGTGCTACATTGGTGCATCATGCCAACCCTTTGGGAACTTCTCCACCCCGTAGGGTCGGCATGATGCTTGAATGCAGCCCTGGCGAGTTACTCGCCAGGGCTGCATTGATGCATTTTTTTATTTTTTTTGGGTTATGTACCCATAACGGTTTATTGTCATGATATTAAGTACATAGTTTGTTCCAGACTCGAGGAGCCATGTCCAGGCAACGTACGACATATTAAATCTTGTACAGTTACATAATAGGCTGAGTCGAACCCAGTTTCGCTGCAAGCATCATGACGACCAAGGGCATGATGCATTAATGCATTATGCCATCCTTAAAGGGTTGAAGATTCCCCTCTCTTGCAAACTCAGACATAACAGAAAGTGTACACTCACCCTCATACTCCTGGGGGAGAATGTTATAATTGTCATGGAAAATTACGATTTTTGTCATGGAAATGTCATGGAATTTCAACCTGAAAACTTTGTGGGAACCCTGGCAAAGGTAGCTGTCGAAATTGACAAACGTTCTGACCCCAACAAATTCAGAACAAGCCTATCAAAGATTCCCCTCTCTTGCAAACTCAGACATAACATAAAGTGTGCACTCACTCTCATACTCCTGGAGGAGGCCCTCGGGCTCAAAGACGTCAGTGATGTAGGTGAGGATGGAGTCGCCGTCAGTCTCCCCGGCCTCATCATTTGTCACGTTAGCTGTGGAACAGAAGTTGTCCTCAGCCCAGATCATGGGGACCCGGTTACGGTAATGTCCGATCTCGAACCTGAATGGGGAAGGAAGTTATTGGTTGAATTAGCAGGACATGCAAACACAAGGCTGTGTCTCATGAGATCGATATAATTTGATAGTCTTTGACCGGTGATGTCTTTAACCAGGTGATTACTTTGACTTGGTGAGGTCTTTGACCAGCAAACATTTTAATCACTGAAATTTAGAAAGAAATGGGTGAAAATTTATAATGTAGGCCCCTATGATGTTATAATATACTTTAACATTTTCCACCCATTTCTTTCTATATAGGCCCCATTTCAGTGATTAAAAAGCTTGCTGGTCAAAGGCGTCACCTGTTCGAAGACGTCACCTGGTCAAAGACGTCACCTGTTCAAAGGCGTCATCCGGTCAAAGACTATCAAATTGTATCGATCTCATGAGACACAGACACAAACACTTATAATCTAAACAAAGTCTTGACTAGTGCAAGAGGCAGGCTTAAGGCCATTTCCATGAGTTCTGAGTTTGATTTGTTTATTGGCAATAAAGTCATAGCACATATACCATAGACAAATGTACTTATTTACCAAATCATTGTTTCAAACGTGTTAGATATTAATATCAGTCAGTTGGAAAAAGTGCTTAAAGATGTTTTCCACAAGTATACAAACAGGTTTGTTGAAAACTTTGGAACAGTAATACATGTATTGCATCAATGTTGACATCATCTTGATGAACTTCGTTATCGTATATCAAACAGTTGTCAACGTTAAATCATGGTTTTGTGCACGCTGTGCCCCAAGGGGCTATATTAATAAGTCTCCACACTTACCATTGGCCCTCGAAGGCGGGGTACTGGAAGTTACGGATCGGGCTGACTGTTGGACATTTGACCTCTTCTTGGGCAAAAGCCACAACAAGGGTAGCAGCCTGCAAATCATGAATGTCAAAATTCTTATTTCATAATGAATTTCACTGAATGTATATGATATGTATATGCAATGAAGTGCCATTGTTCGCAATAGGGCTGTTGTCCATGCAGTACATCATTTCATTGACTTTTCTTTCTTATTACCTATATCACACAGCTGTAGCATAGTAATAGATTGACCCAAAGTTAAAGTAAGGCATGAAAGAAAAAGCTTTTAAAACAGGAGTCAGCAACACCAAATATTCTCATGAAGAAATGTTGGTAGAATCATTCTTAAAGTACTTTACTTACCAGAAGTGCGAAAGCAGCCTTCATGGTTGATTAGTCCTCTGGGTTGAGTGTGAGGTGGTGGCTAATGGGCAACTCTTATATACAGGTAGGGTGGTCAAAAAGGAGGCCATATTGTACTAAGGGAGTGGTCATTATTTAACAACGGGGGGAGGGGGGTTGGTGGATTTTGGGGGGGGGGGGGCAAAAAAATTGGACCCCTTGAAGGGGGGGGGGGCAAAAACAATTTGGACCCCTCTTGAGGGGGGGGGGGCAAAAAAATTGCACACCTTTTTAGTGAAAAAGCCCGTGCGTTACTATAGGTCAAAGGGGTCGGCCGCTCTCAATTTCAACTTGCCTGAGGAGGGGACCAAAAGAAATTCGACCCTTCCAGTGGGGGGCACAAAAACGACCACTCACTAATCTATTAAGAGGGTGTGATCATTTATCAGCAAGTAACATCATTCCCATAGCTGTGCCTAGACATTTTATATCTTGAATAAAATATATTGAATTTAACATTGAAATCTCAGCCGATTAGGAGTATTATCGGTCAGTCATTTAAAAAAAAGGACCATATTATCGGGGAACTTTACTTTATCATGACATTGATGGTGACGTTTAATTCTTAGTAGAGAATGTATAATTAATTAAGACCAAGAGAATTCTAGCCTTGAACATGAAGGGCTTAAGAAATACATTTTTGATACTTAGAAGAGAGGGGAAGCAATTTAAAAGAGCAGAGCAGCATTGCAACCCAATCTCTATTGCGACATTTTTGCCATAAAAATAAACCCCTTTTGCTAAAATAATGGTCACTCCCTTTGAATATGTGACCATAAGTATTGATCTACCTGTCTTCAGGGTGTGTTCATATCTATGGCTGGGTGTGTGGGAGGAGGCAGATGTGCCATCTTATGTCACTATAGTATGATGCAATACCACGCGGGCACCATGAAACTGAGAGAGGTCTCCGACCTTTAGCATAAGTCTTATGATAAGATACACATGTTCGTAATCCAAGGGTCCCACAAAATCATCAGATTAAAATTCCATGACATTTTCCTGACGTTTTATGATAACATTCTTGTCGGGGTCAGGGGGTTTGGTCCCTGAGAAAATTTCTAAAATTTAGAAGGCAGATGGTACATTCTAGGTGATTTTGTAATTTCAATTCCATTCATTTTCATTTTCCATGACACATGGCAATTTTTTTTACAAAATTCCATGACATTCCAGACAGCTTTCAAGTTCCATGACATTCCATGACATCTGGGAAACCTGATAAAATTACAATATTTTCCCCCCACAATATAAATAATCAAAATATCTCAAGAGTGTTAATCGCTCTAGTGTAATTCTGTTGAATAATTACTGGACATGCTCCTGGTAGCTGGCAGGCAATATGGCTGATTTAAAGCTTGACCGTCAGGTGAGGCCAAAAGCACTTTTGGATATAGTTCAGTTTTCATTCACAAGAGGGCTCTTAAGGGCTGGGAGTTCAGCTCTTACAGGCACAAGATAGGGTGAATATGTTGTGGCTGGACCATACTCATGGTCCCCTGTCCAAACACTGCTGCCCTCTGGTGGAACTGTTATTTTAGTCTATGTATGGAAAATGATGAACTTATTCCCCGACGGCCCAGCTTTAAGCTACTTGTTGACAGTCTGCCTTTATTTGCAGCCAACGGACCACTCTGTACTTGATTATAAGACTCATATTATCACGATGGAATCTAAATGTAAATCACAACATATATGCAGTTTTTGGTCAATAAATCTGTCTGGCAGAACATTTAGTTAATGAAGACCGCAAAGAAAAAGAGAAAAAAAGCAGGTAACTGGTATATGTCCAGCATACACCACACCTTAATAGATTGTCAATAATTTACCCAGGGGCACTACTGTGCCTCAGGGTCTTATACAACGGTTCTGAACCCAATTTAAGACATTTTCCCCATCACTTCTACCTGCAATAATTCCACAAATAAAGCTTGCTGCTAAACAAATGTCACTGTTTTATGATCTGCTGATAAATGCCCATCTCCCTAGGCAAGTATTGCAAATGTGGGTTTCCTCAAATGTTCAAAAATGACATTTAAAAAACTGTCACTTTTGGCTTTTTTTGCACAAATTTCTTTAACATTGCTGGTATAGGGAAAACCTCCCTCTGATGTCCTCCACCAAAGTGTCAAGCCCATAGAGTTCCATGTTAAAGCAGCCAGGAACGCTTTATTGAGACGGTATATGAGACGCTTTGTGAGAACCTCTCTTTGAGTTGTTTTTTTTTTGGTTTTTTCCCAAACTTTTTTTTTCCAAACTCCCTCCCCTGGGTCACATGTGATGCCAATCGCCTATACCATTCATTGAGTTTGGTGCTCTCGAGCATAGCCTATCCTGGTGATCACCAAAGCTATCCACATCGATGATCAACTTTGGTAAGGCTTGGTGATTACCAGCTTGGCCAACCCTGCTTAGTTTTTGTGCTGCTCAGCTTGGCCAACCCTGGTCAGGTCTACTGATCACCAAAATTATTGGCATAGGCTCTAAATGCCGTTGTATGTCTGTCCGAACCTCCAAAAGTTTGAATTTTGAAATGTAACACCAAAACGGTGTCTAGATTTTTCCTGTTTGGAGTTTGTATGTATGCAATAGAAAACACAGATGCAGATTGGTGTATAATTACTTATTTCTTTTATTACAGTCACCATGTATACAAAGTAATCAACATGTAATATACATCAACAATCGTATGAGTTGGATTATATATAGTGTCAATAAAGTGATAAAAATAATATAAATCTATCTTCATAATAACAGTTGACGATTTCATGATGATATCCATGATCTTCTTATATTATACATATATTTATGTTTTATTAAATAGTAAAACCTCTGCTACAGAATCTACAAAATAATCATTGTACATTCAGATTTAAGTGCTCACTGGAGGAAATCAAATAGAAAAATATGAGGAAATGCAATAAAGTTGACGATATTTGACATTGTGATCTATTATAGATTGAAAACTGTTTTAGACATGTCCTTCTCCTGGTATCACTCATTCACGATTTTACCACTCACAGTCGATACTATGTTTCTTCGAGGCAGGCTAAATCAATGGTACGGTACATCAGAAAGCCATGTGGATTTATTTGTATGATTTCTGTACGCTTTGCTAGTTTCTCGAATAGCCTTTAGTTTATGTGAAAAAGACCCCGTGCGACATTATAGAACTGCACGATTAGCGCAGTAGCACGTTAATACATAGTACCAAGTTCGCTGTCGTTTGATCCATGCCACATTCAGCTAGTTATTCTCGGATTTACCTCGCCTGCACATCACTCAGGTTACTGCCCTCGTCTGGTACAACTACCCCAGACCTCTCCTCGTGTGTTTCTATAATATTGTACCTCCTTCCAATTGTGCCCTTCCACTGCCAATATACTTCCTGATTTTTACTGAACGTTGAGACCTGTTTTCTCTTAGTATAAACTTGTCCTCTCTCATTAACATGCTTTTGTATTCTTTTACATTTTCAACTACTAGGTCTGACCATACAAAACCCCTTCTTGTATCAAGTTACTAAGAAATATGACATCATCATAATATATGACAATTAGGCGCATAAACTTTCAAATCTTTCGTTCCCTATATCTATTGGAGAAAATATCACCGACAACAAGCCACACAGAAAATATCCCATGGAAAATATCGCCATCCACGCGATGATCAATCGTGCACGAAACCAAGTGAGGTCGGTCTAAGGGCATCGTAGTGCTTTATGCCCTTTGTACATGATGCATGAATGCATCATGAAAATGAATGCATCATGAAAACAAAGGGCATAGCACATTAAAGAACTAAGGGGCCCTTAAATGGCAGCATCCAGCAAGATACATTGATTAATGTCCAGCCAATGCCTCAACTCCAAAATGCTAAGTTTCTTCTTCAGGAATAAGTCTTATACAGTACTTTACCCTTGGAAAAACCCTATACAATGTTATTCTTACTTCTACTCAATGCTTAATACGGCTGATAATATATGCAACAGATACAACCATTACTCACTTAAACTACCATGTATGGAATTCATTGTATTATGACAATTAAGCTGATGGAACTGTTTTGGAATTTTTCTTATATCAATTAAATTACATTGTGGGCATTAATTAGCTATTGATGGGTTTATTTATGAAGAGCAATTGTTAAAATAATTTACTTATATGTATATATGTTAGTTACCACTTACTTTTACTACTTTACATTTACAGGCATATACACAGACTATGTACACACTCACATCAATACTAGAGCTACTGCAGGCCAATCTGGCCTTGGAACACACAACATCTAAATATACAATGGTATCTACTATATACATGGTGTTCTGTCAATTTGGCACAGTTATACTGAGAGAAACAGGCTGGGAGTAATGATAAGAAGATACTATATAAATGTGTGAGAAATACATGACTATTCGCCGAGCAATGGCACCTAAGGAGATATCACCAAATCTGCCTTTCTGCAGCAAAGTTCATATGACTTTTCTTACGGTTGTGCAATTGCCTTATCTCCCTATTATCTAAGTTGACTCTGTATTATCTACATGTTCTATGTATGAGCGTCCACTACTGGCGACGACAAAGAGTCGTCTCGAGTCGCGGGTTGACGCCACCTCTGCCTCTTTTAAGGCTGGGACCTTGATAGAAAACTGACCGTGCGGTCCTGCATCTCGCCACATACTGCTCTACCACACCACACTTCACATATCATACAGCCAATATAAGAGGTACAAATTGGTTTTGACTACTATTCCTACTACTATTATGATATTATGATAAAATGAACATCCTATTTTGTCTATATATATTATATACTCTACCGTTGGTTTTGTCTCAACCCATGCTTAATTACTATACTTAAACCCAGCATTGTTAAAGAGGGCTCGCATCTAACATTAGATGACGCGACTCATGTCGTCGCTGCTTTAGTTTACTCAAGTCGAGTCATTCATGTGTTCCTATAGTGAGGGTGTAATAAACCTTCATTGACAATGGCTACATACAAGCCACCACAGCACCAAACAAATATTAGAAATCTTATTAGCTTCAAACTCCTACCATACACATTCAATTTGTCTCAACATATATCATCTTCCATGTATAATTCTGCCCAATCTTCACCTTAGCTTTGTTGCTCCTTTACATACGCAACCGGAAGCGAACCACTCGAACTCTGCATTTCCATGTGAATTGATCGCACAATGTCTCGCATGAGTCATACAATAGCCCGCACGAGTCACAAAACGGCCATTATGACTCGGACAATGTCCCATTTTATATTAACCATGCATTGAATTAAAAATCCCTGGTGTTGAGAAAGTTAAGAAAACTTTGTTAATCTAATATATACTCACAATTGGTGTATTATGAGGATGATGTCAAGCACTGTACATTTACAATCTATCTTTATCTCAAACTACAAATTGTAAAGCCTTTTTCATTTAAGCTACAGAAAGAAATTCAAGCCTAAACCTAGTTTACAAATTGAGTCATCTCGATTGCCTCTTTCTGTCGCTTTTTATGCTTGGCACATCAGCGGTGATTCACCGAGGTCATTGTAGTCGGCTTTCGCTGCTGTGAGACTAACCCATCAAAGTATATTATAGCTGGAGGGCTCCTGCTAGACCCACAGCTTCTTTAACACAAACTAGTCTCCGTCTATACATACACCTAGCATGCCTTTCTATTACTAAATTCATAGAAGAGCAAAGTGTGACTCAAAGTACATTGGTATTACAATCAAGATGTCATTTTGTCAACTAACTTACAGTGCTGACTGGCTGGGTGTGAAAACACATATATTCAAAACCGCTCGGAAACCAACGGAAAGGGACTCCGCGGACTGAGACTGCTATATTCGGCTTCATGTCATGCGATAGGAGAACCACTGCCGTGATTCGCAAACCGGGACGTCAAAAAACGTTTACGATATAATCTTTATTATACCAAAGGGCACCATACCTAATAAAAACGCAGCTACCATACTCTCTCACTACACGCTATACACACACACTCATCATATCTAAATGTTGAGGGTATCCCATCTTTAATATCATTCCTTATAAGCCATTGAACGGCATCCCAGTCTATGTATAAAAGTGGAAGAGACTCCCATACATGGGTCGGATCGAAAAAAAATGCTGATCTGGGGGTACATAAGGACAAAACACAAAATTCACAATTTCACTTAACAATTTTATTTTCCTGAAAGGGTAGCATCTTGACTCCCTGACACCGCCGTGGAACTCTGTTTTGCCCAAGAATGCAGTTTTTATTCACCGTAGACCACATGCTACCCTAATCCCGAGGCGTCTGTGACGTTAATGAATAGTGCACTGCAAGAAACTCTTTTAAAGTGACCTAGGTATTCCAAATTTTGGCTTCTAGTTGGCTGCCTAGGTACCATTAATCCTGGGAAATTTCATAGCTGTAAGTCGTAAATTAAAAAAATTGTGGTACTTTCAATCATGTAGAAAATAGAAAAATCCAAAGCATTCTATAACACTTTACCAACTTTAGCCTAGTTTCCTAAATCCTGCTTTGTTTACCATTAAAATTACTGTCTAATGTCTTTAGTACATCTAGTTGCCAAAGCAAAAGGTTTTAGGTGTGAGTTTCCGACCAATTGGTCACACTAGTGTGTGCAACATGGTACCAAGTACCCAGTTAACGTCACAGACGCCTCGAGTTTCACAGTAATAAACTAGATTGGTTACAAAATCATTAAAAGTGTTTAGAACATCTTAATACCTTACACACATGTACAGAACAGGTTGGTGCATTGTTTAGAACCTTAATGGAAACATTTTTACAATTTTTTGAGTATGCGCTCAGTCTTTAAACAAAAAGAATTCACTTTTTTACCGTGTGTCGGCACGCGCAGCAACAAACCATCAAAATATTTACATTACAATGGAACCTCCTGGGCTCTATTCTACAAGGCAAGTTTACCTGTTTACAACCATTTAAAACAGTAATAAAGACCCTTCTAGCACTAGCAGGGCCATACTAGCTGTCTGGCTAAACCCATACATTTACTAGGTTAACGTCACAGACGCCTCGGATATCTCTCCTATAACAGTACTTTACTAGAACGGTCACACAGCCATCAGAAGTGTTATAGGCCTCCTCGTCTTCTCTCTTCTTGCGGGCCCGACTTTCCGCCTTGCGCTGTGCGCCCGTCTTTACCATTCCAGGCGGCAGCTTCGGTCGTACCATACTGCAAAGTAGACAACAATTTATGATTATTTAAGGGAATTTCAGACCTTTTAAATAAATTTGCAACATGAATAATAATTGCTAATTATTGGCAAATGTTTACTTAAGTTGATTGTATAATTAGACACAGGTGTATAGCAAAAGCATGGAGGATTTTGAGCACATCAGACAAACAGAAGTGGGTCTGCCCCAGCATTTAAGCAAAAACAGCCAGGGGACACAGAAGTTGGAAAAAAAAGTTTTAACTACTGCCAATACACCTTACTGGCTCTTTAGATATATAGTAGGGGCATGCTGTCTAAAAACATGGAGAGGTTGGGTGCAGGGGAACTACTATTTCCATCCGATTAACTGCTTTCGAGGCGTCTGTGACGTTAATGAAATGACCTATAAATATATGTAAACTTCGATAAATAAAAACATTTCTTGGTCAGGGCATTAGCTTACATGCCCCTGAAGCATGGTACGAAGTTTCATTGTTCAAATTGATCAAATAGTCACTGTACAGTGACAATTTCATTTTCGTTGGAGGCGTCTGTGACGTTAACCCGAAAATGCATAAATTGGCTTGCAGTGGCCAGAAAAGGAGTACCAGCGTAAATATAGCCCACCAACATGATGAGGGGACTTAGTAGGAAGAGAATTAACCATAATATATTAAGTTCAGATAGCTTTCAGCTGAGTGAGAGTACATTTTCTGACTGAAAATCCAAAAAATTTCCAAAATATTTTTTTAAAAGGCATGAAACATAGCCTTAGATACATGGGATTGCTACTTAACTGCATAGAGGCATAGAGGAACATCTATTCTATTGAATCAAGTTGATATGTACCCTCAGGGAAAGATAGAACGATAGCCAGAATGATTTTTCGCCGAGCCCGCATTAACGTCACAGACGCCTCCGCCGAGGGTGCACCGGTTAGAAATTGTGAAAACTAACATGGGGGCGTCCATGACATTAATAAGCGAGCACTTAAACGAAAATAAATGATCAAGTCTACCTAAAATAGACCGTTCTAAACGAAAATAAATGTATCAGCGCGGGCCTTGGTGCAAAATGAATCAAAATATAACGTATTTTAGTCCGATCCCTTACCTTTCTCGGTGGAAATAGCTGAAAAAGAACTCTGAATTGTTGGTTTGGGAGTCGCTCCAGCAAGATCAGACGCTTCTTTGCTCGCCAAAACGGTACCCGGATGTGCGCCACTTCCGGTGGGTAACAGGAACGCCGACCTCGTTCCCACGCCAAATTTTGGGTTAACGTCACAGACGCCTCCGCAAAGTATAAATACCCCTCCCGCAGTGCCTGTTTGGTACATATCGAATCAAATGCTGTTGAGGATCCTCAAATACAACCCAATAGAGTACACAGGGTACAAGAAATATATATAAAAACATAATTAAACGCTGGAAAGGCTATAATGCTTGGAGGCGTCTGTGACGATAACTCGAGTTCCAATACACTATATTGCCCATAAGGGAGAGTAAAAGTGGGCGTGGCTCAAATTTTTTTTTGCCATGAGCTCATCCATTGGGAGGCTCAAGATTGCTGGTAGTAAGGATATTTAGTGAATACTATTAATAAAGATATAGGCCCTTTTATTAACGTCACAGACGCCTCCAAAACATGTAGTTGCTACATTTGAAGGTATATGGTCCTTTATTGGAAGCCAACCCAGGGCATGGCTTTAATGCTGTGCCTGCATTATCGGGGACTTATTATTTACATTTGGCATTAACAACGCATGCTAAAACACATCGGGTTACATCGATGTCGCTGCCAATACTCGGGGTACTTAATCGTTATAAATAGTCAGGTTTCAGTTTGGCTTCATTATTTTAACCTCCGACCGAGGTGAGTTTGTTCACGTTAGTTTATTTATATTAATTGCACATGTATGATTAGACCAAATCGGAGATCATCAATATAGGCAAGGCTACCTAGATGTTGTATACTGCTCAATAATAGCATTATTTGGCGTTATGTAAATTAGTTTATTATGATTATGCGATCTCGCCTCTGCCGGGTATTATAAAAGTAAACCGAGGGACAATGCGAGACGCAATCGTCAATGCTCAATACTGAATAGCCGTAATATCAATGTTCTCATATTAATGTTATATCAGTCAGGTCATAACTTTGGCAGTTTAGGTTAATGCGTAGAATTGGACTTCCTCTTCGGCCAGAAAAATTAATAATAATTTTCTTTTCCGGGCCATTTGACTCATGATCCATTCATTTCACCCTGTTTTTCTCATGCATCCTATCCCACTCAACATATCCCAATAGTAACATCATGATTGTAATTTCCGCAAATTAAATTGGAAATGAAAGTTCATAATTACATAAATTCTGTACACTTCTCAATGCAATAATTAAACCATTAGAAAAATATGATTCTAAGGGTAAAACATCAATGTTGTATCAATATAATTTTCAAGCAGAAAGCCATAATTTACAATGTGTTCCCAAAAAGATAACAAATCAACAAGATATCTTTAATAAGATAATAATAAATCAACAATAACATAAACATTAGAATGAATATACAATGCATTTTGGAAATCTAAATTTTCATCTTGTTGAACGATTGTGATGCAAAAATATCAGTTTAAGAGCAGTGGGAAATAAGCGAGTAGAAATGCCACATTTTTCTGTTTATAATGATTTGTATCTTCAAAAATTATATTATTATTAATGGTAGCATTAAATATGCTCATTAATATTTTTTGTCAGCAGCGTACAAATTAGCCTATGCCCCAATGTATTATGATTTATTATCCCACAAGTATGAATATCATACAGTGCAAATTGACTAATTACATTGTTCGCGGTTTGGCGCTTAATGCAAGCAATATACGCAGGGCAAATAGCGTTATTTACAGAATTACCATTATAGCAAAAATCTTCCCATTCTTTCATATTAATTTGAGCCTGGTGTGTATGCGTTGAAAGATGTTCAATCTCTCACATACTCAATACATTCAAGTATTAAATATACCATAGCTAAGTCGTTTCTCTATACATTTCGCGAGTGAATATTTTTTTGAACACAGCTCGGGTGGCGAGTTGTCCATTTCATTTTTTTCCCCTGTGACCAATTTTCTTTTTTCTTCAGTAATGCTCAATAATCAAGATTCCACGTGCTTTGTCGATCTGACTTCTAAACTATTGTGCTTTTGACTTATAGAGAAAAAAACAGGAATGGAAGAGAGCATTAGAATGATTAACTTCACCGGCAGAATTCAGTTCTGATTAATATCAGGGGTTTATCGTCATTTTCCTGCTCTACAGTAGCCGAGCCGGTCAGGTATAGTCCTGCTTATCCCGGTCCTACTATACAACGCTAACAATACTGGTACCGCGGTCGGACAAACTCTCATTACGGTACTATAATTACGAATAATTCCGCTACATAATAATGTATGTTAATCGAGCTGCCTCCACGTCCTATAGTGAGCCAATATTCATGTTAATGCTGGACACTATCTTAATACACATGGCCATTATCTTGATACCCATGGCAACTATCTTGATACTCATGGCCACTATCTTGATACACATGGCCACTATGTTGATACACGAGGCATGGCCATGAATATAGAGGTACCTTTATTGGCCCTAGTGACATCACCAGAGACAGTTATTGTGACCTTGACATTGGCACCATTCAGCCCTGTAAGGGCGGCCTAATGCTTATATACCCTTTAGTCGTCATGATGCATGGATGCAGCCCTGATAAGCAACTCACCAGTGCTGCATTCATGCATCATGCCGATCCCACGGATATCAATGATACACTCCCGAAGGGTTAGCTTTAAAGACAAAACTGGTGAAATTACCTTCTTGTTAAGAATCATATCATTCATGAGGTTATTTTGTCCTGCTTGTTTTCACTGGCTTATACTTGAGTTTATCATTTCTTTCATCTGTTTATAACAAGTGCCGATTGATACCACCCGGCCTCCACTGGCAGCAAAGACCACCTGACTAAGATCCCCTGTAGAGTCTCTCTGGTGGCGAAGGCTTTGGTGGTCATATGAAGTAGTAGTCTTTGTTAGAGCAAGTTGTATCGGGACTCTGGAGAGCGACATTAGAGTGCGGTAGGCAGTGCCGATAGCTGCAGAGTACGTGGCTCGTCGCCCTGTGAGGATGGCCGTGCCCGGGAGGCCGCGTCCTCCCCCTGCGACGCGTGCCGACTCCGCGGCTCTGCCCGGGGCGGACACTGCGAGCTGTAGAGCTCCAGTTCGTCCACCGAGTGTCGCTTGTTGCGATAGGCCTCTTGTCAGTCGGCCACCACCGGTGTGACGAATGTTGTTGGGAACATCCCTCGACGCTGGGGTTCACCCAGAATCTGTCCCTCCTGGAGATAGACAAGGACAAGGTTAACCCTCCAAACACAACTTAACAATGACACAAGCTAGTAACGTGTGTATTTTCCTGGAAGAACACAAGCTGTATTCAGAAGATAGACACGGGAGATTCCCGAGAATGGTGAAACTTCCTAGTGACATGTTCAATGCTAATGTATATTTCAGAGCTTTACTTGTGCAACTAACCAGAAATTCCACAAGTAGAATGAAGACGTGTATTTCTTGAGTTTCGTTACAGGGAATATGACACACAAAATTTTCCAAAAAAAAACACGTTCCAGAAACGTTGTGAAATTCTTGATTTATGACATGAGAATGGCACAAGTTCCACTTAAGATTTTGTTTGCAGGATAGTGTTTGCTGATTGATTTAACAACATATGGTTGGGGAATAAGAGACTGCACCACTGGACTACAGTACTAGAGCTATACATGTATATCTGGCCTATTACTTACCATCCAGTCCTCTTCATCCTCCTTCAGAATGATGATGATCTCCCCCTCCTGGAAGGACAGTTCGTCCTCATTGTCAGCTACACAGTCGTATAACGCCCGACACCGCCGCTGTTTTTGTTTTCCTTTCCTCTGCAAATGCAAACCATTCATTTAAATGGATGAATATTTGATATCATAGATGGGTTTCATATACAAATAGAGATATGCTTATAAAATGTAAGTTTAATGAAACTGGTCTAGGATTTTGAAGATCATGAAATTATTTTTCTTTAGATACACTTCATATTTTTCCATCGTAACAATGATATTAACAAAAGTAAAACCGCATATTGGTGATCTAGGAAAGACTTATCGAAGAGCCTTTCTAGTTATAAGTAGGCTGTGGTAAGTGAAGACAGTAATTCTCACAAAATGAAATATAAATGTAATTAAAATAAATGAACAAATAAATAAATTATTAAATAAATTAATTCATACCCTCTGTCTGGGAGTGGGGATCGGTGTCGGTTCTGTCACCACCGTCAGCTTGTGAGTGCTGCTCCCAGAGTCGGTCGACTCGAGACTGTCGCTGGAGCGTGACTGTCCGTTCACCTTGAGCTGTGCCAGGTTGATCACCTTAGCGTTCCCGTCCATGACCGGGATATTACTGAGTGCCGGATTCACCACCGCCACCGGAGTCAGCCCCGGGAAGTTCTGACTACTGTCCGACCCTGAACTCATCCGGTTCTCCGACACGGTCGACCCTATGCTCATGCGGTTGTCAGATTTAATGGAGTCTATACTCATCCGGTTCTCTGAGCGGCTCGAGTCGCCGCTTAGAGCCGAGCTGGTGCTGTAGCGCTTCTCAGATTTGCTCCAGACGGAGCTGGGTCTGACGCTGGGCTTGGCGGCGATCTTGGGTTTGGGTGCCGTGATGGGAGGCCGGTTGTCCTCGGAGCCGGCTGAGCGAGGCCGGGGGAGCACCTTACCGGGGGTGGTCCCCGTCGGGGAAACCGACAGATCGGTCGAGTCGGTGCTGAGTTTCCGCGGCTGGAGCTCCTGGTAGATGGGACTGACCGATTTGAGGGACTGCACCACCGGTTCATACATGGGTGTGGTGGGTTTGGTGGCCAGGGACTGGGGCTGCTCGTATATAGGATTAGTGGGTTTGATGAGCGAGGCGGTTTGCTCGTAGATGGGGTTTGTAGTGATGGCCATGGCCTGCTCGTAGAGAGTATTACCCGTTTTACTCGTGTTACTCCCCACACTCGTCACGCTCACCTCGTCTGAGCTCATCCTCCGCTGCCGCTTACTCTGCATTTCAAACAGCGGGTTCATCACTTTACTCGGGACTGGGTTGCCATAGCGACTGCTCTCCGAGCTAGTGCTCGACTGTCGGCTGTCACCAAAACTCGAAGCCTTTGACATCTGCGGACTCCCGCCCCGCACCGGGTCCTGAGTGCGATTGTTGTTTAGCAGACGCACATTCTCATACGCAGGGTTTGACACAACTGTACCTATAAAAGAAAATCAAACAAGTTAGGCCACTACTGATACTGTGTATCCATATCATAATTTCAACACTAATTCCAGGTAGGATTATGAAGTGATTGATTTTGAATCACTTTGAAACTTTGATTTATCCCTTCTTTTCCCTTTGCAGGCCAATTTTCTCAGCTTATAGGCAAGGTTTTGATACATATAGAGATTATAATCGAAAACAGTAAGGAAATTGTATCATAGCCACATTTGTTTCTGAAAGTAATTGGCTAGGCATACAAGCAGGGTCGGCTTATAGCCGAGGCATTACATTAATTCAAGTTCTCGGCCGGGAACTTACCGAGGGTGTTGGCATTGGAGTTGGAGTCGGGGGTTCTCCCGGACCGAGGTGTCGGCTGTGGCCGAAGCCTGAAGACAAACGAAAAACGGATTAAAGTGGAGATAAAACGAAAATTTCACTTGCATCTCCCGCCTAATGAATACATTCTCAGATACCAGAACAGGAAAAACAGGAATTCATCGAGGAATTACCAATTCATACTAAAAATCATTTTAACTATATGATACATTCTAAAAAGAAAGTTCTTAAAAGAATCCAGATATACTTCTTCAAGACCCCTATGAGTTTATGTCTTAAATATTTCATTGCACTCAGAATGCCACAATACAAGACAAGACAAATCTTTCAGCACAGGGGAAAAGCAACCATAGAGCAACAGAGTGTCTCTCAGATGAGTGAAAACCCTAGCAAGATGTGCCATGCTGTAAGATTTCATTGAGTTCATTTGAAGGCTTCATTGGAAAGAAAGTGGTGTATATCTTCTCGCCTCACAGACCACCCCGTGTACTAGTAGTATAGACTATAGTTACACATAAATTATGGGACAACGGTTATATCTTTTTGTCGCGTCCTGCGAAACAAGGCATAGCGAGCGATCGTCAACAGAAGCCTAGGCAGTGCCACATGCTTCTCGGGAAAAAAATGTATTTTAAAGTGTCAGATATTGGAAAAGAGCACACATGGGGCAAAAAGTGGCAGGAGAGCCAAATTTTCCAAGAAATCAGCATTTAGCGTTATAATATTCCAGCATGCAAGAAAGCGAAGGAGTGGCACGGAAATGTGCTTCTCGTCACGGTTGATCAATTCTGCGTGTACTTTTTGTGTCTCATTTCAAGTCTCCATTTTCAAGATGCTCAGTGGTTACCTAAAGTAAAATACTAGTCTCTCCTCTGCTGTGGTTTCCAAAGACCTAGAGACAAAGACTAAGAATCAGTCTTAATTGTTTCTTTGGATACATTTCCGAGTCTGCTGTGTAGTCCTGAAATAGGCCCTTTCAGTGTCTAATGTTAGTTCAATGTCTGCAATTGGATAATGTTAGTAATTTTGTTTTGTTTTTCTTTTGTTCAGTTAGCTCTACTTTCTTAAACACACATGCTTATTGATATGAATATTCAAGATATGAACACTTACCCTAGGTCGAGATCACTGCCAAACTCTGGTGGTGGCGGCAACACTAATTTTGCACCTAAAAAATAAAGATTAACCTTCTAGACTCACATTGATAAAAATGCAGCTATATCTGGCACATGCCACATATAAAGCACATTATATCTATGCTCAGGCCACTGGTGAAAAAGCATTGTAAATGATAAAATTTCCCCCTTGGCTAACTTGATACTAAATGAAAGTTTTTTTTATGACATTTCTTTTAACGTATTCTTTACATGGCTTTCTACTAACTTCCACTAGGGATCCAAATGTCTGATAGAGATCAAGGTATAGATTTCTAAATCAGATCCCTTCAATAGAGATATGTATACTATTTTAAGTCAGTTAAATATCAAAACTTCTGAAATTCAACCCAAAGACTTGAACCCACCTGCTAGTTGGTGTGAGCGGTGTGGCAGCGTCTGCATGCCGGTTATCTTAGCGGGTAGCGGGGGCGGGTCGGAGGGGCTGCGGACGTGGGTGGCGCGGGGCAGGGTGAGGCAGGGGTCGGAGGGGTTCCTCGTGTGGCCCTGCGTGCCCGGGGGAGGCGGGGCCGGCGCCTTCTTCTTGGGGAGCGTGCAGAGAGCGTGAGCCGAGCTGATGTACGTCGGTCCCGACTGCTGCTGAGGCGGTCCACCGTCTGTGTGGCCAACCAAAGGGGGATCAGTTATTTCAATAATTAGTTAATTTTTTTTCACTTTTTTTAAAAAAAATTTCATTTTTCAATACTACCGTAATTCTTGTATACTTAAATAGGTCCCAATGATTTTTTTTTCATTTTTTTTTAATTTTCCAATAGTAATTTTTGTATACTTAAATAGGTCTCGATAAATTCAATATTGACATCTAATATTTAATTGAATGATGAGATTTGTTGTTGCATATATGTAGATTCTCTTTCACAAAAACGATATTTCGGCATACTTATTTTTCTCAACAGCCTTTTCTCAGTTATGTCAATTTTATTTCATGATGGGACATTGTATAATCTCGTCTTCTGTGTCGCCCTTGCTGAGCTCAGAAAAACATTACAGTATCAAGGTGACTTTTGAACTGTAGTATAATCCTAAAAACCCTCATATGATCCACACCACCCTAAATAGGCATGTTTGATATCAAATTAAAGCCGATATGCATCCAACCCAGTTTCTACACGAGACTTCCCGTTGGTACCTACATTTGGGTTTGTTGGACTGCGGCGGGGGTGGAGGTGGGATGGTGGAGTTCTGTGACTTGAGACTCTCGGAGGTGTAGGAGCGTTCACGGGGAAGCGGCATGGTCGACTCAGACGCCATTACCAGGCTACCGGGGCGCGACCGGCCGCGTCGATCAGGGGTCTGTGTACACAAAGAACATAGGTTTTGAATTTTAATTTAAATCAATTTTTTTCACCAATCATAACATACCAAAAGCAATATGCATAAATATTGGTCTTGAATACTTCAAGGGCCTCATAGTGCTTTAATACATTATGCCCCTTGTTGTAACAATACATATTGCTAGCTCCGTACTGTCGGAATGATGATTGAAAACAGCACTGGCGAGTTACTCTTGTATCATGACGACAAAGGGTATATTACTCTATTATTCTAATGTTGAAGCAGGTATTGATTCAACTTTTTAATTTATGACTGATAAAATAATGCGAGTTTATCATATATTGATTTCATGACCATACCATGGAGCCACTGTCAAGATCGTCATCGCTGTAGTCGACATTGTCGTAGAGTAGGTGGTCGTCCTGGAAAGGGAAGATTTATAATTCGTTAATCTCAGTTATCTTTAGTTCATATCCTGAGATAGTGAGTATCATTTTTATCACCGTCAAATTCTATTTTGAATTTGAAATAATATTGGATATTTTAGAAATATAATTTTCAAACATTTTTGTCACAAAAGAGGATATATTTTACTCTATAAATTTATTCAAACCTCCAAGTCATTATTAAAGGCATATTTGCCACTCTAAAAGTCAAATTTATCAGCATATTTCTCTTGGTACGAAATTGACCACATTATAATAATAAACCTCACTCTGACTCACAGAAATCAGATTCCAGTCGATGTTGACGTTCTCGAACAGCTCGGTTTTCCCGGCCAGTGCGTGGCTGAGTAGCTCGACGCACGTGTCGTTCTGCAGTTCCCGCGCGACGTCTAGCGCGGTCTGTTGTTCTGCGTTCTCGACCTCGGCCAGGTCGGGACGTACCCGCAGCAGCAGCTTCATACACTCGGTCTGCTGGTACAGCGCACACACGTGCAGCGCCGTCTGACCCCCCGCGTCACAGTGAGACAGGTTCTGACTAACAACGGGAAAAAAGAAAATGTTCAGTATAGATATATTTTAATATTTTTTATTGATTGTTATGTGATAGAGATAAAGCTGGGGCCGATGTAGCTGTTACAGTAAATGACCCTTTGTATGCTTAGGGAGTGGTTATCTTTCAACAACAGGCTGGGGGGGGAGGTTATTTTTTTGCTCCCCCCCCCCCTGTAATATGGTTCAAATCTACCGTGGCCGACCCTTTTAAGTTATAGTAGCGCACAGGCTTTTTTTGGCTGTTATGTAGTAATAGTAGTAGTCGTTATCCTATATTAATCCCTTTATAATTTCATGATGCTAAAAGTGCTGTACATACTTGTTGCTGTTCTGTATGATGAAGTCGACCAGTGGCAGTGACGTGCCGTCCTCCTGACGTATGGCCATGTGTAACGCGGTCTCATTGTTCTCCTGGAAGCACAAAGCCCCGGTTAATACAACTACATCACTAATTACCGGTAGCTATACAAGATTTACGACTTCCAGCCTGTACTTAATGTTTTTACAATTCGAGACTAAGCTCCAGATTTATCGTTTCTCAGGACTGATAAATCGACCTTGGTTATCATGTTTTGAGCCTTACAGTCCCCCAGTATGTTAGTTCAGAATTTTATTTTTTATATTATTGTTAGGCGCTGTGTAGAATCCAGGACGTCACTGAGCTTATTTCATCTAAAACTTAAGTTTTTCAAGCTCAAAACAAAAAAAACACACATGAATTTCGGGTTATTTAGTAAAGAACACAATGGTAGACTGATCATAAATTGTAAGTCTTACCGAGTCGGGGAGAGGGTCCATGAAGTCGATGCCCTCAGCGTAAACCTGTAGTAGCGCGAACACGTCACGTGACAGGATGGCTTGACGTAGGTCCTGACGACGGTCCTCCAGGTCCTGACACGTCACGATGGCATAACGCCGCTTCTCGTACTTAGCACGGATAAACGTCTTCTTCTCCTCCCTAAAACAATCAACCAATATTTTTTTCAAGTCGTGACATTTATTTTGTTTGTTTGGGGAGTTCAAAAAGCTTTTGTACATGCTATTAAAGTCCGTTTCGTGTTTTACCACACAACCGATCCCATATGATCTGTCATTTATAGAATGCTTATTTCTGATATTTTACACAATTTTAATGTCTTAAACTAACCTTAGATTTACCACACATTGTGTCTGTTACTTAGTCTACTCACATTGTACTAGTCGGCACAGGTTTTAGTTTGGTGTCCAGCGTTGCCTCCATAATATCATTGAAGCCTCGGTTACTGACGACTCGCGCCAACTGAAAATTGAAAATGGTCAATCAATTATTACTGATGATCACGGGCAGTATTTGAGAGCAATCTGACAAGACAGGTCTAGTTATATGATGAACAGATCAAGCAAGGGTTATCCAAGACTTTCATTTTTTTACACCCAGACTTTGAAATTTGATTATGATTTTTCCGAGGGTACCATGTTGTGGTGCAGATTATACATAGACGGATTTATTTTGGAGTTTTTTATTTCTACAAGCAGATTTTATTTCTAAAGATGGGGGTTCGGCTTATAGGTAGGGTTTCAATACATAAGATTGCAGAGAAAACGATTCTTAAATCTTTTTTAAATATATAGGACGATTTTATTGCCCCCTCAAATTGGGGGTTCTGCTTTTAAGTGAGGTTGTCCTATAGTCGGGGCTTTCCGGTCCCCGGGTAAAATCCAAAATATCCTCTCAATGTTGACAACTTTTCCCATCAGTAAACATGTGACCACAGATTGTCACATTGATTGAGGGACCATGCGGTGGCCACCTACCAGTAGTTGTGAGGTGGCGAGGTCGTCTATGACTACAGACTGGGTGCGGGAGATGTGGACGCCCATCTCGCGGTGCACCCCACAGCACTCCAGGCAGATCAGCACGCCCAGGTTCACAGACAACCACTCGGGCTCTGAAACACCAGCCAAAGTATGACCATAAATGTGGAGTATTAAATTATTATTTATTTAAAACTTTTATTCATTTTTTTCCCCAATTTCAACCACTCAGGCTCTGAAACAGGAGGCAAAGTATAACCATAAATGTGGAGTATTAGATTATTAGTTTTTTCAAACTTTAAAATTTTTTTTCCCCTAATTTTCTTTTTTTATATATTGTGGTTCATCTATAAATCTCTCCCCCTCCTTCACACACAGGTCATTTTATTTACATGCCTTTAGTGTACCATCCTCTATATCCAAGGAAATGGTTAGCATCTATAATATGGTAAAACAGATAGGCAGTACACAATGTATCTACTTGCCTTTTTTCATTTTTTTAAATATAAATAATGATATATCAAAATGCTGTAAATTCTCCATTAAATCATTATAAAAGACCATAGCAAACTCTACCATAGCATCAGAAGGCCATGTACCTCTGTCCCAATCTGGAAAATGTTGGAGAACAATCTCTCAAACTAATCTTTAGCACTGGAAGTAAAAAAAAATTTTTATCGTAAAAAGTCCGTACCGGCTGCGCTGCAGTCGGCACACATCCTATTGCCGGGTAGGCGGCGTGTTTCCTGAATGATGGTCCTCGTCAGCTCCTTGACGCTCTGACTCATGGGGTTAGCCTCGTTCCCCGACGACTCCCCGAACGCCTTCATCAACACTGCCTCCTTAGCGTTATTAAGCACTGAGATCCACCTAAGGGACAACATGTGGCATTTTAGAGGGTATTCTCTCTTTTTTTTAAACAATTCAACTTTATTTGGCTTTTTTTTTAATATCACAGATACACAACGTCATTCGATAAAAGTTGTATTGGCATACCGTAGGTACAGTCTAGCAATATGAAATCTGTTTTTGTTCTTGAAATTATAGGGATTAATCTTGTCGGTTTTAGCTTTGCTGAAATGCATTTGTTTGTTTTTTTAATTCACCACAATTTGGGTTTTTACAATTTTATAGATATCTTTTTGAAAATATTTTCTTGACAAAGTTTTAAAGTCAATCAGTCAAGTTTGGTGATTATTCATGTCTGTTGATCTACTTAAATGATGACTGTTTTAATATGTTCTGCTAGCTAAACATGAGACTTACTCTTCCATGTTTTCTTGATCGTCTGCTTGGAAATGGTAGGTTCTGTTTTCTAATGAAAGAAAAGGAACAGTTTTTTTTTTATTATTGAAGATCATAATAAATATGTATGTCTAAGTGTCTTGATCAGTCAGTAGGGAACAATTTAAACCTTTTGCCATAATCAGATCTGAGATATCTACTTTTTGTGGGATAACAAGAAGTGAGTCTTTTAAAGGGACACTTAACTTCCATAGATTAAATTATTCTGATTAATACTCATATTATAGATCTATATCATATCGTAACTTATTAGATTCCCCAGGGTTGTCTTCTATAAACATTTGCATTTTCTTAACAGTCATCTAGCAATGAATCAAGAATCCATGCAGTCGGAAACCTATTCCTGAATGATTAACTTAAGGGACTGCAGACTCGGCCTGTCATAAAAAACTGACGAGCAAAAGACAAAAACAAGAAGTTGTAATTAAATGATCCTCTTCAAAAAGCGCCACTTACTTGAACTGGAAATGAGGTCGAAGCACTTTTTGCCAGGGTCGTCTTGTGTTAACTGAAAGGCGATTAGCGAGAAAGGTGAGCGACATGATCTAACACGACATTCCGCGAGTGCAGATTCGGACAGACAGTCGGTGAGATGTAACACATAGCTACAGGCATAGGACAACACTATATAGATATAGCTCATATTGTGTCAACTAAAAGATGGGGGTGACATGGATTACAAATGGTGAATGTTAATTTCAATGTCAATATTTTGTTAGGATTATGCAGTTGGGGTGGGTTAAATAGTTTAGAACATACATATATATATTGAGGTTATAATATGCTGATTATTTCTCTATTGATTGAATTCTAATTATCAAACCGTAACCGAGGAATCGAAAATTTATTTTCATGAACACATAACAACATTGAATTCGAAAATAATAACATTTTAACTAAAATAACTCATGAATGAATTACCCAATAACCTTATCCCCCCAAATATAAAAATATTTGAACAAATAAAACCAGAAAAAATACCCTCATCCCAGTGCCCTTTCCACATAGCTTCATATACAATTTTAGTCCTGTAAAAGAATGGTAAATAATATTATATATACAAGAATGCCTCCATCCCTGCATGCCCTATTTCAGCCAGTTTACAGTGCAATAAGTGCAGAGGCAAGTCTTTCCTTGGTTACATGACATTCACTGTAGGAAGTTTGCGTGTGCGGTGTAGGGGTGTGGGGCAGTGGTAACCGACATGCACAGAGACCGTTACAATACATGCAGTCTGGGTGTTGCCCCTCATACATGGACAGTCTAGGCAAAACCTTTTAGGCAAGGGCCGACCCAGAGAGGGGGGACGGGGGTTGGACCCTCCCACACCTCCCCTTTTAGAAAAAAAAATTATATATTTTTTATTGCTATTGCGATCCGCTAAGACTCACGGCACAAAACTTTGGGTGTTTGGTGGACCCCCTCCCCATCCCCCAATTCAAATTCCTAGGTCTGCCCCTGGTATGTGTTTCCTTACAAATAGACTATAGTTACCCATGAGTTGGGATAGTATTCTGGTATTTATGGTAAAGTAAAGGGGGCTGAAGGATTTTAAAGCAAGGTTAATACACGCGCAAGCTGTAATTTGTAAAGTCTGTTCATGTTTTCCCTAAAAGACATCCATTCATGACAAAGGAAGAATATAAAAAATACACAGTACCAGAAACACAGCAATGCTACACAAGAACCAAAACTAAAACCAAGGGGAAAATCGAACGAAAAGCCAGGATAGGGGAGATTTGTCAGCGTCTTCACCTGTGACGTGACCAGAGAGATAACATGACGTCATGGCATGACGTCGCCAAGGGAATATGACGTCACAGGCATGACGTCCAGATATGACGTCATTTGTGACGTCATGAGGCATGCAAATGACGTCACCACATTTACTCACATCAGACCAGCGCTTTCTAAACCCGGGTGACATTGGTGCGTGTGACGGGTCAACGACCTATGGGAAACGACGGTCACATGGCACATGACAAGACGCGAGTGGACAGTTACCATGGCAACAAACAAGTCAAACAACAGGGTAGGGGGGTATTTATATATACACAAGCAAACAGTGTGTGAGCCAAACAGACATGAGGGTTGTTTTAACAAGGGGACAAATTCAAGGATTTTACGGCAAAGCCGTAGTGGCTTTGGGTTTTTATAGGATTGTTATGAACTACAGGTGAGAAAACGAAGGGGCATAGATTTATGCTTTTTGGTGTGTCTAGGGTTCTAATGCAATTCATATGTGATGGTTTGCAGCAATACTGCATGGTCAGTTAACTTACATGCACTTAGCTAAATCTTTTTGATTTTTATTGGTTTTACTGCTGCTGGTATAGTTTTTGGAGGCCATCTTGGCAGCCATCTTGGAAATTTCCCGGATTGAAAATCTAAGCCTGAAAATGGATTCTACATCCTAGAAAACCCTATTATCCATGTACCACACAAGGAAATCAGACAATCTTGAGTTTTTGGCGGCCATCTTGGCAACCATCTTGGAAATTTCCCGGATTGAAAATCTGAGCATGAAAATGGATTCTGCATCCCAGAAAACCCTACTATCCATGTATCACACAAGGAAATCAGACAATTTTGAGTTTTTGGTGGCCATCTTGGCAGCCATCTTGGAAATTTCCCGGACTGAAAATTTAAGCCTGAAAATGGATTCTACATCCTAGAAAACCCTATTATCCATGTACCACACAAGGAAATCAGACAATCTTGAGTTTTTGGCGGCCATCTTGGCGACCATCTTGGAAATTTCCCGGATTGAAAATCTGAGCATGAAAATGGATTCTGCATCCCAGAAAACCCTACTATCCATGTATCACACAAGGAAATCAGACAATTTTGAGTTTTTGGTGGCCATCTTGGCAGCCATCTTGGAAATTTCCCGGACTGAAAATCTAAGCCTGAAAATGGATTCTACATCCTAGAAAACCCTATTATCCATGTACCACACAAGGAAATCAGACAATCTTGAGTTTTTGGCGGCCATCTTGGCAACCATCTTGGAAATTTCCCGGATTGGAAATCTGAGCATGAAAATGGATTCTGCATCCCAGAAAACCCTACTATCCATGTATCACACAAGGAAATCAGACAATTTTGAGTTTTTGGCGGCCATCTTGGCAACCATCTTGGAAATTTCTCGGATTGAAAATCTGAGCATGAAAATGGATTCTGCATCCCAGAAAACCCTACTATCCATGTATCACACAAGGAAATCAGACAATTTTGAGTTTTTGGTGGCCATCTTGGCAGCCATCTTGGAAATTTCCCGGACTGAAAATCTAAGCCTGAAAATGGATTCTACATCCTAGAACACCCTATTATCCATTTATCACACAAGGAAATCAGACAATCTTGAGTTTTTGGTGGCCATCTTGGCAGCCATCTTGGAAATTTCCCGGACTGAAAATCTAAGCCTGAAAATGGATTCTACATCCTAGAAAACCCTATTATATCCATTTATCACACAAGGAAATCAGACAATCTTGAGTTTTCGACAACCATCTTGGCAGCCAGAGGGAGGGGCAGAGGGAGGAGGAGGGGGCAGAGGGAGAAGGGAGGGCAGAGGGAGGAGGAGGGGGCAGAGGGGGAGTAGGTAACAGGAAGGAGGAAAATGGGGTAGAGGGGGGAGGAGGGGAAAGATGGGGTAGTAGGAGAGGGCAGAGGAAGCAGGAGAGGGCAGAGGGAGGAGAGGGCAGAGGGAGCAGGAGGAGGAGAGGGCAGAGGGAGGAGGAGGAGGGGGCAGAGGGAGGAGAAGGAGGGGGCATAAGGAGGACTTGTGTTGGCAACATATTATTTTAGGGTTGTTGCATGTGGTTTCTTGCATGTGTGTGTGGGGTGGGGAGGGGTAATCATGTTGGACTTCACAGTTTGTCTTTGGGCGGGCTTGAGCGATTTCAAGAGCCACCCTGGACCACTCAACTTCTAGTACAGGTCCTGTATGTGCATAGTATGGGAATTGGCATTGACATTGACAGCTTGGCTTGACATAGGAGTCAATAGTTATTAGGCTGGTACCTATCCTTGCCATTGACAGCCACATTAGAGAACTCAAAATATGGCTGTTCACAAGATGTCTAGGCCTTACCACAAGGTACACTGGTACTACATGCAGTAACTGAAAACCAGATCTAGGTTAAATAAGTCTTGCACACACCTGCAAGGACACATGGGGATACCAGTCCTAGGCAATGTTTAAGGGCCAGCTAGGGCTTAATTTAACAATGAATAAGGGGACCTATGCTAGTCTTTTCTTGCTACTTTTTCCAACTCTCTCTGTGTGATGTCAATGGCTTTGGGGACAAGGTCCCAAAGCCAATAATCATACAAACAGCAATGCGGATATTAAAATAGTTAGCGAATACGAGTTGACAAAATTAGTGATAGCAAAATTATATTGATCTAAAAACACGCGCAAAATTAGTGCAAACTCGATGTGATGTGAGAAAGCATAGAGTACCAATAGACATATTTTTGTGAATATAAAATGCACACATTAAAAAGAAGCTTCATGAAGCCTTGTGACTGTGCAATATAGATATAGACTGGATTCACTCATTCTTGGACAGAGCAAATACAAAGAATCTCAAAGCGTTCCGATTACAAAATATATGAAACAAAATTAAACTGTTTCAAATTCCACTCAAAACTTCACATCACCATTCATCTGTAGTTAACCTCATTATGTCTCTCATTTTTCTTGTTCGCTCATCAAAACATGTTATTGATGTAAAATAAAAATGCCTTGAGACACTTTGTTCGATTCGCGACATGGCGGTGGCTGAACTTACCTTGACTTGACAAGTGAGGAGGTTGAGTTTTACAGGCTCTTTGTTTATCTGCAAAGAACAATAAAAAGACCATACCATTATGGTACACATTTTTTCTATCTGTCAATTACTATTATATCAGATCCAGTAACCTGATATACTGCAGTCAAATAACTTAGGCTTTGCTTGAATTACCGGTAATCCAATAACCCGCCAGGCGAGATTTCAAAACACCTTTGCACTGAATATTTAAAGAAATACATATTCAAATATTATTTTCACCTTAAACCACGGTGGAGGGGTAAGACAAAGAAGTTCACACCTTGGTTATTTCACATCACTTAGGCCACTTAAAAAAAATTATCAGCTTTGCAGACACCGCCCGCACCCCTTAAAAGGGGCCGCATATATGTATTTTTTCACAATTTTTCATAAAAAAGGGCCGCATTGCATGAAAATGTAACACAACAAAATATGAAAATATTGATATGTCAGCTAATAATTGGTGTAGAAATGTAATTTAAACAGTGTGTTGCTCCTTATTTATCCGTGCATATATCAAGACTATGGTAATTGATTTTTCATTGGTTTATGAAGATGAAAATGATATGATATATCTGCAAAATAGAGGTAATTTGTTCAATAAAAATAAAAAGGGGCCGCCCTCATGGTTAAAAATTACAAATAACAAATGAAATAAAAAGCCTACCGCCCTCACCATATTTTTTCAAAAAGTATCCGCAAAGCTGATTATTAATTTTAAGCGGCCTAATACATAATCATTCTCAAAGTGAAATACAAATTTACAATATACTTACATCAGAGTGACTAATAGAGAGGAATCCATCTTTTATAATACACTTTCGTCGCTGCCAGACTTTGCGCATCCCTTCGCTCTTCTTGAGCAGGTTGCCCGTCTTCTCACAGCCGTGCGCCTTGTTGCCCTGCAGCTGATGCAGGCAGTACCCGGACTGGTTGGTGCTACTCTGTGTGCCAAGGGGAACAGCGGTTAGAGGGGTGGGACATGGTACAGTTTAACCAGTTAACCCTTTAAAGACAGATGTCGCTAAAAGATTACATTTGTCATCAATGCAGCTCTGGCAAGTAATTCGCCGACGGTGCATTGGTGCATCATGCCGACCTTTCGGCAGTGTCTTAATCGCATAAGGTCGGCATGATGCTTGAATGCAGCACTGGCGAGTTACTCGTCAGGGCTGCATTCAAGCATCATGCCGACCAAGGGCATGATGCATGATTAAGGTTTCAGGAGTGTATCAACCCCTTGTTGCCCTGCAGCTGGTGCAGGCAGTACCCGGACTGGTTGGTGCTACTCTGTGTGCCAACGGGAACATGGGGTTATAGGGGTGGGATATGCGACAGTTTAACCCTTTAAGGACAGATGTCGCTAAACGATGACATTTGTTGTCAATGCAGTCCCAACAAGTAATTCGCTGGTGCGGTATTGGTGCATCATGCCGACCCTTCGGGGGTGTCTCAATCTCATAAGGTTGGCATGATGCTTGAATGCAGCACTGGCGGGTTACTCGCCAGGGCTGCATTCATGCATCATGACGACCAAGGGCACGATGCATTAAGGTATCATGCCGACTCTCCAGGAGTGTATCAACCCCTTGTTCCCCTGCAGCTGGTGCAGGCAATACCCGGACTGGTTGGTGCTACTCTGTGTGCCAAGGGGAACAGGGGTTATAGGGGGGTATATGAGACAGTTTAACCCTTTAAGGACAGATGTCGCTAAAAGATGACATTTGTCGTCAATGCAGCCCCGGCAAGTAATTCGCCGGTGCTGTATCATGCCGCCGACCCTTCGGGTGTGTCTCAATCTCATAAGGTCGGCATGATGCTTGAATGCAGTACTGGCGAGTTACTCGCCAGGGCTGCATTCAAGCATCATGCCGACCAAGGGCATGATGCATGATTAAGGTTTCAGGAGTGTATCAACCCCTTGTTGCCCTGCAGCTGATGCAGGCAGTACCCGGACTGGTTGGTGCTACTCTGTGTGCCAACGGGAACAGGCGTTATAGGGGGGGGGGGGGGGTTATGAGACAGTTTAACCCTTTAAGGACAGGTGTCGCTAAACGATGACATTTGTCGTCATGATGCAAAAATGCAGCAAGTAATTCGCCATTGCTGCATTGGTGCATCATGCCGCCGTCCCTTCGGGGGTGTCTCAATCTCATAAGATCTAAGGGCATGATGCATTTAGGCATGATGCCTAAGGAGTGTATCAACCCCTTGTGGCCCTGCAGGTGATACAGCAGTACTCGGACTGGTTGGTGGAGCTGTGTGCCAAGGGGAACAAGCGTTATAGGGGTCAAGCTAATTGTCCTGGTACTGGCGAGATAAGTACTGATAACAGCTGTCACAATGGGTGCCAGCTGTTACATAATACACCCTAAGTACTCCGCAGTGAATGGAAATGGAGGGAGTTCTTTTTTTCATTTGTCTAAAATGTAACCAGCTAGTGGCCTATAGAGCTGATATATAGGACAATTTAACCATTTAAAGGGTGCATTCATGCATGATGATAAACCTTCAGGAGTGTATTAACCCCTTGTTGCCCTGTAGTTGGTGCTGCTAGGTGTGAAGACAAGATAAGGAGGAGACAATTTAACCCTTTAAGGGCAGCATGTTGCATACGAGATGCCTTGATTCTTCTCAATGTATATTTGGGTGAGACTTTTAGATAACATCTTATGACATCATTTCATTATCATCATCCCTTAAATATATGATTATTTCTTTTGTTCAATAATACATGCATATGTATGCCATTTATTTTTGTGGATATATATGTATAACAATAAATGAAACTACTTATGTAAATGAAACTAATTATTTTCCTAGACGTTCTGACAGTGTCTCTACATATTGTGAAGTCGCTGAATAAAGGAAAGGATTCTCCCACGATTTATTATATGTAAAACAAGAATGGTCATTCAGTGATATTCAAACTTCTTTTGGAGGAAAGGTGCCAATGTTTTGTGGAGATTTCCCAGCGAGTGAGGGGGGTATGTGACAGGCGGTGCAGAGCACTCGAGCAAAAAGAAAACCACATTTTCCACATATATATGGTGATGCCATGAGCAAGAATTACCCACTCTAAAATTGCAGGATAGTTCATTGGATAGCAGAACTGTAGTAACAGATGCATGGTGTCGGAGTATGGAATATTTAATTAATTCTTAAATTATACATGTAGTTGAACAAATGAGTCAGATATTTAAAGTATTTTGTGTAGAAATATCACACAAATTAAAATAATGACAAACTCTTTACAAGAGGGCTGGGAGAGAAGAAACAACGAACGTTTTTAGAATGAAATAATGAACATACTATAGAAATACAAGTAGTCACTTTAACTTAGAAACTAGAAGATATTTTAATTTATATGTACAGGTAGAATGTAGTTGTTGTGAAAAACTGCAGGTCTATTTAGGCAAAACTTCCCCTCCCCTTCCTTCTTGATACTGAGTGATATTACTCTAGATTTGTACGGAGTTTTAACAGTAAAAATAGTTATCCATATAAAAGAATATGCCAAAATAAGATGTTGTTTATATCAATAGTATATACTATTTTGCCTAAATAATCCGTACAAATCTCAGAATAGGCCATTAAGTACATATAACTTGATGAACATTGATGTTCTTCGTGACAAAGATGTTTAAGCATTCACATAGAAAGGATGGCTAGCCCAAAGGCGCACGGGTAATCCTTCCCGCTTGACCCCTTACACAGTCCTGATATGGATCGTCACTAGTTTGTAGCGTGAGCAGCCAAGCGGTAAGGATAATCCGCCCACCCCGCTTACAGCATCTTCAAAACTGTTTTTCATTCAAAGCATACATCGAAAGCATCACTCAAGTTTCAATCCCTAAAGAAAAATTGGTTTTTGGCCTATTAAAACGAATGTATATCAAAAGATAGCAAAAGTTAGAGAAATATTTCCATTATAATTGTGCAGATTTGTAAAAGTCAAGAAGCGTCCTCGAGAATGAATCACATGGCGTAATATGTTGTAAGCGACAAATTGCTCGATTCAACTCTTGACACTATGTTGGCTATCTGGGGAGGTATTGGGCGACCGATTGATAGAAACCCATAGCATGGCAGCCTATTTAATATTGGTCATAACTGACCTGACCGTGTTTTGAGAAAGGAAACCATGTAACGCTAGATCTCAGACCACTTGCCTTGTGAATTTGGACATTTTTACTTTAAAGTTTTAACCCTTTTTCTTTGTTGTCCCGAGTCTTTAAGTGATTAGGAATGAGAGTGGGAGGTTGAACTAGGCAGGAGAGAATGCAAACTATTCAGCCTGACAGTTTGTCGCTTACACACGCAGTATCATGTAACTCGCCCTGTAGTATATATAGCGATAACAAAAGCGGTGCAGATCACGATTCCAATTCATGGTGTTGAGAGTTTTTCTTAAATCGATCGACGTAAAAAGGCAACCTTAAAGCGCACGACACTCATTTTTCTAGTTACCTTGCTCGGAGAATGTGATTCGTCTTTCCCCAGCAGTTCCGTGAGCTGCTGCAAATTTTACCCAATATTTTGGTTTTCTAGATTAATTCTGATTTTTTGGTCAGATTGGAGGGAAGATTGTGACATGCAGATAACATTATGGTCATGCTCGCACAATTATGTAAGATTTGTGTCGTGTTGCGAAAGGGAAATGTGGGTGGGCGGGAGCGCAAGGCGTTATCGGGGGGAAAGAAAAAAAAATTGTTGCAGATTCAAAAAAGAGCTGTTCACTTCAATGAATGATGAAAAATCTATGTGTACAACTAATGATAGAAAATTTTCAAAAAAAAAGAAAGTGTGGTTCATAGGAGACACACAAGAGGAAAAAGATGCAGCACAAATAAAATAGGATGGCGAACTTTTACATTTTCAATACAAAGATATTTCTAATATTCTACTCAAAATAAACATTTCAAAAATTCTTTAGGAAAGAGGGCGAGCCAACAAAGAGAGTACCATTATTTTGCATGCACAGTTTTACACATAACAAACGAGTCACTTTTACAACCAAGTCTTTTCAATACGAATCAGAATAACTATTTACGGTCAAAGAATATACAACTGCTATAGAACTTGAACCATAGACTTGAGACCAATATGAGAACTCTACGAAAGACCAACATAATACTATTGAATATTTGCAGTGTAGAATCTATTAGTATACGTAAGAGTAAAGACGACAAAACTGTACCGACTAAATATAGAGATAGTATCTATTTGTGTCAATATCATTTGTGTTTCACATATCATAAGAAATCTGTAAATGATAATTCTAAGAAGTCAAGAAAGAAATAGTCATGATCATGATACAAATCAAGTATGTGTATGCCTAGGAGGGATAAAAGTACATTGAACGGACACAATTAAATCACATGACCTATAAATACTAATGAGGTCATAGCGTTGATGACGTCATGAAGCTGATGACGTCATGAAGCTGATGACGTCATAACATGTCGTTACTAAAATAGGCTACATCAATTGATAACTGAACATTCGACAAGCGAAGGTGAAGGGGGTCAAAAACATACTCAGTCACTGTGAAACTAAATCTGGAAGACATTCCATGATTAAATGTTTTTTCAAATAGTCCTCATATCTTGTACACCGAGCTGGCCCCAACTCAATCACTGACTTCTGACTCAATTGCTGACTGCAATTTGAGTGTGTCATGGCCGACCACCTGGTGTCTTGGCCGACCGCAGAGTGTCATGGCTGACCGCCGGGTTTGTTTGTTTGTTTGTGTAGTTTAACGTCCCACTGACTATGCAGGTGAGACTTACTCAAGTTTCAGTTTTTCACAAGTAAGAGGGTAGGCCGACCGCTGGGTGTCATGGCCGACCGCTGGGTGTCGTGGCTGCCGGCCAGGTGTCATGGCCGACCACCGGGTGTCATGGCCGACCACCGGGTGTCATGGCCGACCGCTGGGTGTCATGGCTGCCGGCCAGGTGTCATGGCCGACCGCCGGGTGTCATGGCCGACCGCCGGGTGTCATGGCCGACCGCCAGGTGTCATGGCCGACCACCTGGTGTCTTGGCCGACCGCAGAGTGTCATGGCTGACCGCCGGGTTTGTTTGTTTGTTTGTGTAGTTTAACGTCCCACTGACTATGCAGGTGAGACTTACTCAAGTTTCAGTTTTTCACAAGTAAGAGGGTAGGCCGACCGCTGGGTGTCATGGCCGACCGCTGGGTGTCATGGCTGCCGGCCAGGTGTCATGGCCGACCACCGGGTGTCATGGCCGACCGCTGGGTGTCATGGCTGCCGGCCAGGTGTCATGGCCGACCGCCGGGTGTCATGGCCGACCGCCGGGTGTCATGGCCGACCGCCAGGTGTCATGGCTGACCACCGGGTGTCATGGCCGACCGCCGGGTGTCATGGCCGACCACCAGGTGTCATGGCTGACCACCGGGTGTCATGGCCGACCGCCGAGGGGTCATGACCGACCACCGGGTATCATGGCCGACCGCCAGGTGTCATGGCTGACCACCGGGTGTCATGGCCGACCGCCGGGTGTCATGGCCGACCGCCGAGTGTCATGGCCGACCGCCAGGTCAGGGGCCGACTACCATGATTCAGCAGTTTTGTGATAGCGTAGGAGGCCAGCTCAACTGTACAACATTATTTACTTTTCCGTTCGTCTACACACGATACTCAGTGCTTACTGACTTGAACATAAGCTAAGACCTCGTTTGACGTCGGAAGGCTCTCATACAAACAGTGAAAACTGCAAAATCATCAGGACGCAAGAAAAAAGGAAACATGACCAAACAGAGGTAGACAGGCTGACACGACAACAACGACATGCAGACAAAACTTACTGATGGCAGCTTGGGATGAGTGTGCTAGGGGGACAAGAGGACACAGGTTAGCCACGGCAATCTCAGGTTACGTCATTGACGTGGGGCACGTCATAGTATAGGGATTTCAATACCTATAGGTGACACGTCGTTGACATCATTGATATGGGTAATGCCATTGATATGGGCGACGTCATTGAAAATAGGTGACGTTATAGACGCAGGTAAGGTCATTGAAATAGGTTTTGGTTACGTCATTGACATAGGTTTTTTGCAATTGCCGGTCTCTGTGTTGCTCCATATTAGAAGATATTCTCTACTTAAATCTATAGAGAATGATGGAAGCATTATGCATGCATTGCCAAAGTAGTTCTCCTTATAATGCTGCTACCTTTGTGACATGATCAATTACACTATTAATTATTGTTTATGGTGAATATAAGCATTAGATTATTAATATATTATTAGCTTTATGTGTCTTTTATTTACTTGATCTAAAGATCTATGACCGATGAAGAAAGTGTGTGATTGATTAAAGTATAGCTATAACTCTCTCAGATTGGAAGTGATCTAACGGTCAGGAGAATTAGATGCCGCTCATAAAAAACTACGCTGATTGTCAAGTCTGGCCGGCTTCTAGCAAACCGCCCTTAAGTGTGTCTACGTTATGAAACACAGCTTCCTACTACTGACAACCCATGAGTTTCAGCCGAAAAACTAATCATAATTTTTTTAGAACTTAGTATAATACTGGTAATTTCCCAAAAATATAGGAGGTATGTTTAAATCTTGTTTTTTTTGTATTATCAATAATTATATCGAATCCAATCTTTTTAGCTGTGTTTTAAAATTATTTTATGAAGTCAACGGCCGGCTTTTAGTTAGGGCAAAAAGTACCGGTGGGGACATTAGGTATTTAGTCAGTGATAACTTACCTCTTTATACACTGACATGGATGACTTTAGCGCGTCTCTCAGCTCGATGAGCTGTCTGCGTTCCGCGTCCTGCCTCTGCTTAATCCGACCGAGTTGTCCGACTAGGTCCTCAATGTAACACTTAAAGTGTTCTATCGTCTTCATGCCGTCTTGGAAATAGCTACAAAATGATAATGGGGGATATTAGGGAACATATACTTCAACATATACTTGATTTTATTGTTTGATTTCTAATTATTCAATAGTTAAATTAAATTTATGGAATCGTTGTTGCTGCACTGTTCCAAGCATCTGAATGTGCAAGTGATAATTGAAGAAAACAGTCGGGAAGCTTCAAATATGTCAATGAATGTTTATATTACAAACATAAGAGTACCTGTAAGTAACTGTGTTTTTCCTCGATACTGGTCAATACATTACACTATTAAAAAAGTATGATACAACACATTTCTTTCTCGATTCCAATACCAAAAGGTAACGGTAGGCCTACATGAAGAATACATTCGTATTATATGCATATACCTGTACTATTGATATGTTGCTATCTGTAACTCATCCTCATCTCATCCCTCATCAAACGACAACAAAGACTTATCATATTTGGGTTTTTACTGTCAAAATGTGATTTAAAGAGACGCCATTACACTATTAGTTAGTTACTAGAATATAACCATAAGAAGGCCTGGACAGCATAACGGCATTGCCGAGTCCAGAGGCAGATTATGTTTTTACATATTAATAACTGTATACCTTAATAAAAACACTTAAAAAAAAAAAGAGTTCAATTTGTCTGTGCCATCCAGCTCATGCTGCTATTACTTACTTGGTCTGTGCTTGGTAGTATTCTACTAAATGTTGCAGCAGGTCGACGCCTTTCTTTGTCTTGATTTCGTTCACCTTTATCAAATACTGCAAGAAAACAACAACAGGGTAAGCTTCATTTAAAATTAGTAGTTCTTCCTGAAATAGAGATTTACTTTGAACATACATGTAAAATAAAAAATTTCTTTAAGGTAGGTCGATACCATTGAAAACGGGACCACTGCGCATGTTTCTGCGCATCTACCTTAAACATGTCAGAATGACTTCATATTTTGTAGGTGTATGGTCATATATACCTTCATTACCCACGTAAAATTTTGGACAAATCTGACCAAAATTAAGCTTTTTATAGACAATGTATTGTGTACAAGAATTAAAGGTGTTTTTTTTTTGCATTTCGGACATTGTGTTATCAACCACATTTATAAACTAATAAATGATACAATTCGGACTATAAAAGTGAATAGATTGCTTAAATATATCCTGGGCTACATAATGAGACCATTTCGTAACATGATTATTAGCATCTTACCCATAATGCAATACTTCAAATATCTTATTTAGCACACTTTTGCAGTACTTTTTTACTTCAAAGGCCCAAAACACCAAAATAATGCGCGGGACCCTATGTACAGAAGCCCAGAAGGGTCAGAAAAGTTTTTTTTATTTTCTAACTAGAAAAGTTTTTTTTCCGTTTTTGTAAATTTTTTTTTTTTTTCACTTTTGTAAAAGTTTTTTTTTCACTTTTGTGAAATTATTATTTTCACTTTTGCAAAAGTTTTTTTTTCACTTTTGCAAACGTTTTTTCTCAATTTCGTAAACTTTTTTTTTAATTTTGAAAAAAGTTTTTTTTTTCCTTTCCTTAGAATTTTTTTTTTTTTTTTTTTTTGAAAAGTTTTTTTCATTTGTGGGAAAATGGCCGATTTGGCGAGAAAAATGGTCAAAAACGGGAAAATGTCCATTTTAGGGAAAATGGCCGATTTGCTATGAAAATGGGTCAAATATGTATAAATGATGATTTTCAGGAAAATGGCCAATTTGGGGAGAAATTGGGTCAAATTCGGAAAAATGCCCATTTTAAGGAATATGGCCGATTTGGCGAGAAAATGGGTCAAATTCGGAAAAATGTCAATTTTAGGGAAATATGGCCGATTTGGTGAGAAAATACGGAAAAAATGATGATTTTCAGGAAAATGGCCGATTTGGCGAGAAAATGGGTCAAATTCGGAAAAATCTCGATTTTAAGGAATATGGTCGATTTGGCGAGAAAAAGGGTCAAACATGGAAAAAATGATGATTTTCATGGAAATTCGCTGATTTGGCGAGAAAATGGGTCAAATTTGGAAAAATGTCGATTGTAGTGAAAATGGCAGATCTGGCGAAAAAATGGGTCAAAATCGTTGATTATAAAGAAAATGGCTGATTTGATGAGAAGATTGGTCAAAATCGGCCATTTTTCTGAAAATCATCATTTTCCGATTTTGACCAATTTTCTCGCCAAATCGGCCATTTCCGTGAAAATCATCATTTTTTCCAATTTTGACCCTTTTTCTCGCCAAATCGGCCATATTCCTTAAAATCGACATTTTTCCGAATTTGACCCATTTTCTCGCCAAATCGGCCATTTTCCTGAAAATCATCATTTTTACGAATTTGACCCAGTTTCTCGCCAAATCGGCCATTTCCGTGAAAATCATCATTTTTTTCATTTTTGACCCTTTTTCTCGCCAAATCAGCCATTTTCCTGAAAATCGACATTTTTCCTAATTTGACCCAGTTTCTCGCCAAATCGGCCATTTCTGTGAAAATCATCATTTTTTCCAATTTTGACCCTTTTTCTCGCCAAATCGGCCATATTCCTTAAAATCGACATTTTTCCGAATTTGACCCATTTTCTCGCCAAATCGGCCATTTTCCTGAAAATCATCATTTTTACGAATTTGACCCAGTTTCTCGCCAAATCGTCCTCACGCCGGCGGTCCTCAGCCCGACGCCGCTCCTCGACGCCATCTTGGTCCTGCTTCACGGAAGACATCGTCGCCATAAAGGTAGCCATAGTTGTCATCATACCTTCCATAGCCTTGGTTAGATTTGTCATGGCTTCCACGTGGGATCTCTCCTCGCTGATGGTGTCATTGAGTTGATCAATCTGGTCTTGCTTTTTCGTCAAACTCGACTGCAGTTTCTTGTTGACGTCGGCACATGCCGGGCACTCCTTTCTATTCCCATTGTAACTTGTGTTACAAACCTCACACAGCACCATTTTGCTTAGTTAATTCTGGGAACTTCCCAAAAAAAAAACTGTGTTCCTCCTTTGGGGTTGATAATAACAATGAGAGGGTTTGTCGTAGGGACCGACCTACCTGGTGGTGGTGCCACCAGTGGGAGATTTAGGAACTAGGCCTTTAGCAGTTAGTTTCCCAAAATATATTATCATATAACCTATGCGGTAATATGCTATACAAATCGGCCATTTCCGTGAAAATCATCATTTTTTCATTTTTGACCCTTTTTCTCGCCAAATCAGCCATTTTCCTGAAAATCGACATTTTTCCTAATATGACCCAGTTTCTCGCCAAATCGGCCATTTCTGTGAAATTCATCATTTTTTCCATGTTTGACCCTTTTTCTCGCCAAATCGGCCATATTCCTTAAAATCGACATTTTTCCGAATTTGACCCATTTTCTCGCCAAATCAGCCATTTACCTGAAAATCATCATTTTTACGAATTTGACCCATTTTCTCGCCAAATCGGCCATTTTCCTGAAAATCATCTTTTTTACGAATTTGACCCAGTTTCTCGCCAAATCGGCCATTTCTGTGAAAATCATCATTTTTTTCATTTTTGACCCTTTCTCTCCCCAAATCAGCCATTTTCCTGAAAATTGACATTTTTCCTAATTTGACCCAGTTTCTCGCCAAATCGGCCATTTCTGTGAAAATCATCATTTTTTCCAAGTTTGACCCTTTTTCTCGCCAAATCGGCCATATTCCTGAAAATTGACATTTTTCCTAATTTGACCCAGTTTCTCGCCAAATCGGCCATTTCTGTGAAAATCATCATTTTTTCCATGTTTGACCCTTTTTCTCGCCAAATCGGCCATATTCCTTAGATCGACATTTTTCCGAAATTGACCCATTTTCTCGCCAAATCGGCCATTTACCTGAAAATCATCATTTTTATGAATTCGACCCATTTTCTCGCCAAATCGGCTATTTTCCCTGAAATCGACATTTTTCCGAATTTGATCCATTTTCTCGCCAAATCGGCCATATTCCTTAAAATGGACATTTTTCCGAATTTGACCCAATTTCTCCCCAAATTGGCCATTTTCCTGAAAATCATCATTTTTACGAGTTTGACCCATTTTCTCGGCAAATCGGCCATTTTCCCTAAAATGGACATTTTCCCGTTTTTGACCATTTTTCTCGCCATATCGGCCATTTTCCCACGAATGAAAAAAAACTTTTCAACAAAAAAAAAAAAAAAATTCTAAGGGAATGAAAAAAAAAAAACTTTTTTCAAAATTGAAAAAAAAGTTTACGAAATTGAATAAAAAACTTTTGCAAAAGTGAAAAAAAAACTTTTGCAAAAGTGAAAAAAAATTAATTTCACAAAAGTGAAAAAAAAACTTTTACAAAAGTGGAAAAAAAACTTTTACAAAAAAACGGGAAAAAAACTTTTCTTGTTTGAAAAAAAAACAAAACTTTTCTGACCCTTCTGGGCTTCTGTACCTATGTTAAATTTAGTCTTATTAGTTTCCAAACAATCTTAAATTTCATTTCATGAAGTTTAAGAAAAATGACAACTTTTTTTCTATTGATTTTAATCGATTTTGTGTTTAATTAATTACAAATTAATCCATATTTTCAACCAAATATTGTTTTTTTACCCAGAATGCCACATCACAGAACCATCAAAGTATTTTTGGAATAAGGAGAAATGTCTGGGCCCTCATTGTGTGATGTTTCATATTTTTGTGGTTGCAGGTTATGGCAAAATCAAATTATGGAACTTGTGATATTCTTTTCAATTTTTTAGAGAAAAATCGAAATATGTTAATTTTTCAAAATTCTGTAATTAAAAAAGTAGCGTGGGACCCCCCTATTTTCTCTTCAGATATTTGTTGTAAATGATCTAAGGCACCTCTGGAAGAAATCTGGAGGAATTCTAAACTTTTCGAGTCAATGGTATCGACCTACCTTAAATAGAAAATAAATATATATTTTTACTACACCAGACTCTGTCTGAGGTAAAATACAGATCTTTAGGTTGGCGGCATCAGATACATCGGTACAGACTGAAGCTCTATTCTCCTACCAGGGATCATTGTGGGAATGGTATCTAGATGTTCCTAACATACATGAGATGCCTATAAGGCCAAAAAAAAAGAGAGTTGTGTTCAGGTATCCCTAGCGACCCAACTTTTTTGGCCCTACCCAATTTTTTAATTTTTATTTTTTATTTTTTGGAAGACATTTTTGTGTTTTTTCTACCAAAAACACTTTTTTTAAACTGTATTGGTGTATGACGTTGCGTTGATACTCACTTCACTTTTTTTAAACTGAAATATATTTTTTCCGAAAATTATATATTTTTCCTGAAAATTATAGGAAAATGGGAGGAATTTTGTCTCAAAATCCTTAAAAAAATTTGGTAAAAAAAATCAAAAAAATCGACCTACCTACCCAATTTTTTTGGGGCCATGTTACCTTAACACAACTTTCTTTTTTTTTTGGCCTAAGTGCAGTTTGCTCCCAGTTGTGATTAATGTTAACTCACCTCGCACATCTGTAGTTGGAACATACGCCTTTCCTTTTCCATTTCCTCAGCAATCTGTGGAGATTATTACACATTATTTAGCGTGGATGTAAAAAATTAATTAAATTCCCTGTTATTCAGTTAATTAGGTGTGTCTGAAATTGCTAAATGTTATCGAAAATAAAGGATGTGACAACACTTACTTCAGCGCCGGTGATTTCTGTTCGTACCATCCCAGCTTCCTTGGCTAGTTGTTTCTTTTCCTTTTCGATCTTGTTGCTAAAGAGAGATAAAGTAGATAGACCATATACAATAAGGCAGGGGAACCAAAACCAAATTCAAAATGCAACATTTCATCAAAACAGTATTACTGTACTCGGTATACTCTTATAAATATCAAATTGTCAGCATTTAAATATTGATTATTGTTCTGTCTTTTTAAATGTTTCTTTTCATAGATTACCTTATGTTCTTTTTCAGTATGTTTACCTTATTTTTAAATCAAAACAATTTCTTGAACTTAAGATAACTCCCCACTTCAGGACACTGTAGGTGGTACTAGGGGATCGTCGAATCTGTTTATTTTGTCTGCTTTAGTACAAAACTGTTAGCACAATTTACAGAAAACCAAGCTCACAATTTGCCATCGTAATCCTTCCACGCTTTGTCGAAGGGCTTTTTGAGGTCGCCCTTGACGCCGCGGAGGTCGCCCTTTAAGAAGCTGTCCAGGGGAAACATGAGGATGTTGTTCAAATTCTGCATCTGGAAAAGACGAAAAGAACCCCAGGTTTATTTTTTTAATTTAAGAATGTAAATGTTCATCCGCTAAACCGTTAAACAGGGTTACCACAAAAATGTCCGCTATGGTTGGGCATAAAGCAAGTCCATCACATCCACATCAAGCTTCATTCAGCATGGACAGAGAGCACATCTAAAATTACAATATTCCTCACTTAAAGGTGAAAAGCATATCCTTACATGTGGAGGTATTGCGCAGAACCTGTATGTGTTTTAAAGAGTACCGTAAATTCCCGTGTACTACCCGCATCTCGCGTATAACCCGCACCCCCAACTCAGAAGAAACCCGTTTTAGATCTGAAAATTTTAGTACTGTTCTATATTGATTAAAACCCTCGTAAACCCGCACCCTATACAGGCATGTCTGGTATCAAATGAAAGCTGAGTTTGGTTCGCGTACAACCCGCGGGTAGTACGCGGGAATTTACGGTACTGCAAATATATGTATACATTATATGTAAGATTTATTGTGACTCCTATACCCTGGCCTTGGAACTTTAGCTTTAGACCTTTGCTTATTTTAGACTCGGCACCGAAAGTTAACAGAATAACAGTACAGTACATACATACTAGGATTTATTGATCATTCTGTATCTTTTCGCTATGAATAGAATCTATTTTGGAGATCACAAGCTATAATATATATAGCAGGGCTCCATCACAATACCAGTTAACGCCCCCCTCACCTCTGACCCCCTACAGTATGAGATCCAAGTCTCTACTTTTACCCTTTAAGGGCCGCATAGTGCTTTAATGTGCAATGGCCTTTGCCGCCATGATGCATGAATGAATCCCCAGCGAGTAACTCGCCAGGCCGGCATGAATGCATTAAGTCCACCATACAGGGTTGATACACTCCTGAAGGTCCGCATTTGTGCATTCATGCATCATGACGACCAAAGGCATATAGTACATTAAACGCCATGGTACCCTTAAAGGGTTCACCTAGTACATTGTATCAGTTACTAGTATTCTCCATTTGTAGACGGAGATGGTTTCCACCACCGACCCCGTGCTCCAGGATATGTACTTAGTGATAGCTTTAACCTCTGTGGTTTTTAAGAGGGATCCTATTTATATTTACATTCCCCCATATAATGCTGATACATGTGTATACTATATTTGTAGGTTGTTATTTTATATACCAGGTATTGGAATTTCAAAAAAGCCTACTCCTGAAGCTAGTTTACTAAATGTAATCATCGTTAATGTGTTTATGACCGGCTGGCTATGGCTGCGGGCACCGACTCGTTCAGTTCTGGTGGACGTAGATCAGCGTGGGACGTGTTTTTGTGTTTCCGCCGCCACCTGAGGCCTTTACACATACATGTAGAGTATGGACCATAAATTCCCACATATAACCCGCACCTTGCGTATAACCCTCACCCAGACTTTAAGAGAACCCTATAACCCGCACCAGGGGCTTGAAAATTGTTCTGTACTATGCCCCAAAACCCTCATATTTTGAGAATTTTGTATAACCTACACAGGTTTGCTTCAGGTATAACCCGCAGGTTAAACGGGGGAATCCATGGCACATTTTTATGAACAGCACTATAAATTCTCACATTATAACCTGCCCCTTACCTTTGTAAAATCCTATAATCCGCACTTCGGGTCTGTTTAAATTTACTATGGCACTGTATTATACTGCTTAATATCTTGTGTATAATCCACACTAAAATTTTGAAATTGTGTATAACCTCCAGGCTATATGCCCGAAATTACTGTACCGTGCTTAAAACACCAGACAATATACTAAAGACCTATTTTAATCCTTAAACTTTACGTTTCATACTGGGTTTCATACCAGTAGGAACAGATCTAGAAGTTAAAAAGTCATATACGGGTGATATTACAGTGCGATGGAATCTAGTAGTCTCAGTGTGCGGCAAGCAGGCAGTCCCCGCTCGGGCCCCGGGAGTAGCGAGTCTACCATTAGAGCCTCTAGTCCATGTGTACATGTGTACATACACCCGGAGGGGAGGAGACAGGTGGTCACTTAGCAGGTGGGGGCTAGTCACCGCTGGTGTCCACTTGTCGTGGTTGGCACCCGGCCAGCCCACCTCACCGTGAGCTGACCAGGGGACACCTTTAACATCCACCATGTAGAGTACTATAGGGGGCAAGCCTATTGTTTAGTGGGCGCGGCCATTACCCGGCCAGCCCACCTCACCGTGAGCTGACCAGGGGACACCTTTAACATCCACCATGTAGAGTACTATAGGGGGCAAGCCTATTGTTTAGTGGGCGCGGCCATTACCCGGCCAGCCCACCTCACCGTGAGCTGACCGGGGGACACCTTTAACATCCACCATGTAGAGTACTATAGGGGTCAAGCCTATTGTTTAGTGGGCGCGGCCATTACCCGGCCAGCCCCACCTCACCGTGAACTGACCAGGCGACACTTTTATCACATATGCAATGTCAAATACCATAGGGGTCAAGCTTAATGTTTAGTGGGCGCGGCCATTACTTGATCTGGTACTGGTGAGGTAAGACCCAATAACAGCCATCACAATGGGTACTGGTTGCTGATGGTCACCCGCCTGATGAGGTGAAATTATGGCAGGTAGAAATCCCGCGTTGCACTTGTGCAGAGGCTAAGGTTCTTTAAACCGCCGAGGACCGCATCGTGCTTCGATGTTCAGGAGTTCATCAGACCTGTAGAGTAGGCATGAATGCAGCACTGGCGAGTTACTCGCCAGGGCTGCATTCATGCTTCATGGCGATAAAGGGCTTGATAAATTGAAGCATCATGTGACTCTTAAAGGGTTAACTTCTTACACTAAATATGAGGTGATAATTAACTCAGAACATTTCCCTAGAAATGCAATGAAATCTTAATTTTCTAAATTAATTTTTTAGAAAAACAAAAAAATTTCCACTGACCAGGTTCTTCATGAGTGCTGACAGCTCCTTGGTGACCACCGCAAACTTGAGGAAGGCCGCACCTGGAAGTGGGAGATAAATGAATCCTTTAATGTACGCAGTTACACGGAGCAAAGCAGACAGAAGAAGGAGAGGGGGGAGTAGAAGGAAGTACGAGAGGTAGGGACCTGATGGGTTGGGTAGGAGGGGGTGATGTAGGAGAGAAATGAAGTGAATGGAAATAGGAGAGGGATGGAGTCAATGGAAGTAGGAGAGGGAGGGGACAGAGGGGAGTAGAGGACAGAGGACAGGAGAGAGAGGGAGCAGAGGGAAGTAGGGGAGGGAGGAGCAGAGGGAAGTAGGGGAGGGAGGGAGCAGAGGGAAGTAGGGGAGGGAGGAGCAGAGGGAAGATGGGGAGGAAGGGAGCAGAGGGAAGTAGTGGATGGAGTAGAAGGAAGTAGTGAAGGAAGGAAGCAGAGGGAAGTAAGGGAGGGAGAAGAGGGAAGTAATGAGGGAGCAGAGGGAAGTAGTGGAGGGAGCAGAGGGATGTAAGGAGGGAAGGAACAGTGGGAAGTAGGAGAGGGAGGAGCAAAGGGAAGTAGGGGAGGAAGGGCACAGAGGGAAGTAGGGGAGGAAGGGCCCAGAGGGAAGTAGGGGAGGGAGGGGGCAGAGGGAAGTAGGGGAGGGAGGGGGCAGAGGGAAGTAGGGGAGGGAGGAGCAGAGGGAAGATGGGGAGGAAGGGAGCAGAGGGAAGTAGTGGACGGAGCAGAGGGAAGTAGTGGAGGGAGGAAGCAGAGGTAAGTAGGGGAGGGAGGGAGCAGAGGAAGTAGGGGAGGAAGGGCGCAGAGGAAGTAGGGGAGGGAGGGAGCAGAGGGAAGTAGGGGAGGGAGGGGGCAAAGGGAAGTAGGGGAGGGGGGAGCAGGGGGAAGTAGGAGAGAAAGAGAGCTGGGGGAAGTAGGGGAGGAAGAGAGCAGGGGGAAGTAGGGGAGGAAGAGAGCAGGGGGAAGTAGGGGAGAAAGAGAGCTGGGGGGAAGTAGGGGAGGAAGGGAGCTGGGGGGAAGTAGGGGAGGAAGGGAGCAGGAGGAAGTAGGGGAGGAAGGGAGCAGGGGGAAGTAGGGGAGGAAGGGAGCAGGGGGAAGTAGGGGAGGAAGAGAGCTGGGGGGAAGTAGGGGAGGACGGGAGCAGGAGGAAGTAGGGGGGGAAGGGAGCAGGGCGAAGTAGGGGAGGAAGAGAGCTGGGGGGAAGTAGGGGAGGAAGAGAGCAGGGGGAAGTAGGGGAGGAAGGGAGCAGGAGGAAGTAGGGGAGGAATTGAGCAGGGGAAAGTAGGGGAGAAAGAGAGCTGGGGGGAAGTAGGGGAGAAAGAGAGCAGGGGGAAGTAGGGGAGGAAGGGAGCAGGAGGAAGTGGGGGGGGGGGGAAGAGAGCTGGGGGAAGTAGGGGAGGAAGAGAGCAGGGGGAAGTAGGGGGACTGATGGAGAGAGCAGGGGGGGAATACCTGGGGAATATCATCATGACTATCATGTCATTAAACTTTTTTCCTTTTTAATTAATGGCAGCCATAACATATGTTCTGCACGTATACTTAGTTAGAGATGTAATTAATTGGAGTAACAGATGGTGTTGTATCTGTCCTACATAAAAAATTGTAACGACATATGGCTGCTCTAAATGAGAACCACAGAGCAGAGTGACACAGTTCACATTTAGGGAGTGATCATTTTTTATCAACTGGGGGGGGGGGCAAAACATTTGGACCCCTTGACCGGGGGGATGTGAAAAATTTGGACCCATTGACCGGGGGGGGGGTCAAAATTTTTAACCTGTTTTGGCCCAAAAAGGCCGCGCGTTACTATGCTTCAAAGTGCCCACGCGCGTGCCGATTTTAGACATATAGTGGGGGGGGGGGGGGTCAAAAATTTCGACCCGTTGACCTGGGGGGGGGGAAATTTTGTGCACTCTGCGCGGAAAAATACCCCCCCCCCCCCCGTTGTTAAAAAACGATCACTCCCTTATGGCAATCAACATGCATGTGGTATACACTGAAGTGTCAAAATCACTGAGTTCCTTTCGTGTATAATTATATGATTTTTACTTTAATACTTACCAATATCAGACTCGTTTTCTCGGTTGAGAGCATTTGCTCCAAGCTTCTCAAGATTTTCCGCAAGGTATGACTCGTTTGAGACATGCACTGAAAAAGAACAGATCAGAAGGTTTCCTAGTACATACAAACATTGTTTTCAAATGGTTATTATATATACCGTAAAACCCCTCCTTTAAGACGACCCCGCCTTTAAGACGACCCCCTACTTTGAGATAAAAATCTGTCTTGTAGGAAAAAGACTTGGTATTGGTTCTCTCTTTGATACTATATAATAAAACCCCGCCTTTAAGACAACCCCCTAATTTCAGATGAAAATCCATCTTGTACGAAAAAATAAATACCAAAATAAATCCGTCTTAAAGGCGGGGTTTTACGGTATAAGTTTTTTTTTTTTACTGTACTTTTCACAATAAGCTTTAAAAGAGTGAAATTCAGCCAAGTTGACCCGTGTATTTTGGACAGTATTTTGGTACAATGTGAAGCTGAGTCATGTTAATAACTAAGGTTATAATCTGAAGTCTGAATATAGTGATTTATTTTTCCTTTTCCAAATATAGTGAATGGCAGCATTCTCTTTAATTATCATGATTCAGGTAATACACATGATGTATATGAACTACGGTACATATGAACTTACTTCATATGTCCAATTTCAGTTCACCGATTCACTAAATGAATCCTCTACCACAAGCATATACATAGGATAATTTGTTTTGTCTGTGGCTAAATATAATCATGATAGGTCTGGTTCATGTCATTGGGCGTTTAACCCTTTAATGGATGCATGACACCCGATTAAACCCCCAAGTTATTTTTGTTTTTTTTATTCATCATAATCATAACCAACGCAGCGCGGGTGAGTAGTAATTCTCCGCCACTGCATCAGTGCATCATGCCGACCTTTCAACCCTACAGGGTGGGGGTGATACACGAGTTGCTAGCCAGGATTGCATTCATGCATCATGATGACAAGCCCAATGGTTAACCCTTTAAGGACGGCATGTCACTAAAAAAAATGACATTTGTCGTCGTGATGCACCAATGCAACCCCGGCGATTAACTCGCCAGTGCTAAATTGGTGCATCATGCCGACCCTTTGGGAGTGTCTCAACCCAGTATGGCCAGCATGATGATTGAATGCAGTACTGGTGAGTTACTTGCCAGGGCTGCATTCAAGGACATGATGCATTAAAGCACTATGTCGTCCTTAAAGGGTTAATACGGTTACCACGTGACCTCGGCATGACAGCAGCTTGTGTGGTGTCATGTGATGGACCATTACCCTTTTTACATTCATTTTTTTCTTCTTGTTTTCCTCTAATTTCTTTTTTTCTTTTCTTCACCTTCTCTTTTTTCTTTGATATTACATTGTACCAGTCATAACTACGATGCTATTGAGCTCATCTGGTACTGGCTAGTCACGTTTTTAAGGCGCTGATTCAGAAAAAGATTGACCATGATTATTGAAAGATGCCATGCACTAAACAATCATAAGGCTCACTCTCACCAGATCGATGCAACTTTTATTTGGCCGTACATGATCGGCGGCCGTACATGATCGGCGGACGTACATGATCGGTGACGTACATGATCGGTGACGTACATGATCGGTGACGTACATGATCGGTGACGTACATGATCGGTGACGTACATGATCGGTGACGTACATGATCGGTGACGTACATGATCGGTGATCTATTGACTTCCCTACCCTTTTAAGTACCCTTTCTGACCATGTTTAAAACATAAATCGATCATAGCAAAGTGTACATATGATCTATGTCTTGACATGTAAGATTTTAGACATGTGAAGCAGTAGGTAATGAGAAAGTTTTACATTACATTTACATTTACAAGGCTCATTTCAAGCCGATCATGTACGTCATGTGACGTACATGATCGGTTGTACATTGAGGCCCCCCCCCCCATTTGACCCCTATAAATATTTTGGGAGTTGTTTTTTTCTAATAAACTCTCCAAAGATACATTACAGCCTGTAGGTATGGATTTTGTACTCTGCCGATCATGTACGGCCACCGATCATGTACGGCCACTTTTTCAGTTGCACTGATTTGGTGAGAGCTACCCACGGTCCATAAATGGTCATGTATTACGATATGATACATGTATTTTGGGATCATTCATATCTAACTGATAGTATTTTGTGTGCTATTTATCCGATTCACCATGAATTCTTGTGTAAAAGCCGCGGCTTGTACGAGAGTACAGTATTTAAGTTCCCATACATAAACAGACCCCAGGTGCGGCTTATAGGATAACCTCAAACTCTGGGTGCGGCTTATACCTATGAGGGTTAGTCCTAATAACACTACCCGGTAGGGTTTCGACTCACAACTTTAACAAAGATCTACAACCACAAATGACATTTTCACAAAAAGATAGTTAACCGTTTAAGGACGGCATGATACCTTAATACATCATGCCATTGGTCGTCATAATGCATGAATGCAGCCCTGGTCAGAAATTCGCCAGTGCTGCATTTAAGCATCATACCGACCCTATGGGGGTTTAGACACTCCCGAAGGGTCGGCATGATGTAAAATAACTCGCCGGAGCTGCATCGGTGCATCATGACGACAAATGTCATCTTTTATTGACAAGTGTCTTTAAAGGGTTCATGTGTGCAGAGAATCTCAAAATATATCAGCTCTCCGAACACATTCCTCCAATCGAGAGGGCAAACCGTCAAATAGACCCAACACCCTACCTCTGCTAGGAGAGCAGAACAGAGCCCGTGCCGGATAGGAAGCACCATTGTGGTCATTCTAACAATAGCCCAACCCACAAAAGGACAGCTTTCTCTCCGGCTAAATTAGTTTTTCCAATTTTTTCTACGTAACGAAAAGGCGGTATGACCTTTAAGAATGAGGCCGCTGTGGTACTACGGGAGGACGGGAGCACTCGCCGGTGGCCTCGTAAGACGGGTTAGGCAGGAGGACGGGGTTTAGCTGTTGGTGCCATGTTAATCCAGTTTTATAATGTTCTCTAAAGTCCCAATTATATCCTCTGTATATTGAGCTGAAGAGATCATTCAAGGTGACTTCAGTCTTTCTTTGTGCTCAGCGAGTGGTTATTTTTTAACAATTTGGCTGGAATTTTGTTATCTCTATTTTTTCCATAAAATAAAATGGGTGACATCCCCCCCCCCCCCATCTTACTAATACTAAAATAAGGGAAGTCGAACATCCTTTGTTGGTGCAATCTACGGTCCTTAAGCCCATTAAAGAAATAGTTATAACAATATTGAGACTCAGTCATGTTCTGAGTCATGATAATATCATAATGCTCAGATTGCGTTTCGGATGGTTGAACTCGCGGTTTACCGTCCTGATCATATCCATCCAGCCATCATATAATGAATTCATAATGGTCTGTTTTTATGTCGTCCTTATTGGTTTAGTCGCTGTACCACCAATCTGTTACACAAAACACATCTGTACAGTTAACCCTTTAATGCCGGCATAATGCTTTAATGCATAAATATGCTCTAGTATACCCTTTATCGTTGTGTTACATTCAAGCCATGGCCTTAATACATTGCCATAATTCCCACTTCAGTATAATGCATGAATGCAGCCATGGAAGTCATGGCGAGTCGGTTCGCCAGGGCTGCATTCGTGCATCTGATGACGACCCTTAAAGTGTTAACTTAACCCCTTAAGGACAGCATGATGCCTTAATACATCATACAATGGCCGTCATGATGCATGAATGCAGCACTGGTGAGCTACTCGCCAGTGCTGCATTTACGCATCATACTACAGGGTTGAGACACTCCCGAAGGTTCAGCATAATGCACCGATATAGCACCGACAAGTTACTCGCCGGGACTGCATTGGTGCACCATGCCGACAAATGTCATCTTTTTAGCGACATGCTGTCCATAAAGAGTTAATGGAGCGGTGCACGGCAGGGTCCGGACATGCCTCATAACATCCGGTGTGGAGCCCGGGGCCAGCCGGGACATCATTAATTAGTAATTAGTCATTTATAGTATTGGTAATCAATGTGGATTAATTACTGACTATGTCCTGGGCCAAATAACATAGGTGTACATAGCAGGGGGAGAAATACCGTTAAACCTCTCTCATAAGCCGACCTTTTTTTGAGATTTTTGGCCTGATTCGGCTTATAGCATCTGCTCACAGTGGGGGGTCGGCTTATAAGGGAGGTATATTATCCAGTACATTGTAGTTTAAAGCTCTCTAATTGACCCAGGATTCGGCTTATAGAATTCTCTCAAACTGGGGGGTCGGCTTATAAGGGAGGTCGGCGAGGTTTTACGGTAGGTGGGGGCTGTTATAGACTATACTGTGCTAATTGGCAGAGGAAGTCTAAAGTTCCTGGGCCTGAAAAATGCACTGAAAGTACTTCCAAGATTCTTGATTCATTCTACCGGTAAATTGAATTTATTTTTTTTCTTTTAAAGCTCATTGAAGTTTTCAAACGCTCCATTACAAGGTTGCATCGCGTTGGGGGAAGTTTAGCTTTTGCTTCTGGTCTTCCTTACGACTTTATTGAATATGTTGACGTCATAATTACATTTTTATACTTGATATCCATGAGTGCCCAGCCCCTGGACCCTTGTCCGGTGTCAGACAACTTCGAAGTTTGGCAGTCTCTCTACTCCATGTCCTTACAACCAAACACTAGGCAGACTGGCCTTTAAAACCTTTTTTTTTATGCTAAATAAGGTCACTGTAATCTGCCCTCCACCCAGGGTTTGAACCATCAATCCACTGCATAGGAGGAAACCACTCTACTACTATTCCATCACTGCAATCTGTGCAATGTTCATTATTCAATAGTGACAAAAAATATGATAGCATTTTATTTTATATCATGTATGTAGTAACAATTCTGTATACTTGGAGACGGTGCCATTGCATTATATAAAACATGATTACAATTCAGCCTGCCCTGCTACACATACCAATACATGTACCGCTCCTCCTCTATACCTACAGACATGCTAGTACTACAGTGGCTCCAGAGGTGTAAAAAGCAACCTGGCGACCTGGGCTGTTTTCCAGGCGACCTGGCGACCTGGTACAATAATTTAAGTGACCTGGCGACTTTTAGAAAAATATATCTATAGCAAAAATGGTCTAAAAAAGCGACTTTGTGACCTGGGGCCCTTAATTTCGGCGACTTTCCGACCTGAGGGGGGGGGGGCACTGCACCCCCACTACAGCCCTGCTGCTGCTACTACTGTATCCCCTCCTCCTCTATACCTACTGACATGCTAGAACTGCACCCCGCCATGCTGCTGCTACAAATGTAATACTATCACTGCGTGTAACAATTTCAGTATAGCAGTCCCACCAGTCCCATTCTGGGTGATGGTGGGATGGTGGGGTGTGGGGGTGGGGTGTGTGGGGGTGGGGTGTCCACCTGCACCCACGTGTACCTGCCCTCCCTGCTGGACAGTAGTACGACCTTTTGGGGTCATACCTTGAGTCCACCTGCACCCAGACCTACACCCCGTGTACCTGCCCTCCCTGCTGGACAGTAGTACGACCTTTTGGGGTCATACCTTGAGTCCACCTGCACCCAGACCTACACCCCGTGTACCTGCCTTCCCTGCTGGACAGTAGTACGACCTTTTGGGGTCATACCTTGAGTCCACCTGCACCCAGACCTACACCCCGTGTACCTGCCCTCCCTGCTGGACAGAAGTACGACCTTTTGGGGTCATACCTTGAGTCCACCTGCAACCAGACCTACACCCCCGTGTACCTGCCCTCCCTGCTGGACAGTAGTACGACCTTTTGGGGTCATACCTTGAGTCCACCTGCACCCAGACCTACACCCCGTGTACCTGCCCTCCCTGCTGGACAGGGGTACGATCTCTGGAGCCATACAGCCAAAAACAATTAAGTCAAGTAGGCTGTACCTCGTCACCCCTGGGTGCAGGTCTGGGTGCAGGTGGACGCAAGGTATGCACAGCCAAAAATAATGATCTCATTTCAAGAAAATAAGATTATTAAACTCGTCTGGCGGACAAACCACTTGTTTTAAGAAAATGTTTTGTCTTAAAACAAGTGGTTTGAAATTGTCTGCCAGTCAAGTTTAATAATCTTATTTTATTGAAATGAGATAATTATTTTTGGCTGTGCATACCTTGCGTCCACCTGCACCCAGGGGTGACGAGGTACAGCCTACTTGACCGACGCCTGCCAGACTTGCTGACTTGGCGTTCCGGGTCAACAACCCTGAATTTGCACAACAACATCGCCCTAAATGAATGGTGACCTAAGGATTAAAATTTTGTATTAAAATAATTAAAATGTAAATTCTATTTTAAATGCATGTGCTTCCGGTGGATCTCATCTACATGCTGTCTGAACAAATAGATGATATCTATTTGGAAAGTATGGATAAAATGCAAATCCAAAAGGTGTTATTTCAAAAAGAGTTCACCATTCAATTCAGTGCTATAGCAGTGAATTCCCCCCATTTTTTGCCACAAAACACTGAATAACACCAAAAACTTAATTAAAATGTGAATTTTTGAAAACATGTCCAGATAGCTATACATGTTGTGCACACAATGATAACACTGAAAACCTTGAAATGACTTTGCATCAATGTGTAATTTGATCACATAGGGGACCAAACCACCTAGATCCAGGATCAGACCTCAGTGACTAGTAAAGAAGGTGCCATTCTCTATAAAGATACAACACTATAAAGAATAATGGCACCGTCTAATAAATAATAACTTACTTGATCCAGAGCTGTACAGCGCCTTCACCGACTTTTTCATCTTCGTCAGCCCACTTCTGTCCACGTCCAGTGTCTGCAATAAAACAAAGTAAATATTTGATTAAATTATGCTCACAAGAAGTGACAAATGTATGTTATTCTTTAACATAAGCGGTGCGGATTGATACCTCCGAAGTATATTCATTCTGGTAACCCTGAAATATGGGAGGAACTGACTTCTGGTGTGTGGACATTTGCTATGTGATCGTCCACAATCACATTTTAAAATGGGGTTCTATCATTGACATTAAGGACACAAATTTGCAAATTCGATTAGTTCTACATGATTCATATCCCAATAGAGCCTTTCTAGGTCAAAAAAGTCATGAGGGTGACAGCGATATGATTCAAAACCAGGAATTTAGAGATGTTCATATTTCATAATTCAGCTCTAACACCTGCTAGGTGATATGTGAGTGGTTGTCCAATTCAGTGCCTATTTCTACATGTCATTCCCATACAGCATATAACCATTTAAGCGCCGCAGAGTACTTTAATGTTTTATGCTATCTGTCTTCATGATGCATAAATCAAACTAACCAAGGCTGCATTGAAGCATCATGCCGACCCTACACGGTTGATACACTCCCGAAGGTTTGCCATTGATGCATGCATGAATGCACAACTGCATTCATGCATCGATGACCACAACCTAGGGCATCATGCATTAACTCTTTTAACTCTCAGATGTCGCTAAAAGATTACATTGGTCGTCATGATGCACCAATGCAGCCCCGGCGAGTAACTCGTCGAGGTCGTCATGATGCTTGAATGCAGCACTGGCGATTTACTCGCCAGGGCTGCATACTTGCATCATGACGACCAAGGGCAAGATGCATTAAAGCGCTATGCTGTCCTTGTAGGGTTAGCTAAAGGCAGCCTCCTGGGCGGGTAGACTGGTAGCCTTAGACACTGCGTCACAGGGCGCTGTCAACCACCCCAATTACCCGCCACGACACGGTGATAAGCTGCCCCTGACAACTGGCTGATAACTCACCCCACTCCCACACTCCATACCAGGGGACTGGGCATTTAGTAACCCTTTATGGACGGTATGTTGCCTTAATGCATCATGCCCTTGGTCATCATGATGCTTGAATGCAGCCCTGGCGAGTAACTCGCTAGGGCTGCATTCAAGCATCAAGCGGACCCTATGAGGTTGAGACACTCCCGAATGGTCGGCATGATGCACCAAAATAGCACCAGCGAGTTACTCGCCGGGGCTGCATCATGACGACCAATGTCATCTGTTAGCGACATCTGTCCTTAAAGAGTGAAAAACACAGTGGCTGTTCACGTGGGCATGGACATTTTATGCCTCGATCATGGAATGCAATATGGGAGCTTTGCCGCTGAAAGGGCTGGACATTTTAAATCCGACCTACAAAAGGGGGATAAAATTGTGTTGAACAACTCCCACCCCCATACCTTTGAGCGGGGCAAAAATTATTCGCATCCCCAATATCACTGCAGTATGCAGTCTTTGCGAAAACTTTTTCATCCCACAGGACATTCGGTCATGCAATTTTTCAATTTTGAAGGACCGGCCACATTTTTGGAGGACCGGATAGCCACATATCTGATGATTTCCGCATGTGAAGTACAAGGGAGTTTTGTCTATAAAAAATACAATTTATTTGTAATCGTTTATGGCCAAATCAGGATAGATATATAGTTTTACACAATATATAGACACACATTTTACCTTTAGAAGCCCAACTAACTTCTTCTAGTTCAGAAAAGACCGACATATCACTGGACATACGGTCCTGCTACACTTGTAAATCTACAGGATCGGTGGCATTTTAGAAGGACATTGCCACTGTCCTGCATGTTTTCGCAAAGACTGAGTAAGTATACTGTTATATTGTATCATGTGCAACACATTGCTGTCATTATCTACAAAAAGTACCCCCCCCCTCTCTGTGCTGTTATATAATGCCCACTCCCTAAGTCACATTGGTGCGGCAGATACGGGGATGCAGCCCGGTTGGCAGGGATCCAACCGGGTATCCCGGCCCCCCATCACGGGTAATGCCCATAATAGCCGCTATATCCCACCCCTCACCCCGATATATGCCACCACACTTCTACTAACCCTTTAAGGACGGCATGATACCTTAATGCATCATGCCCTTGGTCGTCATGATGCATGAATGCAGCCCAAGCGAGTAACTCGCCAGTGCTGCATTCAAGCATGATGCTGACCTTACTGGGTTGAGACACTCCCATAGGGTCAGCATGATGCACCAATGCAGCACCAGTTACTCGCCAGGGATGCATTGGTGCATCATGTCATCTTTTAGCGACATGTGTCCTTAAAGGGTTAAAAAACACCAGGCTATATGCTGACATCATTTCCATTTCCTCAGTTGTTTGGTAAATTTGTGAAATCAGTTTGTATTACAGTGTAGGGTGATTGTAACTACTAAAATAGCCAATGTTTGTACCGCCCTTTGATATGGGAGATGATGGGTAGATGGGGGAGGGGCTGTGATGGTGAACACTTCCACTCGTCATGTTTTACATTATACATTATACCACCCGTACTTCACATTACATATTAAACACTACTATATTGATTACTCTTTTATTGCATAATGACATATTATTGATCGTTATAATCTACTACTGCTATTGATATCAATTCTCCTAAATGGCTGATATATCAGCAAACTTACACCCCACAATATCCACGGTAGCCCTACACAGAAACACTCTGATCACTTTTTTTACCTCAAAAAGTTTATCCCAAATATGTAGTCACTACACACACAAACAAGCCTTAAATAACCATGTATGCTACCACACTGAAAGTTACGTCATCGAAAAATCTTTGTCAACATTGATTTTGATCACTATGTATATTTGGAATTGAACCCCATAAGAATGACATTTTGGTGACTACCGGGGTAATAGTAATAGCATGCAGTCATACAGTGTTGAAAGTATTCGTATGGGCGGATTTTTTTCTTTTCTTTAATATTGAACTTCAAATTGAGGCCCCTGAAAATAAAGGTCTACTATAGTTGAGTACATATCTTGGTAACAAAAAATAACTCGAATCAGGTAAAAACTTGGAAGACTGTCATCCCTGGTCATCTCTGTCCTGTGCCAACCCTGTGATCGGAAACCATCCACTGTGACCTCCACAGTCCATGGGAGATGCCCCAGACAGGGCGTGGTGTGGTATACAGGGTGTTAGCCCTTTAAGGGCCGCACAGTGCATTAATGTGCTATGCCCTTTGTCGTCATAAACTCATAATACACAAATGCACACCCGCCAGCCCTTATATTTGTAGGGCTACATTAACCATTCAAGGATGTCATTGTGCATTAATGCATCATTCCCTCGGTCGTTATGATGCATGAATGCAGCCCTGGCGAGTAACTTGCCAGTGCTGCATTCAAGCATCATGCCGACCCTACGGGGCTGAGACATCCCCGTAAGGTCGGCATGATGCACCAATGCAGCACCAGCGAGTTGCTTGCTGGGGCTGCATTGATGCATCATGAGGACCAATAACATCTTTAGCGACATTTGTGCTTAATAAGAGTTAGGGAGTGTTCATTTATTAATTACAGGGGGGGGGGTGGTGAGATTTCGCGCGGAGGGGCGAATTTTTTTTTCGCCCCCCCCCTCGAGAGCGCGTGGAACGTTTCGCGCCACCCCTCGCCGAAGGCGCCGAAACATTTTCGCCCCCCCCCCCTTTGAACTATAGTAACGCGCGGGCTTTTTTTCTAAAAAGGGGCTTAAATTTTTACGCCCCCCCCCTCAAGAGGGGTCAGAATTTTTTACGCCCCCCCCTCAGGAGGGGTCGGAAATTTTTACGCCCCCCCCCCAAACCCACCACCCCCCCCCTGTAATTAATAAATGAACACTCCCTTAAAGCACTATGCGGTGGTCCATAAGAGGAGCTGTATGTATATATATTATATATACGTCTATGTGACACGTATGGTGTATTAACTACACAGACACACAACATGATAGACAGGCACCGCCAGCCCTTATAATGTAGACCACTCTCATCGTCAATATCATTACCATAAATTCTCGCGTATAAGCCCTACTCGCATATAAGGCTGTGTCTCACGAACTTGGGCCAATGTTTTTGTCTATGACCCGGTGCCGTCTATGACCGGGTGCCGTCTATGACCGGCTATCTAGAAAAGTTTTTTGGAGGGATAAACATTTAAAAAAAAAGAAATTTACAATTTTTATTTATACAAATTGTAAAAAAAAATTATTTTTTTTATTCCTCCAAACAACTTTTTTAGATAGCCGGTCATAGACGGCACCCGGTCATAGACGGCACCCGGTCATAGACAAAAACATTGGCCCTAGTTCGTGAGACACAGCCATATGCCTAGCAGGGGATGTAATTATGGTTACTTTAGCACTGTAGTATACATCTAAAAACTCACGTTTAAGCCAATCCTATAAGCTTGACTGGTGATCTGACTTGCGTACGATCGAGTCGCAATTTCTGCGCAAGAATTTACAGTATCTATATTACCTCACTCGATCACTGCATGTTTGACTACAATACAATATTCATTGTATTTGATATATAAGAACAATGGATGCAATGCCCAAATGACTGTTCTGCGTTTCATATTTATTTGTTTAGAGTAGTTTTAATTAAAAAGAAATTTTAACTCTTTAAGAACTGGATGATACGTCAAGGCTTCGTCATGATGCACCAACTACTGAATGCCAGTGAGTAGCGCTCAGTATTTCGTGCATCAAGCTGACCCTGTGGGTGTGTATCAACCCGGAGGCTCGGCATGATACATCAATGAATGCAGCTCCAGCGAGTAACTCGCCAATGCTCCATTCATGCATTAGGCTGACTCTATGGCTTGACCGTCATATACCATGAATGCAGCGGTGGCGAGTTACTCGCCAGGGCTGCATTCACGTACCATGAACACAAAGGGCAAAGTGCATTGAAGCATTAAAGGGTTAAAGTGGCATAATCACCGAGCGTATCACATTCACAATTCTAGTACTGGGCTAGTCTACTATGTGGTTAAGTGTGAGTGGTGAGAGTGGCCCTTTAATGACGCCGTACGTGTTATCGCATCATGTATAAGTGATGTGCCCTGCCCTCCACCCACGCCCCCTGTGGTACTAAGACACACTAACTGTATGCACCACTTTGTCTTGGACTAACAAGGGATAACGCAGGGGGGGGGGGAGTGCCGACAAGAGGATATTATCATTAAATATTTACGCGGGTCTGGCAGCATGTGGCTCAACACTAAGGGGATAATGAGGGGCCGGCCCACTCGTTACCGCGAGGACCGTAAAGTCGAACGTATTAACTCCCGGGTTATACGCGAGCCAGTGGACAGGTGTGGGTTTAATATTGGGGCTTTCAAGGTTAGGGGTGCGGGTTATAGCAAGGTATGTTGGAGTACAGTACAGTGTTAAAGTAGGCCTTCATAATCAGGCATCAGGTGGTGCGGGTTATAGGGTTTTTCTAAGGTTAGGAGTGCGGGTTATACAGGATGTGCGGCTTATACATGTGAGTTTACAGTACTACGGTAGTTAACATGTGCATACAACCCGAGATAGGTGTGTACACTTGGGGTTGGTGTATGCTATATCTAACATCTCCAGGGTCCTATCTCTGACATAAGGAATGAAGGTGATCTTACTGCTTTTAACTATCTTATTTATAAGGCTGAAGGGATGCTGGTGGGTGGAACGTAGCTTTACATATGATGAATGATTCAACAAAATCTTCCTACTTTACACATACATGTTATTTATTTCTACAAAATATAATCTTACGGAATTCCTCATGTCCATGAGATGAGGGTTATATTAACGTATTTTTCGACTGGGTCAGCAGGTCGTCCTGATTTGTGTAGGATAACTTCACATTAAAGCGGCATTCTCACCAAGAGTGCGTAGGTCTCTATTCTAATACTGTTCTACTCTACTAACTGGTGAAGTGTGAGTGGTGAGAGTGAGGCTGTTATGCCTGTAGTATGTCCCCTATACAGGACACATAACGGACTATAGGTACCGGCTTATAATGCAATGAAGGGCCTCTAACTTTCCCATGAATAGTGTGCTCTAGCCGATACCATGTCAACGTCAAATTAACAAATCCCATGAGAGCTATCCCCTTCTAAACTATCGCAGCGCCGGGATCGCAGCCTCGTTTCAGCCACAGCCTCCCACGTGACCAGACCCATCATCTCGCGTGATCTCGTGGCCCCACGAGAGTTCCTCGTCCTGCCCCCTGGCGGGTTTCAGCAACAGTTAGTTTACTCTCCAAGCAAATAGCTTGTGTGTTAAAACACTGTAGTGAAACAAACTCTCTGTTAGGAGAATAACATATGGTTGATCCTCAAGTTTTGCACTGAGACACATAGGTCAATATTCTATGAAATAGTGCATGTTAAGATCAGGTAGTTAGGCCACTCAAAAAAATAGAATGGTTTCTCATCACCCCGCGCATCATAAAAATCAGGTTTTGGGAAAAACTTTTTTTTTTTTTGCCAAATTTTGATGAAAAACCTCATCAAAATGGACGAAATTGGTCATATTTGGTAGCAAATTAAAGCTAATAATGCCAGCAATGCAGTGGTATAGAAATAACTTACATTTTCCACACTTTTAAACATCAATTAATTTTTAACCAATTGAATGTGAATTTTGGCCAAAGAAACCTGTAAATAAACCTATACATTTTGGCCTGCGAGTAAAAAAAAAAAAAAGAAAAAAAAGCCTCCCTCGTCAGATTTCTCAGACCTTGGTGATGAGAAACCACTTTTTTTTTTTGAGTGGCCTTAAGAATACATTTGTCAAAATAACGCCCACACGCTAGCGTGTACTGCCATAAAATCTGAATGCCCTGCGTCGGTCCATTAGATCCCAGCTATTTTCATCTCAGATTCTTGAACAGTTTTTGAATTCTTCAAATAAACTACCACTTAGAAGTTCCGTCCACTTATTGAAGTCCATTTTGTCTAGCTCAATCAATTCGGTACCGTAAATTTTAATTGATTTCTACCTATTATCAGACTTTCTACTTTCCTAAATAATACCAAATTGCTTGATATGATATGGGTGTGGACCACTAAAATCGACACGGCGACATGGGCCTTTCTTGGCCTAGTGACATGCGACATGAGGAATATAAGCGATAATGACATGGGACATGGCATTTTCTTAAAATCGACATGGTGACATGGGCATTTCTTAAAGTCGACAGGGAAAATTGGGACCCCCCCCCCCCCCCCCCCATCCAGACCCCCTATGATTTGCTATGACCTGCAGCAGGAAATGAACATGGTAGGTCATATGTTGGCAACACTGACGATCGCAGGCTGCAACCGTGTAGAGTGAACCTTTTTACGGGTGTCCTTGAAATGGATCATCTTCCTTTTTTTGCTTTCAGACTGTATTATTATACTGTAAGCACAAGGAGAGCCATCTCAGGACAGCATGAGCTGCCAAGCAGAAAGGATAATCCGCGGGTGTCCGTGTGTGGCATCTTTTTAGCGTGGCTGGTCACATAATGCCTCACACACAATGCCTAACACAGGGCTGGGTTGGCAGTCTCGGACTCCCAGCCCACTGTACCTAACGTTTGGGCTGGGAGCAGACCTGCTCTGGACTATGTGTCAATGTGTATTGGAGAGATCAAGGGTGTATATTGGAGAGATCAAGGAGGTAATGAAAGAAGGTGGGGGCTACTGTGTAATTAACACCTATACTTGGAAGGAGTAATTAAAATATGTGTATTGGGATAGGATGCTAGCCTGCTCCCAAGCTATCCAACAGGTAGGATAGACGCTGGCCGAGGCTGCTGGGTTGGTGGTGTGAGAGATGCTAGCCTGCTCCCAGGCTATCCACCAGGTAGGATAGACGCTGGCCGAGGCTGCTGGGTTGGTGGTGTGAAAGATGGCAGCCTGCTCCCAGGCTATCCAACAGGTAGGATAGACGCTGGCCGAGGCTGCTGGGTTGGCGGTGTGGGAGATGGCAGCCTGCTCCCAGGCTATCCAACAGGTAGGATAGACGCTGGCCGAGGCTGCTGGGTTGGCGGTGTGGGAGATGACAGCCTGCTCCCAGGCTATCCACCAGGTAGGATAGACGCTGGCCGAGGCTGCTGGGTTGGTGGTGTGGGAGATGGCAGCCTGCTCCCAGGCTATCCACCAGGTAGGACAGACGCTGGCCGAGGCTGCTGGGTTGGCGGTGTGGGAGATGGCAGCCTGCTCCCAGGCTATCCAACAGGTAGGACAGACGCTGGCCGAGGCTGCTGGCTTGGCCATGTGAGAGATGGCAGCCTGCTCCCAGGCTATCCAACAGGTAGGACAGACGCTGGCCGAGGCTGCTGGCTTGGCCGTGTGAGAGATGGCAGCCTGCTCCCAGGCTATCCAACAGGTAGGACAGACGCTGGCCGAGGCTGCTGGGTTGGCGGTGTGAGAGATGGCAGCCTGCTCCCAGGCTATCCACCAGGTAGGATAGACGCTGGCTGAGGCTGCTGGGTTGGCGGTGTGAGAGATGGCAGCCTGCTCCCAGGCTATCCACCAGGTAGGATAGACGCTGGCTGAGGCTGCTGGCTTGGCCGTGTGGGAGATGGCAGCCTGCTCCCAGGCTATCCAACAGGTAGGACAGACGCTGGCCGAGGCTGCTGGGTTGGCGGTGTGAGAGATGGCAGCCTGCTCCCAGGCTATCCAACAGGTAGGATAGACGCTGGCTGAGGCTGCTGGGTTGGTGGCGTGGGAGATGGCAGCCTGCTCCCAGGCTATCCACCAGGTAGGATAGACGCTGGCCGAGGCTGCTGGGTTGGTGGCGTGAGAGTCCACAGAGTGATGCTGTGAGCACACAACAGCTGACTATGCTCCACATGTGGTCATGTTTGCCATTCGTATAACAAAATATACACGCGCAGACAACCATATACACAATACAGATAGGGTGAAAAAACCTATAACAACAGTCAGACCACTAAGCCGCAGCCCCTCACTGTCTGTCTGTATACAGGGGTAGGCACTAACTTTTTCAGCTGTGGGCCACCCGGGCCCGTAGCTCCAGAAATCTATGGGCCCAGATTTTCAGCTGCGGGCCAGGAAATTAATTTTACTTTTTTCAAAGAGAAAATAAATATATATTCCTGATTTATCTATGTTAAAATAAGACCGAATTTCCTCATTTGTTCAAGTTTCTCTCTTTCCAACGACATATTACATGACTATGCTTCCTAGGTACATACCACTCAAATGGGCCCATGGCAGGGTAATTCTGGGGAAAACTACGGGCCCGGACCTAAAACTACGGGCCATTGGCTCCCGGGCCAGCGTAAGTGTCTACCCCTGTGTATATACTAGATGTGCCTGAGCTCACTAACCACATAGGTAGTTCCATTCAGGTATCATTATATATTTTCATTTTGTATATGAAAATAGTAAGAGAGGAAATATACTTATTGCTTGGTAAATACATGTACCGGTAATTTTCACTTTGATGCATACCTCCATTCAAGACAAACTATCGCCATTAAATCAAAAGGTGTAACCCAACCATAATATGTAACGCGGGTAACATGCGAAAATACAATGTAGTTTTGATTACCTGTTTGGTACACTCATAAGGATTGATCTTTCTCTTTTTAAACAAATCGCTCCTGATCCTCAATACATCCTCTTATTCAAAATGTACAATCCCTTACCATTATCTAATTGGCTTTATTAATCTCCTACTAATGAGCATACAATGTATCCCCTCTAAATGTCCCTATTCTATATTCATATCTTTTTTGAGGTGCATGTACCATAGACGGGACTGTAACTCATATGCTAGCAAGTCTAGATCTATGTGGTTAGTAAAATAGATTAGAAGATTATCAACAACCAGTATAAAAGGCAGATCCTGCAAGACCAATGAGCATTATTTATCTTACTATTACTGATGTGTTTTTATTCCTATATTATGCCTACTTTTTAGCCCCCGGTACATGTATATGTTTGTATAGGGGATGCTCTGACCACACCAGACCTGCACTCAATGAGCAAACAGAGCACAGAGTGCCTCTGTGGTCGGCCGCACAGACCGCCAGTGTAGCATCATCCAGGGGTGGGAGCCAGGACAAGGGGGGGGGGGGGGGCAGGGTCTGGGGAGAAGTTTATATTGGCATAACTGTGAGATAAAATAATAACTAATAAATGTGAAATAAAATAATAAAAATATACAGCAGTCCAACATTATAGCACTCCAATGCACTATATGGATATATATCTAAAACTGGACATCGACATCCATGTAACAGAATCCATCCAACAGAAATCTATATTTAGTAGAAGTAGAAATCCATGAATATCTATATGAAGGAGAACACCATGTTCATGCCTATGAATATGTCTGTGTGTATGTTCATTTAAAAATTCAAGATTGCAACCATTCATTGAATGCCACCATGCTTTCAATGTAATCTCGAATTGCAGTTGCAGTAATTTGATACCAATAAAAAAAAAATCTATTCCATTTTTCTTTCATGAACAGTTGGCATCCCATAGATTAAAGATGGCTATCACTCATTGAATGTCCCGATGCTTGAAATGCAATCTTGACTTGTAGTTGCATTAATTTGATACTATCAAAAAAACAAATCCTATTTGATTTTTCCTTCATTCAACCCACTCAAGATGGCTACCATTTACTAAATGCCACAATGCTTTCAGTGCAATGAAGAATTATAGTTGCATTAATTTGTATAATTCATATAAGAAAATTTCTATTTGATACCTTTTTCAAACACAGTTGGCACCCCATAGGTTTAGGGTGGCCACCATTCATTGAATGCCACAATGCTATAAATGCAATCTTGAAATGTAGTTGCATAAATTTTATACTGTTAAAAAAAATCCAATTTAGTTGTTTTTTTCATAAAGAGTTAGCACCCCATAGGTTCAAGATGGCCACCAGTCATTGAATGCCATAATGCTTAAATGCAATCTTGAATTGCAGTTGCATTAATTTGATTCTTAAAAAAATACTTTCTTTTCTTTCTTTCATGAACAGTTGGCACCCCATACATTCAAGGTGGCTACCAGTCATTGCATGCCACAATGCTTTAAGTGCAATCGCAAATTGTAGTTGCATTAATCTGATACTAATAAAAAAACTAATTCTATTCTTTTTTTAAAATTCATGAACAGTTGGCACCCCATATATTTAAGATGACTACCATTCATTTAAGATGCTTAAAATGCAATCTCTAATTGTAGTTGCATCAATTTAATGCTAATAAAAAACAAATTCTCATAGATTTTTCTTTCATGAATAGTTGGCACCCCATAAGGTGGCTACTATTCATATTAATGCAAATACAATGCTTTAAGTGCTATTACGAATTGTAGTTGCATTAATCTGATACTAAAAAAAATAAAAATTCTATTTGATTTTTCTTTCATGAACAGTTGGCACCCCATAAATTTAAAATGCACCCAGCACCCAGGTCAACAGCTATATACGGACACATGAACCTCCCCTGCCTGTTCTCCTTCAATGCAGAGTGAAGTGGGTGGAGGGGGTGACCATCAACAGTGCATAAACACTTCGATTGGATGACAATGCAGTTTTTATATTACAACCCTAAATTTGTGCAACGAAAATCATCAAGAAATACTAAGTATTTTTTCCAAAGAATAGCTTTTCTAGAATGGCTCGATACTCAGAAATCCTACTGCGAATAAAAAAAAGTCAAATTCTGATTCTAAACACCTGAAAAGTGAGAAATGCTGGCGTTCACGGTTTATGTAGGAAATGTACTAAAAACACCAAAAATATGCAACAAAACCCTAATTTTCTCAAAAACTGTTCAGTAGGATTTTTTCTAACTGAGGTTCCAGTGTTTTCTACCCTCATATTACACATTGGCATAGAGAATATATTGGCACCTAGTCAGGATTTTGCCCTAGAACCAATCTGTGAGGCAAAAAACAGCCAAAATGAGCCACTGGTCTGAAGTACATTGTATAAAACTGGGCATCGATCACTATAGAGCTACAAAGAGAGAGAATCGATGTCCAGTAACTACACTGTCTCAGTGTTCTTGGTGGAGCCGACAATGCTGATTATGAGGAACAGAAGGTGGAGGTAAAATGATGTACACAATGTCACTCACTAGTCTATGGCATTAGGCCAAAAAAAAGAAGGTTTGTTTCAGGTAACATGGTATGAAAATGTAGGGTCGGTCGGATTTTTTTTTTTTTTTTAACTTTTTTTTTTAAACATGAAAGTACTACCCGGCCTCTCCGAAGACCCAAAAATTGACCCAAAAAAGGCTAGAAATAAGGAAATTTCTTCAAAATTGCATAAAAAAACATAGGGTCGGCCCTCTTTTGATAGGGTCGGTCGGGTGACCTGTAACAAACCTTTTTTTTTGCCATACCGTAAAACCATCCCCTTAATAGCTAGCCTTGAGAAGAAGATTGTCTTATATAATTCATCTTTAAACTAATATTTATTAAAACCCCACCTTCAAAAAGACCTATTTTATTTTTATTTTTATTTACCTTTTTTTTTGGTGGGGGATACTGGTTTCCGCGGTTTGTCTTATAGGAAAATGGAATGTCCACAAAAATAATTGTCTTACGATTGAGGTTTAAGTTATACGCATTATACTGAACTTGGGTTTAGTAAATTTAAATCAATGAGCTTATAATAATTATGTAATTGTCATGATAATTATTAGAATTCTACAGACCTTTAGAACCATGATAAGGGTGGACAGAAGCAAATTGCCACTTTACTGAGAGCATCCCTACACGCTTAATTCATACAAACATCCCTCCTAAAAAATCCACAAACAAGGGCGACCATGGATTAATCAATAACACGACATATCAAAACAGCATTTCAGTGGTAATGATATCCCCATCTATCGTGATGAATATCCCTGAGCGATATGAAATCACAACATTTTACGTGCAGGCCTTGTGACCACCAGGGCATGTTGAGAATGATTGCTTCCTGTCACGAGCAGCCTCCACTCATTATGGTGCATGTCCCCCACTAAATGTCTCAGCACTATAGACATAGCCACATACATGTATTAACCCTTTAAGGATGGTTTAATGCAATTAATTAATGCATCATGCCCTGGGTCGTCATGATGCATGAATGCAGCCCCAGCGGGTAACTCGCCAGGGATGTATTTAAGAATTATGCCGACCCTACGAGGTTGAGCGACTCCGGCAGGGTCGGCATGATGCACCAAAGCAGCACCACTCGCCGGTACTGCATTGGTGCATCATGACAACAAATGTCATCTTTTAACGACATCCGACCTTAAAGGGATAACAGGTTTATTGCACAGTCAGTCGTATTGCAACCCGAGTAGTTACTGATAGTTTTCTCATTATGCCATACGAGCAAGGGTTCTTTTATGTGCAACGCCACATAAGACACAGGCATATATACAGGGGAGAAACAATCTATTGTGGTTCCCGAATCTGTGGGAAAATATCTGCATGGAAGCCTGGATTAAAGCAGAACCCCTGCCACCCAGTCCCAGTTATTCCCCTTTAGAGGATGGTGTACATGGACTCTAGCCCTTTAATGAACGCGCAGCGCATTAATGCCCAATGCCCTTGGTCGTCATGTTTACATGAAAGTAGTATCGGTTTGTTACTGCATCAAGCCAATCTTTTAAGGTCTGCATGTCGCTAATAGATTACATTTGTGGTCATGATGCATTTGCTGGTGCTGCGTTTGTGCATCATGTTGATCCTTCAGGAGTGCATGTCTCAACCCCGCAGGGTCGGTCTGATGTTTGAATGCAGCACTGGCGAGTTACACACCAGGGCTGCATGCATGCATCATGACGACTAAGGGCATGATGCATTAAGACATGCGGCTGCTCTAAAAGGGTTAAAGGGGCATTCTCACCACTCGCACTTACCACATAGTAGACTAGAACAGGAATAGAATTGTGAGTGGGATACGCTTGGTGATTATGCCACTTTAATGCACTATGCGGTCCTTAAAGGGTTAGCACTGACTGACCCCAGCTCCCACCAGTCGTCCAGCTCATGACGTGACGGCCCTGCTCCCCGTCACGTCACCTGACGTGTGGCTCACATGTCTACTGCTATTATACACCCACTAATACACCGTGGTTAACCCTGTAAGGCCAGCGTAATGCGTTAAATATACTTTGCACTTTGGTCGGCATGATGTATGGTCTTGAGTATGCTGACCCTACAGGGTTGATACACTCCTGGATGGTCTGCATGATGCACCAATGCTAACACAGCACCAGCGAGTTACTCGCCGGTGCTGTATTACTATGTGCTGCAGAAAAAGCACTAGACCTTGACACCTCATCTGGTCCTTAGAGGGTTAAATCACTTCATGTTACCCATAGACTCACATCATGTTACACGAGGGCATCTCTCGCCATCAGAGACTCACACCAGTTTGTATTACACCTCTGTAACACATTGATATTACACACATAAATGTACAATATACTCGTATAACTGCATCTATTAACAGAAGCCGACCTATGATACCCAGACAAGCTCCCTGTCATAGAGATGAGCAGACGCATGCATGTAGATCACATAGTATAGAAAACGAACCTAGTTGTGTCTGACTGCCATTTCTAGATGAATATCCCTGACCAAAATATATAGGATGGAGTTAACTCTGTACTTAAGGAATGCGGTTGATTGATTGAATGTTAGGTAGCTTAACGTCCGGAGGGCACATTGCATTCCAGACTGGTATGCGGTTAATAGCTTCGATTTTAATTTTGAATTGCGAAGCTTCTGGTAATGGTATCAATTGAGACTTGAACCTGAAGTTCTGACAACTTCATTTTTCTTGTCTGGACGGCCTACTCTATCGACATTCCATCAGTTTAAACTGACACGCAGGCTAAAGCAGACTCTGCCAGGTTGGGATGATTTTAAGGTGAATTCGAGAACCTTATAAAGCAGGCAACAAAATGAAAATCACCATCAAACATGACTGAAAGCTGGGGCTAAAGTGAAAGACCTCCAAATCCACCCCCAGGCAGATTTCTCTCGTTTAACTGGCTACCGAACAGTGAGCCCTTACAATCCTTTCCTATTTTTACTTGCATGAGTTCTATTCTATCCCTTTTTGTCATAAACCAGATCTTACACTTTAGTGCTCCCCTGAGGTGGTAAATCTCTGTCAACATTGGGCATGGCGCCCCTTGTAAGCCCCACTTCCTACTGTTGTAGGGCGACAAAGGACACTCGTCTACAGATATAACCAGGCTCACCAAGCAAAAAGAAGACAGCTTCTGGTGGTACAGATATGGCCTTTTGTGTGTCTGGGTTTACCTGTGTATTTTATTCTAGACGTTATTTTAATATCTGTTTTACTATTTTTATTATTATTATCCACCCTTGTGTGTGGGAGGAATGGACGCTTAGGTTAGTACAGTGTGGGAAGGGGTAGGGTAGCACCTTTCTGGAGTTATTGTCTTTTTCTGATTTTTTTGTCTGGAATCACATCAGGATCTCACAGTAGTGTTTTCTAATTCAGTCTAAAGAGTTCTAGGTTTTAGACTAAATTGCATTTTTCCAGCTCCACTTCACACAGTCATGAGATATTTATTTTCAAGGCTGAATAAAATACCCTCATGATATACTTGCTATCTATGGCGGTGTCTCACGACCTTGGGCCAATGTTTTTGTCTCTGACTGGGTGCCTCTGACCGGGTGCCGTCTCTGACCGGGTGCCGTCTCTGACCGGCTTTGCTTGATAAGGTCAAAATACCAACAGCAGGAGGCTAATTGTAATTATAATTATAATTATATAACAACCGCAATAACGTTTTTACAAATCCTTATATATATATATATGAGTATAATTCTGTTTAAAACACCGTTTTTCTGACACCTGGTCAGAGACGGCACCTGGTCAGAGACGGCACCCGGTCAGAGACGGCACCCAATCAGAGACAAAAACATTGGCTCAAGGTCGTGAGACACAGCCCTATGACTATAGTTTTACTATCAAAATACTCTAATAACACCAAATAAATGAAACGGTAGCCTTAGTCGAGACTCTGAGAGACACAAGCCATGAGAGGACAGCAGTCAACCAAGAGTGAGGAACCAGTGTCAAACACCTATTTTTAACTTCTCAGGGGATGGAATGGCATCATTCATAGTAAGTGACATGATGGGGGGGGGGGGAGTGTGTGTGGGGGGGAGGGGGGTGTACTCCACGTCCCAGTTCTGTACCTACACAAGTGACAAGGTTAGAGTCTAGAGGTTCTTCATTCAGTCACGAGTGGCAATAAGGGTTCCTCTCATGATGGAAGTCTAGTTGGTAGCACCACCATCTTGTTTGGCATAAGATCACCTCTGTATGGAATCTCCTACTGAGGTGACATCAATTATACACCTTGGATACATGAATTAGCTGGCTTCTAGTACAAAATGTAGTTGTATGTCCACTGTTGAGACTGTGAACCACATTAAAATGCTGAGATACTCCTTGGTCAACAGAAATTAGGAAATCCTAAGAAGTCAATCACGTTTATGTAGGAGTTAACACATTTCAATACAGAAATTCCGGTGAAAAGTTAGGATACATTTTCCTGGATAGGCAGCATCTCTGTTCATGGCTCTGCTAGCCCCAGGACCTTTCCCCTGTGGGTGTTAAAGGACCGTGGTCGGACTTCCATACAGGTAGACACCCGACAATGGAGAGGCTAGAATGGGACAGGTGGGTCGGAAAGACCTAGGAAAAGGTTCTGTGTTTCAGGTAAAATCCTGAAGATATAGTATTGGTCAGACCCCCATTCTTTTTATAATTGTTTTTGTTGGTGTTTTTTTCCCCCAAAAAAAGTTGATCCATAGAATTGTCTAAAAATAATTACCGTAAAACCCCGCCTTTAAGACGGATTTTATTTGGGATTTATTTTTTGCACAAGACGGATTTTTTCCTAAAGTTAGGAGGTCGTCTTAAAGGCGGGGTTTTCTAAAATTTGACTTATAGAAAATGTTGGGAAAAAGAAAAGAAAAAGAGGTTTTTTGAAGAGATTAAAATACACTTTCTTTTCTTTTTTAAAGTGTTTTACTTATGTAAATGATACAACTGTGAGGTATCTAGTGACACCACTCGTGTTTTTAACTAGAAAGTTGATAAGAATGGGGTCTGAAAGGGGTCTAGAGCCCCCAAAAAATCTCAAAAGTCGGGGGTCGTCTTAAAGGTGGGGTTTTCCAAAATGTCATACTTGTTGATTCACTAGACCATTCTCTGTTACTTAGGAAGCTTAGGCCTTTAGGATTATGTGAAGACACTATAGCATGGTTCTCGAGCTATTTAGACAATCGAATGCAACGTACTAGATGTAATACTGCTCTATCTACATACAATCATGTACCGTACGGGATCGCTCAAGGATCCATTTTGGGTCCTCTAATGTTCATTATTTACGTTAACTCTATGCCAAATCTTAATACCACGTCCCAGATAAAATTGTACGCGGACGATACCCTCCTGATCCACACTTGTGACACCGTAGAGGAACTGGCTAGAGTCATGCAAGCCGACCTCCTCCTTGTCTCTGATTGGTGCAACATGAACTCCCTTACAATTAACAGTGTTAAGTCCAGCCAGATGCTAATCTCTGAAGACCCTAATGCACGACTGCGACTCCACATAGGAGGGGTCCCCCTTAACCCTGTCCCTAGTTATAAGTATTTAGGTATTACTATTGACGACAAAGCCAACTTTGTCCCCCACGGTACCTCCATGCTACAGTCTATCCGACACAAGCTTTGGATTGTTCTCCAGATAAGAAAATTCATTAACATGTTCACAGCAATACGAATCATGAAAACCATGGTCATGCCCTATTTTGACTACGGTCTTGTTTTTACTACTGGTTTATCACCAGCTGTTATCAATAAATTGCATGTCTTCTATAATACCGGTATACGTATATGTATGAACGTACGCGATCCTAGAGATATTCATGTTAAAACTTTGTATACTAATGTAAAAATGCTTCCTATTGATCTGAGACGTATTTATTTACAACTAACCATGTGTCATAGACTTGTATATAATGGTAAGGTTAAAATAAGACCATACTCGGGTACTAGGACAACTGAGGCTCCTGCTATGTATAGAACCATCCCTAAAAGTGCTGCATTACTAAGAGATCCGGTCTATCAAGCCCAGTCACAGTGGAACGATATAGATCCTGCTTTAAGATGGGTTACCAACAAAGACGCCTTCAAGGCTCAAATTAAACACAGACTCTTTTCATATTTCCAACGTAACTGGAGATCAGACAACCTCCAACTAATTCACACAAATAAATGTATTATCTCTGATCCTGTTAGACCCCTCGGTGTCCAACTCTAAATATGCTGCATCTTCTGAGTGTTATGAATGATAACTTGCATACTTATAACTTGCATACTTATCCCTGGGATAATATCCCCTGTTCTGTAAAGCAACCAGACCTATCTGACGTGTCCCGCCAAGTATCCTGCTCTGTCTCATAGTAAGCTTACCCACCCACTGTACACTGTTGTTATTAGATTATCCTTTCCTTTGACCGTTAGGGGCGTACTCAGTATTATCATATTGAATGTGTGTATTAGATCGCGGCATCTGCCTATAAAGAAGAGGTCATAACTCTGTACGCCATAGCTTACCTCCCGAGACCGATTATGAAGGGAGATCATTCTTGTTAGTGATTGTACTTATGTCTCGGTGAACAATAAACACAATTTGAACTTGAACTTGACTTGAACTTGTTTTACACAAGACGATTTTTTTTCTAAAGTTGGGGGGTCGTCTTAAAGGCGGGGTCGTCTTAAAGGCGGTTTTTTACGGTAGGTCTACCCTGCTGATGCGAAATTGGGCCCGGTTAACTGAAATACTAATCCTATCTCTTTAGATATGAGTGGAATAAAGGACATGGGGAAGTGGGGTATTTATGATTTCTTTTTTAGGGGGAATCCCGGGGGGAGGGGGATCCCACCTTTACTACAGAGTATTGAGCTGCTCACCCTGCACCCTGTGACCCCGCTGTCTGGGTCACGTGATCAGGACTGATCTGCTCAGGGTGGGTGGGTGAGTCACTCACTCACTGTGTTCAGGTAACAATGCATGGGTAGCGGTAGTGGGTGGGTGTGGTGGGGGGGGGGGGGTGAGCAGCTCTAGATGGTAGGGGATGAGCAGATGTGCGTGGCACTCATAACCCACATACAGCCATTCACCTGGGGTCTCGGGTATCGTTGCTGTTTCCTTTATTATTACAAAAATGGTTGGTTAGGTCTCGCTTCCCAGAGGTCCATGTCTCCGATCCACCCTGGTCTCTTCAACAGTGAGCACAGTCTGGCCTCCCTCACACAGCCTCCTCTCTTTAATCCTTTAAGGGCGGAATGATGACTTAATACATCACGCCCTAGGTCGTCAGGATGCATGAATGCAGCCCTGGCGAGTAACTGGCACTCAAGCATCATGCCAACCGTATGGGGTTTAAGACACTCCTGGAGGGTCGGCATGATGCACCAATGCAGCACCGGCGACAGGGCTGCATTGGTGGATCATGACAACAAATGGCATCTTTTAGCGACACTTGTCCTTAAAGAGTTAATACAGCCACTCTCCTAGTCTGGTCTCTTCAACAGAGTCCAGTTCCTTCAACACACCCTGGTTTCTCTAACATCGTTTTAACCCATCCTGGCCTCTCCAACCTACCCTGCTCTCCCCAACCTACCCTGCTCTCCCCAACCTACCCTGCTCTCCCCAACCTACCCTGCTCTCCCCAACATACCCTGCTT